>CM014272.1:69107873-69213097 GCA_004135705.1 Alloteropsis semialata | reverse complement strand
GATCTATTCTAGCATGTCGGATGTACTTGTAAGTCGTATAATAGTTTTACACTGTTTTCTTTCTGGAAAATTTCCTATTGAGCTTATATTGTTTAATTCGTTTGGTTACTGAATGTGCTTAAGAGAATACTTCATGCGACTATTGTGGTTTCAATTGGAATTGTACGCTTACTTTGGCGCGGGTTATTTTTAGTCAAAATTACCATGTGTGAATATGTGATATCTTGATGTGTATAGCTCAAGCGTTCAAGCATGTTTCAAATTGTACTATTAATTTTGAAAATACAACTTTGACCATTCGTCTTATTCAAAAATAAGTACAAATAAATAGAAATATGAGTTGTACTTAAAGTACTTTTGATAATAAAATAAGTAATAACAAAATAAATGATACTAATGTGGTCAAATGTGCATAAGAAAAGTCAATAGTGAACTATAATTTAAAACGGAGGGAGAAACATGGTTACAGCTTATCAGAATTTGCATTTTAAACTTTACATCTTTATGTAATATAACTAAAAACACTTTGAAGGAAGAATGAAGTTAAGAGCTAATCTTGTTTATGTGCATTATTTAGATGACAATATGGAGTGCTTTTAAACTGCTAAACTACTGGCTGATTTTGTACCTGTCAATCAGTTAGTTATAGTTTTTTTGTCCAAACAAAATGCGACACCCCAAAGACCTTTTCTATTTAAAAATAATATAACCAAAAAAATAACCACACTTATTTATCATTAAAATCAATGAGCCAAAGGAAGTAAAAAAATGAATACAAAGGTGTCTGTTATCAGCTAGTTATTCATGCAAGAAAAAGACGCTAGAATAATCTTCCCAATGGCAGCTTCGCTACAAGCATGTGCAACCTATCCAACCAGCTCATGGAGGACTTCTTTTGCTAAACTTTAGCCCATTGTTTAGATGCTAATTAGAAGAACTAAACATGAGCTAATTTTAAAACAAATTGCATAGATCGTGGATAATTGGTGAATAGAATTCATTAGTTCTAAATTCCTGATTATCCAATGGTTAGCCGATGTGATGCTGCAGTAACAGTGAGCTAATTAACATCAATAGGTTACACTCACGGACTCACCAATTCTCTATGACTTGTGCAATTAGTTTTATAATTAGCTCAAATTTAGTTCTCTTAATTAGCGTCTAAATATTAGGCTAGACTTTAGCCCCGATGCTCCAAACAGGGCCTATAGTCTGCCTTGTAGGAATGGAAAAGAGGACACAGCCCAGGCAACTGTCTACTTAGAGCTTGGATAGTTGGATGCCGATTTGAAATTTGAATCTAGACACAGGAAAGTGATACACATTGAGTTAGAAATTTAATTTCCTAGCTCGTTTGGACACAAGAAAATGATACACATTGAGGTAGACATTTTCCTAGATCGTTGTCAGTTAGATTAGATTTGATTTGGATTAGGAGCCACATGTCCAACAGAACACCATGCCAATTATCCGTTATCTTGGTACCAGCAAGGATAAAAGTTGTGTACATTTGTTGCTGGATTCATGCTCGACTGTACTAGACCCTTCTAGATCTCCAAGCACAAAACTTTCACCACTAAAAAGAAATAACCTTCAGCCCTAGATCGCAACACCAAAGTAGAACACATCACTAATCAATGTTTGTGAGACGAATATATGTCCTAGTCACATTAGATCTAGGCAAGTCATCGCATCGCATGGATGGTGAATTTTGCCACAGCTGCACAACATCATTGTTTCCACGTCGTCAGAGGATATATGCATGTCCTACGCAATGCCTTGCCCCAAAAATTGATCGACTGAGCCTCCGCCATGTTCCTCTTAGTCACTGTTCAAATAGGTAGGTCAAGAAAAATGAGTGGACACAATATACGCAGCTGTGAAATACGAAAATCACCTCCGAGCGAGAGCAAGCTGAGAAAAGAAAACAAAGATAAGGCACCGATCACAAAAGCCTGCCTGGGCCTCCAGGAATAATCGGAGTCGCGCGCATGACTCCGGTTGCGCACGTTGTTGAAGCGAATCGCATTGAGATTCTTGTTCTTTTCGTTATGGGCTGGCCCATGTCTACAGGAATTGCTTCCTTTTTCTCTTTTTTCCCCTTTTGGCCCATCACGTGGTTTCATTTTTTTTTCCCAATGAAATATCCCACAAGCTGCAAACATTTATTCTAGGTGATAAAAACATGTTCTGTTCCACATGACGACTACATTTGTTCCATGTGTTCAAACAATTCTTCCACATAATTGCACTTTTTTGTTCCACGGTTTACATTTGTTCCTTCAGTACAAAACAATAACATGTGGTATTTTTTTTTATTTAGAACTATTGTTTTCTTGGAACATTTTTTTCTAGAACAATTTCGATTTTAAAGTGGAACAATTGTTCCAGATTCATGGGCAAATTGTCCCCATCAGATTTGCATCGGTCAAAACAACTGTTATGTGGGTGCTTTACTGATGGGGTAAAAATCGTTTTTAAGCACCTCGCATTGCATTATGCTCCAAGTGGAAAAACACCAAAACAACACTAAGTATTGAACCACGAGAATTTAAATGTTGGCAACGAAATTCGCACCCTTGTGGTTTCTGATTAAACGAACAAGGCCTAAAGGTGGAGCTATTTGGAAGCGAGAGTTTCACAACAATTTCCCAATTAATTTATGTCCCCTGGAAATAGAGAAATTCCAGCGTTCTAGCGGAGTTCATCATTTGCATGGAATCGATCGGCCCCAAAACGAGATGGCGCATACAGAATTGATAGTACACTTCTAATGGTATTTATACCTCACAATCTCTATATGCTATTATCAACTTTAGAGGAGTGCTTCCAGTTTATATACCTTCAGTTTGGAAAATAAAAACCCCACCTAAAGTTCAAATGTTTCTTTGGCTTCTGTCTCATAACAAGCTCGTGACAGTTGACAATCTTAGGAAAAGAGGCATTATAAAACCTGAAGAATGTTAGTTTTTTGGAGAAAAGGAATATGTCAATCATTTATTTTTTGAATGTGTGGTTGCTAGATGCTTGTGGAACTATATGTATCGCTTCGCTGGAAAAAAGATTGAATGTTATCTTGATTTGGCTGGCTGCTGGCCATGTCAGAAAAAATTCGAGTTGTTCAATAGTATCGCTGCTTGTGTACTTTGGGCAATCTGGTTAACTAGAAATGGTTCAATTTTTCGTGGTGAAATTTGGCAGGATATAAAGGTGGTGATAAGGAGAACCTGGAAATGCTTCCAAGAGTGGAAACCAATCTATGCAGGGAGTATGACAATGGAGGCCGACCATTGGTGCAACTACTTGGCGGGCATCCTCAAAACACCTTTGGGGATCGGCTATCGTGAAGAAAATCAGATTGGGCAAGAAATTCATGATGCCAAGAATGATCGGGTGAAGGGGTGACCTGAAGACTGCTTGTCACCTGTGAGTGACGTCCCACTGCTGTCAAAGTCTGAACTTTCTGAACTGTTAAACTGCTATGGTGCGAACTGGGGTCGTCGTTAGTTTCAGTTTCGCTACCCTTTCATGTAATGCGAACATGAATTCTATGTTTCGTTCGTAATGAATGGGGCAGCGACGCCTCTTCCTCTGAAAAAAAGAATTGAAAACATTCAGAATTATATTCATGTACGAGACTAGAGAGGGGGAAAAATCAAAGCTTTAATTTTGCCATATATATTTGCTTCGTGCCTGATCAGTTGAGCACGTAAAAGAAACACCCTTCCCGTTCCGTTCCGTTCCTAGCTACTACGGGCACCGTGCGTTCCTGCCGGGCCCGCCGTAGTAGAAGTAGGTGCCCCAGGCGCCGCCGCTGCCGCCGGCGATGTCGTAGCATCCCGGCCGGTCGGCGAGCAGGCGGAGCCCGGCGGCGGGCACGAGGCTGTTGTCCCAGTCGACGACCTGCACGTTGCGGAAGTATGCGGCGCGCGCGTAGCCTTCCCCGGGGAAGCGGCCGGATCCCATCTGCGTGGGCGTGTGCGGCGCGCCGGCCGGGCGCGCGTTGACGACCTCGCCGCCGAACTGCACCATGCCGGCGCGGGAGCCGAGGTGCGTGAAGAGCGAGGACGGCCAGTAGCCGACCAGCGCGCCGGAGCCGAGCTGCAGCCACCAGTGGCCCTGCCGCGGGTCCTTCCAGATGAGCACCGTGATGTCGAACTGCCGGCCGCTGTAGGACGAGATGGGCGAGATGGCGGCGCCGATGGCCACGCGGCTGCTCGTCTGCACGAAGCCCGAGCAGTGCAGGTTGTAGCACCCCGTCTCCTGGTACGCGTCATCCTGCGTTAACCCAATTGCATTCGCTTAATCGCTTTCGTGGGTGAAAAAGCTATCTCTATGATCGGTGGCGAGGTTCCTGAAGAACTCGGAGCTTACTGTCCAGTATGTGAAGAACCTTGGGTTGTTGTCCCCGTACAGCTGAGGGCTTACCTGAAAAGAAAATTTCATGCAGAAAGTTTGTAAATTTCATCTGCCTATCAAAAGATTAGAGGCAAATCGAACTTCATTCGTTTGAAAAGATGAACTTTACGAGTAAAAAGTGGACTGATCCTTAACCTGAACCTCTGAAATTAGGCCTGAAAGTGGCGGGCAAGCTTTCAGAAAGCACAAGAGTTTCAGAGAGTGAGAGGACGACCAAAGAAAGAGAGCAAAGGAAAGACCTGCCAGCCAGCCTCGATGGTGTTGAGGTCGTTGCCGAAGGCGCCGGAGATGACCCAGATCTGCGAGAGGCTGAACTCCGCCGGCGACGCCACCTGCGCCGGCCACACGTTCAGGCTCGCCTTGGCGCCGTAGAACTGGCCCCCCGACACGTACCCCACCGCGTGCTGCCACACAACATCAAAACACACCACAGAACGTCAGAAGCAATCTACAAGCTCTTGCAAAATCATGCTAACATCTGTCCATCCAAGCATCGGCTCCAGTGTCAATGGACAATGGTACATGTCTTAACCCAAAAGAAATGTTTTCAAGAACATTGCATGTGGTATGTTTGTTACGCTTGCAGTTGCAGTACACTTGGTGGTGGAGAAATCAACGACCGTGCAGCACAATGTGCGGCACCCTTTGTCAGTAACAGTGCCGCATCGGTCAGGCTCAAGCTAGACGATTGGATCGAGCTCCAAGTCCTGCAATTATTGGTGCCATTTCTACTCTCTCTCTTTTCTATCTAGTACTTGAAGCTTGCAAATGTGGCGCGTTTCTACTTTTCTTCAGCTAATTCCCGGGGTGAAATTACACAATGCGCAGGTTTCTCACAAAAGAAGAGAAAAGGTACACAATGTGCATGTGCAAATTGATGGAGCGGCGACCGGCGATCACCACTCCGGCGAGGCTCGATGGATGACCAGCTGATGACTGACCTCGTGGCCGCCGCCGGTGGAGTCGCGCCGCGCGAAGCCGCCACTACCCCGGGCCTTCATCCCGAACCGGCCGCCGACGGAGCTGGCCCGGAGCACGTCGCCCTCCGTGGCCCGCCGCACCGGTATCGTCCCCTCCGGGCACGACTCGCCGGAGCGCCGCCAGTACTGCGGCAAGGCTTGCTCTTCGTCTTCGTCGTCAGCACCGGCATGGCCACTGCTCCTCGGCCTCTCCGCAGGCTCTTTCTGCACAAGAGTAGCAACCAACCATCGATGATCAATCGAGCTCGATGCAAGCAAAGAACACGCCCACGCATTGCGCATTCCAGACTCATATCAATGACGAACTGAGAACCGTTACCTCTAGCTTGTGCCCCCGCAGCTTCGGATGCTCGAACGCCGGCTGCAGATGCATCGGCACGCAGTCGATGACATCGCCGTCAGGGCTCTGCAGAACACATCGTCAGCCAAGCAGAACCATGGGCGAGATCAACAACCATTCACATCTCCAAGACGACGATCACGAGCAAGAACAACGAACGAATGCGTGCCTGGATCGTCTTGACGGAGGCATCCCTGGTCCTGGCGAGCTGGGCCATGACCCTCTGGAACCGGAGCAGCTCCACGGCCGACCGGAACGGCGCCGCCGTGCCATTGCCGCCGCCTCGGGCCGAGGCCGGCACGGAGGAGGAGACGAGCACGAGCAGCAGGAGGAGGAAGGGAACAAATGAGGCAATGATTGGGCTGCCGCTGCTGATGCAGCGGGGATCCATCTATCAACACCAGGGCGGATCTCTTTTGGAGGCGCCTGCCCTGAATTTTGTATTAGGATCAGAAGATTTGGGTCGTTAGCTACGAGTGTGGCTGGCTGCTTCTGCTGCGGCCTCGCTCTTCCAGAGCTGTCTCTATGCGCGCGCACCCGCCAAGCTTGTCCCGTTGCTATCCAGCTCCCATCTTCAGCTGCACAGCCTCTCAAGGTTAAATACTCTCTACATGGCAGTATATGCTTGTGTAATTGCAGTGTATGAATGTGTGTGGATGGCTCTGGCAAAAGCTACCAGCAAGAAAAGAAGCTGCGAGAAGCATAAGCCGGTGCCGGTCTGGCGGTCTCACTCCCTCTGCGTGGTGGTTGGTGAAGCTGAGAATCTGGGATCTCGTCTGGTCGCTCCGTCATCGGCTGGAGAGGACCATCAGCGGCTCATAGTATAATTGCCTCGAAATGCGCGCCCCACAGACCCATGCTTCCATCATTTTAGTACTAATCCTGCGTGCTGTTCATGTCCCCATGCTTCTCTCTCTCTCTCTCTCTCTCTCTCTCTCTCTTCTCGTCTGATCCTGTAATCCACTGTGCCTTTTGGGGTGGGCGTCAGTGGTGGCATCCAGCGGTAACTTTCAGTCTTTCAGAGCACTAGCTCTGAGCTGAGGTGCAGCCTTTCGATTTCAAGGTTGCTTGCTGCCCTCCATGTGCCAAAGGAATTTAGGCAATTAGGCGTTTGTAGCTTTTTTTTTGAAATAAAAGCAGGAGCACTGCTATGTCATTTAAGAAGAAGAGCAATTGGTACATAACACGCCGAAGCGGACACCACCACACGAACAAACCCCCAAACATAAACAAACGCACCCAACACAGTACACCACCACGCCAGACCACTTGGGAGAGGAAAACGAAGCAAGCTGTCCACACTCGCGCCGTCGTCACCAACGATGTGCCACGCCGAAGCCGCAGCCCGCTGCAAGCCCGAACGGCCCCTCCAAGCTCCTCCACCATAGGGCTGTCACCCTCAAGCCGCCCACACGATCGTCGAGACCTCAGAACCAGAGAAACTTCAGCAGACACTCCCATCTCAGTACGAAGGAAAACCACTGATCCTGGCCACTGCGTGGGGGCCTCGCCTCACCCACCGCCTCACTCCTCTGCCAAGGACTCAGATATTTGAGACCGCAATGAGAGCACCACCTCCGCCCAACCGACACCGAGTTCACCACTGCACCATGCGCGACCACTCAAGCCCTCCAGCACCCATGGGCCCTCAGCACCTCCTCGGCAACACGATCCGCCAGACGGCCACCACCACCACCACCACCACAGCCACAAGCCGGAACGGGACTCCAAGTACGACGCCTCCAAGAAGGGCACGACGCCAAGACGCCGCCGTCGCACGTCCATAGACGGACAAGGTTTTCACCCAGAGTGTCCCGCGCGGCAGGGAGCATGATGCTTCGCCATGATGCCCCCAGCGGGGAGTCCGACGCCCCAAGGGCGCCGCCATCATGCCCACCGACCGAAACATCGGTGAAGGCTTTCGCCCGAATCGCACCATAACTGCCGCACGCCCGAGGCCAAGGCAGAACCCGCTCCTCGCCACCGCCGTGTCACCTCCACCGGAAAAGGCCCGACGAAGCCTGAGACACCACCTCGGCGCCCCCAGCAAGCACCAGCCAGCCCCCCGGTCCCACCACCGCGGCGGCACCGGACCAAGAACGCGGCTGCCACCAGCAGTCGCGCCCGGTACAGGACGCAGCCGGCAGCCTGGCCCGGCGAACGCAGGCANCAGTGGTGGCATCCAGCGGTAACTTTCAGTCTTTCAGAGCACTAGCTCTGAGCTGAGGTGCAGCCTTTCGATTTCAAGGTTGCTTGCTGCCCTCCATGTGCCAAAGGAATTTAGGCAATTAGGCGTTTGTAGCTAGGGCGCCACCATATGCATTGCTATGCTCTATTATAGCATGATTGGTTCTCGGACGCGCGGAGCCTGGCTGGCACGGCAGATGCGAGCCCCTGCTGGCCAGGTTCACCGGATGCCGCAGCTTGTAGTTTGGTTTCATGAATGCACACAACCAGGCCAGCAGGAGAACGTGATTGGTTGCCCGTTTATTGGAGTGCCCACCCCTTTTTTGTGCCTACGAGGGCTCGCCAACGCGCCACCTCTGCATCCCGCGGATCAGGCTCGGGAGAAACGTAGAAAAAATCTGCACCGCCGGAACCAGGCTGAGCGGCAGCAATTGCATCATACGGGCCAGGCCCAATCTCTACTGCAGGCATCCAATCAACGACGTGCTGCATGTGGCGAGCCTGGGTGGCGTATATGCAGGGAACCAATCGCCCCCTTACAAGATACAGAATATGCAGAAGCTACTGCTCCTACTCCACTATCTCTTTGCAGGCCAAGGCCAACCCCTCTCATATGCAGGGACGGAGACAAGGGGGGGCTGGCAGGGGCCATGGCCCCCCCTATGCTTTGTGTCAAGCCTAACCAAGTAATCAGTATCTCATAATTTATATAGAGTAGTAATTAAGTTATATACTAGATCTTTAGCAATTGAGTGTTAAAATGAAGTATGGTTTAATTTTAATACAAAAGTAGATGTTTTTGCAAGCTAATAAGCTCTCATGCATCCTGATTGAGCTAAGTCATTTTTATTTTCCTTTCAACAATTTAGTTTTATCCTATACTTCAAGCTAGTACTTGTATTACATAAATACACAACATTTTTCACTTACATATTTAGTCCTCTTTCAACAACTCTCTTCCACACTTTTAGTTTTAATATATATCGCACTCTCAAGCGTCTTGACGAACTAATGTGCAAAATACCATAACAATCACTTTATAGTTTAATTTGAACACGATTATTATGGGCATATCTTGAGAGTGAGTCAAAGGCATCTATCATATAATGTGTGTATATTTTTGTAGTAGTTCATCAAAAGCAAAGTGCTACACTTAAAAAACTATTAAGAAATTTGAGAAAACAAACACCTACGTAATTAGCCATCTAAAATAATCTCATAAAAATATATTTAGTAATTAAAGAGGTCATCAACCTCTATTACAAGACATGTTCAACACTGTTGGCCCTCTCTATATTTCAATCCTGGCTCCGTCCCTGCTCATATGCAACTGCAAGCTCGATCGCTGCTCGCCCAGAGCCTCAAACCAAATGCTTCGTTAAGAAACATCGCAGTTGCATATAAACCATCTCCCAGAATTTCAGGGCAGCCATCGCTTTTACCTGACAGTTCGTTCACAGTTGTGGTGGGAGTCTGGGAGAGCAGCGAGGTGACTGCGAGTCACTGCCTGTGGCTAGGCATCCTTCTGTTGTTTTTGTTTGTTCGTTTCCTAGCCACTGGTAAAAGCGCTCCTCCTTTCCTTCACCGCCCCAGCTTTTGCTGATTGGAAGTAACACGATGACAAGCACCGTCCTGAATGTTTCTTGTTGGAGAGTGAAAAACTCAAATGAAAGAGTGGAATGATTGATTCTCATTGATGGGATTGTTTACATATTTATACAAGCCCAAGGGGCATGGAGGTGCCTCTTCTCAAGGGACATACCCCTTGGGGAAAGTGGCCCTTTCACACACTAGTAACTACCTAGTGATGTTATTAATCATTAATTAATTAATGAAAGAATTGATCACTAAATAAGTGTTTCACAACACTCCCCCTTGATCAATTTCTTCTCGTGATTTTGTAAACAATATATGAATAACTCCTTCAAAAACCCTGTGGAAAAAATAGAAGGAGAAATGTGGATATGTCATAGGAAAAACTCCTTTAAAACCCCTTAGGGAAAATTTAGGAGAAAATTTTATATGACATATGTGATTGCATGTAATGCAATATTGATATATTCCTCTAAAAACCTCATGGGAAAAATAAGAGGAATATATTGATGATATGCTGTTAAAACTCCTTTGAAACCCAGTGGGAAAATAAGGAGAAAATGATACAGCATATAAAAATGATATTGTTCCTTTAAACTTATATGGGAAAACCTTTATAAAGGAAAAACCCATAAGTTAAGTTTAGAGAAATATGTGTATGATCATTTGATCATTATGTCTTGAATATCTCCTTTAAAAACCCTTGTGGGGAAAATAGAAGATATGACATATAATATGTTTTGAATATCCCCTTAAAAACCCCGATGGGGAAAATGGGTAATATTACATGTATTCTTGTGTTGGTATTGCCTCGTTAAAAACCTTTCATGAGAAACCCCTTGTGAGGAAAACTCATAAAGGAAAAATGTGCAATGTAATTTTTTTTAACACAGGTTGTTGTTCAGAAGAGACTCCCCCTGAACCTTACATCGCAAAGTCAATGTATACCAATTCCATGAACATATATATATATATATATATATATATGTGGATATGGTAAGAACTTTGTGAACAAATATGTGAGGCTCTTACAAATTTGATTTGTAAGGTGTTTATTCTCCAATGTGTGATAGATGAGAATAAACATGGCAATATGCTTGTTGATATTGCTCTATGTAACCTGTTATATTTATGCAACACAAGCAACATTATCTTTATAGATAATTGTTCATGATTCAATAGAATCAAGTTTAATCATTCAATATAGTCACACACACATAGGTGGTGTTTTAGAATGATAGATGGGAGTAGCAGTTAGAGTCCAATTTGATGACTCTCATGAGAACTGTACCATCATGATATCAGTATGTGTTCTAGCAATATGGGGATTATTTAGCTAGTAACTCAGAATCACTATGGTTATATCTTGATTGAATGAACTAAGATTATTGGTGCCATAAGATATCTGTGGATATCCAATTTAACTCCTGCCAAATGGCTTGATGGAGTTGCGCATTTTAAGCTATAGCAAGTTATCTGCAAATGCAATATTTGGCCTTTTGCGGTTTGCAAGATATGAGCGCTTACATGGCACTATAGCTGTCATCCCAGGGTCTAGATGGACATTGATCCATCTTTAGGGATTGAACGACCATAAGTGTTGATGGATATGATTATCCAGTATTATTTTGATATTGGTGAACAATATCAATTGAATATCTGAGAACTGATATATTTGCTTAAGTTGTAAACTTAAGAGTAATTTGGTTTTACCCAAATCTGTCATCTCTAATTCCATCTTAATATGATTGCTTGTATGTTGAGATGATGGAAAATCCAATTTGGAATTTATATATGCAATCATAATGATTAGAGTAATCCTTCTTTGATGGATACTCACTTACTCAGTTGTACCACAATCAACTCGACTTTTACAAGTCATGGAGTGACTTGAGTTGTACACAATATATGTTGCGATTTGTATCTCAATTTAGAACATGAGTCCAATGAGGACATATATGTCTGAATTTGTTCAAATTATATGATCTGCCAATGATTGAATGTAGGAACAAAATTTTCGCACATACCATGTGGGTATGTTTTTGCTTGGTCTCTGCATGAAACCATATGCTACAAGCTCTTAATGTCTCACCACCTTGCTTTTGCAAGAAAGCATTATGAGAAGAATATTTTACTGCGGTAAAGTACTTCTCATTGATGAATAAGAGCTTTTCTCCTGAGTTATCACCTTTAATTTGACCCAATTTGAGTGTTGAGACACTCTGCCTAGGACTTTTGGTCTGGATCCAGTTGAAGGTGTATAACAATTTTGAGTAGGAGAATATGTCGACAATTTGTAGTCTTAGTGTGATTGATTCAATGGAATCAATATAGCTTGTGAAAATATCAACCCTTTCTAACTCTATCTCATTTCCCAAGATGATAGGGTAGGGCGTTCCAATGACCCAGTACTTTGAATTTATGTGCACATGTACTGGGCTTTGAATGTTGAATCTTCATAGGTTTTGGATTTGAAAATCCATAAAGTGTCTAACATCATGTATGATGTTGATTTGCATTTACTATCTTGGAGGATGTCTCCCCCTGTTCCGCGGATGCTTGTAATAAGCAATATCCCTAGTGACCATACTTCTCCCCCTCTTATTTTAATTTGGGAGTTGAGTGGTTTTGTTAGGTACCCCCACTCTTTCTGGTACACAAATGATGGGAATGAGATTAGCTGACGCTTTTTACAAGTAAATGCAATTGGCAGTTTATTTGCAATGTGTTGCAAATATATATTGTCATGCCGACAATTTGTACGTAGATGTGAGGACTGAATGTATTAGATATTCTAATTATTTGGTATTCTGTAATGTGGTATAAATCTCCCTCTAATGCCAAGAATTGTCCTCAAAGTATGATCAACATACGGGCTATGTAAAAATCCCCATGAGAGATCCAAAGTATTATGTGAATGCGGATAATACTATATTGTATGGATCCTCAATGCCCATGGATGTATGTTGAGGTGGTGATATCGTTATGTGCAAAGCATAAACGATATGCAGATGGGAAATAATTGGCTGAAGCCAAAACTCCACGTACATACTGCAACGGAGGGAGCCGTATGATTGCAGTTTGATTGATTATGTGGTGTGTAGGTCCACATAGTACCAACTAGATGTTGGTAAATTTCAATTTAAATATAGTGGTCATGCAATGAGTTGCAATCTCTTGCGAGAGATTTATATAATCCGTTGTATGTACAGATTATACATAATGTTTTATAATTATGCCAAAGTCATACAATAGTTTATTGTATACTTGTAAAGAAATCATGTGACATTTTCCATCCTCATGGATGTATCCTATGTTTTAGGATATTGTGCTCATAATTTGATAATTTGAGCAATGAACATAGCAAAAGCATAGTTCTTTAGTGCACTATAATATGTCACATGAAATCATGTAGTTGATTTATCAACCAATCATATGAAGGTTTTGAAAACTTTTGTTAATGGATATATGCTACCATATTTCCTTTGAATGCGTTCAAGGAATTATAATGGTATAATTGAAATTTTAAGATAAGAGGATCTTAAAATTAATTTCCATAATGCACATGTAGTGCATATTAAATCTGAGGATTTATAGGAAATTTACAATATATGACCAATGGAATTGTCAATAAATTTTCATATCACCTATAGTGTAGGTTGATAAAAAGCAATATATTCCAATCTTGATGGAATTATAGACTGAAAATTTATTGTACGCAACATATGGTATGGGTTTTGATGTATGTAAAACACAATCCTTTTGATAATGGAGAAATTATCTCAAGCATTTGCTTGTTTTATATCTGTTTCATTTGTTGATGAATATGAATTCATCATTGTTGTCATAATGTGATTTCATATTGAAATCACTATAACAGATATTTTTCCAACTCAATTGGTATGAGTTGAATTAGAATGCATGAGTGCATATCTAATTGAATACTTTGAGAGTGCAAGATTATGGCTCGACCAAAACCATAAATAACAAATCGCTTTTACGATTTTTAGTGATTTTCCTTTCTCTTATAGAGAATTTGGAATATTTGATATCTCAAAGAATAATGTTAGTGACATAAATGTTCACTAATCAAATATTTTCTTCCATTTGGATTGTTCCCATATTTTCTATATTGAGTAAATCATAATGCATTATGATTACTTTGGTAATATACAATACATACTAGTAGCATGTATCATATGATGATACTATATGAATGACAACTTATGTGATTGCAACATAATGTACATGATCATTAAGTGATGGGTTATCGAGACTAAATTGTGTCTGTAAACAAGTTGTTATTGCCTTCAAATATATCCTGCTGTTGTAGGATTTGATCCTAATTCATATGAAAAAGGAATATAAGTGGCATAATATAGGTCGATATTGAAGTGCATTTCAAACTTGTCCCATTAAATTGATTTGCCATTTGTCAATAATGTATTCAACCAAATACTTAATTTTGTGACATTGCATTGTAATGTGACTATGATATCCACAATTTTGACATACATGCGAGTTGTCATTGTGGTTTTACAAATGCATGTCTTTGTCAGTATCCTTATTTTATTGCCTTTGTTTTGGCCCACTTTCTCCTAATGTTGATGCATGTTTGCATCAAACATTTGATATTCTGAATATTTGTATGCTATAACCAGAAGGTACAAGCAGATATTCTTTGTTAAGAGATCATAATGCATAGCATTGTATTCAGAAAGTGTGGTGCAATTTTTTGGGTATGGTAGCAATACATCACCTATTGAGAAAATTGTGGATAAGACTTCATAATTTGGGTTGGTATGATATACAAATTCATCATAGAAGCAAATCTAGAATGGATTTTCTCTATGTATACAACGATGTTGTAATTTGTTATGAATTTAATCATGTAGATGAATGTATAACCAACCGTCTTTTAATTTTGGTAATATTATGACCTTATGTTGGCCATAACCTCTTTTGAGTGTAACTCAAAATATTGAGTATACCATTTCCATTTGATACTCAATGTTTTGAGATCTATATGGAAAGTATGCCTTTAATAAGGCAATAATTTGGTTGAAATTTTGAATTCCGGGCTATGATTTATTCCATATAAATGGAATCTTTAGAACATGAAATGAATTTCAAATTCATTTCCCATACCATATAAGTTTTTGCATGTGATGCAACTTATATTGACTTCATAATGGCTATTTTGAATCATGTATCACATGTGATATAGTTATGTGTTAAATTAATTTACTGCGGTAAATACATGAAATGTAGTGTTACAATATATGCAAAATATTTGAATTCAAGATGAATTTTGTATCAAAATTAGGTATAGTTGTTTAAAATAGGCAATGTCATTGATGCTTATATATTGCTCTTTATTCCTGAAGGAATAAATGACTGATAGTCATGGTCAATATATAGTCTCTATTTTAAACTTTTGGATGAATTAATCATCATAGAAATGATGTGTATCTTTTAATAATGGAGCATAGTATACGCTTAATTCTATTATTTTATTCAATCCAAAATTTATTTACCTATATCTTTTGATTTATTTTGCATTGATTCAAAGGCAAGATGATTCTTGCAACAAAATTAAGGTATATGTTAATGGGTAGTGCAACTGCTATAAGTTGTATTCCTAAAGGAATTAATGACTTGAAAGTCATTGTAGTATAATTATGTTTAAACTTTGGATTTACACTGTGAAGGTAATCATCATAAGATGTAGACCTCCAAGCAATGTGCAAGTAACTTGCTGCCTAAAAGCACGGTCTCTGGGCAAATAAATTCAAATAATTTATTGCAGCCAGTGCCTAGGTCTCCATCACCTTGTGTTATTCCGTTAGTTTAATTTGTTGTTTAAACACTTTGAAGGTAGAACCTCGCAGTAATGAAGCATAATCTGCATGAGTGCAGTAGATGCTTGTTGCCATTACCTTGTGTTTAAGCAAAATATATACCTTTTATTTGAATTTTGCATGATTTTCTACTTGATGTAGAATATTGATTTGAATAAATTAAATGCAAATAAAGAATTGCATATGAAAAAGATTGTTCTAAAGTATGTGTAACCAATGAGAGATCTGCGGATCATAATAATGCTCAGTTGCTGCGGCAATTGTAGCATTTTGATTACATTGGTCCTAATAATACCGATGGTATTTAGTGTATATTACACAATATAGAACAATCTAAAGACTTAAATATAAAGTCTAAATATGATATATGTTAAAACATATAAATAGATAAAAGCCTGAGGGCTTATATGAATTTGGGGGGGGGGGGCAAACCCGAACTTTTGGGGCGGTGAATTGGCCTAGTCGGCCAAATAGGCCCGGCTCAATTTGGTTTGGCGGCCTGGCTTGAAGCGGCCCATGAATGGTGAGCCGGCTCGGCTTGGCGGCCCGGCCTGCGGGCGGGGCCTACGGTGCCGGCCCGAGGTGTCTGGTCGGCCTGTTGGCTCGGCTGTGTCGGCCCGTGAACGGCCCAGCCAGTCAGTGGGCTTGGCGGGGTGGTGGCCGGCCTGGGAGCCAGCCGGCCCGGTATAAAACCGGGTGAGGGGCACTCCTCTCGGAGGCCGCCGCCGCCGCCTGTTGGCGTCGCTGCCGCTTCCCCACGCTGCCGTCGTGCGATGCTGCAGCACGCTATCCGCAGTTGCCGTCACGCGAATCGCGCGTCCAAGCCGTAGCCGCCCTGTCGCTGTTCCGCCGCTCTGCTGCCCGCATCGTTGCTCTGCCCGTGCCACCATGACGCTGGAGAGCAATCAAGCGGGTGCTGCAGCAACTCCGCCCCTGGCCCACTGCTGCGTGCGTTGCCCCGACCAAGGGCCGGAGGACGGGAGGAGCCTCCGCATACTGGCCATAGCCACGGTGTGGCCGCAAGTGTATCCGTCACCGGTCAGCGACATCCACGGCGCAGGTAGCAGGCCATAGGCACGGCGTCGTTTGTCACCGAAGGTAACCGTCGCCAGCCATTTGCAAGGTAAAGCATCTCAAATAAATATGAACATGTCGATGCTTACTTCTTTGGTTCGAGTTCCAGGACACGGGGAGGCAGCCGGCGAGCCGAAGTCGACACTGGTGTGCACGCTCGCCGCGCTGCGGGTGCTGTCCGTGGGGTCCATGGCAAGACCGCTGACGAGGCCGCCGTCGTCGTGTACTGGTTGTGGCACGGTGGCGGGATCCTGGACTACAGGATCGAGGACACCGAGGACGGCGACGTGTGCGACTGCAAGGCCGCGGGGTTCATCACTGCCGCCGTGCTCGAACATCAGAGATCGATTCCCTGTTGATGTCGAGGCCTTGCCTTCTTTCTCTGTCTTGCGCTCAGTGTAGAGAAAAGTGGCTGATAACGTGTTGGAGAGTGAAAAACTCAAATGAAAGAGTGGAATGATTGATTCTCATTGATGGGATTGTTTACATATTTATACAAGCCCAAGGGGCATGGAGGTGCCTCTTCTCAAGGGACATACCCCATGGGGAAAGTGGCCCTTTCACACACTAGTAACTACCTAGTGATGTTATTAATCATTAATTAATTAATGAAAGAATTGATCACTAAATAAGTGTTTCACAACATTTCTGACCAAGTTACCCCGTCCTGGAAGCTGCAAGGTTAGCCACCTAAGCATATTTTTAGTTTTGCATCCACCTAAGCATATTTTTAGTTTTGCATCCACCTAAGCACTACTGTCTACTGGTGTTAGCATTCCAGGGACAGTAAGCATATTACCAGCCAAAACTGCACATGTTGCCCATGCTAGCATGTCCCTTTTACTAATCTTTATAGTACTCTTTTTTGCATACTTTCTCCTTTCTTTATTTCTTTGTTTTCCCCTTTTCAATCATCAACGGCAAGATGTCCATTACCTGAACCATGCAGCCTCACATAACCTTTATTGCTGTTAGTTGACTCAGTGCATGACAGAGCAGAATGTTCAAGGCCACAATCATCGGTGCCTTGATAACAAGTTAGTGAGGACTAACAACACACATCTCATGAGTCATGACCATGATTTGACAACATCATCTGCAAAAAGGGAAAAGGGAGCCAGGACCATTGCAACCAAGAGCACGCCAGTCTTTCTTCTTCTTCAGTCTCCACCGCCGCTCAACCAGTCAATTGCTGCAGTGCCTCCAGCACCTTTGGCTGCTCTCCTACACCAACCCCCACAGTCCCATAGGGCCACACACAGACACAGGCAGTGAGAGCAGTGCTAGTCCCTGCTGCAGTTTTGCTCAAGGGAGAGCCCCACAGTCCACAGAGCAGCTGCATGGCAGTGCCTCATATGCAGTGCTGCACTGGTGCCTTTTTGGTTTTGGACAGAGTGGTGTGGAGGAAAGTTTTTAGATATGATATCTCAGTGGGAGCAATTGTTTGTTGGTGTTGCTGCCCATTGTCCTGTGTGGGGTCTGTGAAAGCCTATCCTAGGGCCTACCAACAAGATTCTGTGCAAAATGGATCAAAAGAATGGATTTACTACATTTCCATGCCTAGCCTAGCTACACCCAATTCATTCCTTGGGCAGTTGTTCCTTTGAAAAAAGACTACAAACGCCCTTTTCATGATCAAATTGGCTGCTTGTTGTCGCCGGTATGGCATGTTGTTCCCATTTTGGTCGACTCCAAGGTGATTTCAAATACCCATGTCAAACAACATGAATTATGTGTGTATTCCAAAATATCCCCTCTTAATGAAACACGTGCGTTGCAATGTTGTAATAATTGATTTTTGTCGATTCAAGGCTACTTTCAGAACATCTAGGTCAAAGAAATGAAGTAACTCGTTGTTTGACAAGCTTCTCCTCTGAACTTGTTTAGAGCTACTGCTTTCCAAAGTTTTGTCCAGGAACATGCTGCCAGGAACCATAGAAGTTAGAGCCAGTAGAGCTCATTGTATCATTCACTCCTTCACTTGATGCTCCAACTCCATGCTGTAAAAAAGCTGGTGCAGATCCTCCAGGTTCTTTCACCTCCATGTCGGAAATACCACTAGAAAAAGTTGAAAACGCTTTCTCTCCCCCAAAAAAGTTGAAAGGGCTTTTCTGCACTTTATGCGTCCCATTTCACAACCGGACACCGACAAGCGTCACCAACACATTGCAGCTCCGAAGGCCTGCAGAATGCTTGCAAAGCTCTGCAACTCCCATTCTCCCAATGCCAGGTTGCAAGGCTCAGAACACAGCCTTGCAAAATGGGGGCAGGCAGCCACAGATTAACCCACATTCACACAAAGATCTATCTAGTTTGGTTCTAGCGTTGCAGTTGCAGACATCCTGGGCAATGAAGCAAACTTAAAGTGACCAAGCAACGCTTGAAAGAGACCCCAGGCTAACAGCATATGCAACCAACATGCATCCAGCATTCTCCTTCATCATCATTGTGTTTTCTTTGGTACCACAGGATCACAAATCTCGCGCAAGATCCATCCAGAAAAGCCGAATCGTAAAAAGAAAGGCTTCACGACGCCATATTGTGGGACAGGGATCACAGATGAGAAGCAAAATAGCAAATAGATGGAGTTGCTGCAGGAATACCTGGACTAGGGACATTGACGAGAACCAGCTCCTTATCATGAAGGATGTAGCAGAACCACTTACCAGCAGCGTGTATGTAGGATTTGATGGTCTCTTCAGGTAACAATCAATTCATCACAGGCATGCCGCATGCCGGTGCCATCTCAACACTCTCTTGATGATGTTGGATTACTGACATGTCCCAGCACCGACGCAGGCAATCTGCACAGCGAAGTGTACAGCTCTTGTTTTCGTCATTAGCATATGGTACTTGTAAGGCTACTGGTACAATCACAACAATACCAGACCTTCAGAACCATAACTAAAATTGTACAGCGTATCAGTTGAACCAACAAGATGATGAGCTCTGCTGAAGCATTAAATTGGCTAAACCATGTCTTCTTACCCAGCCAGTACAATCATTATAAACCAAGACTTGAGACCATCAAAGTCAAAAAGTTGTCGACCATTTTTACTGTAATAGGTCCCATATCTCTGATGAAACAGAATTCTGAAACATGCATTTATGGATCATATGCTTCATTCGCAATTGGATCAGCAAATCATACTGCAATGTGCACAATAAAATGGATGTGCAAACAGTATGAGATAACATTTCTTCATAATTCTGCCAACAAATTTTCTCAGGGTTCTAGAACCAACTGGCCGACTGTTGTTAGTTGTTACAATGCTGATCGTGGGTTAGTGATGCACCAACCTAGGTACTAAAAGAAACAAAAATATTGCTTTACAACATGTATTGTACCTTTCTATGGAGCAACAAAACAATATGATACCACACACTGAACAAAAAAGTCACTGTTATTTTCTGTCTCCCTTGTAGTCCCATACCTTCCTTTACATTTGTGCAAACTGATAGTATTCTTGTAAGGGTGAAACCATTAAAAGGCAGTTGCCCCTGTGATTATATTCGATCACTTCGCTGCTATCAGTGACTGCACAAAATTAATTTGAAATTGCTGTAAGCAAATGGCCGTGTAGTTTCTTAGGCTAATACATAACATTCTAAGTTCGCATATGTGTGTACCTGCATTCCCATGTATTTTTTTTATGAAGAAAATCAACTGAAAAAGAAAGGTCATGGACTTACTGAACCAAGAAGCTTCAGACCAGCACCACGTGTGAACTTCCTTGCAAAAAGGAAGCAAGGTGCTGGTTTTCCGTCACTTGTACACCACTCCCTCCTATTTTCGGTCTCGTAATATATATTATCAATACCCTAAAAATGAGAAGAGTGGATCCTCAGTGACAGTAAGAAACTCTCCTGCGTACTCCTTAGAGCAGCTTATTTCGGTACAAGTCATGACATCAAGAATCAAAGCTGAAAATCCTCTTACAAAAGCAGTAGCTTCCCGAATGGACATTTGTTGAAGAGATTGATTCATTGATTGATGAAGTATTTAGTTCCACAAGTGTTACAGATTTAGGACATTCACCTAGTTGCTTTACCTAAAAGAGAGGTTTTTGTTGCTTTACATGAAAATTCATTTAAGTAAATGATGAAAATATTAAGTGTTGACCATGTCAAATCAAGGCAAACCAAACCCAAAATCAAATGCTGATGGAACCTTTTAGTTTCTCCTTTAAGCATAGAGATGTCTACACCAGGTTGCTCAGGACAAAAAGGCCCTATTGCTGTTCAAGCAAATATACTGAAGAACCTATATACCTTTATCGACTTTATAAGTGCAGGAGTAGCATCAGAGACTTTATATGTTACAGGATGCCATCCACGTCTTTCACGATCTTTAGAGGCTGAAAGATCCCATGCACTATGTGTGACTGATCGCCGTGTAAGTTCTTCTTCTAGACCAGTTTGCTGCATTGCAGAAGAGTTGAATGATCAGGGAACTTAGCGCAGAAGAAATCATGTGAAGATCTTGTAATGATCATTTGCTTACTGCAAGCAACGTCTGAACATAGTGCTCATCTGGTATGCAGTTATGGGCTTTCCATGCCTCTGCAGGCTGGGGAAAAAAATGAGAAATGACATTTAAATGACCACAATGATTATCTGAGCTTCCCTTATAAAATTTTGATACAAACAGATGCAGTTCAGTATATATTCTGATGCAAAAGAATCGTACTATATCTCCCTAAAAAAGAAGACGAATCATACTATATCAGGACCTTTGTTTTCAAAATATAGGAACTAAACTCCATAATGCCTGTGAAGTTTAAATTGGCACAAATACAATCGCTGAAGAAAAGAAAACAAAAAACTAACTAAAGCAATTGTTGGTGTTGTTATTGTTGCCAATGAGATTTAAGATACAAATAAAACTGCCGAAATGATTCCATATATTACATCAAGAAAAACACTGAGATGGTTCAATACTATACTGAAACATTTTCTTACAATTGGACGATCCCAATCCCGCCAAAACTCTGGCAACGGCCTCCTCTGCAGTACACAAAATATATTATTGATCAAGACTAGATATTGTCACCAAAAGAAAAGGAGAGGAAAAATAGTTTATAACAATAGATGTTATCATGCGTTGGTGGTCTCATATACAGAAGTTGCCATGACTTTACTAGTTCTTTTGAGTTTGTTGCAATTCGTTAGGAGCTCATCCCTGATGAACTATGCATGTTTAAATAACATGCAAAGTTTTGACTATATAATATGTTCTCTCTTGATTTCCAGGTTAGACCCAAAGTACAAATGTAAAAGATTGGCAAATTAACAGCCATTGGTAGACAATATCACCTTACTACTATTCTCAAACTTAACTTAGAATATTAAGATATATACCCTGCAATGCTTTTGGAACTCCGGCAACACGACTTCATCATCAACCACAACTTCAGCATGCTTTTTAATTAGTACAGCCCACTGGAAACAAATGTAATCATGAATTTCAGTGGTAGAGCATCAAAATGAATTATCAATATAATGTCTCCTCTTCCTTTATGATAAATGATCAAAGGGCCACCTGTGAGCCTTTCCTCCAATTCTCCACTGGGATAATAGGGTCCATTCTTGGATTGTATCGCCCCGCCTTTGTATCAGCAAAACTGTAACCAGCATTATACAATTGGGCAACATTAGTAGACAAAAAGAACTGGCACTCAGCTGCAAGCCTGCATCTTTCTGTGCCATTCATCTGAAGGATCAAGGTACATCAGAGCATAGATAAATCATAAGGGGAGAAAAAAAGGGCTAAAATGAATTCCCAATGACAGTCATAAAAGACTGGCATAGCCAACACCAAGAAATATATTTTGATGTTTATACCTGTCTACAAAGCTGGTTGATGACGACATTATATAGTTGTACGTGTAGCTGAAATTGTACAATGGTACACAGCTGCCAGAGAGAGAAGATCCTAGTAAGCACGAATCAAAATTAAGATCCAACAATTACCAGCGATGAATGAAGCAAAAGATTTGTAAAAATATGATTTAAAAGGTGTGGAACTGTTGACAATAGCAGACCTAGGATTTGGTAGTTTGTTATTATTATTGATAAAATATTTCTCTACTTTTTGTAGATGTAATACAAAGTTGTAATGCTAAAAGTAGTACAGTATGTTACCATGCAGCTGACATCCAATGGTCAAATGATCAACCGTAAGGGGTGTAGCTTATTCTACATAAGCTTTGTGGTTGTAATACAGCAATTCGAGATAACTGCATGAGCATTTAAATTACTTTGCTATTACAAGTGTAGAGCTATTACCATGAACTTTTTTCAATATTTCCTACAAAAAAATGTATTTCAAAAGCACCACAAATAATCTGTGTATCTCCATCGTACAGTAAGATGTAGTGTTCCTAGAACATATCTACTTGATATGATCTTGGATGATAAACATTGTTGAGGATCTGCCAGTCGAGTCGAGGCATTTAGTTCATTGTTCTTACATCAAAAAGTTTGTAAAACTCGGCAGAGCATAAAATGCTTATTCTGTCAATCAAATGCTCAAACATTACTGGACAGACCGGTATTTTGAGGGGAAATGTTAACATGTTATACCCAGGTCCACTGGCTTTTTATTGTACAACTCAGTGGTAGATAAACAGTGGAATCTCAGGGCAACAAAAAAAGATTCATTTCCATTTGCTCCCTACCTCTTGGGTATCAGTGGAAGTGTCAAAATTAAACATCCTCTCCAAGATGGTTCAAACTGTTTTATTAACACTATTACCTTTCTCACAGAAAAAACTGAATAAGAGATTGAAACTCATTGAATGAGCACATAACCCACTAAACATGTAGGCATAACCTACATTTAAGGATACAAAAATCAGATCTTTCTTGCTTTATACTACACTTTTGACTGTACAGCCCTAACAAATTTTGATATACTTTTATAAGCAGATGCAGTCGTTTACTTCATTATAATTATTTTAGTCACCATTAATGCAACCGCAGACTCTAAAAGAAGGCTAATGTGAATACTTGTCTAAATGGATTACTTGCTTCAACTAAATCAATAACTCAAGATCATGCATGCTTGGTTGATGCAAAAGACGCACACTACAAATTGACAAGTTCTCTCGCCTTCAACCCCAGACAACATTCTCTGCATAAAATCCTTAGGACAGAACTGGATATGGCATTCTCAGAAATTTCTTTGAAGGGAGTACCTGTCGGACACGAAAACAAAGCGCTCATTGAGCGGGTCCTTGAGAGCATGGCTGAGCAGAATGCGCTCGGCAGTGATCATGCTCGCCTCCCCCCAATCCACCTGCAGCAAACAAACCAAGCCACCTCAACAAGAGTAAGGGTACAGACAACGCTGCTGCAATTCGCCACTATTCATGAATACGATGGGAATGTGCCGACCTGGATGCTATTGTTGACCTGGCGGTTGTAGAAGAATCGGGATCGGGTGGTAGCACGGGTGAGCACGAAGCCCGGCCGCGAGTGCACGAAGATGGAGAACTTCCCCTCCTTGTCTCCCTGATCAAAAGCGTACAGTATCACAGTCAGCAGAATCCAAACGCAATTAGGATCCGCGTCGGCATTGACTGGCGCTGGACGGCAACGGGCGAGCATTGCCACATTGGTCACAGAAACAAGAGTGGATTTGAGGGGGGATTCGTACGCGGAAGAAGGCGTCCCACACGAGCTCGAGCGGGAGGCGGTTGCGCGCGATGAAGAGGAACGCGACCTTGGTGTTCCCCGGCGGCAGCGGCGCCTCCTCCACCTCCGCCTGGGCCTCCGTCGCCGTCGCCTTCTCCTCCGCCGCGGGCTCCAGCGGCGCGGAGGAGCCGTGCAGGAGCAGGAGGAAGACGCTGCTGAGGCAGAGGCACGCCAGCAGCAGGAGCAGCGCTGCCGCGCGCCTGCCCCGGCCGTAGCCGTAGGCGAACCTCCGCGGCTTCATCCCGACGACCGGCCGAGCCAGGAGGCGTGGCCGTGGCAACCGCCGGCGTAGGCTGTACCTACCTCCCCCCGCCCGCCGCGCACTCTACCTCGGCGGCATGAGCAGAGTAAGCTCAGCTCCGCTATCAGCTCAGTGCGGCACAGACAGATCTCTTCGCTCCCGGTCCCGTCCCGTGAATCTCGCCGCCGCGGCGGAAAGCGGAGCGAGCGAGCGAGTGGCGCGGTCTCGTGATCCCGGGGGTTGGGGAGGGAGGAGGAAGCGGTGGGTGGGCAGCGGCGGAGACGCCGTGAGAGTGTGGTGGGGAGGGTGAGGGGATCGAATCTCGGGCTTGCTTGCCGAGGAAGCGCGCGGCACGCGGCAGGGCGCGCCGCAGTGGCGAGTAGAGTAGTACTGGCGCGACCTGCCGACGTGCCAACGAACCACCGCCACCGGCCACCGGGGCAGCGGGCACGAGGCTCCGGATCTGCTGCAGGAGTCAGGAGACATCGGGACAGGCTTTGTTTGGACGGCCGGACATTGGAGATGTTTTTAACTTTGAACTACGATTTTCAAAGTTTCAATCTTGTGCCCACCATTAGAGTTTTGAATAAATTCCTTATTTGACATCTTTCCCGGTATGACACTTGAAACTTCCATATTTCTTATTTGATACTGTATCTAAATTTTGATTACTTCTTTGACACTTCCATGGTTTTTTATGTCATTTAGGATTTTTAGGTTTAGGATTTAGAGTTATTGTTTAGTGTTTAGGGATTAAGGTTTATGGTTAGTGTTTAGGGGTTAGGGTTTAGTGTTTAGGGTTAGGCCGTTAGGGTTTAATGTTTTGGGTTTAAGGTTTGAGATTAGGGTTAGGCTTTAGTATTTAGGGATTAGGGTTTAATGTTTTGGGTTTAAGGTTTGGGATTAGGGTTAGGGTTTAGTATTTAGGGATTATAATTTTTAGTGTTTAAAGTAAGGTGCCATGGCAGTGTCATAAAAGACATCAAAATTACCAAAAGTTGGATCCGATGTCAAATAAGGAAGATCGAAAGTTTGAGTGTCACATAGGGAATTGACTTATCTTTCGGTGTTAAATAGGGAATTCTCTCGTGAGTTTTCGACAAGCTATTGAGGCCTCGTTAGATCGGCAAGTTTCTGCCAAATTTTCATTATTTACTCGGCACATCGAATATTTGACACTAACTAGAAGTATTAAATATAGATTAATGACAAAACTCATTTCATAACCCCCGGGTAAATTCGCGAGATGAATCTATTGAACCTATTTAGATCATGATTAGATAACGTCGTGCTACAGTAAACAATCTTTAATGATAAATTAGGTTTAATAGATTTGAAATTCAATTTTCAGACGAGTTGTGTAATTAGTTTTTTTATTAGTACCGAATACTCCTTCCGACATTCCATTTTTATCATTCGGCAAGTTTCCATTTTCCGAACTAAATAAGGCCTGAGTTCAACGGCGTATGGACAGATGTTTTTGCTTAGTTACTGCCTATTGGTGAGGTTTATTTGGACCTTTTCAACTTGGGATCCTAGTTACAAACCGCTGATAGTATCTTAGTAGGTAAATTGATGTCTCAGACTCAGCAAATCGCCGCGTATGGAGTATGGCGAATCCCATAGTGTAGGAACCGGATTTCGAACCTATCCCAGACAGATTGGCGTGTTCACGCAGTCCCTAATTGCGAACGCTGCTGACATGATGCTCCACGAAAAGGCTAACTCTATTTTCGTCGCTTCGTGACTGTCATAGATTGTGACAGGCAGGTGATTAACCAATTGATTGGTAGGGGGATCCATACTCGTGACTCTCTGAGTAGGGAATAAGCAAAGCGTGGCCACGCTGTGTTACACACGTGAGTGGCACGTGAAGTTTCCATGATTTACATTGACTAGAGTATATTATTATCCAGCTGCCATGAAACAATCAAATAAACTGACGACAGCGTTCTACTGCGCATCTCCTTCTCAAGGGCCCATTTGGCCCAATTGGCACTACCTGGTATCTCCTCCTCTGGGTTTCTGCCGCCTCGAATGGAACAAAATCTGGCCCGCATACCCAGTACGACTCCGTTAAGGCCAGCCCATCGCTCGATTGAGGCCCAGCGATGCCAGCAGTCTGCCGTGCGGCTCATCTCAATTGACGTCTCTAAAAAAAAGACCTCTTTAACAAACATCGAGCATTCCCTCAAAAAATGAAAAAGAAGAAGAAAAGCATCGAGCAAAATGTCATTACCCTCTCTATTCATAAACGAATGGCCTCTGAATATCTCAAAAATGAAGGTTTGTCTCTAGAAGTCCAAATGTAGTCTCATAAAGGAATATACTCTTTCTCTGCACTAAGCGAAATGGTGTGCACAAGTCATCCTAGCTGCTCTCTCCGTTCTAAATTATAATTTATTCAAATTTTTTGACCTTAAGATTGGCCGTTCGTCTTATTCAAAAAATTGTGCAAAATATCACATATTTTGTTGTGGCTTATTTTATTAATAATAGCTCCTCAACAATGACTTAAATTTAACTATATTTGTATTTTTTTAATAAGACGAACGGTCAAACTTGAGGTAAAAAAATCAAACAAATTATATTTTGGAACGGAGAAAGAGTAGCTTGTGATCACATATCTGATACATGCAGATTATCCGCGAGAACTGTTGCAAAGTTGCAATTCGATTGAAGAGGTCGCTACACCTACACGTACGGCTCTTCCGAAAACCTCCTACTTCTTTCTCGAAGCCACCACTTATCACGCGGAACAATGAGCAACCCTCATCTAGGGCCTGTTTAGTTCGGATCAAAAAGTTTGCGAAATTTACTGTAGCAATTTTAAATCGAAGATTAGAAGGACTAAATATAATTTAATTATAAAACTAATTACACGGATGAACGAGAAATCGCGAGACAAATCTATTAAATCTAATTAATCCATCATTAGAGATTGTTTACTGTAGCACGATGTTGTCTAATCATGGTCTAATTAGGCTCGTTAGATTCGTCTCGCGAAGTTACCGGGGTTATGGAATGGGTTTTGTCATTAATCCATGTTTAATACCCTTATTTAATGTCCTAATATTTGATGTGACGGAAAGTTTGAAAAATTTGTGAAACTAAACAAACAAGGTCCTCTTGTACTACTTTTTTCGTGTGAACCGGCAGATTCAGAGCTCCGTTCTGTAGGATTTGGCTCAAAGCCGCTGACAAAGACGGTATACTAGACCATAAAAAATATTAAAGCACAGAAGACGCCTAGTGCGGAATCCGATTCCTGCCGTGTGCACGTCGTCGATCTTTCCGGCCGCCGCTCTTCCATCCTGCCGCAATCCGGCTGGCGCCGGCCGGGATCGGCGAACCGCCGGCGTGCCGCGTCGCCGCGGGACTAGAAACGCCGGTAAGGAATCAGGAATCCGAATCCAGCAACTGGCGAGTCCAACTAGGCAACAACGGGAATGGGGAAAGAACCTCTGAAATTAAAGGACGATCATCGACTCATCGTTGCTGAAGTAGTACACAGCAAGACACTGCCTACGACGACGTCACCGTCGTGCTTGTGGCTTCAGCTAGCCGTCGTCTATATATGAGGAGACCTGATCGCCTTGCTAGTAACATGCTATACAGTTAAGCTGTGCGTGTCAAACTGTCAATCAGTTCGTCTCGAAGTTATTATAGCCTGATCAGTTTTCCTGGGACACGTGTTCTTCCTTCGTTGGTGGGACAAAAGCTAAGGAGGAATTAAGGAGGTGTTGGTCGTCGGCATGGGCGGGCGGAGCATCGGCGTGGCGGTGGACTTCTCGGCGTGCAGCAAGAACGCGCTGCGGTGGGCGGCGGCGAACCTGGCGGGCCCCGGCGACCGCCTCGTCCTCGTCCACGTCAAGGCCTCGTACCAGTACGAGCAGGGGGTGGCGCACCTCTGGGAGCACGACGGCTCGCGTACGTGCTTCTTCATTCTCCGATCCCGACCCTCCGCCGACCTTCAGCTGGCGCTGATCGATGCATGTTGGTTTTGGTTTGTGCAGCGCTGATCCCGCTGCTGGAGCTGTCGGACCCCCGGGTGAGCAAGATCTACGGCCTAGCGCCGGACCGGGAGACGATGGAGATCCTGGCGCGCGCGGCCGCCCAGCGAGGGGTCCAGGTCTTCGCCAAGGTGCTCTGGGGAGACCCGGCGAGGAAGCTCACGGAGGCCGTGCACAAGGTGCCCCTGCACTGGCTCGTGGTCGGCAACAGAGGCCTCGGCACCGTCAAGAGGTAAATACTGAAATATGGACCCTCTGCTTCTTCCCTTCACACTGACTGATGCTCCCATTGCCTTGATGGTCACTTGATCAGCAGTACCGAGTACTTACTAACTGTGCTACCTTATTGCTGCATTCTTGCTTCTGTTGGCATGATCAGGGTCCTGATGGGGAGCGTGAGCACCTACGTGGTGAACCACGCGGCCTGCCCCGTCACCGTCGTCAGGGAGAACATGCTGCCTTCGGCACTGACCACCACCAGCTACTGATGTCCCATCTCCCATGGGGATGCCAGTGTGGAGCTGGTTTTCCTGCTCTAGTGCGTTGTTGATGCCCATATTGATAAACCAGGAGTAAAGATGTGTTCTGCCATGTCACTGTCAGTAAGCGTAAGAACTAAGAACGTGGTCCATACGTCGTCTATGAATAAGGGTAACTGGGTAAGGAAAAGATCATGGAAAGGCCCTTGTGGAGTGTGTGTGGCCGGAAATGTGGTTTTCTTTGTAAATAGTATATGTGGAGTGGTAAACATGTATTCTGTCGAAATTCTTAGCTTGTCTGTTTTCACGTTCAAGCGGTAGAAGCGCTTTCTGGAGAAGCTCGCCACAAGCTAAATGTTGGAACCGCTTATGCTTTTTTCCACCGAGAAGCTAGTTAATAAGCAGTTCCAAACATGAAAAAGTCCATTCTACCTCCCTTAACAGTTCCAAAAGTCCAGCATTCCTCTCTAACCTTTAAAACCGGTTAACCCATCTCTCTTAACTTTCAAAACCGTTCACTTAACCTCCCTGCCCGGTCATAAGCGGTTTTCAAAAGCGGTATTGTCTTTTTGAGTTAAAAATAAATATAGTAAATACCTAATGAGGTTATTAAACCACGAAAAATATTCCTAAGCTTCTAGAAATGTGAGAAAAATCATAGAGATAGATTGAGACATTAGCTCAAGTAAAATAAGAAAATATCCAAAAAAATTTGGAAAACTACCACAATATTCTAATTTATGTCTAAAAAATTTAGAAACTTTTTCATAATACAAGTATGAGATGTAACTGTCATAAATGTAACATATATTAACATTAAATGCATTTATGCCGAATGTATTCATGTAGCTTCATCTCATGTTTTTATTATGAAAAGTATTCGAGATGCAATTAGACGTAGATTATAATATTTTAATATTATTTTTATTCTTATATTTTCTATTTTTTCTAGAGCTAAATTTAAATTTTAGAAGAAGCTAACATAAAAAATATTCTAAAATTTAGATTTAGCTTTAGCAAAATAGAAAAAATAGAAAAAATAGAAATAAAAATAATAATATTAGAATATTCTAATCTATGTCTAGTTGCATCTTAGGCCCCGTTTGGATGATGCCTGATTTTAAGAATCTGAAATCGAGAATCTTCGGTGTTTCCAAACGGTGCAGATTGTGGTGAGGATTCTGGAAAGAAGATTTTAGGATTGTTAAAATCCTGGAATCCAGCGACGAGTAGCTTCCAGCAGATTGTGAAGCACAAAATTACCATTCTGCCCACGGTGGGTCCAATAGAAATCACGGATACTGCATCCAGTCCATCTCTCCCGTACTCATCCACAGCAGGCCATTCTTCCCCCGCCGCATCTTCCGCACGCGCTCCCGTCTCTGTCAAGTCGTCGCTGTGCGCCGCCCCCTCCTCCATCCCACGCCGCCCCCTGCTGCATCCCCCGCCAGTTCCTGCTGCCCCTTGAGGCCGTCTCCTCCTCTTGCGCCTGTGGCTGGCCTCCTCCTCCCTCTCGACAAGAGAGCAGAAGCCGATTTGGGGCAACTGCAGCCGGCGCAGCTGCCGTTCGCGGATGGATCCGGAAGGGGAGCGCAAAGAGGAGGGGTTCTTCTGGGACTCCAACGCCGCTGCAACGAATCTTGGTCTTGATTTCTTCAGTCAGCCCCCCAGCTTCCCCACGGCGGCTTCCTATGCCGGCGGTCATGGCGGCTTTTCTCGTCGCAGATCAGCGGGAGAGGAGGGTCTGGACCTCAACTCACAGGCCATGGACATCACCAACAACATGTCCTACTTGGACATTCTGCGCTCCTCTTCGGCCGACTTCATCACGGAGGGTGACCGCAGCGGTCCTGCCCGTGCAGCTGGTCGTGGTGCTGGTCGTGCCGCCGGGCGTGGTCGTGGCACTGGCCGTACCGCGGCGGCACCAACCGGTGTGGTAGCCGACCACGACACCGGCGCCCCTTCCCGGACTAGGGGAGGTGCAAAAGGACATGGTCGTGCCGCGCCTAGTCGTCCTCCTGCTAGCACTGTCTCGCACCAATTCCGACCACCTCGTCCGTCTGGAGGTCGAAGCAATGCGGCTTCTGTAACTCATACTGCGGCTGCCGACGCCACCTTCGATGGTGACCTCCAGAACCCTGCCGCTTTCAACTGCAGCCAGAACCCATACGACGAAGAGGCCAACTATGTTCAGGGGATCGATGAATCGGTGAGACTATGTGCCTGCTCAGAATTCAATTACTTTTTGCTCCTGATCGTATATCCCTTGTGATGCAACTTGTATGACACGAAGATTTACATAGTAAATGTTATGATTCCTTGTGTCAATCTGAGTGGCATGGTGGATGCAGTGAGATTTGGAACTATTAGTGTAGAAGTAGATCTTAATTTCAAAGGGATTTGCAAGTTTGTATTGATCCAAATTAAAGAAATTTTACTTTAATTGTGCAAATGAACACTTCCACCCCTGTCTAAGATGTACAGTCCACTAGACTGCATTTTCAAGCTTCCATGTGATCTCTGTCTCTTTATTCATTATTCATTTAGATTGGGACATGGGTTTTGAAGAGCCTGTGCATTGTGTGTGTGTTTGCAGCTACTAACGCCGGTCATCATATATTAATCTTTCAATATTTTTTAAATGGCATAGAAAATAAATCAGCAACTAATCTTAGATCAGGTACTAACTTTAATATATTTTTGTACATTAGAGAGACAATGTATTTGATAAGGCTGACTGGAGCAATAAAGCCAATAATGCTGCTTTTTGTGAGCTTTGTGTTGAGGAAATTAGAGCCGGTAACACGAACAATGGACACATGACTAATAGAGGGTACACAAACATAGCTGCAAAATTTGAAGAGAGGACAGGGCTGCGCCACTCCAAACAACAGTTGAAGAACAGATGGGACGCCCTTAGGCGCTACTATACCTTCTGGTTGTGGATGAACAAAGAAACCGGACTTGGACGGAGTAGGGGCACGGTGGTGGCAGATGATGATTGGTGGAAAAAGCACACACAGGTACTATATGCCTAACTCCTACGCACTGATGTTTTTTTAATATACTTGCTGCAATCTGAGTTCTTGGGCAGTAATTTATTTTCCCTTTTTTTTTCCAGAATCATGCCGAATGGAGGCAGCTGCGAGACGGGCCTCCAAAAAATCTTGCCGAGCTTGAAATAATGTTTCAGAATATTGCCGTCGATGGTTCATCTTCTTGCATACCTGGTGAACAGGTTATTGAAGGTGATGAAGTAGATGTTGGTGATGGAAGTCCTGTGACTAACCGTATTTTGAAGCGGACTAATAGTACTACCTCAACTGCAACTAGCCCGAAAAAGAGGACAAAGAGTCCCATGGTGAAGGTAATGAAGGGGATATGGGAGACTATGCAAGCAAATTGTGATGTTGCCCAAAAGGCATTGCAGGGGGACTTCACTTTTGAATCTGTACAGCATTGTATGCGTTTGGCGGTGGAAAGCGGAGCTGTTGAAGGAACCGATGAGCATTTTATGGTGTGTAAGTTGTTTGTCAAGGCAGCGCACCGTGCGGTGTTCCTTACATTGACCACCAAAGAAGCAAGGCTTGATTGGTTGAAGAGGTGGTGCCGGGAGAAGAACATCTAGTAGACTCATTAAGATCTCTTTTGTGATGTGGACAGCAAGTAGTCATTAGGAGCTCTTTTGTGATGTGAATAGCAAGTAGACTCATTAGGAGCTCTTTTGTGATGTGAATAGCAAGTAGACTCATTAGTAGCTCTTTTGTGATGTGTCCTGTTTATATGACTATGCTTTGTGACTTATATTCTAGTGTACAGTCCCTAGTATTTGGAAGGAACTTATGTTATGGTGACTTATCCTAGTAATTGGAGCTGAACTATTGAGTTATCCTAGTAATGGTTGTGATCAATGGTTGACCTACATTTGTTCTATGTAGATGAACACTTCTTCAAATGGTGAGGATGATGAGTAAGAGGAGAAATCTTCTTCAAGTGATGATGATGAAATAAATAGGAATGCATTGACCCAGTTGAAGCTTGTGCAACAATTTGGAGCTGTGGCCAGCATTTCTGGTATGTACTATGAAACTACTTTCATGAACAAAACTAAGAAGGTGAAAACTGGTCTATCTGGATATGTGTGGGTCATGAGAACACTTAGCAATCCAACGGCCTGCTATAACATGTTTAGAATGAGTAGAGAACTTTTTTATAGGCTACATGATGAGTTAGTGTCGTCATATGGGTTGAAGTCATCAAAAAAGATGAGTTCCTTTGAATCTCTAGGCATGTTTCTATGGATCATTGGAGCTCCACAATCAATGAGACAAGCTGAAAATCGTTTTGAGAGGTCAACGGAGACGGTCAGTAGGAAGTTTGAACAAGTCTTGGATAGTGTATTTAGGCTCTCTGCCGATATTGTGAAACCAAGAGATCCTCAGTTTAGGACAGTGCATCCTAGACTTCAGAGTCCTCGTTTCTCACCGCACTTTGATAATTGCATTGGGGCAATAGACGGAACACATATACCAGTTGTTGTTCCATCATCGAAGTTGCTTCAGTATGTGGGTCGCCATGGGTACTCGACTCAGAACGTATTGGCTGTTTGTGACTTCGACATGAGGTTCACCTTTGCGGTTGCGGGATGGCCAGGTTCTGTACATGATATGAGGGTTTTCAACGATGCCATAAACAAATATGGTGATAGGTTCCCTCATCCGCCACAAGGTAAATATACATGTTGCATACATGTGGCAAAACTATTGGTTATGTTTGCTAAAGTTCTAATTGTGCAATTTTTGCATTAGGGAAATTTTATTTGGTGGACTCTGGATACCCTAATCGACCTGGTTATCTTGCACCTTACAAGGGAACAAAATACCATTTGCCGGAATTTCGACAAGGCCCAAGACCAAGAGGAAAGAAAGAGGTATTCAATTACTTACATTCATCCCTTCGCAATGTCATTGAGCGAGCATTTGGAGTATTGAAGATGAAGTGGCGGATTTTGTTAGACATGCCAAGCTATCCGACGGACAAGCAAAGCAAAATAATACTTGCTTACATGGCCCTACATAATTTTATTCGAGAAAGTGCAATGAGGGATCAAGACTTTGACATGTGTGACCAAGATGAAGAGTACATGCCAATGCCGGCAGATTATTCATCTCACCAAAGTGGTGCTAGTAATCAATTAGGTGACGAAGATGTCGACATGAATGCCTTCCGAGAATCTATCGCAAATGCTTTGTTTTCTAATGATGATTAGTGCTTGTAAGTGTGTATGTACGGACAAAATTGCTCTCGTGTGATGTACGGCACTATACGCATGCATTTTCAAATGTCTGTGTCTTGGTCAGAGGATGTGTTTGTCTATATGTCTGTGTGTGTCTTGCTGAGCGGCACCATGTTCTGGTTAACGTAGATGTGCATTGGCGGGGAGCACTGCTGCACTTGGCAACAAAATATATTAGAAAGGGCAAAAAAGAGATACATGTAGCAAACACACCTAAAATCAGGTACTAGAATCTAGAGGTCCAAACAGCAGCACCCAGATTTTATCCAGAATCCAGATTTCGAAGATCCATCCAAAATCTAGATTTTTAGAATCCAGAATCCGATCCAAACGGTGCCTTAAATACTTTTTGCAATAATAATAATATTAGAATATTCTAATCATATCTCAATAATAATAATATTAGATCTAAATTGTATTTGGGTTTATCATATCTTAAACTATCTCTATGATTTTTAAGAATTTCTAGAAGCTTAGGAATATTTTTCGTGATTTAATAACCTCATTCGGTATTTACTAGATTTATTGTAATTAAAAAAGATAAAACCGCCTTTGAAAACCGCTATAACCGGAGCAGGGAGGTTAAGTGAACGGTTTTGATTGTTGAGGGAGGTATGTTACCCGGTTTTGGAGTTGAGGTAGGAAAGCTGGACTTTGGCTACAATTGAGGGAAGTAAAATGGACTTTTTCCTTCCAAACAGGGCCTAGGCAAAGAACTATGCGAACCAGCGGCTGTCAGGCCCAAAACAAGGCAAAGTAGCGCACGGTTGGATTTGATGGATGGAAATGGGCCCAAATATCCAAAGGAACAAACACACCGTGGGCTATCTCCCGCTGGCCTTCCAGGCCCAACACTACGAATTCTGGCGCTAGCGGCGCGGCGGGCGACCCCGGCGGTTCCCGCGGCTGTTGCTCCCGACGGCCGCCGCACGAGAAGACGGTCGCGGGTTTCTTCCACCGCCCGCTCTCCGACCTCAGAATCTCAGATCCCGTGGCCTCCGAAAGAGCTACTCATCTCTCCACCTCTCACACCGCTCGCGGTTTCTCGGACGCCTGTCCCGATCGCCTGCCGCCCCCGAGGTGCTCGACGTAATGGCGCCGCCGGTGCTCTGTCTCCGTCACCGTCGATCACCAGGAGCCACCACACTTCCCTGCGCCCACACGAATACGACCCTCCGCCGCCTGTACCGAAGACCAAGTTGACATGGAAACGCAACCGGAGCAAGTCCACGGTACCACATCTGGTCTGCCGCTGCCAACTCGTTGACGCCTACTGGTGCCATCGGCTCCGGATCCTCCGCGACTTCTGCTGAGATTTGGCAGGCGCTACTGTCCCACGCAGCGCTGTTTCTTGGCAAGACAACAAGTCAGAGGAGCGAGATGGAAGAACCCCAACGACAGGCAACATGGAGACTCTGGAATGGCCGATCCAGCCGACGAGCGCCGGTCCTGCACGAGCTGAGCATATGCCATGCCGAGACGTCCCCGTCCCGTTCGTCCGCATCTCTGCCCAACTCAATCGATTGCTTCGTTGACACTTCGGCCGCGCACGCCCGCTGGCACGGCCACAGCACAGGTCGGTAGAGCTCCTCCCTTTTCCCCTCATGATCCTGCACAAGTACTGCACGCACATTGTCAATTCGCTATCGAGTGCTGTGTTCGGGCGAGATGCTAATCCGCTAGGGTACTGTACCTAGTATAAGCTTCACTGGCAGGGGTCATTCCTCTAAAAGGAGATCGGCTTTTTTCAACGATCTCCCAACTGGAAAGCTGGTCTTAGGCTCTCAGTTGCTGATTGGAGTGGACATCTCGTTTACTTCTCATGCATATGGGAAAAGGTTTGGCTGGTGCATCCGTGCACATGGTTAACGTCTGCTTCCGTTTGCAAATTAGAGCCCCCTGTTGCTTGCTATCGCAGCCAGGTTAGCGGATGATCACTCAAATCTGTCGATCATTGTTTGTGGCTTATGATGCTGCTCTTTGAGTCCGTGGAGAAAGAACATAGGAACATTGAAATGAGGTATAGCGGTTGTGCTAGATGTCTATAGGAATAGTGAAGAGATCAATTTAAATCATAGTGACAAACCGACAACTTAATAACAAGCCACTTGGGTAATCATCTGAACAGACTAAGACATATATGATATATCACCACATTTTGAAGGACTTCATCTTGCTACGTTAGTTTTCTGTAATTCTGTATAAGTATATTAAATTCTCCGCATTTTCTTTTGTTTCCTGTGATAAAGAGAATCTTATTCAGCGCATTCTTGGTCATATCTGCTTTTGTAACAAAATAGAATGGTCCGCACTCGTTTTTAAAAGGAAAAAAAAATCCTTCTCCAAATTTCTCTTGAGCAGCAAGAGGAAGGAAAACATTTTTTGTTTAATTGTAATGACACAAACCTTTTTTTTGTTGTTATGATTCAGATAGTGTTGTAAATATGAGGTGTTTCTCAGTTGAGATAATGAAGGTAGCATTCCTGTGTCAATATTTCTAGTATGAACTCGTTCATTTGTCCCCGAACATTTGCTCCGTGATTTTAGCTTACATTAGCCCGTCTTGCAACATCTCATGACAAAATATGTAGCTCTTTCTTGGGCTTAATTAAATAGTAAATTTAAGATAAGCTTAGAACAGATGCCATGCTGTTGTGCGCCTACATTTGTCCTTTGACTCGTGTCCTATCCAACTCCGAATCCTGTGGGTGAGCAGGTGAGAGACGTACAAGCAAGTAAGAGCAGTGCGAAGGAGGCACAAGTCAAACCCAGCTCAATCAGGAGCCAGTACTTAAATTGTTGGGACGTCAAACAAAGTCAATCTTGGACCAATGATGCAACCATCGCACCAGCCGCAAGTCATTGTCCTCATGTCCCCGAACCGACGGGTAGGTTGTGGCTTGGAGTCCTCCAATCATCTTCGGTCCTCTCAGTTGTTTTACTGACCTTCAATCATGCATCAAACTCTTTCATGGGCATGCCGTTTTACTCTTACTTTATCGCTTCTTGAAACTATTTCTGTATTAGTTACACTTTCTAACCATTCAGTAAAGAGAAATGGGAATAAGATAGAGATATCTTTACCCTTTTATGCAAACTTGCATCAAAGTAGTTATTCATTAGCAAAGTAGTTATTCGTTAATATTGTGGGTTAGCAAGCTCAATGAGTGAATAACGGAACTGAAAATGGCTGCACAAAGCTGGCAAACCACTTGGCGTCTGGGTCTGAACTCTGAAGGCTGAACCAGAAAGGGGGGCGTGGTTGCGCATGATGAGAACTGGGAAGGCCACTAGCAGGTAACCTGATAGCCGTCTGTCTCTATCTGAATGGACTCGTTCTGTCCATGGAATCACTTTGGGTGTGCACCTGCATTTGGACTGCAGGAAGCAAAGCCGAGTGCGAGCTGGTGAGCCCCGTCCCGGGCATGCTGCTGGTGTGGTGAGTCCTCTGCCTGGCTGGCTAGCTGGAACTGGAACTGCTGAGGTGGTTACTGTGAGTCGTTTTGTTTTCTTCCCTGCACCTTTGTTTCCTGTGTCACTGTCGATCCCCCGCAAAAGTCACTGACTTTCCCTCGGCCTGATAATTTAAAAGCTGCTCTGTGGTCTTGCCGAGAGGTGATTGGTCCTTTCCAGTGATACATCCAGATACATAGATTGTGCATACTGATCGTATATCTCTTTTCTTCATCAGGATACACGGTTATATCGGTTTATCTTCAGTTATTCGACAGTGTATTCTCCTGATTTACACAATTATGTATCTTTGTCTTGAATTAGATAGACCATGAGAAATTTCCATGCTATCCATCTTCTTGTTCCCAGAGTCAGAAGCTTGACTTTTTGAAGAGATGAATAGAGTATTCTATACATATTTTTTTTGTCACTAAAAATGAGCAAGAAAACTATACAATAAGCATGGAAGCATAATCTATTTGTCCTGTTGCCACCAAATCAAGGGGGGCAGTTGAACTGTTTGAGCATGTACACTCTGTAAAGCGCATAGTTAACTAATTTCAAGTACCTTTTTCGTTCTCGTCAGAACAGATCAAACAGAAGAAACTCGCGTAACAAGTCAAAACAACAAGATTAGCCTTTAAACTACCTGTTGAGTAGTAGGACTGCGTCATCGAATGCTATGCCGGTCATTATTCTGATACCGTATCTTAGTTTTTTGCATTTCTAAACTGCTTTCACCTTCTCGTTTGGCTTGTATTGCAATTTCAGTGCTAAGAATCCAGCACATTCTCTGACTGTGATTCACAGAGCAGGTAGTGTTTGACGACTCTTTTTTCCTCTTCAGCTTGGGCAACTACTCTGTGCATATGAAAGGGCCGCACCACACTACAGCAATGGAGCTCATACACATCTTCTCAGCCGCGGAGTAGCATCCTGTGAGCTCACCTTCTCCTAGCTCATACAGTTACATGAAACCATCTTAGCAATGGCTGTCAAGCAGCTCAGCTCCCCTCTGCATGTTCTTGCTGATCTATCCCTGTTGTTCTTCATCCTGCTTGCACCTGTATGCTCAGCCACACCAGCCACAGCTCCTGCCACTCTCCTGCAAGTGAAATCCAGCCTCACTGATCCTGAAGGCGTCATCTCCGGCTGGTCGCCGGAGGCCGACGTGTGCTCATGGCATGGCATTACATGCCGGCCCGGGGAGGTGGGCATTGTCACAGGCCTCAACCTGTCCGGGTACGGCCTGTCAGGCGTGATACCGCCGGCGATCGGTGGGCTCATCTCCGTCGAGTCCATTGACTTGTCTTCCAACTCCCTCACCGGGCCAATCCCGCCGGAGCTGGGCATGCTGGAGAATCTGAGGACGCTGCTCCTCTTCTCCAACTCCCTCACCGGCACCGTCCCGCTGGAGCTCGGCCTCCTCAAGAACCTGGAGGTGCTCAGAATCGGCGACAACAGGCTGCACGGCGAGATCCCGCCGCACCTTGGCAACTGCTCGGAGCTGGAGACGCTCGGCCTGGCATACTGCCAGCTGAATGGCACCATTCCTGCTGAGCTTGGCAACCTGAGGCGACTGCAGCAGCTGGCCCTGGACAACAATACCCTCACTGGCGGCATCCCGGAGCAGCTCGCTGGGTGTGCAAGCTTGCGCGTTCTGTCACTGGCTGATAACATGCTGCAAGGCAACATTCCTTCGTTTGTTGGAAGCTTCAGTGAGCTCCAGTCTCTCAATTTGGCAAACAATCATTTTTCTGGTGGGATTCCGGCAGAGATCGGCAACCTTTCCAGCTTGACATATCTCAACCTGCTCGGCAACAGCCTCACCAGCGCCATTCCAGAAGAACTGAACAGGCTGAGCCAGCTGCAGGTTTTGGATTTGTCCATGAACAACATTTCTGGAAAGCTCAGCATTTCTGCAGCACAACTGAAGAGCCTGAAGTACCTTGTGCTGTCTGGCAATCTCCTTGATGGCGCCATCCCTGATGACCTCTGTGCCGGGGACTCATCAAGCCTGGAGAACCTGTTCCTCTCTGGCAACAACCTTGGAGGTGGCATCGAGGCGCTGCTGAACTGCGGTGCTCTACGGTCCATTGACGTGTCGAACAACAGCTTCACCGGAGCAATACCGCCGAGCATCGACCGGTTGTCGGGGCTCGTCAACCTTGCTCTCCACAACAACAGCTTCACCGGCGTCCTGCCACCGCAGATAGGGAACCTGAGCAACCTGGAGATCCTGTCTCTGTTTCACAATGGCCTTACCGGCGAAATACCACTGGAGATCGGGAAGCTTCAGAAGCTGAAGCTGTTGTTCCTGTACGAGAACCAGATGTCCGGGACTATCCCGGATGAGCTCACCAACTGCACGAGCTTGGAAGAGGTGGACTTCTTCGGCAACCATTTCCATGGTTCTATCCCTGAAAGAATTGGGAACCTTAAGAACCTGGCCGTGCTTCAGCTCCGGCAGAACGACCTGTCAGGCCCCGTTCCGGCGAGCCTCGGCGAATGCAGGAGCCTCCAGGCGCTGGCATTGGCGGACAACCGGCTCTTCGGCACGTTGCCGGAGACATTCGGGCAGCTGGCCGAGCTCAGCGTGGTCACTCTGTACAACAACTCCTTCGAGGGCCCACTGCCGGAGTCGCTGTTCCAGCTCAAGAACCTCACGGTGATCAACTTCTCGCACAACCGATTCTCCGGCAGCCTCGTCCCTCTCCTCGGCTCCAGCTCCCTCACCGTGCTGGCGCTGACCAACAACAACTTCTCCGGGGTGATCCCGGCGGCGGTCGCGCGGTCGAGGAACATGGTCCGGCTCCAGCTTGGCGGCAACCGGCTCACCGGCGCAATACCGGCCGAGCTGGGCAACCTCACGCGGCTCAACATGCTCGATCTTTCCTTCAACAACCTCTCCGGCGACATCCCGGCAGCGCTCTCCAACTGCACGCAGCTCACCCATCTGAAGCTCGACGGGAACAGCCTGACGGGCAGCGTCCCCTCATGGCTCGGCGGGCTGCGGTCGCTCGGCGAGCTGGACCTCTCGTCGAACTCGTTGACTGGTGGCATCCCGGCGGACCTTGGCAACTGCTCGGGCCTTCTCAAGCTGTCCCTCAGTGACAACCACCTCTCCGGCAGCATCCCGCCGGAGATCGGCAGGCTGACGTCTCTCAATGTTCTGAACCTGAACAAGAACAGCCTCACGGGCGCCATACCGCCGGCGCTCCGGCAATGCAACAAGCTGTACGAGCTGAGGCTGTCGGAGAACGCGCTGGAGGGGTCCATCTCGCCTGAACTCGGTCAGCTGTCAGAGCTGCAGGTGATACTGGACCTGAGCCGGAACAAGCTGTCCGGCGAGATCCCGGCGTCCCTCGGCGACCTCGTGAAGCTGGAGCGGCTGAACCTGTCGTCCAACCGCCTCGACGGGCAGATACCGTCCTCGCTGCTGCGGCTGACGAGCCTGCACCTCCTGAACCTGTCGGACAACCTCCTCTCCGGCGCGGTGCCCGCGGGGCTGTCGAGCTTCCCGGCCGCGTCGTTCGCCGGCAACGAGCTCTGCGGCGCGCCGCTGCCGCGGTGCGTGCCGTCGTCGCCCAGGCGGCTGCCGGGCACGGAGGTGGCCGTGATCGTGGCGGGCATCGCCGTGGTCTCTGCGGCGGTGTGCGTGGCGCTGCTGTACACCATGCTGCGGGTGTGGAGCAACTGGCGGGCGGTGTCCGTGTCGAGCTCCGACGGCGAGGAGTCGGCGCACGGCGGTGGCCGCGACAAGTGGGGCGCCGCCGCGGACGGCAAGTACTGGAAGGTCGCGTCGCCGGTGTCGTCTTCGGCGGGGGAGAAGCACAGCTCGGGGTCCGAGACCAGCGTGCTCCACGGCAAGTCGGCGGAGGCTGCCGGCGCCGTGAAGAGCTAGCTTTGCTGGCTGCCGGAGTGCCGGTGGAAGTAGCTTGTTGCGTGCCGCCTCTATCTGCGAATTGGTGCCTTGTCCGCTGAAAATGTTTATTTGGCAATGCTTTTTAATGGCTGTTTTGTCCATCCGATCTCTCTTCATCTCGTGTGATTGTTCCCTGCATTACTATGGAATGTTCGTTCGTGTGTTCTTGATCTGGAGATTGAAGCTGGAAGGTGCAGAGTGCATTGGTTCATCTGATCATGTGTACGTGTTCCGTTCCATGGTTACGTTGTTGGGCTTCTTCTCAAGGCCGGAGTCCTATAAAGGCAAACGAGTGTTTTGAAGCCCGCAAACACTCGATTTTCAGGGCAGCGACCGCGAAGAAGTCAGAGTAGTAGCCCAATATGGTCCAGATATGGCCCAAATTTGGCCCAGGTATGCTCCATGGTTTATCTTTTTTCCTTTTTTTCTCTTTCCTTTAATTTTCTTCTCCTTTTGTATCTATTATTCCTTTTCCATTCATTTGCATTCTGGGGTCCCTTGCCCAGCTGCCAGCTTGATCAAAGTTTCAGTGAGTAAGCTCAGTAGATAATAGCAATAACTTTACACTAAGCATGAAAATCATTTCATATCAGTTGCATGGCAGGAATCTCCGCTGATGAAATCAGAATTCATTTAACCTCAGTTGTTCAAAGCTTTACTAAGATCTCCAAGGACAAAGCAGCCAAGGACATGGCAGGTATGAAGTACTCTCACCTCATCCGTCAGCTCTTGCCCGTGTACCTGACCAGTGACCACTACTGACCAGGTGCTGCTGCTAGCGTCGCCGGTTCATCATGTGCACGGGCACTCAATGCCTCCGACAGAGATTTTCAAAAAAGGTACCTTTGGCATCATCGCTCATTCACTCTTCGCTGCAAGGACAGAGGGCTAGTGGTTTCGCCCGCTGGCCGGCTGCAAGATGGTCCAGGTCATACACGCTGCTCCGTAACAGTGATGGGTCCCACCAAATTTAATCTTTACCTACGATGTGGAAGAACTAGACTGGAGGAGCGGTAATAAGAGCATTCATCGTCTGCTTTTTACCGGTGTCTGGCGAGACGCTCGCTTCACTCTCTCTCTCCTGTTTTCTCTCTCTCCGGAGGATTTTGCCGGCTTCTCGCCAATCATAATACTTGCTCTTAAACACCCTTCACCGTTCTTGCCATTTGGCACAGGACATTCTTAAAGAGAATTTTTTTTTATACCATTGAAAATTTATTTCGTCCCTTCTATGCCATCCAAATTTATTATATCCTTTATATGCCACTAAAAATTTAGCTCAGTCCCTTCTATGCCATCCAAATTTATTATATCCTTTATATGCCACTAAAAATTTAGCTCAGTCCCTTCTGTGCCATTGCCGTTAACTTTCAACGCGGAAAACACCTTAACACCGTTAAAATCGTCCCTGCCACAACAACCATGACGATTTTACCCCTCCTGTGCTTATTCGACCTTCAGCCACATCTTCTCCCTCAAATCAGACCACATCGGAACCATCCTTGACCCTACACTTCCTCGATCCGAACCAGCGGCGTGGCCCTCCAGCGGCTGCGCCACCGAGGCCCCGCACACGAATTTTTTTTATTTTTAATTCTTTTTAAACTGAAATTTAAAAAAAAACCCCACCCGAACTGTATTTTCAAGAAATAACCCTTTTGGTCGCGCCACAAGCCGTGGCGCGACTGAAGAGGCAGTCGCGCCAGAGCATGTGGCGCGACTGGGCTGCCACGTCGGCCGTCCCGGCCGCGGGCGGCCAGCTCGGCTGCTGACGTGGGCGCGACTCGCCTGTATACAGCCGGGCGCCCGAGCCCTTTCTTCTTCCTCCTCCCTTTCTTTCTCCTCCCCACCCGAGCTTCACTCCTCCCATGGCGCCGCCCCCCACCTCCCCCTTCTGGATCCCCCTCTTTCTTCCACGGATTTGAAGGGGAAAGATTGGGAAAACACTCCGGGAAGGTAACTCCTCCACTTTATCCACGTAGATTTGTGCCATTTGCTTGTTTCTCTTGGGATTGCTTGTGGTAGAGTAACCTAAGGTTTGGGTTGGATTTGGTAAATTAGTACGAAAAGGGTAAGATTAGTTGAGCGTTATCGTGTAATTGATTCTTGGAAACGCTTTTGTATCGTGTAGATTGTGTATCATGAAACGATTTCGATGAGATTTTAGTGGGTAGATATTCTTGTTAATATTGGCAAGAAATGGAAATTAGGATTTATTGTAGAATGGTCTTTATATGTAGGGTTGTGGTACGTAATGGATTGACATTTGGGTATACTTTGTCTTTTTGTAGTTTTTGTATAAGTTCATGAATGGTAATTGTAATGTGGCCGTTAAATGTATGTAGATGGATCGCTTAGTTCGTTATTTCTCCGGTGGTTTGGTTAATGAGAATGGAGAGTTTGAGAGGATGAAGCATGAGGTCACAAGATTTGATAGCCCTCCTTCATTTGATGAAGTTTTAGTTCGAGCTAGCTCAATTTTCCAAGTTGATCAAGAACAGAGTGAAATAATCCTACAGGGTAGATTTGATGCCGGTGACAAAAGGGCTCATTATGTGCTTATGAGAATTTCATGTGATGAAGATTGGTCTTTTTACAAGGAGTTGGTGAAAGGGTCCCAAGTTAGTTGTGCTGAGTTGGTAGTTGAAGTTCGTGAGAGGGTGTGTGTAGAAAGTAATTATAAGGTTGGTGAAGATGAGGACGATGAAGAATATGATGTTGACATGGCAAATGAGCCAGATTCAGATGATGATTGTCTAGTGAACAATCACTTTGACGAGGGGAGGTTTGATGTTGAGGAGAAAGAAAGGGAGGAGGAAGAAGAAATGGCTCGGGCGCCCGGCTGTATACAGGCGAGTCGCGCCACGGCCTTTGGCGCGACGCAGTCGCGCCAAGGCATGTGGCGCGACTCGTCTGGCCACATCAGCAGCCGAGCTGGCCGCCCGCGGCCGGGACGGCCGACGTGGCAGCCCAGTCGCGCCACATGCTCTGGCGCGACTGCCTCTTCAGTCGCGCCACGGCTTGTGGCGCGACCAAAAGGGTTATTTCTTGAAAATACAGTTCAGGTGGATTTTTTTTAAAATTTCAGTTTAAAAATGATTAAAAAATAAAAAAATTTCCCCGCACAGGCGCGCTTTTGGCCCCCTCGGCACGCACGCCGCAGCCTCCTCGAATTCGCGCGCCGCGGTCCCGCACCGCGGCCCCCTCGGGCTCGCGCGCGGCGACCCCGTCACGGGCGCTCACGCCGCGGCTCCCTCGAGCTCGCGCGCGGCGACCGCCCAAAGTCCCGCACGCCCATCCTCAGGCGAAGGGCGGCGGAACTGGGAGCCGGGGTGGTCAGCATCAGAGCATGCGCCGGTGCCGCCGTTCACCTTGCCGTTGCTCTGCTCCGTCCAAGCATGGCACTCGTCGCGGTAGATGAAGAGGACGACGACGGCAACACGAGCGCCGCCATTGGGCGAGCTGCGTTGTCGCCTTCCAGCATCCGGGGCACGTACACGCAGAGGTTGAGCCCCAGCGACATCTTTGGCCTTCTGCCGTCTGCTCTCCAATATACTCGTGCAGAGTCAACTCGGCTTTAACTGCTGCTGTTAGTGCTAACTTGCTAATCTTAGGCTCTTAGCTGACTATGGCCTTTGTTTAGTTTAGTCGAATCGATCGAATTTTCTGTAGAAAAAGTACATTGGAAAACGTGTCCTGTGAGAGGGGAGCACGTTTTTCAATACGTTACTTTTGATCGAATTGGTCGAATTCGCTGGAACTAAACAAGATATGAGTTACTTGTTGCAAGAAGAAGAATGTAGGTGGGTGCTGCTGGGGTATTTGATGGGGAGGTCAGAGGCAGAGTCGGCGGCGCCTTTGGTCGGTTTGGTCGCTCGCACGCAGGAGCCGCCGCGCGGAAGGCATGACCATGAGAAGCGGCACCTGGAAACAGGAGCTTTGCTGCAATGGCACAAAAGAGAGGAAAAATTGAAGTTCATCTCTTCTGTTCTAGGGGCAATATTGTCTTTTACACCTTGAGTTAGCAATCATATAACTGTATTATGAAGGTAACTAGCAAGGTGGCCCGCGCAAATAGCGCGGGAAGCTAGTGTTTATTTTCTTAACAAACGGATTTTCAGTTCAAATTAATAGATGAAAATAGTTTTATTTAGTCATGTCGTTTTAATTATTTTGTCCTACAAATCTAGAGTAATATGTCATAGGTTTTTTGAAACATGAGTTCAAGTGAGAAGAAAATAACTTTTGGTTTAACATGACTATATTTTTTAAATTTCTAAGTGGCAATGCATACTTTTGGTTGAAATGTGTAGTGATGTTGATAAATTATATTTTCATGTTTACAGGGAGATATAGGTTATTGGCTTAATGTATATCATTTTCGGTAATAGTTAGAATTTAACTTTGAGTTTGAATTTTAAACCTTAATGGACAATAGATGCATCGTTTTTTGTTTTTGTCCCATGCATACCATTACCATTTATTTTTGTTTAATTTATTTTTGAGTTTGAGTTTGAGATCTAGGTTATTGGCTCAATGCGTACCATTACCATGTCTTTTTGTTTTGCTCCCCCGGTATCCAATTGCTATAGCCCCATGCATGCTTGTTGAGTCATCGGCCCTCACTATGTGTGGTCTCTTCATTTGGTTGTCCCTGTCTCCATCACGTCTTTTTTTCTCATATTCCTTCTACTATATTAGTTACTCAAATCACTTATATTCGAAGGATGTAAGTCTTCGTCTCTCACGTTTGTCTTCCATTAGATGTTAAACATTTGTTCAAATTTTAAAAACAAATGCATATAGTTTTGTTTCTAATGGTGTCATTTATTTTTTTTCTAGATGGATCAAACTAAGATACCATCTATGTTTTTCACCATTTTTATTTTATGCATTCTTCCATAATAAATTTTTTATACACTCATTATTGCAGTTCGCATGGTATAGCCTTCTTTTTGAACTCATCCTCTCTCTCCTGCTTCTGCTCCCAAAGGGTTTTACCCGCTACGCCGCGATCATTGAAGATGTATTCATGACGGTTAACACTTTACCATGCATGTTCTTTCCTCTTTTTGAACACAACCTTCAGCTTGCTATGGATGGATGTGCATGTCAAACCTCGATTTCCATGTTGCTTTGTTCTGGATCTTATTAGAACTGCACGTAATTGCATCATTTATCATTCATTTTGTCCTAAATTTTTCAGATCTCATTGGTCCACTAATCACAATACTACATAGCAAGACATCGGCATATTTCTACTTCTCACTATTGTTAGTAGTTTATCACCATGCCTTGGTTGCCACGTTAGGATGATGCTCGGCCTTAACTGCCTAATTCTAATGAGACCATGTAGTGGCTATGACATGACTCTATAGCCGTGCTATAATTGTTGTGCTTCTAGTATCTGCATAAGTAAAATTCTTCAAAAATAAATGAAATGAAATACTATTTTTTAATTTTTTTTCTTCTATTATATTTATTTGTGTGTTGCATGTAATTTTTATTTTTCTATCTTCTTTAAAATTCATATATAATACTACTAACTATCTCTTGTTAATCAAATTTAAAAAAATTATTAGAATAATTTGAATGATTAATATTATCTCATAAAATCAATATTATATATTATTTTTTATTAGCAAGGTAATTGGAGGTCCTATGTCAAAATTAAGCTTTATTTGTATCCATTTAATTTTTTAGTAATTGTTTTTAATTCAGCTAATAAAATAATAAAATATTTTTTAATTATAATACTAATAAAAACAATATAAGATTATGTTTAATTAGTTTGTATCCATTTAGTTCTTTGGTAATTGTATTTGGCACATACTTTTTATTTTTATATATATTGCTTCTAAATTCATACACAAAACAAATATTAATTTCTTATTTTTAATCTGAATATAGCTATGTGTTTATTGTGTTTGATATAGACTCCTGAGTTAATTGCTAATTTATATTTTTTTATTTTTTTAATTTATCTATTTACTAATCTATTCAATATGTACTCTTTGGTCAAGTGCTATTTTTTATTTTTTATTTATAATTAAACTATTTAGTAATTGTATTTGACGTGGATACTTTTGTGCTAATTTACTAATTTTTTATTTTGAAATTAGCTATTATTTATTGTTTCCAATAAGGACTTTTTTTAGATAATATAGACCGATAGATCATTATAACATTGTATATTTTTTAGTTCTGGATTCATTAATCTAAGGTTATCTATGTTTGCTACAAATTGTGGCTGGCCGAATTTCTTTGTCAACAAATTTGGTAGGATACTGTTTGCACCAAAAAATCTTTATAACATGAATTAAGCATAGCTTAGTTGCTTAGGTTCCTTGTGATATAACATGTATTCATAGAGGTGAGTGTGCATATGTGTGTGAGCGTGTGTGTATGTACTGGTGTTTCAAGAAAAATCTTCATAACCCAACTCTAATGAATTGGTCATCGTGTCTTTTTTTTCCTTGTATGCATCTGCATAGAGATTCTCTCATCTATTTAGTGGCAATATGGGATTATCCAATAAAGGGTCTGGAGATTGGATACATCAGCATGCATGTGCGTGTGTATAAAAACACATCAATTTCATGAATTCTTCCTTTGCAGCACTATATGGATAAAGGTAGCATCTTCTGATTCCATCTATTTGTTCATATGCCAAAGCACCTAACCTGCTGAATCACACAGTTTCAAAATAATGCAACTCATATATTCACGTAGCTTCTATGGCCTCCTTGATCTAGTTCACAATTAATCTACATATTGTCATCATCATCGATCGTTTTTGTATTTCAGCTAGTTGTATCCTTCGTTTCTTTATGATGCTTCCGCAAAAAAAGTATTGCATGAGTCGTGAAAGTCGTCAACTTCTAGCAACGTTTTGGCTCCGTCGACAGTTATATATGCTGCTCCTTCTCACAGGCGGCACAACCTTTACATGGGACATAGGAACCCTTCAATGTTCACATCGTCTGCGACACCTGTGATACTTTTGCGTTGATTCTGCAGGACTGCTAATTGGATCCACCGAGAGTTAAATAAATAAAAATCATATCGATGATTTCTTTGCATCTTCATTTAGAGTTATAACCGTATTCGACGTGGACACTTATTGCTAATTTGCTTTTTTTTATTCCAAAATTAGCTATTACTAATATTTTTTATGAGAACTTTTAGGGGTAAGTTAGACCGTTAGATATACATTAAATCCAATGGTGTATATTCTTTTCTTTTTTGGATTAACATGGGAATTTGTAGGACCCTTAGATATACATTAAATCCAATGGTGCATATTCTTTTCTTTTTTGGATTAACGTGGGAATTTCTAGGACCGTTAGATATACCTTAAATCCAACGATGCATATTTTTTTTCTTTTTTGGATTAATGTGAGAATTTCTAGACCCTCTCAACGAACATGGTGGCTTCTTTTAACAATTTTGGATTAACATGAGAATTTCTAGGACCCTTAGATATACATTAAATCTAATTGTGTATTTTTTTTCTTTTTTGGATTAACGTGGGAATTTCTAGGACCGTTAGATATACATTAAATCCAACGGTGTATATTTTTTTCCTTTTTGGATTAACGTGAGAATTTCTAGACCCCCTCGACGATTGTGGTGGCTTTTTTTTAACAATTTTGGATTAACATGGGAATTTTTAGGACCCTTTCTAGGACCCTTAGATATGCATTAAATCCAATGGTGCATATTTTTTTCTTTTTTGGATTAATGTGGGAATTTCTAGGACCGTTAGATATACATTAAATCCAACATATTTTTTTTGGATTAACGTGGGCGCAGAAATTTCTAGGACCCTTAGGTATACATTAAATCCATTGGTGCATATTCTTTTCTTTTTTGGATTAACGTGGGAATTTCTAGGACCGTTAGATATACATTAAATCCAACGGTGCATATTCTTTTCTTTTTTGGATTAACGTGGGCGCTGGAATTTCTAGGACCCTGAGATATACATTAAATCCAATGGTGCATATTTGAATTAATGTGGGAATTTCTAGGACCGTTAGATATACATTAAATCCAACGGTACATATTCTTTTCTTTTTTGGATTAACGTGGGAATTTCTAGACCTCCTCGGCGAACGTGGTGGCTTCTTTTATTACTGTTGTATTAAGATAATAGATGGCACACAAGGGATGGAGTTAAATTTTTAGTGGCAATGAAGAGATGAACTAAATTTTCAATGGCACAAGAAATTTACTCTCAGTTAAAAGGTTGGCGCGAGAGTGGTGTAGCGGTTGCGAATCCACTGCACCTTGGTGAACGGTGACTGTGGCTGGCCCTTCCGACCTACCCTGTCCGGTCGGGAATTAACTAACCCTTCATACTGTAATCAAGATTTTCTTTTTAATACCTGCATGTAATTGGCCAAAAATTTTATTCCAGAGTGTAGAACTAGAATGGATGGTTTCGTGCTTATTACCGATTCGTCGTACCGAATTAGGGCAAGTACAACAGTTTAGACAATTGCTGTCTATTTGTGACATACAGACAGCTGAACAGACAGTTTGTACAATAGGTCGTCTATTTAGGTGTCTGCAAGATTTTTAATGCATTCTTTGACACACAAATTATGGTGATCTAGTATATAACTTGATCTTTGTAGCCAATTTGATGCTTACATGAGAGAATACATGATATTTAATTAATTGACAAGTCTCTTAGTAAATCATATATATTATATATAGATATAAATAGATTATCATCTTACATGATATGATATAGTGAAATAAAGTCACTATTCGATATTTGTTTGTCATTGCTTGGTCAAAACAATATATGAATGGTTTTATAGGCACATCATAATATAAAAAAAGACTGTACATGATGATCTCAATGGGTGATCTAAATACATACATGCTGATCTAAATACATGCTGCAATCTTGCATATGGGCCATGGTCAGCATAGCTTATGTGTCATCTAAAGAGTCCCATCCAATTCTCAATTCAGATCAAAATCCGGCTATCAATTCAGCTAATGTTTTGGTTACTGAACTGAAGCAGTTATCAATTCAGGTCAAAATCCTGTTTAAAATTTCTTTGCTGAACATTACCAATTATCAATTCAGAGATTATGTGGACAATCAAAATTGCATCAATAGCATTGTGGACAATCAAAAAATTACAGTTAAAATTAAGTGCTAATATATAATCTGAATGACTGTTTCTGCCATTGCATATTCGGATTTTCAAAGATGTAGATAAAATCAAATGAGACAGGGTATATCAAGCGAAAGGCAAGTCTAATCAACCTTGTAAATTGACTCGGAGGAACGACACGCAGAGGCCGCGGGGGCGATTTGCTCGCGCGTGGAGGAGCGACGCTCAGCTGCCGCAGGGGTGATTTGCGCGCGCGGGGGGATTTGCGCGCGCGGGGGATTGCCGCGTAGGGGATCTCGTCGCCGTCGACGAGTGGAAGCGGATCGTACAACGGGAGTTGCAACTCGTCGATTGGCTTTGTAACACGAGCCGGCGCCGTAGATGAACGAGACGACGGCACCTTTCTCTGTCCTCATTTAATTGCTGCCACCTAGGACGTTTTTACTTATGTGGACACAAATAGACAGCAGCTGTCTCACCGTTGTACATGCCCTTAGTATGGTTTATGTGAAGCCGTCTACGAGTTTTGTTGATTGTGCTATAACTAGTCAATAAGCAAAACCAATAGGGTGCGATGCATCACTTCTTGAGTGCTTACACAAAAAGGAAGAAAAAAATGGGGGGCAAAAACCGAAAAGCGCATACAATACTTGTGAAACACTCACACGGAGCATTGAATTCTTGGTCGGCTCTGCCTGCGGCGATATGAAGGAGCACGGCGTGTGCAACAGCGCCAGATGCAGTCCGAGCGCGACCCACCAGCACGCCAGAGCATCTCAGTGCATTCATTCCTGCCGACTGGCCTTTTCACCGTCACCTCTCATCAGGGGATGTTTAGTTCCCTCTCTTCCATCTATTTTGTAAAACACACGTTTCCTAATGCACTTTTTTCTCTCTGTGCACACGGATCGAGACGTCTCCGTTCTGCATAATGGACGCATTCTGCAGAACGCGGACCGAACTAAACACGGCCATTGCTCTCCTCTGCTGGCCGTGATCTTGAGGCCTGGCAGCAAAAAAAAGCCGGGGTTTCTTCTGCAGTTCTGCTCGCTCCCTGAATTCCAGGCTTTGGCCAAGAGCTATCGCAGCTCAAGTGGTGATCCTTGGCGATCGATCACCGTTGGTGCTGCTATCACCTTGCTCTGATTGTTTAGCCTTTGTATCGGGTTTCTTAAAAGCCTCTAGCTCTTTTGCTGCCGCCAGAGGGCTCGAAACCCCACCGTGGCTTGGCAAGATGCCACGTGTCCTTAGCCAATAGTTACAAAAAAAACTCTCTCTACTTTTCAGAAATCAAATCGTATTCTAACTTATTGTTATTATATATTGTTACAAATAAGCTATCTGTATTTTCGTAAATTAACCAGCACTCCTATTTAACTGTTATTCTCAGACGTTGTCACAAATGAATCCTCTTACTTTTAAAAAATCAATCTGCACTCTAATTATAAATGTTATTATTAGACATTGTTACAGATAGACTATCTGGATTGTCATAAATTAACCAACACTCCTATTTAACCGTTGTTCTCAGGCATTGTCACAAATAAACGGTCCGACTTTTAAAAATCAATCTGCCCTCCATATCACCGAGCTCAAGCAATAAACTTGTTTTGATATTTTTCGAATATATCTACAAAGAATTTTTATTCCAATGTGATGAAGAAAAACTAGAGGATCTAAAATGATATGCATGGTGTTTGTTTTCATGCTTAGCACCTTTGATTAATTGGCGTTATATAGGCTCTGAACTAAGACCAGCAAGATGTAGATCTGGCATGATGTTACCTTTGCTTGATGTCACATCCCATTATTATCATTAAATGACTTTTGTCTTTAATACCATATTAAAACTTGTTGTTGCTCAAATTATTTGTTACTTCTTTACGGACTATAGACTAAAATGCTTATTGTTGATTGAATTTCCCACACACGATATTATTTTTTTACGAAACACCAGTACAGACGCAGACGCTTATATGCGCACGATATTGTTATGACCATACTCTAGATAATATGCATATAACAAGAGATGGACCCGCTTTCATGGATACTTGAATGGTTTGACAAGAACAAATGTGTTCTATTATCTTAAAAAAACAAATATGTTTCACAAGCAAGGTTTTGCTTTACATATATGTAACTTTTTGTTAAAATATTTATTGCTTCGTATGTGGATACATACAACGTCTACTACATCACAGAGAATGTTAATGATATAATTATATATGTTTTTAATGTCTATATATATTTTTTTTCATTGTAGAGCGCGCAAAGCGAGTTCGATTCATTGGACGTGTGTTTCGGCGACAGAATCATTGTCTGAAGAAATGAGGCTCCGGAGAATCTCAGGTGTGACGAGCATACAGCAAGGAAGCAAAGCAAACATCCCAAGTCCCCTGGTGTGGTCTGCCACCTGCATGGCTTTCGCTTGGCTTATCAGCCACCAGCCAGCAGTACTTCAGTCTCACAACAAATCAGCACCAGCCACCAGCCACCAGTCAGCCAGCAGTACTTTTCTCTCACAACAAATCAGCACCAGTTACCAGCTACCAGCCATCAGCCAACCGAACATGCCAGCCACTCAGGCGCCACCAACCAGCTGAGCTACTGGCTTTGAAGTTGCCTGAAGCGTAGCACAAGAGTTCGTGCTTTGTCCACCGGGGTATTCAGGCATTCCATGGCTGCCTTTTGTTGCAGTTTGCTCTTTTTCGATGGAGTTTGAAGGGCAATCAGGCATCGGTTCATGGTCACATCTCATTCCACCTGTCCCCCGTCTGATCTCTGCATGCAGCTTTTCTTCTGCTTCCCGGCAGACAGACTTTGGGTCTTTGGCACCTTTCTGGCTTTCTGCCTCTTGTCACCTGAAAATTCATGGTGCCAAATAGCTCTTAGGTCCTCAAGATTCTTAGGTCTCGTTACATGAGCATGCATGTTCGAGTGTTATGGTTTGTGAAGATCATGCTGTGATAGCAAGTAGCTGGGATAGAATTAGTTAAGATTGACTGGCGAGTGGAGACACCACACAACCCTCGTCGTGGGCGCTTTCTCCGATCCGACGAAAGGGTCCGCAGATCATCACGCCATAGCTACTTGCACTTGAAGTTGAAGACGCCTAGGTTTTCCGGTCATGAATTGCCACGTTTTATTGGATACGAGACTTGGATTAGTGGCCCAATAGGCCCACCAACCTCATCATCTTCTTCTTCTTCTTCTTCTTCTTCTTCCTCGTCACCTATTTCGCCCTGCCACCCCCCTTCTTCCTCCCCACCAACCGACGGCTGCCGCCACCGCGCCGCCCGTCCACCGTAAGCCCTTTTCCCCTCGAGGCATCAACCCCGCCCTTCCTAACGCGGTGGGCATCCTTGTCCCCACTGCCGGCACTGTTTGCTCGTGCTCCCGCGCAGTCTCACCCTCCACCACCGGCCGAACCATAGCCACCGCCTGCCCTCTGCCGCCCCCGGCCGCCTCTTCTTCTATGGTCGGAGCCCATTGCAGCCACCCGGACCCCGGTAACCCCAAACCCTAACCCTAAGCAGCCGCCTCCACCACAATCTTGTGTTTGGACTACTGCCACAGTCCGCCATGCCAAGGTTATGGGCCACCAAAAAAAATGAAGTGTGCTTGGTTCATGAGTAAACCTTGGCATGATACATGGAAAGACAGCACTTTCCTGTACTTTTGCTCGCCACTGTTGTTTCACCAAATTGGGGTGCCTAAGCTATGGCACCACTGCCAGCACCCAAGCAGGTTCTTTATTGGTGCCAACCGTTGAGTTTTCTATTGGATCTGATGCCATATGGAGGGTTTTTGATTGAACCTTCTTTAAATTTTAAGAACATATGGTTTTATAAGGTTCTTTTGTATAATGGCCAAGACTTACATCGCTATACTTTTGTGTGATTGGTTTTTTTTCAGTCAAGAAATAATATAATCCACGGTGTGATTAAAGTGCCATCAAATAAACATTACAGATCCAACAAAAAGCAAAGGTTCATGCAGCTTAAGCAAGGGAAAAATAATTAAGCATAAAGCATAAACATCCACCATGGAGTCAACATCGATTGGTCCGTGTTTTACTCCATCACACTGTCTGCAGTGTCTCCAAAATAGTAAAAAAAGAAAGAAAAGAAAACTGGGCATCAGATATGTAATTTCTCAATTCCAGCAGCAGTCAACATAATTATTCCACTTCGTCAAGTGAAAGGAACGATTTTTGTATCTCATCAAGACCCACCTTACAACCATTGAAAATTAAATTGAGTTAGTCATATTCGTACAAATTGAAGAGAACAGACCTGAAAGGAAATCACCGGTCATGAACAAATTAACACCAAAAGGACATAAGAACAGAGTGAAATTCAGCCTTCTCCTAACTGAAAACTGATCGAAGCTAACAATAACAAATGTAAAATGCATGTACACAAAACCAGAGCTAACCAAGCACATAAGTATACACAGAAAACTATGAGAAATACAGGGATTTGGTCAGAAGGCATCGTACACCTGATTGCAGACATCGCTTTTTCTGCAAAATTACTCCTGATTCCTGAATGCCGGCCGATCACAAGTTGTGCAGCGGGTTGGATCCGGTCGGCGAGAACCTCTTGTCGTCCCTGAAGAAGCCGCCGTCGCCGCCGAACCGCCGCTGGCTGAAGCCGGAGAGGCGGCCCCGGCCCACTCCCGAAGCTGAAACCGAAGCGCTCGCACCGTTCTTGGAGTTGGATGGCTGCTCGTCAGGCGATGGAATGACGCTGCCGAGAAGAGAGACCCCCCTTAGCACGAGAGGGATCAGGGACACCAGCAGCAGGATCTTGACGCAGTTCATCTCCTCTCTCCCTCTCTTTCTGCTCTCCAGTACCTAGCGCGAGAGGATATGGTCTATGGAGGTGGTGAGAAGTGAGAACTGGTTGCTTGTGCCAACGCGAATGCAGAGATGGCCATGTAATATTCGCCAATGAGAGAGAGAGAGAGAGAGAGAGAGAGAGAGACGGGCCGGTCCGAGTGATTTGACGTAGGAGGCGAGAGAGCAACGAGAGATAGCCTTTGTTGTTTTCTCGAGCCAAACTGCAGCTTTCTTCAGCTCGGCGGTCATGTGATGTCTGATTGTTCCGGTAGGCAAGCGTTTCGTCCAGCCAACAGTGCTGGCATGCATTAGTTCCCGCAAATTCGATCGAATTGTAGCAAAATGTGTTGGGAAGTGTAAAAGCAGAGAGGGGGGGCACGTTTTTCAAGAAGATACTTTTGATCGAATTGGTCGAATTCGATGTACTAAACAGGGCCTATATCTCTGAATGTCTGATCGATCGAGACGTGTGATGATATGCTGTGGGCGTGTTCGGATGGGGGATCAAAAAAATTGATCCCTGCATTAAATGCTACTTTGACCGTTAATTAAGGGTATTAAATAAAGTCAGTTTACAAAACTACCTCCACAACCCCCTGTCAAATTCGCGAGATGAATCTAATGAGGCCTTTGACCACGCGATTAGAGGGTGATTACTGTAGCAAATCATGGATTAATTAGGTGCAGTAGATTCGTCGCGCAAAGTTGCACTCATCTGTGAAAAAGTTTTGTAAATAAACTTCATTTAGGCCTTCATGCATGCGACAATAATCCGGAACAATTTTTTTTTGTCCCGGGCCGGCGAACACGCCCACATGTGAATCTTCAATCATCGGCCCGTTCCCGACGAGGATAAAAACGTTGGCAGTAACCGATTAGTTACGGCGACACACTGCCGAGAGGCCAGGGACACGCTACCTCTTGCTGACAGAGGGTAAAAACGAAAAAAAAAAGAGAAACTTTCAGTGTTCTGCTTTCATTTTGTTATTTTTTTCCCCAAATCAAAGCACTCAGCTGAGAATTGAAAATAGAGTGTTGTTTTGAGATATGGGAGTTTCAGGTAGGACGAATGGCAGCAATGCCTGATCTTGTAGTATGCGAGCTCTGAATCCCCTCGTCTTACAAACAAACACGATGTTTCAGTCTGCTCGCCCTGAATTCATCCGATTGCTGCGCCTGCTCAATAGTCTCTGCAAACAGCACATTTGATGCGAGGATCTGGTGATCAGCGAGCACATTTGATGCGTGAGAGTACGTGCCGGCAGCTGCAACCATGAAGGGTTCCATCCATCAGCAGCTGCCAAACTCTCTCATGCAGCAGCTGGTGTCTTGGATCTGTCATCTGACTGATGGCTCCATGCGCTGCAGGCAGGCCAGGGTCCAGAACTGGAAACCGGAGGCTAGTGAAGGCTCAAGCCGTCCCGAATTCCAGTCCAGAGTCCGTCCAGACGCTAGTGAGTCTACACTAAGCTGCAAATATGCAAGTGCTTCACAGGCGCCATCACAGGGCTCACAGAATTTTACAGCCTCTCAGTATTGCTGCCTGAATGCTGTGTCTCACAGCATCTACCTTCATAGCTCTGCCTCACTGCTATGAAGGTAGATGCTTTTGAGGTATGTATGGAAAATTGGAAAGAGCACATGGCTCATGGTTCTGAACTTGTGCTTGTGATGAAGCAGGAGAGTTCATATTGCTGGCCAGTAGGCAGAGACAAAGGCAGAGTCTGAAAAGGGGCTACTTTGGACTGGTAAGGCATTTACTGAAACTTGTACAGATTCACAAATTTGCAATATCTCTTCCAAATATGACAAAAATGTACTTTTACATGACCGCTGCTAGCACCAGAGAAAAAAATAATGAGCGAGAAGTGTAGCATTTGTTATCAGAAAAACGAAAAGAATCCAAGAAATGCATGAACAAAATTTTATCTACATTTACTAATTCGCATATTTTCTTCCACCAAATGTTCAGCAAAGAGGGGTTCCCTTCACTACATCTAATATATGTTTTCTCAGAGAGATCATTAACACTGAAGAGCCTTTTTACGGCCCATCAAGAGGTATCACCAAGATAGGACAATCTACTTAAACAGAAAGTCTGAAACATCCTTCTCTTCCTTCAAACCCCCCATATCGGGGCTCTGAAATTTATCACCTTGGTCCTGAGATATGGCTAGTGTCTGCCAGAGATCACCTTGGTCCTGACAGTTCAATGGCTCGCAACTCAATCGAACTGCTTCGATCTGAATCATAATCCATAACAGGGAACAGATAGCCAGGGGAATCTGGGTCTTGCTCCTCGATATCTTTCATGGCCTCCCATTTCTCTGCTACACCACCTTCTCCTTCCAGCATCCTAACAACTTCTGACATCCTGGGGCGATGTTCAGGTTTGTACATTGTGCAGAGCAATGCTATCTGAACCATCTCCTCCAACTCGACACTGTCATAGTTGTTTCTTATTTTCCTGTCCACCAAGGAGCTTAGCTGATTTTGTTCGAGGAGTTCCTTGGCCTGCAACAAGAATATATTTGAATGCACAACTGTATAAGAATGTCAGTTTGTGGCAATTGAAACAAGTCAAGAAATATAGTGAGAAATAAATAAAAAAGGTGAGACTTCCTTGGGTTCAGATCCTAGTTGTAGTTGCTCCATTACAGCTCAAGTGGAACTTTTCATGGGAATATTACAGTTACAGTTGAGACAATTTGTTCTTCTGAACTTTCTTTCACTACAGAGATGAAAATGGGAGAAAATAAAAATGACTATATTGCTGGACAGGAAATCAGCCTGCTAGTGCTAACAAAAATGAAGGACTGCAAGGTATACAAGCATTGTTAGGATGCTGGAGTATTCAAAAGTTAAATCAAATGTTCACATTGTTGCTTAGCACTGCAGCGAGTTTTTAATGTTAATAACTTAGTTAGATATTAAATCTCATTGTTGGGAAGTACATGATTTGTTTTAAGCCATGCTTTCTTGACATCTTCGGCTTTCTTGTTGTATGCCTTTGGAATAACAACCAAAATTAGTTTCGTCATGACCGTTTTTCATCTAGAGATTTAATATTATCAGATTCTTTGTAAATTGGAATTCAGATTACGTTAAGCTCTCATATGCTTTATACTCTATATTGCATTGGTGCTATGCTCTGTTGACATAACTACAACTAAATAGATTTAGTATTAGGAGACAATCAGGTACATATCAGTAACCACAAAATGTAGATACTTAAATTAGGAGACAATCAGGTACATATCAGTAACCACAAAATGTAGATACTTAAATGTTAACTTCAAAATATTTTTTTAAATTACAACTAATTGCTTCAGCATCACATTGCCTTTAACATGCATGCCCATATACTAGTTATATCCAAACCTTTCCTGGGAGAGTGAGCTAAATGAAACAAATCTTTTTAAATATAAAAAGGTGAAAAGAAAACCGAAATTAGTTAGAAAGCACAAAAGGAAATATTTACCCAGTCAAGAATTCCTCCGCTCTCGCACTCATTCCCATGGAGCTCCAGCGTCTCTCGACCAGTGACCAATTCGATCAACAGGAATCCGAAGCCAAAAACATCTGTCTTATCTGATGAGTGCCCAGTCATCAAAGACTCTGGTGGTATGCGCCCGATTGTTCCTTGCGCGTCTGTAATAACATGAGACACCCCAAGATGTACAAGTTTCGCCAATCCAAAATCTGCAATAACTGCTTCGAGATGTTCATCAAGGAGAATGTTGGAGGCTTTTATATCACGATGGATTATCTTAGGATCACATTGTTCATGCAAATAGAGCAGCCCCCGTGCCACACCGAATGCTATACTCTTTCTTTTTGACCAGTCTAAGGCTGGTTTCCCATTTACATGCTCTGACAGAATAAATGAGAAATTGTTAGCTTGAGTTGCTTGCAAGGGCGGATCCAGCTTGAGCGGTGCATGCATCACATTTAGGATTCGCCTTGGACCAACAAATTGAACATGATGAACTCAATTTGAATTAACCATATAACCATTCAATGCCAACATATTTAACATTAATGCTGAGATAAGTGAATTTTATTTGTACTATATTGTTGTACCTCTAGCCCAAATTGCCATGTCATCCTATATTGCTCAGATTTGTTTTTACAAAATACATAGGCCAACCTAGGAGGAACCAGACAGCTTTATACTACGAATAAAATAGGCACCAAAATTTGACTTGGCAAGGAATTGGACTTGGATGGTCTGGTAGGCTCAACCAACTGAGGTAGGCTCGGTTAACTTTTAATACTATACAACTTATATAGCACTTGTCATCGAGAGATTTTTGTAAATATGTATCATCAAAAGCATTTTTTAAAAAGAATCTAATCAGAGGTGCATTTCGGGTACCATGTCAAGGGAGTGCTCAAAATCTTCTCATAACATGATAACACAATTTACTGAAAACATAATTCTTTCTCCATTTGTACCATCATGACTTCACACCAGGGTGCAACCATACACAGGATACATAAGCTCGAGACATGATACTAACCTTGTAATTTAGAAGCAACAGTTCCATTCTGCATGTAAGGATACACAAGGAGCCTTTCATCATTTTTAGTGCAGAACCCAGTAAGATGAAGGAGATTGCGATGTACAGCCAAGCCTATGACTTCAACTTCTGTGTGGAATTGATCATCCCCAATATCCAAAACATGATTCTTCAGTCTTTTGACAGCAACTATAGTGCCATCAGGCAAACAACCCTTGTATACTATTCCGTATCCCCCCTCCCCCAAAATATTTCTTCGGCTGAAGTTATTGGTAGCCTTTTTTATCTCCTTAAACTTGAAATGTTTCAGATGACCAAGCTGAATTTCTGGGTCATGTTGGACTGAAAATGTGATGATATACAATCTGTTAGTGATCAGGTATAAGAGTGCTGCAAATGCAAAAGAACAGAATAAATGAATTTACAGACCAACAAAACACAGACACTGCCAAAACAATGTGCAAAATCAAAGTCATGACTTGCACTTCAGTTGTTTGGGGATGCTATTAGAATTTATTTCGTCATTATATATAGGAAGATGTGAATGAAATGAACAAAGAAAAAAGGACAATGGGAAGCTAAAATAATATACATAATAGAGAGCGTCCATGACATGATTAGCAATGGCATAGACAATAGAATATCTGCAGGCATGATGTAATGCCCATCAGCCATAAGACTTTTATTTGAAATGTCAAGCATCTAAACATGGTGGTCAAAATCAAAATTATAGTTACGATCCTGTTACCCTAACAAAACAAGTTGATGGAAATACATCATACTATATTGGAGGTTAAACTATATGCATATAAACACAACTTGGAATTTATCTCCATGGAATCCAATATGATATGTAGGAACCGTTATAATACCCAGCGGATCAAGATCACTACCCTTACTACCCCTTCCCCCGTCCTGCCACAAAATTGATGCCTCCGCCACTCGCTTCACACTCAAATCCCTTCTCTGCAGCGGCCAGCACCATCTCTGATCAATTTTTTTCAACTATTCACTTCCTCTTCCAAGCCTTCAAGAACCTCAATAGCTCTCTCTATCTTATCCATGTCATACTTGGTATCCTTTCAAGCCCCTATGACAGACTAGCAGAACCCCCTCGCGACACATACGTCAAAAGTTTGAATCATCAGCATTCACTCCTTCAACGTGAAATGCATCAATCCTTGATTAGTGGTGCTGCCACCACTCACGGGTCTAATGTCGTAAGCAAACATGTACTTTGAAAATTTTGAAATGTATAAAACAAGATATGAAGTTTTGCCCTTTTTCAAAAAGGAAACAGTATACCAGGATGTTAAATGAAACATAAAGGAAATGCAATGTAGTTTCATACGTCCAATTTTGAATAACAAACAACATTTTGTATTTTCACTTACTTAAAATGTCACTTGCTTTCTTAATATATTTCTCTTGCGATGAATTCTGACATGACCATGTAGATTCTTATACTTCATTAGAACCAATGAACTTTTCCGAAATTGTTCAATACTTGTAACTAGAATACAACAATATTTGACAGTATGAAAACTTTGAACCAGACATAGTATGATGCGCTAACGCAAGTCTCTATGACTCAAGTCGTTTCACCCACATACATTTATAAGTTTATGACTAAAACTATAGTTGTAGCGATTGCAGTTCACATTGTTAAGACTGAAGGACAAAATGCATTGAATACAAATCCATAACTGCACAATCATATTTTTCAAATCCTAAAACTGAGTTATAGAATGATACTTTGCCTCCCCTTAGTAGGATCAAAGCTTAGACTTGACATATGGTTCACAACCAAATAAATACCTCCAATCATTTATACGACAAAACTTGAGGCTATGTTTGTGCACTTGAAAATATCCACGGTGATTCATGGCCTAGGCCAAATTAAGTTTGTTTTTTTGAACTTTCTCCGCATAGGAAAAGAAAGACCATGGCCGAGGGGGCCTACTCATATGTGACGCAAAAGGTTCAAGTCAAATAGTGCTAGTTTCGCCTAACAACCTTTTTAGTTTGTACCACATAAGACCATCATTGACTCCTTTGTCGCATAGTGATTTTAGAAATCTTTTTTTTTTCTCAAACAACACAGGAGAGCCTCGTGTCATTTCATTAAGAAGATGATAGAACAAAAGGTCCAGCCATAGCCGGAATCCTAGATCCAGAACTCAACCCCCACTCACACCAAACACAAAAGGCAATAGACCTGCCTCTGGAAAAAGAAACTAGACATCGACTAACCTAGCCACCGCTTAAGCGGTCAAGGACAACGGCCATGCAAGGAGCCCTTGGAGTTTTAGAAATCTCAATGCGAACTGCGTCTACTATGATTAGGTATAGAAGTAACCAAAGCTTTATAGGACTGGGACCGCAATATAATTTGACAATAATTTGACATTTCAACTTTATAAATGGTCTATATGAAAAGGATGTATTTTACCCCCATACACCATTAGAGCTTTCCCGTAACGGCCATGTCGTTTGGGCAATGACTTTTGAAATTTCAATGCAAACTGCCAACACTATAGTTAGGTATAGAAGAGACCCAAGTGTTTTAAGATTAGGAGGTGGGACTGCACTACCATTCTAAAAGTTCTAAGTTTACAAATGGTTAAAAGCAAAAGGACAAAAGTTACTAAGTGAAATCTAAACCAGGCCTATACCTATTAGAGCTTTTCCATAATAGGGATATCGTTTGTGTACCTAGATTGAATTCGCTCTTTTGTGGGGTTTCTGTAACAGGCATGCCATTTGTGTAGCTAGTTTTAATTCGCTCTTTTGTGGGACTAGAAATCCTATACAAGTATTAAGGTCCTCTTTGTGTTATTTGCTTCTCAGCTCTTAAGCACCTTACTGTGATCTTGACTATTGCTAATCTAGATATTCCCTAACCCTCTCTCATCAGCTACCATGTGTCTGACAGTCTGTTACATGCTCACCCTGCAAAACCTTAAAAAAATGATGGAGTCATCAGCTACCATGGTGTTTTTCCAAGCTCGATGGGGTCAGATTACCCCGATATATGCCTCTAGCTCCAGCCCTGCTCGAAACTAGAAACTCTCGGATGGATGACCAGGATCATTTAGTGAAACTTTTGAAATTTATGGGTGAAAGGCGGATGTGGATTTAGAAAAAAGTTAAATAAAATGAAGGATGTTGATGCAACTTTAGGAAACCCAACGTCACAAACAACTAAGGAAACCAATCAAAACATCCAAAATAAAGGGACTCCAACATAATTCTTTATTCCCTTGAATGGGCTCATTCCTAACTTCCCTATGGAATCATAGCCCAAATCAAAGCATACAACGATGCTATACGTTTATGTTTAAACAAATCTGTTAGAAATAGAGAACTGGGATAACCCAGAGTCAGTAACACTTATAGCCGATGACATATCTGCAATATAAGACATGAACATGTTAACCCCTATCTGGTCACACTCTCAAAGTTAAACAAAACCATAGATGCAGCTTCGAAAGAATATTACCATCTACTTCGGCGACCTGTTCATGTGGACGTCCATGACAATATAGCATGGCAACTCCAGTAATCAAGATAGCCACGCTAAAAATTGCTATACATATTGCAATGATACAAAGGATACGGACCTTTCTATCCATGACTACTGAATCATCTGGATAAAATAGAAATGATTAGGACGAGAATATATATCTAGACAAGGTTAATATGGATGCACAAATTTTGAAAAGTAGAATTGAAATCATCCGAAATTGAATACTGAACAACCTTCTGTAGTCATTGCCTGTAGTACGGGGAGATGAAGCGGCTCTTCTGCAGGGGCGGTTAGCAATGGATTACCTCCAAGCCTGTTCAAATATGACAGAGTAAGGAAATAAGAAAGGAAAACCATTTAAAGCTTGCTTCATAGTCAGGCTGGCCACTTAGTCGGTGCACAAGGAAAAATTGAACTTGAAATCACTTACAGGACAGTCGTTCCATGAAAAGATGGCCAGGTGCTGCTCAGGTTGTTGAAGGAAAGATCCCTGTGAAGAAGGTTGTTCAAGCAGGCAATGAGAATGTAGTAACAGATTAAAAACAATGCAAAATGACATGAGGAAGAATGGCAAAAGAAAATACAGGGTGAGAATCATGGGAGCAGTGGCCAGTGAATCAGGTATAGGTCCAGATAAGCTGTTGTTGTTCAATTTCCTGTAAGAAAGAGGCACAAAGATTGAATAAAGGAAGAGTAATGATTTATCCGAATGTCATGTGGTCATTACTAAGACTTAAGATTTGGCGACAGCCATAATATATATTGGAATGCTGAAGGAATAGTAATCTTACAAATATTGGAGGCTGGCCAGACCGCCCAGTGTACTTGGTATGCTCCCATTGAACTGATTATTTGACAGATCAAGACTTCGCAGAAACTCCAACCTGCCTATAACGTCGGGGATAGGGCCATAAATTGCATTGTTGCATAAAGACCTGCCAATTCATGCAACATCGAAACCAAACTTAACATTTCCTCTTATGGTCGATTGATTCTACAAAACCATATTGCTATTGATCAGGTGATGCTTTTTTCAGCTAGAGATTATGAGTGGGGACTTTTACAATCATAAGCTGAAACAAACAATTTCTCACCTCGGATTGTAACAATCCACATGCCCGATTGTTACAATCCAACTATCTACACTCCTTCGGCTTGTGGATTGTTACAATCTCCAAGCTGCCTTTTCACAATCTATAAACTAAAACAAAAAGGGGATAATAACCATGTTCGATTGTTTCTAGATAGATATATCACAGTAACGCTTCTCACTAGGAACAGAATGGCTCCCCCAGAACACCCCGTGAAATTCCCCGTGTTCTAGAGAACGATAACATAGGAATTCGAGATGGAGCCTTACAGATTTTGCAGAAACGTAAGTTTCCCAATCTCTGGCGACAATGTACCGGAGAGGTTTTGGTGCCCCAGAGACCTGAAAACAGAAAACGCAAAGAACCATGAGCCCAAGCCTCCAACCTGGCCCCGGTAACGATCGATCGATGATCATGGAAGCACAGAAGCGTGCACAGAACAAAGATACGAGCGTATATACAGATTGTAAACTCGGCCCTGGTGGCAGGTGACCATGGGCCAGCCGCACGGGTCGCCGCCGGCCGTGGCGTTCCAGTCGCGGAGAACTCTGTTCGGGTCGAGCAGCGCCGCCCTGATGGCCACCAGCGCCTTCACTGCAAACCACACGACGACGACGAAGATGAAGCAGCAGAAACAACCAAGAAACGGGTGAGCACATGATCTGAGATTCTGAGTTCTCTCTTCGACCGCTCCGGCCGGCGCAGCCAGGACAGAGGGCGCAGGGAGGCGGCGGACCGGCGGACCGGCGAACCGGCATACGCACCTTCGTCGTCGTCCATGTCCCCGATCACGGCGGGGGAAAGAAGCGCCGCCGCCGCTACCACAAGGCACACCATGGCCGCCGCTGTCCTAGCCGTGTCCGCTGCCATGGCGCTCTCGGCGGCGGTGGCGCGATGCACGTGGTGTGAACGTTAGCTGCTGGAGCGGCGCGCAGCGAGAACTTGGGCCCGGCGAGAGTGAGACTGAGAGAGCGAGAGGCAACCGCGCGGAACAGGGGGGGAAAGGCGCCGGCGTTCGCTCTCGGTGGTGGGCGGCGCGCTGGAGACGCGGTGATGACGCCAGCGCGGGCCGGGTGGTACTTGTCATGGCATGCCGCGCACGCGGACGCGCGGCCCCCCGGCTTGTCGGGTAGCACACCGCTCCGCTGGCCTCGGCCGCCGGTGGCCGGTGTGGGGCTGCGCAGGCGCTGGCCGGGGGTAGCGTGTACGAGGAGGGCGCGCGGCGCGCGTGCGGCGCCGAGCGAGGAACTCGTGCATCGCGCCATGCAGCAGGCCAGCAGCCCAGGCCGCCAGACCGACCAGAGACCTCTGTTGTTGAGGTTTCTTTTTTGGAGAAAGAGGAGAAAATCTTCGACATTAAGCAGTGATTTAGGGAGTTACCATACTGAAGATTGTGTCCATAAGACCATGATAACAAGTTAACAACTCATTATTACATACTATAAAAGTAGATCAGGTGCGTCCTGTGGTTGTTGATTGAAAAAAGTAATGAGGCAAATTTGTTCTGTTGCCTAACTTATTTGGTGTTTTTAGGAAGAGAACATCCTAACCTTCTTGGATTTAATTCTTTGATAAGTATAAGAGGTGTTTTACGATGGTTGAAAAGGTACTAGAAAGTACCACGAGGTACCTTTTCTATTTTGGCAAGGTACCAGTAGATACCAAGAGGAATCTTTCCAATTTTGATATCGGTCCCATCTATTTTGGTACCGGTCCTACCTATTTTGGTACCGTTCGATACCTTTTTCTAGTTACCTCTTGGTACCTCCAGTTACTTTTTATGTTTCAACCATTGAATTTCGCCTGATAGACGGTACTAATTTGTTTCAACCATTGTAAAATTTCTCTAAGTATAAAGTGAATTCAATGATTTTTGCCAAGAGCTAAGGCTTTGTTTGGACGTCGCCTATGTTTGCCGAGCCGCCGCGGCGGTGAACAAAACATCCACAGTACTTCCGCCATGGTTAAGCTTCCAAAATAAACCACCTGGCTGTGGCGTCATTGCCACGGCCTTAAGACCGGGCGCTAACCAAAAACACTGGCCCACAGATAGATGCAATCAACTTGTGGCAACTGTGGCATCAATGCTCGTAGTATAGGCGCGGCAACTTGAAGCGTATATAGACGTGATCCAAACATACCCTAAATAAATTAGAAATATATACTACGAATACGATCAAGATTTTAAATCTCCAGCTATAGCGGCTATAGCGAGATATAGCTGTTGGGCGGCGCCGCTGCTGGTTTTTGCCGCTACGTGTTTGTAGGACGCTGGTTATTTCTGGTCTGCTATAGCTGCTAAATGGGCTTCAAAATAGCCACTACTTTAGTCTACCAAACTCTATGTCTTGGTGAATGATGATGGGTGATGCAATTAACAGGGTCGTCAAGTTCATACATATGATTATGTTGTCGACAGAAATAGTCTTGAAGCCATTAACATGTTCCTATCCATGAAGTTTCATGGTTTTGCCATGTTTATGTGCATAATTCATTGCTGTCATGTTTTTTTTTTTGCAAAACTACTAACCGCCTTAACAACATCTATTGTTGGTTATAGCCTCTTGTAGATGTTCTAGAGCCCAACCACTATTTGGCGCCACAGCTGGAAATTGGGCGCCACGCTTTGGCTATTGACTGTAGCGGACACGGGCTTGAGTGCCGCTCCGACCTCAATTCGCTGCCATGGTGGAGCTCGATTCGCCATGGTGACACCGCGCTTTGGCTATTGACTGTAGCGGGCAGTTGCCTCATTTTCTTAGGCCTGCCAAACGTCCGCATGAAACCAAATACTGGACAATCTTCTAGGGCCGACCAAATTTTGGCTTGGGAACACTAGAACCAAATATATCCTTAAATTGGATATGATACGACCACAAACATCACAAGGCTCTCTAGACGTGACCACAAACAGTATAAGGCTATGCACACAACCAAAGACATCACAAGGCTATAGATATGACCTCAACCATGGAAAGGAACGAAGAGGGTAATGCTAAGGGAACACCAAGGAAGGAAGTGGTGGTCAAGCTCGGACATTTGCAACCAAATGTTGCCTAAAGTGAAGTGATGAAACGCCTATCAATACGGAAATGTACCACCTTCCCGCACACCAGGCACATCGCTCGTTGGTTCATGACTTCTGACATGGATAGCTTACTCCTACAATTGAAATATGGGGTTTGTTTGGTTGCTAGGTTTATCCTAGCTTGGCTAGGATCTAGAGCCAGGCTAGCCCAAGCCTGATTTAGTTGATACAATAAATCCATCTGTTGGTCGGTTGAGTTGTCTAAGCCTGGCCCTTGTATGTATATTTTTGGCTGGGTGTATTGCTTGTGTGAAATGACCAACTCTCCCAAAGGTAAGCTTACAACCCGTAGTCGATCTTCTTGCTGCCACCGTCAGTCTGCAGACCAACTCTCCCAAAGGTAAGCTTACAACCCGTAGTCGATCTTCTTGCTGCCACCGTCAGTCTACCCTCACGTCCATCCCATGCTTCCTCTCCCCTTCACTACCGCCATCATTGACCTGCCCCACGTCCATCTTGTGCCTCCTCTCCACTTCCAGCTTTGGGTCCCTATTTCATCCATCAGTTTTAATAGGGATGTATTTGGATCAGATACACATGGAATCAAATTTGGAAACACATTTTACAACATTCTAATTCAAATACTAATCGAATGCAAATCTTTTCAGATACGAATCTGAATGCGAATTTTATCCATTCTTATCGGATACGAATACCCGCGTTCATCTTGTGCTTCCTCTCTGCTTCCGACTTTGGGTCTCAACATCCATCCCATGCCTCATCTTCCTCTCCCCTTTTGGTAGTGGTGACCCAAAGCAGAAGCTCTGGTGCTGCCCTTCTGGCTGAAGCCACCATCTTCCTCCTCGATGGTTCACCGAAGGAGCTCTACCACCACCGTTTCTCCCTCGTCGGAGCCAATTCGAGAGATTCTCACCACTAGCATCGGCGGTCCACCACTAAATTAAACTCTGCCACGGGCGAATCTAGGGGACTCTTGGCTGAATAGAGGAGAGATGTGGCGAATCGAGCTCCACCATGGCAGCAAATTGAGGTCGGAGCGGCACTCAAGCCCATGTTCGCCTACTGGTGTTGTCCCCCTCCCAGTCTATCTCTATTTTTCTTCCCCTCTATGATGGTCGAGGAGTCCCTGGAGGTGGCACCTGCCATGCCCATTCCTATCGGTGGAGAAGGCGAGAAAGGGCATGGCGTGGGTGGAGGTGGATTGGGGCAGCACAGGGCAAGAGGCTGCGACATCAATGCGGGAGGTGAGGGGAATAGTGGATGTGCAGCGCGGTGAGTGGATTCTCACATTTGTGGCCAATTGACTTGTGCAAGGATGGCTCTGCTTGTACACAGGTTCGCCGCGTTCTCATGGATCTAGGCCAGGGAGGCTTGTCTGCATTGCTGAGACTTGGCTAAAAAATATGTACAGGCAACCAAATGTGGCCAATGTGGCTTATGGGAGCCTGGCTGGGAGATAGCCAAGCAAACAAATAAATCCATGGTGATCCAAGGTAGAGCATTAGTGGTTTGAGCCACCAACTAGTAGCGTGGTGAGTTGTCATCAATGATTGGTATGGTATAATCGATGAATTGTGTCTACCAGTTTGTGCCAAGCGGTTTCAGTAATAATGTGTTGGAAAGAATGTACACACCAACTTCATTAGAAAAAGCTATATATATAGCACATGCTGTTATATACATATATTACATCCTTCATTTACATCACTTTCTATTTCACACCAAACATACTCACACATGGAGATGGTGGGAGTACTAGTACTACACTATGGAGTAGGAATTACGGAAACAATAGCTAATTATGTTCGAATTAACAATTCTCTCCTCATATGGATTAGTTGCAAATCCCAGATGAACGGTTTCTTAGGTGATGTGGTTCGTCGAGTGAATCATGATTAGCATTCTTATCCTGTACATCTTGTAAACTAACTGTATGATCGAGTGCGCGCGTGCCTAGTTGCTGGGTGCTCACCTCCTGACCACATCCTAGCGACCGCCGGGGAAGACCTCGGGTTCATCATCCGGTAGCCCGCGGCGCGGCCCTTGCTGCCGCAGCTCCGCAAGCCGCAGATCGGCGACGAGATGAAGGCGGCCGCGGGGGGCATCTCGCCGCCGTCGTCTTCATCGTCGTGCTCCATGTGCCAGAGGACGTCGAGGAACGCGTCGACGTCGCAGGGCAGCGCGAGCGGGCCCCGCGCCGCGTGCCCGTACTCGCGCTCGGCGTCGTCGAGGAGGCGGCGGAAGAGCGGGTGGGAGGCGAGCTCCGCGCGCACCACGAAGCGCGCCCGCTCGGGCCCCACGTACACCGGGAAGCACCCCGCCACCGGCGCCGCAGGGCCGGCGGCGCCGCCGATCCGGCTCAGCCCGGACCTGCACCGCTCCAGGGTTCTTGAGATCAGGCTCTTCCTCCTCGTCGTGCCCTTGCTCGACGCCGTCGTCGCCATAGTTAGCTATGACCGCACACCGACCGGGATGAAGCTAAGAACGGAAGAAGAAGAAGGCGGTGCATAACTGGACCGGTAAGTCTATGGATTTGTATGTTAGTCGTTGTGGCGAGTGTGTATCTCAGTCTCAGCTTAAAAGAATGAGTAGACATGTCTAGGAAAGAGATACATGTAGGTCTAATTTATCAGTTGCATCTAGTGTTGGGCTAAGTACATGATCGACTATATATATATATATCAGGAGCTAAATTTATATTGCTCAATAATTATGTGTGTGGTGGCACGGCACGGTCTCACAGTCAGCGCCTGCCGTATGCCGAGCACGCTTGCTAAATGGGCCAAATATATATTCAGTGATCAAATAGCTAGTATACTATCCACTATACATGTTCCACTAGATCCAAGACCAACCCTTGAACACGGGAACATAGTAAATTACGCATCTTAGGCTCGTATGGTGGAACGTATCCACCCAAATTCGAAGACGTGTCGCTCGATATCGAGGATATGTTGTGACTATATATGTCAATTAAAAAGACGTGCATCATGTTAATAGGAACGAGTATGCTTGCTTCCGTATGTATGAGCGTATGCTTATTTTCTTAAAAGGTCATGGATACGTAACATCTCATTTGCCCTTTTGCTTTTGTTGCATGATATAATTAAGAGGTTAATTAACGTGTAGCTGCCGATGTTTTGGAACACAAAGATATACACATACGTAGGTTTTAACAAATCTAAACTCCCAATGTGAAACTAATCAGGGGGTGTTTGGATCCTTGGGCTAAAGTTTAGTCCATGTCACATCGAATATTGTGATGGTAATTAAGATGAACTAAACATGACCTAATTATAAAACTAATCACAGAATCCTGGGCTTTATCACGAGACGAATCTACTAAGCCTAATTAATCTATCATTAGCAAATGGTTATTGTAGCACCACATTGTCAAATCATGGACTAATTAGACTTAATACATCCGTCTCACCAATTAGTCTCCATTTGTGCAATTAGTTTTGTAATTAGTCTACGTTTAATACTCTTAAGTTGTAACAAGACATCCGATGTGACAGGACTAAACTTTAGTCGCTAGGATCCAAACACCCCCTTCAATCTACTGCGCTAGCGCCTAGCTATAGCTATAGGTCAGATTTTTTTAGAAAATGGAATCACATTCCGGCCTCTGCAGTAACGCACACAGCCTTCCGGCCTCTGCGTGACTGCACACAGCCTTGTTTATTACAAACATCTAAGAAAATATCTTAAAAAATTTTAGTACATGAAAATCAGTACTAAAGACCACCTAGTCCAAAATCTATTGAGGTAACTTGTAGCCATCATGAACGCCGATCTCCTATCTGGTCATCGTTGAGTAGGGAATGAGACATACAAATCTTGTCGTCGCTCCCCGGCAGTCTTCTCCAGCGGATCAGCAACTAAGAATCTGGTCACTTCCGCTTTGATTTGCCAAGCAAGAGCAAATCCGGCCAACACCGGCCGCCACCTCATGGACCATGCATCAGCTGCTATCTAAGTATCGAAGTGACCTCGAAAGAAATCTGTTGGATGTAGATGTTGTCGATTTCTACCACCCACCGCCATTGCTCCACGCTAATCATGGTCGTCGCCATCAAAGACTCCAAGACGACGCCTCAGGAGGAAAGCAACATCCAGATGCTGCCGCCGCCCGAACAAGCGAGTCGGTTCTTTGGTTTTCACCTCGATCTGTCCTTATAGGTTGAGGTCCTCACGGTGACACCATTTGCATGGCGACGACAACCCCTGCCTGCTCCACCAGATTGCCCATCGGGGCCAGAAGACGGCACTCGGAGGCGAGCACCCACGGCGGCAGTCACCGGCGGCAAAGAAGATGCCCTCTACCCGGAGCTCAGCCCAGGCGAAGTCAGCCCCATGCGCCCTAGAGTCGCCGCCGCCTTCACCCTCCCCTGGATATGTCAGGGAAGGCCCCAGCGGGCCAGGGCATCGCCAGATCCAGGTTCACCGACGCCGGATCCGGGCCTCCCCAGCCCAGGGGCGACGGCCGCCGCCGGCAGCAGGAGATGGGATGGTGGGGGAGGATGTGAAGGGGAAGAAGGATTTCGTGGGGAGGAACCCGCCACCGCCCTCATCACGGCCGGACGGGCTTCCGCCGGTACGCCCCGGCGGTGGCGAGTCGGAGAGGAGGAGGGGCCGGTGCTAGGGTTGAGGGGGGCGGCGCCGCCCGTGTCGCCCTGGGCGACGTGGGGGCCGAGGGAATATCTTGCTCCTAGCTAATATTACGACCGAAAATTCTTTTCCATTGATTTTTCAGAAATTCCATGGTAATTTTAGCCTCCTCTAGCTAGCTGCCTTTGATTAATTCCTTCTTTTCATTAAAAAAAATCAGATGTTTTCCTCACCAATCATCTGCCAGTGCTGCTGCTAAACAAACGCCTTATCAATAGGATAATCTTGTATGGGTATGGATGCAGATGCAAACGCCAGCATTGATTTTTCGATGTCGTAGATCTTTTGGTTCCTCTTTTCCAATCACTTTCTGACTGACTACGGCAGTTAACTATATGATAACCTTGTACAAGTGAAGAGACACATTCAGATAAGAAAAGTTTGACATAGTTCTCACATCTTTTGGAGGAGAAAATGACACCGGTCGAGTAACTGCTCAGCACCTCATTTCTTGAAGGATTCGTAGTACTGGATTGTGCTCCCGTTGTCCTTCAGGTATTTGCCTCTATCTTTGCAGCAAGTAGCAACTGCCCGCCGATGCAGGTGCAGATGGAGCCTGGCCAGAGGCAGAAGGTGCTTATGGGGTAGGCAATGGCTGGTGATCGAATGGATCAGCTCTCTTCTGTGTCGAATTATTCTGGCAAAGGGCAATTCAATAGTGTTGTGTACGTGAAAGCCTGACTATACTAGCTAGTTGACCCAAGCAATTCCACCTTATTATTATGGTCAAGGACTTTCACCATATATAGAAGGTTCAATTCAAAGGTATAAGTTGGTTTTATTTCTTTGGACTTGTATAACTTACAAGTTAGCTAGGTTACAAATTATTCAGATTTTTTTTTAGGAACTCTATGGTAGGCTTACGCCGACCTGAACATTTGTATTAAGGGATTAGTTGATCCGAATATTTTGTAGCCTAGCTAGCTTGCAAGTAGACTAAAACCTTCTTCCGTCCATTGATGCAAGATATACATAAACCAAACCATTCCCAATAATGTTCCTTATAATAATACTAAAAATCACTACTCCACCTTTAATCATTTCTATTATATATGCACGTACGTGTCTCACTTGACCTCTATAGCTTATTAAATTTGTGTACCTCATTATCTGGATAGTACTATATCAACTGTACTACACAAATAATTTGAGTATTATGAAAATATTTTTGCTAGCTAATGATGTCTTAAATAGGAAGAAAGTGCCCGTATATATGAAAAGGAAACCTAACGAGCTTGTTTGTCTTGATATACGTGCCTCACTTGACTTCTCTAGCTAAAAATGTTGGTGCCTCACCAGTTGGAGATGTCCTTGGCTTAATCTTTCGCTAGATACGGCCCACGCAGGATTAACCTGCATCCGGAGTATAAAAACTAAACAAGCATATATATGCGCACGCATGCATAATTTTTATTCACTAGCTTTCGACAGAGACTTCAGGAATCAGGATAGACAATATCGCGTATGTACTCTCTTTTTTTTTCCCAGAGAAGATATCGAAAGAGATGGTAATAAAGAACTCTGCATGATTATCCTCTAGTCAACGTTGATGGAAAACCATATATAGCTTCTTATGTATAAAACTTTAGATGTTTCAGATATATATATACTCCATATGAATATATATCTCCTTATTTGTCCTGAAAAACACAGATGCTTTCTGTTTTCTGTTTCGCTTTAATACCCCTCCACTCGAACAACTAAAAAGGTCACTTCGCCCCACTAGTTATATTTATCTAATTTTTATCTTATAATACTTATGTTTAATATTAAGTTGAAAAGATTTCTGTGATGATAGACTGCAGTATTAGAATCAACGCATGCATTCAGTATATTTGAGAAACTCTCCGAGAATCTATGCATGTCATGTATCACTTACATTTTCACAATTAAGAAGATGAACATATAATCATTTTTCCAGACCTAGCTTAGCTTAGAAAGTACAAGAGAACTTTTGTTTCCTGAGTACAATGAAAAGGAAATAGAGTAGAGAAAAAAGAAAACAGATGCAGAGCAGAAGACTCTATTGGTGGTTGCCTTCTTTATATACATTTTCGAATTCATCCTCTTCTTGCCACCAGCTGATGTCATTCAACAAAGAGGGTGTTCACTTAAGCACATGCTTTCTTTTTCGTAGAAGGCAGATATTACAGCAATGTCACTCTCTACTTCACCTAATGGTCTGAAGCATGCTATGCTTCATTTCCTTCCCAAATTGGGGGCCCCTGAAACTGGTTATTACATGCACACATGACACTCGGTGGTTAGATCACCTTGGCCCTGAGAGCTCGATGGCTTGCAAATCGGCTGAGCTGCATTGATCTTCATAATTATTTATAGCCCGGTACGCAAACTCGTCGGGGTCCGGATCCTCGACATCTTTCATGGCCTCCCATTTCTCTGCAACCCCATCTCCTTCTTTCAGCATCGTAACAACTTCAGACATCCGGGGGCGGTGTTTGGGGTTGTACATAGTGCAGAGCAGTGCTATCTTAACCATGTCCTCCAGTTCAGCAGTGTTATAGTTGTTTCTTAGCTTCTTGTCTGCAAATGAGCTTAGCTGATTTTGTTCGAGAAGTTCCTTGGCCTGAAATTAACAAATATTGATGAATGTGTGCGCCTGTGTGAGAGTACAGTCCATGGAATTTGAAAGAGGATAAGCGACACAATTGAAAAAATAAATTGTTTATAATCTTTTTTAAAAAATTCTTGGGCCAGGGACTCTAGCTGTTATGGCCTGGTTACTACTGAAGTGGAACCAGAAACAGGGAGCAATTGTCAATAGATTATAGAGTTACACTATAGATATGTTGCCAGAATATAAGAGCTGTGGAAATTTAGAAAGAAAAAATAAAACATGGCGATATTACTGCTCCTGACCAAGGTATGGAATACGCTTGCAAAATTATCTTCAAGAAAAATGCATTGTTGCAAGCTATATTCATTGCTGGTAAACTATAACCATAAATGTCTTCTCAAGTAGCTTATTTTCTACACTCAAATTAAATGTGGACATTGATTTTCAGACGTGGAGATTTTAACTTATTTATAGCTCAGTTAAGATCAAAACAGATTGATGGGAAACCCATGGTATCTTTGGATTTATTGTCATGCACATCGCAATAAAATGTTAAACATAGGTTTTCATGTAGTATTTTTTCTCATTCCAGGAATTTATGATTATGTCCCGTTATTTACAAAAGAAATGTAAATTAAGATTGTGTTTGCTCAGATAGTGTACATGGATATATCATCCTTCCCGTCTTTTTGGTGCACAAGCTGAAAGTTGAACATCTATGATTTGTTGGCATAAGTGCAACCAAATAACTACAGTATTAGGCAGCAATCAGGCAAGTAGTACAAACCAGAAAATACAGATACTTAAATCATGTTGACTTAAAATGCATTTTGCTTTTTCTTCCAATTACTTGCTTCAATGCCATCTTGTTTATACATTCACTAACTGTTTATTTATTTTCAAGTGCCTTTAACATTCCCATATACTAGTTACGACCCATTATCCGAACTTTTCCTATGGTAGTGACCTACACGAAACAGCGTTTCTTTTCTTTCGAAAAAAACTGAATTTAACTTAAATGGACAAGAGAAAATACTTACCCATTCAAGAATTCCTCCCTTCTGATATTCGTTCTGATGAATCTCCAGAGTTTCTCGACCAGTGACTAACTCGATCAACAGGAGTCCAAAGCAAAAAACATCAGTCTTCTCTGAAGCATGACCAGACATGAAATACTCTGGTGGTATACGCCCAACTGTTCCACGCACTGTCGTGACAACATGAGACATCCCAGGATCTACAAGTTTTGCCAACCCAAAATCTGCAACAATTGCTTCAAGATATTCATCAAGTAGAATGTTGGAGGCTTTTATATCACAATGGATTATCTTAGGATCACATTGCTCATGCAAATAGAGCAGCCCCCGTGACGCACCAAATGCTATCCTCTTTCTCCTTGGCCAGTCTAAGGCTGGCTCCCCGTTAATACATTCTAACAAAGTAAGAAGAAACACTTGGTTCAATTTGCTTGCAGAAAAGGAAAAGTTCAGAAGGTGTCTACAATGCTTTGAACTAAATAATTGAAGGGGACTCTCAAATAAAAAATGATTGAAGGGAGAACATATGTTATGTTAACTGGTCGTTTTAACAATTGTTAACTACATATTAGATTGTCTGAGCACATATATATCACTTGATGAATGTGGTGGAAACTTTAAAAATTATTAAAGTTCAGCTGACAGCTTGGTCAGTCTAGGTAAATCAAATGTGATCGTGCTGTTATGAATTTTTATGAATTAGTCATCGGCGATCACACCTTAGTTTTGTTCCTTGGTTGAACGAGCAGTGAGTATTCTGACCTAAGTAACTCAATGGGTCAACCCTTATCATATAAAACTAAAATGGTTAGAATGAACACAAAAAACTGCTAATTCAACATTACAAAAGGTGCTGGTTGAACAGATGGACTCTATTTAAATCAACCATGTCGATTTAATGCCAACTTATTAAACATTAACTTTGAGATAAGCACATATTTACATACTACCTCCAGTCCCAAAAAAAAACCATGTCATACAGATACTTCTAGAGCTTATACCACTAATATAATATTTTTTTCATATGGAATTTATTTTCTTAAAAAATCACCATCTGTAACATCGTTTAATTATTAATTGGTAGCATATCATTTTTTCTCAAAACAATATATATTGGCTAGAGGTGTCTCCCTGAGACCAAGTCAATATCCTGAATGACATGTAAAAGACATAGATTGGATCAAGTGCTAAAAAGCTTCTCATGATACTGAAAAGAATTATTTCTTTGTTTTTACCCTCATGAAGAATCCCAATATCTATGAAGGTGCAATCATACACGGGATACATGAGCATGAAGCAATATATATACTAACCTTTTAATTTAGAAGAAACAGTTCCATTTGGTATGTAAGGATACACAAGGAGCCTTTCATTTTTTGCAATGCAGAACCCAGTAAGATGAAGGAGATTACGATGAACAGCCAAGCTTATCACTTCAACTTCTGTGTGGAATTGATCATCTCCAACAACTGAATCACGATCCTTCAGTCGTTTAACAGCAACAGGTGTGTCATCAGGCAAATGACCCTTGTAAACTATTCCATATCCCCCCTCTCCCAAAATATTTCTTGGGTTGAAGTTATTGGTAGCCTTTCTGATCTCCTTAAACTTGTAATGTTTTAGATGTCCAAGCGAAAATTCTCGGGCATGTTGAACTAAAAATATGATAATTTACTATGTTAATGATAGGATATAAGAGTGCACAATGCCAAAAATAACAACATCGTTTACCTCTACAGGCTAATATGCTCTGAAAAAATAATAAACATAGGCACAATGCCAAAACTAATTGGGAAATTATAATCATGGACTGCATCATTAGTTGTCTAGCAAGGCCACGAATATTGCATCACTGTAGGAAGCAACTAAAATCATAACATGAAAGGGAACAATTTAGAGAGTTTTGAATAGCACATTTTTTTATCAGTTAGTCTACTAGAGAAGATATGAAAACCCAGTGTAATGCACATAGGCGAATAAAACTTTTTTCCCTAAGTGCCAAGAGTAAACATGGTGGTCAACATCAAAATACTGCTGGTATTTGGCCCTCATTTTTCTAAAAGAATAGGGCATGGAAGAAATCATCATGGAGTAATGCAAAAATACGCAAAAGGGGGAATATGTTCCCTTGAAATAGAACATGATAGATGACAGCTCTTCGATCTCATCCAACGATGATATATATCCCTCCCCTTTACCATACTCCATCCACCTTCCTCCCAACCACCGTTGCCACACCATCATCCTACTCAAAGCCCTTCTTTGCACCAATACATTAAATTCTTCAAAGCTTTGATGCTCACGACCATCTCCTCCCTGACCTTTCAAGCCCCTATGACCAAGCAACACATACCAGAACCAAGGCCCCTCCTACCTATCTCCTCCAAACACAACTTGGTATCTACACCACTAGCAACCACACACCCAAGAGGGGTGCTGACTAATATTCATTGTGGTTTTGGAAATTCCATGTTAAGTTGACTCCAATATGGTTTGGTGAAGAAGATAATCTAGTTTGGACTGCATTACAATTTCAACAACTTTATTTATTTATTTATTTTAAAAAGAATCTGGATAGGCATAGCGTGTAGGAGACCAGATCACTCCACACTCATAGCTTCATGCATAATAGGCATGTTGCATAGGAGTCAAGTTCATTTTTATTGGATTTGACAATCATAGAATCCATGAGAGCCCTAAAACATTCATAGTTTGGACAACATAAGTGACTTATAATATAATTTCTTGTATTAAAAAAATCCTATGTTGATTGTACTCTAGTATCATTCCATGAAATAAAGAATCTAAGTTTTTTAAAAGACAAATTGGTGGTGCAATGCCATTCTAACAAATTAAATTAAAAATTACAAGCAACGGAATCTAGTTTACTCCATAAACCATTGGTTGGTCCATAATAGGCATGTAATATACAAGTCTAGCTTTCTCCCCTTGGACACTTTGGCAAGTTCAACTTCTCATGAATTAGGGACACCAACCTTCCTAAGTAGTTAAAGATCTTCTTATAAGTTTATACAACATTGAAGTTTCCAAAAATTAAAACTCCTTGAACAAAGATCGAGGTAACGCCACTAGACTTTGATGAAGGAGAAGGTTCTATCTATAAATAAACAAGAAGTGGAGTTGCGGTATGTCGGATTATGGCATTTCATTGCTATGCTAGCAAGAAAGTAGCCTATTCTAGTTTGGGTCCAACGAGTATTTATCGCTTTAAACATGCATGATCCAACCCTTTAAAGAGACATGTTTCCTATATATTGTTGTGATCACAGATAGGATGAACCTAGAGACTCCAATATTGGGTCGTGATACTAGATCAACTATTATGGTTATGAGTTTGTTGCATTGGCATAACCACTTCTTGCCTTTCATTTTATGGTAAAATGATGATTAAGTCAACAAATGGTTGTCTTTGGAAATTGAATGGGTTACAAAAATTAATTTCTCTAAAATTTGTGATCGGATAGCAATTTAAAAAGTTGAGGGCAATTGTACTCTCACATTTGGAGGTTGACTAGCACTGAAATTTAGCGTCAATGGGATACTCTTCCTAGCCACTCTCCGGACTTAAGTCCCTAGTCTTCAGGACCTCAACCATAGGTTGGGAAGTTAGTTAGGAGATCCAACCACACATTACGATACCTTGTACTTGCAAGATAAACCCTTGAGATCAATGGAATAGCACTCATCATTGGCTCTCAAACTCTCTACATGGTATCGGACAGGATACGGTTCACCGATCTGTTCTCTTGACCTTCTCCAACTTATGTCAATGCCATGTCTGCCAACCCGTTCTTCAACTCACCACCCTCCTATGGTGAACTCCTTCAATAGAGGAACTAGACGGAGCCTTCCTGCTACCCTCATCATCTCGGCCTCCTAGGCTAACATGGCAACGATCTAGATTCTCATGTCCGATCCTCGTCACTCTTGATCTCGGTGACTATAACTATCGAGTGGCACCAATTCTTCACCAACCACCCTTGAAAGTTCAGCATCCTCACCGTTGCGCCAATTAGGAGCGGGTTTTTTGCATCGTCAATTAACTACTCCGTGAACAGCAAGGAAATTTGCATCATCATTAGCTCGACAACACCACCATCTCTCTCTGGACTGCGAATGAAAGAATCTTCCATGACAATCATCTTACTCGTGTGGTGTACATTGGAGTGGAGTTTCACAATCTCTAGTATGACGACATGACCATCACGGCATCACCTAGTACTGTTCACTGATCAGCTGCACGACATTGGTCTGCAGGCTCGGGAGGAGAGCAGGTGATCAACATGCTTTGTGTTCTCAACCCAAGTTTCTCGATGTCATTTTTGCCCTCGTTTGTATCGAACGAGGTTCCAATCCTGAAGGCCAGCTCCTAAACTCTCTACAGTTATAAGCTTGGGCCAGAAGGGTGTGTTCACTGATGAAACTTTTCAAATTATGGGTAACAAAAGATATAGAAAAATGAAGAATGTTGATCCAATCATAGTGCCATTGGAATACTCTCCGTTGCCACTCTTTGGACTTTAGTCTTTAGGATCTCAATGATAGGTTGGGAAGCTAGGAGCTCCAAAAACACATTACCATATCTTGTACTTGTAAGATAAACCCTTGAGATCAATGGAATAGAACTCATCATTGACTCTCAAACTCTCTACATGTTAATAGATGGGATATGGTTCATTGATCTAACCTTCTCCATCTTCTACCACTACCATGTCTGCCAACCCGTTATTTAACTCACCACCCTTATCATCCATGGTGTCCCCTTCCTATCTATGAACTCCTTCAATAGAGGAACTAGATGACGCCTTCCCCTACTACCCTTGCCATCACTGCCTCCTAGGCTCATATTTAAATGATCTAGGTCCTCATGTCCCCATCACTCTTGATCTCGGTGACTCCAACTATATATTTCAAGTGGCACCAATTCTTCACCGACCATCCTTGAGTCAATCGGCATCCTCGACCACGTTAATGCTCAAGGCCCTCACCGTTGCACCAATTTGGAGTGGATTCATGCATCGTCAACTAACTACTCCACAATCACCAAGGAAATTTGTACCATCATCAGCCCGACGACACAACTATCTCTATCTGGACAGCGATTGAAAGCCTCTACCATGAGAATCATATTACCCATGTGGAGTACATTGAAGTGGAGTTTCACAATCTCTAGCATGGCGAGATGACCACCACCTAGTACTGCTCGTTGATCAGCTTCGTGATACCGGACGACCGGCCCAGGAGAAGAGTAAGTGATCAACATGCTCCATGTTCTCAACCCAAGTTTCGCCATGTAATTTCTGCCCTCATTGTGTCGGACGAGGTTCCAATCCTAAAGGCCCGCTCCTATAAGCTCTCTATAGTTATTAGAAGCTTGGGCCCGAAGGGTGTGTTCATTGATGAAACTTTTGAAATTATGGGAAACAACAGATATAGCAAAATAGAAAAATGAAGAATATTGATCCAATTCTCAGGAAAATCAATGCCACAAACAACAAAAGGAAATCAGCAGATAATAGTCTAGGATTCATAGGGACTCCCAACATAATTTCCCATCTCTCCTTAATGAGATTATTATCAAAATATGTTTATGTCTAATCGATCCATACAAAAATGATATAGCTTTATGTCTAAACAAATTTCTTATGGAATGATAAGCATCATCATAAGATAGTGCTGGATATACCCAGCGTATGTAAGATTAGGATCCTCATCTGCAATGTGAGACATGAACCTGTTAACCCCCTTTTCGGATGCATGCATATGTTCTCAAAGTTAAACAGACACACACACATACTCCGTATATATATGGGGAAACATTTGAAAGAATATTACCATCTGTAACTGCAAACACACGCTGACGCTGACGTCTACGCCAGTGCAAAAATAGGATGACAGCTCCAGCAAACAAGGCAACCAGTGTGCAACCAACTGTTATGCATATTACAAGGGTAGTAATTCTTTTATTCTTGACTTGTGAACCGTCTGGAGAGAAAAAATGATTGTAGTGAGCACACACACTCACAAGACAAATATGGATTCCTAAAATGAAATTGAGATCATCCAGAATTGGACAATGGAACAACCTTTTTTTGTATCCTCCGGGCCTATTGCAGGGAGAGCAAGTGACTCTGAGCAACTTCCTCCATGAAGAGTTCTTACTCCTGGATCACTTCCTTCACAGTTGATGTCACTTAGCAACGGATTACCGTCAAGACTATTCAGGCATGATGGATTAATTTGGGAAATGAGAGAAGGGAAACAATTTAGAAGTAGCTTCACCCAAACAAAGCTCACGTTGCCTCAGTTAATACAGGGGTTGAGAACTTGAGATCACTTACAAGACTTTCCATGCTTGAAAAGTTGGCAGGGGTCCACTCAGGTTATTGAAGGAAATATCCCTGTATAATAGGTAAAAAAGGATTCTTAGAAATATGGAATCCTTAAAACTCACAATGGCATCTGAACATACTAAAAGCAACGATGATAGAAGGATGATTGGCAAAAGAAACTGCAGGATGTAGATGTTTCATGTTTTAAATGTTCAGATTTAGAAAACTGTTCATAACTGCTATCCATATCCCATATAGGAGTAGATGTTTCATGTTTGAATGTTGGTAATCAGGAAGAGTAATCTTACAGATACTGGAGCTCCACCAGATTACCCAGTGTGCTGGGGATGCTTCCACTGAACTGATTGTTGGACAGGTCAAGTACTTGCAGCAACTTCATCCTTCCTATGGTTTTAGGGATAGGGCCAGAAATAGCATTTTGGCGTAAAGACCTGCCACAATTTGAAAAACAAACTCCTCATTTCCTCTTATCAAATCCACTGCAAAAACATGTATCCTGCTGCCCGCGAATCACGACAACAATTCGAAGCGCTTCGACGAACCAACAAGGATTGTGCTGAACTTAAAAACTTGGAATTCGCTAGAATAGAACGGCTCCTCAGAACACCCTAGGAATAGAATTCCTATGTTCCAGACAGGGGCGAACAGAGAAATTATTTCCAGATCGAGACTTACAGGTGTCGCAGAGACCTGAGCCTCCCGATCGCCGGCGACAGGGTGCCGGAGAGGTTCTTTTCCGCCATGGACCTGCGAGCAGTAAAGCAAAGAAACCATGAGCCGGACCTGATGATCGTGGCAGCGCAGAAACCTCAACAGAAAAGAGGAGGGCATACAGCTCTAGAACGTGGCCCCTATGGCAGGTGACCATGCTCCAGCGGCACGGGTCGCGGCCGGACTTGGGGTCCCAGTCGCGGAGAATTTGGCCAGGATCACGCAGCGCCGCCCTGATCGCCACCAGTGCCATCGCTGCAAACCACCACGATCAATGGAAGTCAGCGACACGAACGAAGAACAGATCAGCCGGTGAGCACAAGATCTGAGTTTTCTTTAACCACGCTCCAGACGGGGAGGAAGAAGGAAGAAGGAAGCCATGGATCGGAAGACTACGGCGAGGCGCGGCACTGGCACGTACCTTCCTTGCGTAAACCCCCAGCCGCGGCCGGGGAAAAGACCGCCGCCGCGGCGACCACGACTCCCACCACGGCGACCACCATCCTTGCCACCTCCGAAGCTCCACGCCCGCCCATGGCGCCGCGGTGGGCCGCCGGCACAGGGGTTGGAGAACGGAAATGCCGCCGCTGCGTGGTGTGGCGCGCAGTCGACGACCGAGAGGCGAGGAGACGGTGGTGAGAGAGAGTGAGAGGCAAATGCGGGAAAGGCGGCAGCTTACCGGGATGCGCCCTCGGTTGTGGGCTGCACTGGAGACGTGGTGACGGCAGCGCTGTGTACTTGGCAATGTCGTTGTTGCCATCGCATGCCGTGCCCGCGGACGGGAGGCCGCCTGCTTGTCCGGTAGCGCACCGCTCCTGGGCTTCGGTTACCGGTGGCCGGGGGGCTGCGCTGCGCCCGCGTGGGCTCTAAGCGGGGGCGGTGTGCGAAGGCAGCGCGCCGCTCGTGACGCCCGGAGGAGGGCCGGTGAGGTGATCACCGGCGGTAAACGCCGGGGGCCGTGCAGCGTTTGACTCGAGGAGAGAGAGCGGGAGGAGGGGCAAAGGAATCTTTTTTGATTTAGCAGTGATTTGGTAACGTCTTTCAGATTTGGCAGTCATTTAGTAACTAACTTATTGAAAGATTGCGTTCATGACCACGTATTATTACATGAAAGATTTGGCAGATCTGGAAAATAACTAATATTAAATATATTGGATGTAGTTATTTATAAAATTATTTCTCATCATAAGTTACATAAAGAATTGTGAAGTTATTCTAAAACTTTCCAAATTTCCTAGTCTTCACAATTCTATATGTTACTTACAAGGAGAAATAATTTTATAAACTACTACATCACATGCGAGTAACATTTGTTATTTTCCATAAATTTTTAAGAGTATTTTGGTGCCATAAAAATTCAGATGACTTTTGTAAGTAGCATAATTTGGTGAATTTTAATTTTAAAACTATAATGGTGCATAACTTTTTTTAGTCAAAATGGTTTCATCTCTATTTGTTTTATCACTAGAAAAAGTTCATGGATTTTGGATGTGATTTTTAGGTTGTTTTGCCATAATTAACTAACGGGGGAGTGACAGAAATACGAAATGAGAAAAGAAAGGTAGAAGTGAGTGTGGAGGGGAAAGATCAGGGCCAACAAGAGAATTGAGTCATTTTCTGGTGCAAATAAGGAATCATCTCCTTCGTGACGTCTCCAGTCTCCACCATCCGGATTTTGCCATTTTGTGTTTTTCTTTTTTTTTGTCAATTTCAGACACATACTAGAAAGGCGCGCGGCGTTGCCGCGCAGTGCCTGTATTTCGTTGTGGTATTATAGTTAATGTAGGCTTTATTTCATGAATGGAGTAATAGTAATTGTATGGAGACAGGTGCAAAATTTTTTGTAAGAACGTAGTTGAGATAAATGTTTTGCCTCGTTATTTTGCATAGGTGTCATGGTTAGTAACATGTTATTGCCTCTGGTATGTATTTTGGATGTTAAATTGTTGTGGCAGTATTGTTTAAGTGAAATATTATTTTGGGTGTTAAAATGGAGCTTTTTTCGTGTATTTACTGTGGAGAAAGAAGGCATGAAAGTATTTATTAAGGAGGCAATGTAGTTGTTACAAAGTGCAGGTTTTTTTTCAATGGTGGAATGTAGAATAATTTTTGTAAAGCTGAGGGCTAGTTTGTGAGAACACACGGGACTCAAATGTGGATTCTGTGTTGACAAAGAAGGCGTGAAAGTATTTATTAAGGAGACGATGCAGTTGTTAGAAAGTGTGGGGTGTTTTTTTCCAATGGTGGGATATAGATTAATTTTTGTAAAGTCGAGGGGCTAGTTCGTGAGAACACACGGGACTCAAATGTGGATTCAGTGTTATTTTTTTAAAAGTGGAGGTTCTTTTCGTACTAATGTGTGGACTACGGTTTGGTTGTTGTAAAGTATATGACGTTCTTTAATAAATTTAGGCTATGTGTTGGTTTATGGAAAAGTCGGAGGTTTTTTTCGTGAAAAGCTCAGGCCTTCGGGTCGATTGTCGTGAAATGCAGGTTTTTTTTATAAACTTGTGGGTTCAAAGCGGATTTTTCCAAAAGTTTAGGGTCTTCTCAGTAAAAATCTATGGACTGCGGGTTCAATTTTCACTAAATAAAATGGCCTTTTTTGTAAAAAAAAAAACCCGGTTCTCCCTTCCAGGCTGTTCATGTGACCAATCGGACGGCCAGGAGGGGCCTGCAACGTGGCCACTCTCCTTGGGCCCGGTTTGTTGCAAGAATCGTAAGTTGAAGATAGCATATGAGATGTGGATAGTGGGAATTAGGCCCAATCACTTTATAATACCCGCCGTCCCCGCACCACAATCCAGCTGAGTTATCTGGATTAGGCCCACGGAAGCCAATGCTCTTGTTGGACCTTGGGCGATATCAGAGAAAGGCCCACTTTTAAATGCAATGATGCACCGTGAATGTGACCCAGTTGAAACTTCCAACGAACCAAAGGCATCTCCGGTACTAATACTAAAGAAAATGCAATTCTGAAAAAGCATTCCCAATTCCCATCGTCTCGGCTACCATGCATAAAGCCACATACAAAAAAAAGGCTATTCCATCTCAACATCATATATCTTTCCACTAAAAAAAGTACCAGTGTCATACATTCTTGAAATGGAGTATAATAAAATTCCATGATCACTAAACCACTATGTTGTTGGGAAAACAAGAGTGTATGTATTACACGATAGCAAGCTCTATAGTTCTACGCTGTACATGTAAAAGTTTCAGTGATGGGTGTGTCTCACAAAATGGTTCAGACGACACATTCCATGCACCGGGCATTCATTCCATGCTTCAGCAAAACTTTGAAACCTAGTAGTTTCACCGGAACACGGCACTCGACTATATCCACTAACAGCAGCTACTTTGTGCTCATGTCCCTAGTTTCTCAGTTGTGTGTCAGAGGAGAACATCATTGTCGTCCCCAAGAATTGACAGAGAGAATGGCGCAATAGAGACATTGAACATTGACGATCCAGCCTTGTCAATGTGCTTCATCTCAAAATCACCTTCCTACAATTCAAAATGGAGTTAAGTACCAGTATGCAATATGTCAAGACAGATCCCATGCGGCTGAAAAACTGGAAAAATAATCCAAATGAATTACTCCAAATTTTTAGCTCGCACTCCAATGTATCCCTTTTCTGTACAGCAAGGTAATGATAGAATAAAATATGAAACTATGGTTCAAAATTGTTGCACAAAAGAACTAATGTGAAGTTACCATTCTCCCATTTGGAGTGCTCAATGGACACGCAGAGGAGTACTCAAAACCAGTCCTTGGGAATATGACAGGTTGCTCTCCCACTACTCCAACTCCCCTGACACAACAATAAAGTCAGTCATATTATCATATCCTTATGGTAAGCAAATTAGAGTTATACTACGACAAACACTAACCAAATATTCTCTGTCCTTCCATTTCCATCCGTGACAATCCAATGTCTTCTGAGAAGCTGGACAGGGCGCTGAGAATTGTTCGTGATCCTGATTCTATAAGCAAAAAAGAACTGGCCTTTCAATGGCTGGCTCCGGCTTTCAATATAGACGCTCCTGACTTGAACTCTTATCCCCTAAAATTTTTTACATTCCAACTGTATTAGAAAATTTGAATGCACTCAAAGCTACGAAGTAGTACTTGATCTGAGTTACTCAAATGCTATCAAGATTATGAGAAAGCCAAGCTCTTTGGTCATTTCACGGTCAGTGGCACATTTACTGATAAACTAAGTTCCTAGGCTGCTTCAGCTTTTTCTTAACAGCAGAACTTCCTCGTCATCTCAAATTTCATGGGCTAACGAGCATTGCAGAACCGAACCTCCAGATGCTAACAAGTCACTACTCTAATATGCAAGTTCCTGTTGAAGACTTGCAGTAACCACATGGTCCAAATTATTGAAAAGCAACCCAACCAGATTCAAAAGTTGGATACACCAATGTTCATTTTCTACATGCATGCTTAATCATGTGAAGAAAAATGGACAATGCACATGGCATGACTAAAAAGATGTGAGTTTGGAAATTGAGTGCCAAAACATGTGACGAGTTAGTGCCCAAATTGGTTGAATTTTGACCAGGTTAGATGCAACATAGCTTCCTCAAGACGTTGACCCTGTCTGTAGGTCTGCTGGGGACTTCTCATTTTTCAACAGTCAATATATTCTTATGGAAAGTAATAGTACTTCCTTTAAAACAGTCAGATGAATTTCTATGATATCATAGTATTTTCCAAACTGAAAGATCTTAAGAACACAGTAAACTAAAAATTAACAGAAAAAAAATTACCAGAGTTGTAGCATCACTAGAACATCTGAGGAGGGCATGTGGAGCCAAAATCTTTAATTCGTCTCTGTATTTAGCAGCATCCTGGGAAGTATGGATGCAGGAAAAGAAAATTACAAACATGGTGGGGCCACTAAGAGATGAAAAGAACAAATTTATTATCATCTTTGTGACTGGTAACAATAACCAAAAAAGGAAAACCTTTATGCATGCACAAGTACATCATAAATGGTACAATTGAAAGTTCAAAGTTCAAACCATGAGGCCGGAATAGAGGACATGTGACTCGAAACATGAGGGTGGAACATATGATAGGAGGTAAAAGCACATGCCTAGTGTCCCTAAGATGGTGAAAAGAAACCATAAGATGTGAAAAAGGAACCGTAAGATGGTGAAAAGGAATCATGTGTTCAACATTGAAAGTTCAGTCAGCATATTCATATCAGTCAACATCTAAAGACGTTGTGGCATGCATAGTCTTGAGAAAGAGTTGCCTATGCCTAACCAAGTCTACCTCAATTAGGTCGACAAGAAAGGTTAATGTTATAATGCCTGTTAGACGTGTAGTAACTTAACATGGTAAACGTGGAATTGAATTGCTTGGAACAACGAGCAAAGCATGAATGAATACCTCAAACCTCTCCTCGTGGATGGCCTTCTTCATCAACCGGCGGAGGCGCAGAACAGGCTCCTCCTCCTCAAACGACCTCAGCGAGTCCCTCAACCTCGCCGCTTCCTTGTAATCCTGCACAACCGATACCAATTTGCGGTCAACGAGAAACCCCAATTTGGATGAACGTTCATACTGAAAAAAAGTTTAATCATTCAGCCTTGGTGTCTATTCTGGTACCTCGAATTGGGCCGCCACGGCGAGCTGCTGCTTAAGCATGGCGTACTTCTGGCTCCTCAATAGGAGCGACGCCGCCGCCTTCTCCTCCTTCTCCCTCTTTACCACCTCCTCCCTCTCCTCGTCCCTCCCCGACGGATTCGAGCTCGAGTTCGCATCCGAGGCCGCTGCCGACGCCACCACTGCCCGGCGCGCCGCGGGCAGCCTACCCCGCGACCACCTCGCGGTTCTTGGCCTCCTCCCTATCCACGCCACCGTCGGCGCCGGAGACGACGACCTCAGACCCGTCCACTGCATCCTCGTCTCCCTTCTCCCGAAACCAAATCGAACTAGTTCTCCAAGAGAACAGAAAACGAAAGAAATCGAATTCACCGGCACTCAGGTGACAGATCGCTGCGGTTTCTTGGAGGCCGGCGAGTGGCTGCCCAGGCTTCGCTCCCCTCCCCGCCGCTAAAATTAGGCGCCGCTCTTGCCCCCCATTTCTGTGGCTCCGCCGCTCGCCAAGAAAACCCCGGCACCAACCAACAGGCAACAGGGGAGGACAACGAAGGGGGGAAAAAATCATGGAGCTAATGCGTGCGGATTAGCGGGTGGAGAATCAACTATTCGGTCGGATAGGACATGGAACACGTCGGAGTCAGGGGCGCTCCGAGAGGAAAAAAAAGATCCCGGCTTGTGGCCACGCCAGACGCCACAACCGCAAATCCAGCCCCCGCAGCCGCAAATAGTTCGTCGGCGGTGACAACTTGCTGACTTGCCAGTAAAAAGAGTAAATCTGATTTTATATTAAAAAAAAACGGCCACAAAGTCACAAACTCATATCTGCTTCCATCGGTATATTCTATTCGGAAGGTTTTACACAAGCTTAAAGTTACAACGATGAAAATTACTGAGAATATGAACCGCTAGAGCACGTCAAACGACTTTGTTGTGGGAAAACAACACGATATGGTATCTGGCATGTTTGTTTTAGCTCGGAGATCGTGGGTTGCAGCTAGTACAATCTGCAAGTCTACAATCGAACAATCAATATTCCCCAACTTCAATATTGTGCAATATTTAGGATAAAATTAGATTAAAAAAATTATCTCATACTAAATGAGATGATTTATCATGAGTTGATTCCATGAATTTTGGTGAGATGAGATGACCATATTCCTCATGGTTATACTATTTATGTGCTTACGAGGAACGAGGGCAAGCCCAACGCAGCTACCAAAGTTGTAGGCCTCACCCAAAAGTTGCACACCACGTAGACAAGAAAAACTCAGGCTACTTACCTACTCAACGCTAGCCTCTTCAAGACATCAGATCAGTACTTTTTCACTTGACGCCAACAGTAGTGAAAAGACAGTGCAAAGAGAAGATGAGGCCATGAATTTTGCTCCCAACGCGAGTCTCGGTAGGAGCTTATGTCTTTTGTCAGATGAGGCATCTGCTGCTTCTGCAAGGTGCACTGTCTACCTGCGAAGCCACCGTTCCTGGTGACATGGAGACTTTGAACATATGTGGAAGTTGAGGCCGCTATCCAGGCTGGTGCGTTGGGCCTGCCCTGAGTTGGTGACAGACCAAACCATTCGACTTTTCAAACCAAACAAGCATTTGAGGAAGAAACTGATGATGGACCAGCTCATCCTTTTAACTAAACACCCCTAAGTAATCCTAATTGTTTCATTGCTGATTTGAATAAAATCTTTGATCGTATGAATTTGAATGATTTAATATTAAGTACGAGTACTTGCGACGAAAAAACTAGAGAAATGTAGCGCTAGTTTACATATTACAATAAGCACGTGACCGACAAGAAAGGATAGACATGTGGCGCTCTCTCATGGTATTGCCTTATTTGGCAATTCTAAATAGTTGGTGCAGTGATCAGACATACCTATAAACATCTTTACAATAGCGTTTTCAAAACCGTCACCAACACAAAAATAGGAAGGTATAAAAAATATTATTAAAATCTGCGGAGGCATTGCATCTAGAAAAGTCATATGACTGACGTGATAAACTTTTATTTTAAATTGTATATTTTCTCTGTTTCAAATTGTAAGTTATTCTAATTTTTTAAAAAGTCAAACCATCTTAAGTTTCTAAGATTTTTCAGAGCATGCACACATTTTTATTGCACATGAATGTTGCTATACACGTATACACGTGACAATTCATACTGAACTTGGATCCTTGATCACACAATGTATCTGGAGTCGAACCGTAACACTCGACTATCTGCACAAGATTTGTATCCAGTGCCGCCTCCATTTCAAGCACCTCCGCCTGGCACAGTTCTTATTTTCCTTTCCCAAGATCAAACTTTTTGCTGCCAAGAAAAAGAAGAACGAGGAATAGCTACAGGTAGGATCGGATCTGCCACTTGGACGCTGCCGTCCAAAAACGCATTCAGGACTAGTGGCGGACTGGCCCCCCGTCCGGCGCCACCATCAGCGTGAGCCGTGAGGAGCGGAGAGGAAGAGGAGGGGGAGGAGAGCTCTCTCTCGCTCGGCAGCTCGTGGCCGGGAGAGCCCATGCGCTGGTCGCCAGAAAAAGGATCTGCACCAGCAGCAGAAACCTGCGGCGACCCAGCCCACGCCCAGCAGCAGCCACCGACCGCGCTAGCGCTTCTTTTCCACACGGCCTCGTCTCCCTTCGCCGAGACCGCTCCGCGCGTCCGCCTCCCCTCGCTCGCTCGCTCCGGTAGCCCGGTCCACCCCACGCCTTCCAGACTTCCACCACACCACGACTACCGCCCGCTTGCCCGCCGCCGCGGCTCGCGCGCCACAGGCGCCGCAGCGGCAGCGGCAGCGTCCCGCCCGCCATCCATCCCTCCCTTTCGTTCTCGAACTCACTCCTCCAGTCCTCTTCCCCTCTGCTGCGCTGCGCTCCATAAATGGCCGCGCCGTGACAACGGCAGCGCCCTTCCTCGCTCGCTCCCCTCCTCCTTCCAGAAACCCCGCGAAGCCCATTCGGATTCGTGGCCATTGCATCTATCCGCGAGGACCCAAGAACCGACGAGGAACTTGTCCGCAGAAGCAAGAACCGCGAAAACAGGAGGGGCGCCGCGAGATGCAGAGCATGGCGGAGGCGTCGTGCTCGTCCTCCTCCGCCAGAGCCTGGGCCCCGGCGCGCCGCTCGCCCTCGCTACCTTCCTCGCGCCACGTCGCGTTCTCGCCCTCCCCGTCCTCGTCTTCTCGTCACGGCTGCCGCTGGCCGGTCGCAGGCGCCGGCGCGCCGGCGCTCCCGCTCGGCATTCGCGGGGGCCTGCGGCCGCTGCCGTCGCCCCTACTCCCGGCGAGGACGCGGACGGGGGCCGCCGCGGCGTCGCCGCGGCGGCCGAGGGGGGCGGTAAAGCCGAGGGCACCGCCGGCATTTCGCGGACGCTGCAGCTCGGGACCATGATCCTTGTCTGGTACCTGCTCAACATCTACTTCAACATCTTCAACAAGCTGGTTCGACCATTTCGTCCTATTCGATCCTCAGGTCATTTCCTAATGGGTTCTTCAACCGAATCGAATCTTCTAAAATGTTTTCAACTTTGATTTGCGCAGGTTCTCAAAGCCGTGCCTTTCCCGTACACCATCACCACCTTCCAGTTCGCATCCGGATCCTTCTACATCACACTCATGTGGCTGCTGAATCTGCATCCCAAACCAAGGCTCTCCCTCAAACAGGTATTGACCAAAAAAAAAAGAGAGAGAGAGAGAGAGAGAGAGAATATTACTGACCTTTTGTTGGTTCCTGTTGATGTATAAACATGAGATATTATAAGGAAGGTCAAAGGCCCGCTCAATTGCCTGGGTACATGTTGTAATTGAATAATAATCTGAAGCAGAATTGTCTGTCATTTTCCCCATAGCATCTAACTGAATATGACATATGACTAATGGGGTGAACTTTTATTTTAAATTGTTGATGCAGTATGCAAAGATCCTGCCTCTTGCTTTGATCCACATGCTGGGAAATGTTTTCACCAATGTGAGTTTGGGCAAGGTGGCCGTCTCTTTCACGCACACCATTAAGGCCATGGAGCCCTTCTTCTCTGTCCTCCTCTCTGTCCTGTTCCTAGGAGAGGTAATCGGTTTGCACCTTCGTGGATCTTCTCACCTTAAAAGTGCGCTATTCCATATAACCTTTGTTTCCCTTTCCTATTGTTTTACAGACACCTTCTCTATTGGTGTTGGGTTCTCTGGTCCCTATTGTTGGTGGAGTTGTATTGGCATCCATGACTGAAGTTTCTTTCAACTGGTAAGTGGTGCCTTCAATATGTCAAGTCAAAGATTTCACTCCAAGCAACATGGTGCATTTGATTCTAATATTCTGAGAAAACAGGATTGGATTTTGGAGCGCAATGGCTTCAAATCTGACCAATCAATCACGGAATGTTTTCAGCAAGAAACTTCTTGCTGATAAAGAGGTGACCTTTTCCTCCTTTTAGAGCTCTCATAATTTACCCTGATTGTGGATTCGCAACAGTGCAGCATGCTATATGCTATGAACACTGCACCCCCTCACACAACTTGGTCTTATTACAGGACAGTTTGGATGATATAAATCTCTTCTCCATAATGACTGTCATGGCATTCTTGTTATCTGCTCCACTAATGCTCTCTGTAGAAGGCATCAAGTTTAGTCCATCGTACCTGCAGAGTTCTGTAAGTCTTGCCAACTCTGAAAAGAAGAATTTCCAAATATTTCACCTCTTCTCCACTAATATGAATTTGACTAACACTAAATTTTCTGGGTTTGCAGGGAGTTAATATAAAAGATCTATGTATGAAAGCGGCACTCGCTGGCACATGTTTCCATTTTTACCAACAGGTGAGGCCAGTCTCCATTAAAATCAATGTTTGTGGTCTCGCAGAGGTGGCTAAAATTGTCTGTTAGTGGCTACTGCGGTTGGCTACTTAAATCAAAACAAACTATGTATTATTTGGTAGCTGATAATATATATGTGGCCCCGTTTTGCCAATTGTTTTACTCCTGTGCTCAGGTTCTTCCAATTCAAATATGATACTATCTTCAGTTATGTTGAATAATTTTTATTTTGAGCCTGCAATATATTCAAGTTTTCTGCATAAGCTTCTACTAGCTTTTGGATTATCTGTTATCTAAGTGTTACCATGAATTCTGTTCTGCATCGAAATACCTATAACAAAGTTTCTATTTGTTTCTTGGCAGGTTTCATATAGTTTATTGGCTAGAGTATCTCCTGTGACCCATTCAGTTACCAACTCTCTCAAACGTGTGGTGGTCATCGTGTCATCAGTTCTCTTCTTCAGAACTCCAATTTCACCTATAAATGCCTTAGGTACTTCACAGTTAAACTGTTGATATGCTTCATGCAAAGCATCTAATTTATCTGTCTGAATTGCATTATTTTTCTTGCCTGCAGGAACTGGTGTTGCTCTTGCTGGAGTCTTCCTGTACTCTCAATTCAAAAAGGCAAAACCGAAGGCTAAGGCTGCATAAATACAACCACATCCGCCTGATGACGTAACAAAATATTGAAGGATCAAGAATTTGGAACTATCAACTGGTGTGGGGGAAATGGACTTGCCATCATAGCAACAAGCACTTGTCTTAACCATATTCTCTTGTCAGCTTCTTTGGCTGTGAGAAGCTTGTACATAAGAGTCAAGAAGGTGTGGTGCAACAAGACCCAAATAGCATTGTCAGATAGTTTTCAAGAGAATACGAATTTTGGAAGATAGTTGGATGTATCACTTAGTGGTAGTCTTATACTTTTTTAATGTGGACGAGATTTTGCCCTCAAGTCATTCAGTTGAAAATTGGCAGAACGGTTAGAATAGTTCTACTTCACATCAAAATATAGTTAAGTTTTTTTTTCATCTAAACCTATTTTCTATTTATTTATATACTTTTGTGATGAACTTTATATGTTGTTTTTCTTGAAAAAAATCCTGGCTAGAGCACAAAATTAATACTACCTGGTCCTGAAATATGAAGGACTCTGGCTTGTCCAACAGTACCAAACTCTCAATGCATAATCAGAGTAGCTGATATTGACAGCCCACAAAATTTGCAATGGTTCAACAAATATATCACCTTTGTGGATGAGAAGTTGAAAAGGTTATCACCATGAAAAATGAAAATCTCAAACGAAAAAGACAGTGAATGGACAGTGAGAACCAAATAAGGTTTTATTTGGATATTCTCCTACCACTTCATGTTGGAGCTCCATCAAATCCACGTATTCACTTTTATGTTTGTCCTTGCTTCTATCTTGATGAGTTGATGTGTGAACTTCTTCAGTTCAATTGAGGATATGACAGTGAAGTCTAGCAGATAATTCAGAGTTCTCTATGATCTCTTTAGGCGTTACACTTGGATTTTTTTTTCTCGCCTATTCAGCAAGAAATAGCAGAGAAAACTAATAATCGGTACAAAGAAAACAAACCATCAATGAATCAAAGCCTAAAATCACGATCAGTTCATCGTCGAGCACACTGCATCATTGCCCTTCTTATTTTCTAAACTAGTGTTGCTTTTATTTTCTATTTCTGTTTGTTTTTATTTTTCTGGAAGCATATCGCAATCATTTGTGTGTTGTTGTCTTCTTCTTCTTTTTCATTTTTAGCCGGTGGAACTTTATGTGCAGTTTTGCTTTTAAAAAGAAATGGAATGTCCTGGCTATAATAAATGAAATAGACAGAGTCACAAAATTAACAGCCGATATTGACAGGCATACTAACTTCGCCATGGTTCGCCATGGCCTTTGTGGCCGAGATGTTGAGAAGGTATTCACCATGAAAAACAAAAAAGTTCAAGGAAAAGTTGTTACATTTGTTCTACCACTTCATGTTCCAGATCCTACAAGCACAAAGATTTGTTTTTACATTTGTCCCTTTTCTTTTGTACCAGTGCATCTTTTATTTACCTCCTACAACAAATCCTGGAAATGTAAAATCTCCAGAGCAAATCAGTAAAATCTCTGTCCCTCCTACAACAAATCCGGTCTTATTCCAACAAATCAATCAGAGTTTCAAAAAAAGAAAAAAAGGCAATCTGTAAAATCTCCAGAGCAAATCCGAACAAAAGGAGAAGACGAGCAGTGCAGTTCAGACTTGAGAGCAGACGCCGCCTATGTGGTGAGTATGGGCGGGAGGTAGTCGGACTTGGCGCCGAGCACCCGCGCCTGGGTGTCGGGGAAGAACTCCGTCCCCGGCAGCTGCGTGACGGCGCCGTCGGCGGCGACCCCGACGGGGTAGGTGAGCAGGTGGCCCGGCAGGTCGCGCTCGGGCCCGTCGCCGGCGTACAGGTCCCAGTACCTGTCCGCCATGGCGTTCACCTTGCGCACGCACTCGAGGCTGTCCGGCCGCGTGAAGGCGTCGTCCACCGCGCCCAGGTGCTCGTACCACAGCGACATCCGGAAGCCGTGCACCTGCCCCCTCGCCGGCCGGCTTGCCGCCGCCAGGTGGTGCGGCTGGTACGCGCCCATGGCGATCTCCGAGTCCCGCGCCCCGTCCATGGACCTCTGGTTGATGTTGGCCGACCCCACGATGATGTACTCGTCATCCACTGCACAGATCCATCACATAGTCCCGAATTCAAATCCAAAATCCAAACATCCTCGAATTTCAAAATCAGAAAGTTGATCGTTACCTATCATCATCTTGGTGTGGACATAGATCATGAACCTCCTGTTGTGCTGGGCCTTGATGTAGTCGGTGTCGGGCTCCGCCTCCTCCGTGGGCACGTACTCGCCGGGCTTCTTGGCCTCCCGGTTGCCGAGGCAGAAGAAGGTGAGGTAGTCCCTGGGGTTGGCGTCGATCCCCTTGGCCTGGATGGCCTGCGTGATGTCGGTGTACATCATCTCCATGGTCCTCCGCTGCCAGTCCAGGATGGCCTGCACGGAGCCGCTCTCCGGGATGCCCTCCGGCCACATGGGCACCACCACGTAGACGGCGAACCTCTCGCCGGCCTCGATCTTGCTCACCACCTTCATGGACAGCTCCTTGGGGATGAGGTGCAGCGCGCCGATGTCCTCGGGCCTGATGCCGTCGGCCTTCCAGCAGTAGGAGCTGCCCAGGAAGTACTGGTTCTCGATGTAGATGAAGCTCCGGGCGCGCCGGATAGCGTGGATGTACGCGTCCTGGATGCTCCGGTCGATGATCTGGTCCTTGCCGCTCACGAGCCCGGCCCTGGTGGCGTCGTCGGGGGTGTCCGGGAACCCGAACGCGGCGCCGCCGTCGATGGACCGGAACAGCTGCACGCTCCACGACTCGCTGTCCTCCGGGAACGTGACGGGCGACGGCGGGATGATCTCCTCGGCGAGGTCCCGGAGCTGGAGGAGGAGGTCCTTGCCGCCCTGCTTGCGCCACCGCTGCTCGAAGTTGTAGAGCACGTCCCACGCCACGGGGCCCTCGAGGCGGCAGTGGATGTCGTGCCAGGGCTCCCTCGGCCCGCCCTTGGCGATGGCGGCGGTGGCGAAGTTGGGCTGGTGGAAGTCGTCGTGGTGCACCGTGTCCAGCGTCCGGAACAGCGAGTGGAACGGCGTGTCGTAGCGCCCGTCGCAGAGGTCCAGCCCGCCCACGAAGCTGACGATCCGCCTCCGCCGCCGGGCGGCGGGGGCCGGCATGTCGTGGTCGACGACGACGATCTTCTGGTGGTGCGTGAACATGGTGGAGATCTGCAGGTCCTGCACGATGCTGCCGGAGTCGTCGGGGTTCCGGGGGCAGAGCACGCAGTGCACGTCGGTGCCCTGGAAGTAGTTCATGGTCTCCTCGTCGTGCGTCGCCATGAGGCCGTCCTTCTTGAGCACCCCGACGGAGGTGCGGTCGTCCCAGACGAGCATGAGCACCCGCACGCCCTCGCCGGCCTTCTTCTTGAGCAGCTCGCCGAGCGTGACGCCGCCGCCGGGCTTGGGCCGGCCGCCGTCCCTGATCAGCGTGATCTCGGTGTAGACCGACCAGCCGGTAATGTAGATGAGGTGTTTGGCGCCGCTGATGGCGTCGAAGATGTCCTCCCAGCAGCGGTGCGGCTCGTAGCACCTGCCGCCGTCGAGCGGGATCCGGGGCACGAAGCCGTCGGGGACGTGCGCGTCCTGGTACAGCGTGACCCTGCACCCCTGGCGCTGGGAGAAGAAGGTGTAGGGCACGCCGGGGTACTTGGCGCTGCGGACGCCGCGGCCCCAGCTGTGGTCCTTGGAGATGTCGAAGTACTGGAGCTTGACGTGGACCCTGGCGCCGCTCTCGAGCGGCGCGCGGTCCTTGCCGTCGTCGCCGCCGTCGCAGAGCGGCAGCCAGCGGTCGACCTCGTGGCCGTCGAAGATGTCGCGGACGGGGAGGTAGGCTACGCCGATGGTGGAGGCGCCGATGGGGTTCTTGCCCCGGATAGTGAAGACCACGTCGGAGGCGAGGTGCGCGCAGTAGACGTGGAAGGACTCGAACCACCGCGGGCTGGCCGTCTCGTCGGTGAGCGTGCGGGTGCGCCCCACGCGGGCCTTGCCCAGGTCGATGGTCGCGTACAGCTTGTTGGCGCCCTTGCCCACGCCCACCGTGTCCTCGATCCCCTCCACCAGCTGTGCTTCACCAATCCATCAGGTATTCAGGTTTTGAATTCATGGACGTGCGAGCTCAGCATTTCAGAGCTTTGGTGGCAGAGGAGAGACCTTGCGGAGGAAGCCGGGCGCCTGGCTGCTGGGCCGGCTGGAGTTGGAGATCTCCTCCGCCTCGAAGATGGTGACATGGAGCGAGCCGTGGAGCAGGATCCTCGCCATCGCAACGGTCGATCAGCTCCGATCACCTGCACGCGGCCAGGCATTCGTGAATCAATAACGTGGCTTGAAGTTAATTTGATCGCCATGGAGAGAGATGCAAGACGAAGAAGAACGACGCACCCGAACGGAAGTGAAAGAGCAGGAAGCAAATCGAGGCCAGTGACCTCGCCGATGGGTTAAAGGCGAGGGGAGAGCGGCAGGTGTGTGGACAATGGCGGTGGCGCGCAAAGGAAAGGACGGGGAGCCATGCGTGGAAGGAGGTCAGGAATAGTAAACCGAGGAGGAAGACCAGGGTGACGTGTGGGGAGCAGCGCACAGTCCGAGTAACCAGACACCGCTGCATGTTGTCAGCTACGCCTTGCGAATTTGGGAATGGGACTGTCACGCTATCGATGACAAGCTCCATAGCTGAAACATTTTTTTCCCCAAACACAGTGGTACAGTACGGATTGGAGCATCTATCCCTCACGTGAGTAATTCAGAGGTCCCACTCGATTTTTTTCAGCCATCGGATCTACATCCAACGGACCTCCTTCTACGATTCTACCTCATGACCATCTCCAACATCATATCTAAATTGGAGACCTAAAATTTGCTTTAGGTACATAAGAGAGAAAAATTTAAGTATATAAAACTTGTTCTCTCCAATAGCATACCTAAAACTGGAGACCTATTTTCTAGATACAAGACACTGACGAATAGGACCCGCCTGTCAGTGCCCCTCTCCTTCCTTGTCCATTGTCCTCTCAGGAGGGAAATAGGTATCCACCCTTTGGATTGCTATGTTTTGGTTCAGGAAAGAGAAATTTAGGTTGAGACCTAAAAATTTTAGGTATAAGTATTCATATATGTATGCCGCTGGAGCAAATCTTTGTTGGTTTTTAGGTATTCTGTCAGTTTTTAGGTATAGGTATCCTGTTTAGGTATACTCTTGGAGATGCTCAGGAAATGTCATTTCGTCTCGTCCGAGCTCTCTCACCCCTGTCACCGCCGCATGAACCACCATCATGACGCGAGTGAGACAGGAACCCATATTCATGACCCTCCGGCTAGCTGTCGTCGCCGCCCCTGCCCCAACACCTCCAAACCGGTGTTCTCTGTTGTGCCTCATCGCCCCTTTGCCCATGAACCCATGACCTCCACTGAGCCGGTCTGCCGTCATCGGCCTTCCCTCTAGGTCCACGATACTCCAGTGAGCTCCCAACCGCAGAAACCCTAACCCCTAATCTCGCCGAAGTTTTGATCGGAATCGGGGAAGAAACTTAAAATCACATGAGGATAGGGAGGAAGAAAAATCAAGTGAGGGAGCTGCAAATTACTCGAGTGAATGATAGCTTTTTCCACCGATTACGCACATATCCAACCCTAAGTATGAATAGAGGCATGCACGTCTTGCTCCTGACTGGGGCACTGCATGTTATTCTTTGAGTCATGCAAACACACAAATGTTAAATATTTTACGTAAAAAACAAGCTCATCGCAACATTCCTTGAAACAAGTACAAGCACATACGTACTCACACTCACCCATATGATGATTGTACGTGCGGACACTAATTGGTGCTTGTTTTCGAGAGAATATGGTCTAAATGACGTTTAGCTGACATGTAACCATCCTCATGTGAATTTGTTGTTCAGCCCGAGTAGGCAGCTTCTTTTGGCTAAACTAGCATAAACGCACGTGCGACACGCACGTGGAGTCAAAATATTGTCTAATAAATTTCAAAATCTGTATATAAAAAATAGTAAAGACAATTCTTTTATATAATGACCAAACGCAAAGCATGACGAGGCAAACCTTTGAGGGGGCAGAGGAAATCTTGAGATTTTGGTGGCACGGGGAGAAAGAACAGAGGCCTCATGATACAAATATCAAAAGAGAGTTCTTCTCTGAACGGCGTAAGAGGTCTCATCGCGATCATGTCCTTGGCCCTCTGGTGTCCGTGGTACGTGAATCGCATGAGCATTCTCCGGGCTGGTTTTAAGCTAGGCGGAACTAAGAACTGGCCCTACTAAAATGATTATGACAACGGCGATACAAATTCTACTAATAAATTTATACATATTTCTTCAAAATATCTGACATTTCGAGATACGAAATTACTTACGACAGTATCAACTTCAATTTTGTCAATAACTTATTGAATAATATTAATATCTACTCTTGCTCTTCTCCCTTTAGTCACCACCAGATTCATACTTTCTAGATGATATGATATGATATGATTGTGCTAAAAACTAAAAAAACATGAAGAAATTTATAAAGCTACCGATTATCACGTAGAACTCACAAAATACTAATGCTATTTATTCTTAACCAATGTCCAATCGATCTATTGTCACATATATAAACCAAACATCAATTAATAGTAAGCATTAGCTGTTAGGGCAAAATAAAATTTCCCATGTAGGCTTAGATTATACTCTATCTGAACGTTTAAGTATTTTTGGGACAGGTTCTAAAAATCACTTGTATTTATAGGACCGGTCTTCAAAATATTTGATGCTAGAAGTGAGGAGCGATGTCTAGGCGAGTCGCCTAAGGTCATTCCCAGTGGAGAGTTTCATGTCATCGTTTCCAAGAGAGCCACGTCATACAATGAGTTCTGAGTTGATGGATGAAACATAACCTCCCAATCGATAGTTTCATATTGTGGTTTCATAGGCTAGACATAGCATTTAATTGTGATGCATTCTATTGGGCACAAATGAATGAAATGAAACTCTCTTGCCCCCAATGGTAGTTTCAATAAGTTTCATAGTCTTAGAAACAGTATAGACACAGTTTCATCCTGATGAAACTCCTTCCACCTCTCTCTGCATAATTACATTGCCATGTCATCATATATGCTGATGTGTCACCCTATTTAATGTGCATGAAACCTCTATGAAACTCCTACTGGGATTGGCCTAATACGCTCGGTCCTAGAAAATAACCAGTGTGTGCCCATATTTTTTTTTCTGGCATAGCGCTACGCAGCAATAGGTGGGCCCTACTCCATCCCTTCGTGCTTGGCCGTTTTGGTCCTCCAACCGCAAGCCGCAAAGCCATGAGAGGAGCCACCCGCCCACGTTTCGCGCCGTGCTACCGTCATCGTCGACTGGTTGACCGGTGGCTCGAACAACCGGGAGGCCTTGGAGATCCGACACCAGCCCAGGTAGACCGTCGGAGAGGCCATTCGCATTTGACAAGCTCGTCTTATAGGTTTCACTGACGTATGGGACCTGTGGTCTATACACTCATCTGATATTCCTATTCACACACACATTCTATCATGATCTATCCGTTATTCTTCTCTTTGACACATAACAAAGACTTTCGTCACCTACTTACGGTGGTTTAAAAGGTACCGGGAGGTAACACGAGGTACCTTTCCTATTTTGGTAAGGTACCAGAAAGTACCAGGAGGTACCTTTTCAATTTTGATATCGGTCCCATCTATTTTGGTACCGTTTGGTACCTTTTTCTAGGTACCTCTTGATACCTCTAGGAACTTTTTATGTTTCAACCGTTGAATTTAGCTTGATAGACGGTCCTAATTTATTTCAACCATTGTAAAATTCCTCTTATTAAAGGACTCTATTTACAACATTTATGTGTAATGGATTTTCAATCAATAAAAAAATATAAAACACATGATCATAGAGCATACAATAAACAAGCATCTGCAAGTATCAATGCTCTCTCCCCGTCGCTATTCCAAAAAAAAAAAGCTCTCCCTCTCGCTTGCACAGGGCCAGCGCTACGCTGCCAGGGCCCCCATCAGCATCAGTGCAGGGCATGTGGGCCGCTGGGCTGGGCCAGGCTAGTCGGGATAAGTTGGGTCAGCTCGGAGCGCAACCAGCCTCGCCGGGATGCGGCCGAACCAGGGTCCTAGCTTTTTTTTTTCTTGATTACTAATCTTTATTAATCAGGACACGTGGGTACGAAATTTGGTGAGAAAAATAATTAATTTTTGGTAGAATCATTTTCTAACTCACGATTTCTATGGGTCTTGGTCCTTTTCCACCTCGCTCTGCCCTGACGAGTGGGGCCAACGTGAGGGGTACGACGGACCCAAATTAGGTGAGAAACATTTTCAATTGTTTTCGTTCTTTATAGTATAGATAATGGGTGGCCGACTGTTTTGCATTTGCATTGTAGGCGTACACCGGTTGCAACGTGTGAGCTCAAAAGTTTCCTGATGGAACAAATGGTGGTGCCAAACTTTTTATAAAAAGAACGAGTACATGTCTATAATCTTGTATGTACGTGGTCCGTCCAGTGTTTGAGCCTCATGTTAGAATGTATCATTGGATACACCCTGAGCTCCTGACTTTCAGTTCATGAACTCGCAACGGCTTATATTTTTCGCTAGCCCGGTAGTACTCATTATTATGAATTTACATGATACAGTACAACAAAGGGCATTTGGTCTAGTGGTATGATTCTCGCTTAGGGTGCGAGAGGTCCCGAGTTCAATTCTCGGAATGCCCCATTTTTTTTTTTTATTATTTAGGCTTCCGCGGTTCTGCGCTTCCTTTGCATCTGCGCTGGGCCTACCAGAGCCCTGGGGCCGCCCACCGTGGAAAACGTGGGCCTCTAGCCAATGACGCGGCCTCGGCCCTCCACTGTCCTGCAGACATGTGCCGGCGGCCGGCCCAGGTGCTTCTCGTCCCCGCCACGCCATCCTCGCCGCCGACGTCACCCGCCTTTGCTACTTCACCACCGCTGAGCTCGGCATCGAATGCACGGCCGGCCTCATCCGCATCCACTAACATCCATCGACGATCGACCTCCCTTAACACCACCGTTGCCGGCGATGGCTGCTCCCAGCGGTGTTGCCGCACCCCTCCGCGGCCTGGCGCTGCCAATGCTCCTACTGGTCTCCGTACTCCTCCTCCTGCTGGCGCCCTCCGCCTCCGCCGCCGGCCGCCCGTCGGCCCGGGCGTGCACGTACACGCTCCGGGTGAAGACGTCCTGCGCGTCGCCGGCGCGGACCTCCGACGCCGTCAGCGTCGCGTTCGGGGACGCGTACCGCAACGAGGCCCAGGCGGCGCGGCTCCCCACCGCCGCCCGGGCGCTGGAGCGGTGCGGCACCGACACGTTCCGCGTGGCGGGGCCCTGCGCCTACGGCGTCTGCTACCTCTACCTCCGCCGCGCCGGCCACGACGGCTGGGCGCCCGAGTGGGTGCAGGTCGTGCAGCCCGGCCCGAGCGCCGCCGCCGCGACGACCACCTTCTACTTCGGCGACCCGCTGCCCGACGGCGTCTGGTACGGCCACGACAGGTGCCCCAGGACCGCCGCCGACGACGATGCTGATGCGGCCCGCCCGGCTACCACCGGCTCCTCCTCCGCGGCTTCGCCTCGCGGCTGAATCCGATCGACCCGGACCTCCTGCCTGCCCCACGGCCGACCGGGGAACAAGAGAGAGGTGCACGAGGCCATGGCTCGGCGCGCTGGAGCTTGTAACCTTTGTTGCCTCGGATCAATAATAACCGAAAAAAATATTACTGTATTAAACAAACTTAGCACCGACGGATTGCTCATCTCATCTCATCTCATCTTTGCTATCACTGTCTCGCCTGGGCAGAACTAGGCTGAATTTTGTTGTCACGCCATACTGTCTGTTTTCAGCACGATCTGCAGTCACCCGAGCAAGATTCACCAGAATGGTACTAGATCGCACCTTTCAGAAAGAATGGTACTACCTCCGTTTTTAAATATACGACACCATTAACTTTTTTTCCTTCGTTTGACTATTCGTCTTTTCTACAAATATTTATGCAAAAACATAGGTCTATGAGTTAAATCCAAAGTATTATTGATATTAGATGTATTGGTACCTATTTTACTTTATTTAGCAAATTAACTAACGAAATATTGTTGATCAAAATTAAAATAAAAAGTCAACAGTATCATATATTTAAAAACGGAGGAAGTAGTTTTTTTTTTACTATAGCTCCTGCGAGCTCAAGTTTTGTGACTTTTCACATCACTTGAACGTGGCATCCAACACTTGAAGGATGAAATGCCCGTAACAAAATCTACCTTAACAACTCTAGCTGTCAGCAGTTAAAAAAGTGAAATAATAATAACTAGACTTTTCATTATGATGACGCTAACCTTTGATATGCTTAAGAAAATACAATTACGATTGAAATTATTAATGCTTAATATATGGATTACGATGTAAGTTGGGAGTGAAGTGTAGGATCAAAGTCTTTTTTTAATACAGACTTATCAGTTATCACTTGTACACATCATACCTATATGAGTTCCTCCTAGAGTTGCCGATAAATCTTAAATTTGACAAAGTCACACATGGGAATTTTTCTTACAAATTGGATTTATTTTTTACATTTATCTACCAGAGAATCAGGAGCAGAGCCAAAAGAAAAGAAAAGAACAAACCACTGAAAGAGCATTGTCACTAATTCCTATAATAGAAGAATGGGTTAGTGCCAGTGGCGGAGCCAGAATGGGTTAGAGCATCTCCAGCAGTTTTCTAATAAATATTTTCCAATAACCAGTTAATGAGGATGTCCCAATAACTCTTTCATGATTATTGGGAGGGTTGTTTCTACAGTCTCCCAATAATCTTATCCCAATCCAACTACCGTATTGGGAGAGTCACAACTCCTTCTCTATTCGGGGAGAGTTGTGGTGGATTATTGGTTTGTCCCAATAATTTTTGGAAAAGGGAAAGATAAATGGGATCTGCTGGAGCAATATTTCCCAATAACTCTCCCAATATGGTAGTTGATTTGGGGAATCCCAATAC
>CM014272.1:69082298-69095240 GCA_004135705.1 Alloteropsis semialata | reverse complement strand
GTAATTACACGGCTAGACGAGAAATCGCGAGACGAATCTATTAAGACTAATTAATCCGTCATTAGAGATTATTTACTGTAGCACCACATTGTCTAATCATGGCCTAATTAGGCTTAATAGATTCGTCTCACGATTTCACCTGGGGTTATGGAATAGGTTTTGTCAATTATCCATATTTAATACTCCTAATTAGTATATAAATATTCAAATTTACTGCAGCGATGAAAAAAAGTTGACGAACTAAACAGGGTCTAATATAATACTGAGTACAAAAGAATTTTCTTTTCAGTACACAGTAGCAGTGCCGTTCTTGACTTCTTGTGGACGCAGTGCGGACACAGCTCTAGTGTTCAATCACGTGTATGGAGGAAGAGGAGAAAGGGCAACAAAAGTGCGCCGCGTTGGTGCTTTCTCCTTACCTGACCGGCCGCGCTCTCGCCTATACATCTGGTTCTCCCCCACCTTCCTCTCCTCTCCGGCGGCGGCAGCGGCCAGGAAACGCAAGGCGAGGTAAACGAGGAAAAGGAGCTGTCCATTCCCAATCTCTACTAAGTTTATGCCTGAAATTTCCTATCACGCTGGAGGAAAAAAGTCTCATCTTTAATTCCTTTCCCTTTCCTCTGTTTGCAGATTGATTCTTTACCGATTGTATCGCCGCCATTCCGTCCCCTTCGTTGGGCGTGGGGCTTGAACCTAGAAACCAGGCCTTTTCCGCGCTAGTGGAGACTGGAGAGTGTGGATTTGGACGGCAGCCGCTGATAAATAGCGCCTTTTTCAGCCCCAAGATGCCTGTTTCCGCTTCTTTTCCACGCCACACCTTTTGAATCCATTCCCTTCAGCTCCCTTTTTGGCGGCACTAGTGGTCTCTCAGGCTGCTTGGAGGTGGAGGTGAGCGGCCGCCGCGATATCACTGTCCAGTTGATTCAGGAAACCAGGCCGGGCCGATGAGCAGGAGGAGCGGCGGCGCGCGATTGCAATGCGCTGAGGCCAAACCGGCGGCGGATTGGAGCTGCTGCTTCCTGGGCCTTCCGCCGGCGGCGCCTTCTGCCGGTGTCGATGGCGATGGTGGGTTCAACCTCTCATGGACCCTCCACCAGTCCTTCCACCCGCCGGCAGGCCTCTTCGCCAGCGTGGGCCAGCAGGTCGGGGTTGGATTCCCCGGGTCTTCCTCTAGCGCCCCGTCGCCGGAGACTGCAAGGGACCCCTACATGAAGTATGTCTCGCCGGAGGTAGTGGAGACACCTCTGCCGGGGGAAGGTGTGGGGTTGAGGGATAAGGAGAAGAAGAAAGTCGTGAAGCTCAAGATTAAGGTTGGGAATCACCATCTCAAGAGGTTGATCAGTGGCGCCATCGCCGGGGCAGTGTCAAGGACTGCTGTTGCACCGTTGGAGACGATTAGGACGCATTTGATGGTTGGGAGCAATGGGAATTCGACAACAGAGGTATTCCAGTCTATCATGAAGCATGAAGGCTGGACTGGGTTGTTCCGTGGTAACTTTGTTAATGTTATCCGGGTAGCCCCAAGCAAAGCAATTGAGGTAAATACCTGATCCATGGTTGCATAATTCATCATCTTCCTGTGATTCTTTAGTGTGCTTTCTTTGCTATGTATGTGCAATAGGTTCAATTTTTCCTGACCATAATGTTGAAATCAACCCTTGGCTACATATTCTATGGCAAAACCTACTATCTGCTTGCAAATAAACTGAACATCTATCCTGGTTACAGTTACAGGTAGTGCTAATTCATTGCAATATTCCACCTTTGTCAATGCTGTGAAATGTTTTGGTCTTTTCTATTCTTTGGGCCTATGTGGAAATGCGTTTAAATTGTCACCCAGAGAACAATGAGCTAACTCATTTTTGTCATTGTTTTAACCTCTATAAGACAGGCTAATGCCAGGTTTTTTTTTCCTGGCCATCAGAACAATCTAACCTTATGGTGAAGGACTCAGAATGGGAGTTAATGAAACATCTTTTTTTCCTTTGTTTTTTTCATGTGTCTGGTCATATCGGTTATTGCACCACTTAGACTTTGAACTAGATAGCGCTTTATGTACTTTGTGTAAATTATTCCAATCCGATTATCCTTATTACAATGCTACTCTCATATCAACCTCGAGGAAATTTACGCTAAGATGCCCTTTAATTGATACAAAAGAATGAACGATTAGCCTTGTCTGTCGCTTTGGTGTCTGCTTGAGCTCCCTACGAATTCAGATACTTAAGCACTTACCTAGTTACTGTCTCTCTTTGCATAAGGTAGAAGATCTAGCTTGTTGCTTGCCCATCATCGAAGTACTTGTTGCAGATTATAAAATAGGACAAAGTTCATATAACTCCAAATAAATCTTGAATTGTGAATTGTCAAAATCTTCATGTAAGATGCAACTGTTCTAGTCTTTTTGAGTATTTCAAACCTCTAAAGTTTGGATCTACAATCTTGGTAATAGTCTAACTTTACATCCCCTAGTGAGTATTAAAAGTTTAACCTCATATTTTGAAAGACTCGGTGGCTTACTGGCTTACTAACTTGCAAATTAGTCATGCCTAAATTTAATGGCCTCCTACACGAAGCAGCGGATTCTTTGTGACTCTGGTAATGTTCCTATGATATATATCATCAATTGATGCTTATGCTTGTGGGATGGATGGATCTATGTCATTATGGCTACATACATTCATCAAAATATCTAATTGTTTGTTTTGTACCTTTTCTTTTGCAGCTTTTTGCCTTTGATACTGCTAATAAGTTCTTGACACCCAAATCTGGGGAGGAACCAAAGATCCCAGTCCCTCCTTCATTAGTGGCAGGGGCATTTGCTGGTGTCAGCTCAACACTGTGTACATACCCTCTGGAATTGATTAAGACACGGTTGACTATACAGGTTAGTGCTACCCCACAAGAAATATCTGGTTCCCTAAAACTGCTAGTGAGTGAACTTTCTTGCTGAAGTGCAAAACATGAGAGACTATAATGGTTGTTTATTACTTCTCCAGAGAGGTGTGTATGACAACTTCCTTGATGCATTTGTCAAAATCGTCCGCGATGAAGGGCCTACTGAGCTCTACAGAGGCTTAACTCCGAGTCTCATTGGGGTAGTGCCATATGCTGCAACCAACTACTTTGCCTATGACACCCTTAAGAAGGTGTACAAGAAGATGTTCAAGACGAATGAAATCGGCAATGTTCCAACCCTGCTCATCGGCTCCGCAGCAGGAGCTATATCGAGCACTGCTACATTCCCTCTCGAGGTTGCTCGGAAGCACATGCAAGTTGGAGCCGTCGGTGGTAGGAAGGTTTACAAGAACATGCTTCACGCTCTCCTGAGCATTCTTGAGGATGAAGGGGTTGGTGGCCTTTACAGAGGACTGGGGCCGAGCTGCATGAAGTTGGTGCCTGCCGCTGGGATTTCGTTTATGTGCTACGAGGCTTGCAAGAAGATACTGATCGAAGAAGAGGATGGGTGAAGTGCATTCAGATGCATGACCTCATTAGAGCTCAGTTTTGCTGACAATCTGACAACGACTGTCTTTTGGTATTTATCTGAATCAACTGGTGCTGGAACTGGATGAAACTCGCGACTGAGGTTGCTGCTGCAAGCAGCTGAAATTCTTGACCCGTTTTTGTCAGTTTGATCAGCTCTGTTCCCAGATTTTCATATACTTGATGAGTAGAAAGCATGTCTTTCTAAAACAAATGGAAATGCCATTGGCAATCATAATTCACAACTGGATGGAGTTCAACTTGTCTGCTATGTTCTTGGTGTTTTAATCGCCCAGTTTAACTCAGCATGGTATCAAACAATTTTCATTTATAGGTATGGTCTCACAACATTGGCAATAAGCATTGCGAATTAGACACTACTCACCTAACAATGGAATAAATCAAATATAGTTTTTCAAAAACGCCACACGAGACATGTACACACCAAAACACATTTCATCTTCAAGCACTAGCACCACCTAATTTAACCGGAGCTAGCAAAGGACACAAAGGCAAAAAGCGAGGGAAAACTATAGACTAGAAAACTTTCTAGGACTGCTCTTCGCCATCTCCTGCGGCTGCCTCTCCAGCGCTGGCGGCCATCAGCTCATCAAAGTTGTCGGTCTTTCCCAGAACTATCTCAATCTACAAACAGAGCTCGGGGTCAATATTTTTCAACACAATGAAGGATGCCATAAGAAAATGAAAAAATTAGCAGAAACAACAGGTTGGTTCATCTCATCTGAAACCGTTAAGGGATTTGTGTTGTTCTAACCTTAGCTTTTTGGATCGACCGGCCTCTCATCTCGTCACTGATCTCGACAGTTGATGTTCTAATCTCTGCACACAGGTTAAGGGGTAATAAATAAGAGAGTTCAGATCAAAGGTATGACATTGCGATGTAATTATGTAATTGCATGCATATTTGGTGATGAATAAAGATGAAGGTTCATACTCTTTTCGACAGCAAGACCATTGTTCTTCAGAATCTCTGCAACGGTGACAACTGTCGATATGGCTGCAAGCAAATTGAACATTGTTAGATGTTAACTATATTTGAAAAAGATAATTCTACAAAACTGCTGAAAATTTTCGTTTTGAGCTCTGGCTCGCATTATTTCAATAAACGGTGTACTTTTTTCCATGTTTGTTTTTATAATGATTCTTTGTATTCAAGTTCATGAACATTTTGAACTATGCTAATCAATAACATGCTAATACTAACATGACAGTACATTAGTCAAAAAAAAATTGTTATTTCTTCCATACAAGTGCCTAAAGGCTGTTGCATTCCAGTCACATTGCTCAGCCTAACAGTTTAATTCCAGTTTTATAATTTGATCAGAAACATGCAGCATTGTAGAATTTATACACGGTGCAACAGTAGCTACAGCTTACGGCAACGTTAGATGACAAATAAACTTGGTAACTGAAAACGTTCAGTCTCAGAGATAGCAACAAGCATTACGGGCAGAGAAAACTTGTGCAAGATTTGATCTGCAAGCGAAGTTAGGATGAGGATGAGAAGGGAGACGCACCCAGCCCGAGCGCAGAGAGCTCGACGTCGCCGTGCTGCTGCATGTATTTCTGCACAAAACGGAAGCCAACGTTTCAGCATCAGCCGGACCACCCGGTCGAGAAACCGCCGCCATTGGTGAAAGAGCGAGAACCCAGGGCCGATGGATCGATCGATACCTTGGCGAGGTTGACGTAGAAGAAGAGCGGCTTCATGGAGCTGGACACCTGAATCCGGTTCCCGGAGTCGGGCTTCTGCTGCTGCGCGTCGCCGCCCGCCTGCACCGCCACCGCCGCCGCCTTGTCGCCGGACATGTTGGAGCAGATCGAGTGCAAGAGGGCTTGATTTTGCTCGTCTCGCGGGATTGGAATTGTGGGTTCTTCGTGGCGAGGTGGGGGTGGTATTAATGGCGCGGCCTCGGATCAGCAGGGGAGGAAGGAGAAGGCGAGCCGGATCGGGAGCGGGTCAGACGAGGACACCGATACCGAGTCCGTTCCGTCCCGTTCCCGGTTCCGGCCCACCACGTCCACCGATTAACCTTAGATGGGCCTACATCCGCAGGCCGGCAGAGGTCCCCGGCCTTACCGATTTGGCCCGTACAAGCTGCTGAAATAAACAGGGAAAAAGTCCTTCCAACGTGCCTCATGTTCTACTGTTGTCTGAGTTTCGTCCCTCATGTTTAAAACCGGATGTGTTTTCATCCCTGAAGTGTAAATCCCGTTTGTGGTGGACCCCTTGACGGTTTTTAGAGTGGTTTATGTCTATGTGGCGACAACATGGCTCTAGCACGTTGGCCAAGTCGGACAGAGTCGTGGAGGAGGGTAAGGACACCGTCGTCGCTGCCCTTGTGTCCGATAGGGACAGCGCCTTGGCGATGTTGCAGCTGAGGCTCCGCGCCCGTGACGCGCCGAGCTTGTCGATTTGTGGGCCCCGTGTGACCATGGGTGGCACGACCATTGAATGAAGCAGGGAGCAGGCAACGACGGCACAACGATTCGGGGCGAAGGTGTGCTCGGAGCCACGGCCGATACGGGGAGGAGGCTATCGAGGTTGGCACATGCACCTAGCGACGCCAGCAGGCCGACGAGATCGAGCTCAGTGATCTTAGGGGCCGACATCCACTCCTTGCCGGTGAGCGCGACACCCTTGGGTGCCGGCCGGCGAGCTCGAGAGCTCCGTGAAGGCCTAGACTCGCTGGACCTATGCCTGGTGTTGACGCATAATTAGGTCAATGCACGAGAGCGCTAGATCGCGCAGCACGTAGCATGAACTGCTTGCAGCTTCCCTGCGCAGACAGGTCAGACCGGTCCTGAAAACCGGTTAGACCGGTTCCTCCAGAGAAGTCAGGAGCGAGCCCTAAGAACGCCACCCGGAAGGATCCGTCAGGGTAGACGCACGTAGGGGTGCCCTAGGGTCGGCAGGCCACCTAGGACGCCTTCAAACGTCGCAGAGACGAAGGAAGAACAGCAAATTAGGGTTTGGAAAAACTAGGGTTGGATAATGCAAAAAAGTAAAGGCAAAAATAGTAGATTTGATTGAATCGATTGGGTGTCCTCAATCGGCCCTGACCCTTCATAAATATAGGGAGGGGAGGTCTTGCCCCATTAGGAGTCGAAACCCTAACAAATCTTGTGCTAAAATACAACTCATAGTCGGATTACACAGACCAAAATCGGTCTAACCGGTTTTGAAAACCGGTCTGACCGGTTTTCTCGGGTGTTGATCTTCCCGAAGCCATAACTCTCTCATCCGAACTCCAAACTGGACGTTCCACATATGCATTTTGAGGATTTCACCCAGATCGGTCTGACCGGTTTAGGCAACCCGGTCAGACCGGTTTACCCAAACTGGCAGCAAAAATCCAACCGGTGCCAATTTTGGTCGTCAACATATGCCCTCCTGTTTTCTAGTAAGCTTGTGCACTGAAAAACACTTCTAAGACCAAAATCATCCTCTGGGCGATGCTAAATATATAGAACATCGGTCATGTCATGACATCCCGCCTAAGCTGAAGTTGAGGCAACCTGCTTTGGTCTCCACACCATCCTTGTAGGTGTTGCTGACTTCTGCTTAACTTCTGGCTTTATTGATTGCTTGTGCATCCGCTGTAATTTCCTTTTTTGAGTATAAGACAAGCCTGAAGGACACCACCTTGACTGTATACATCGCGAATCTTGCTTGCTACCCTTCTCACCTTGAGATGAGGAAAAACGTGGTTGTTCCTGATGATTTGATGAAAATTCTTCCTTTTTCGGCCACTTCTTCTGTTCCTTAGTAACTCCTATCTTCTTATATTTTTCCAGAAGTCCTCAAAATTTGGCTTCGCTTTTCCCTTTGCACCACCAGAACTTCCAGGTGTAAACCGATTAAACCGGTTTGATGAACCGGTTAAACCGGTTCTGTCAGAACCAGTGTTTTTGCTTTTGGCTTGCCCCCGAGTGTCGAACTCTTAGACTCAACTTGAGGGTCCTTTTTCAGCAACACTTTCTTGCTCCTTTTCTTCTTTGCTTCTGGTGCACATTTTGCTTGAATATCCTCCATGTCTTGGACCTTAATACTCCCTTTAGGAACCATGCCAAGTTCTTCTTTTTCAGCTCTCGAGTAGTAAGTCCTTCTAGCTTCTTCTTTAGCCAATTCGATGAACCGAGTGGGAATCTCTGTTGTGTTTTAATTTTGGACAGCAGCACTTCACTCTTGATTTTTGGCTTCTTCAACTCTTTTTGTTCAGATTTAACACTTGAAGGATTAATAGCTGATTTTTGCTTTTCTTCGCCACCAATAGCCGAAGTTTTCAACACTTCAGTCAGCTTTTCATCAACTATATGCAGATCTGAACTTTTATTTTTGCGGCCATCCCTTTTCACTTGATAAACTTGCTTGACAACCTTCTTCTTGTTTTGAACTCTAGACCAATCTTTTTGTTCAAAACGGTCATTCTCAACACATGGTTGTCTTGCACATGATGGTTCTCTTGGAGCTGCATACTCTACATGATATGATCTAAAATACAAAGTAGTATGCGCCCATGGATCATTTCACCCCCATGATGAGTAAGGATGAGAACCAGCAAAATATGAACCATATGGGATAGTCATCGGCGACCCAAAAGAAGGATATGACTCTGCTGTATGAAAGTCCTCTCTTGGCCGATTCCAATTTTTGGATTTGTGTTTTGGAGACACTCTAGGTGATTTAGCATCATTTGACCGATGAGCAAGCTTGACCTCATTTTCTTTTTGGTATTTAGCCAGAAGTTCATCAAAAGTGAGCTTTGACTTTTTACCATTGTGTTTGACATGGTCTTTACCTCCATTAGCTACAGAAGGTCCAGATTTGGGCATTTCTGAATTTTTCAGACATGGACCGGTCTGACCGGTTTGGGAGACCGATCTGACCTGTTGGTCCACATCGGTCAAACCTGTGTGCCCAACCGGTTTGACCTGTGCACTCAGCACAACGAGAGTAACATGTTTTTGGCTTGATGGAGAAAAATCCGTTTGCCCCCCAGTAACTTCTGGGATTTTGATTGGCTCATCCTCCTCAATAATTGCTTGAACTTGCAAGTCATAGACGATGTCCTTTTCATCACTTGTGAGTTTTGGATCTTCCTCTCTGGCAATATTTTCATCATTACATGAACTGGCCAGTGCTGGCCAATTTAGTAACTTTTTGCAACGAAGGCCAATTGGAGTCAACTGGTCATTCTCTTGAGTTTCAGCAAATTTCAATCGTCCTATATCAATGGCTGATTGAATCATCTGACGAAACATATTGCAATCATTAGTGTTATGACCAAATGAGTTATACAACTTACAATATGTTCGCTCTTCTAATTCAAGAGATGTTGGACTGACTTTGTGATCAAATAGATTAATAAAATTATTCTCCACCAAGATATCAAATAACTCATCACACAAAGTCAAGTCAAAAGTATACTTCATTTTCTCTACCCGATGCTTTTGTGGAGAAGATTTTAAAGCCAATCAAACGAACGGTTCAGATTTCTCATCAATCCATTCGGCTATAGATTTCCTTATACTTCTCATACCCGACGCTATATTATCATCGTATTTCACAATGCTTGGTTTTGATTTTTTGCTTTTAATTCCAGAATGACCACAAGTAAACCAGATAGAGAAAAAGTTTGGCAATGATGTTGAAGAAATCTTAAATGCCCAAATATTACTGTTATCGGCCTTTCTAACTTTTACAGTACAATGGCCGACACAATCTGAAATCTTGCTACTTTTAACAAGTAAATTATTCTCCTCAACCGATCTTTTACAATTGTTTGTCATGATATTACTACTAGATGTATTAACTGAAACCATACGATCAGATTGGGAATTAAATAAATTACTTGTGCAGCATAACTTATCAAATATGTTGGAGAGGCGTGGAACCTTGATGTAGATGGTATCGTACTTCTTCTCTTGATGGCAGCTCACAACAGCTGCTTCATGTAAAAACTGGTCAGACCGGATTACAGGACTGGTTAGACCGGTGTTTCCACGGTTGTTGGAAATCACCAGGTCACGACACGCCAATGCCTCCATTTTGCTTCCAACATCATGATCTGCAACACTTTGATTGACCAAACTTTGTCCCGCTGTGAGTTGCCATTTATTGATAACAGAATAATCGCTAGACAAATGCACAACTCCATTTGGAAAATCAAGTGTAGCTGTTTTCTTATGATTGACCTGATTTTGTACAGCCAAGCTTGCTTGTTTTAGTTGAACAGATTTAGATCGTTCAGTTGCTGTAATAACCGAACTATTGCTTAAATCTGAATCGTTCTTCTTTCCCTTATTGATTGCCCTTTGAGAAAAGTAATTCTGTCTGCATTGTCTAAGAAACATCTCCAGTTCTTGGCGATACTCCTCAGTGAGGTCCTCGTATTTGACTTTTTCATCTAGAAAATCGGATGCTTTGGTTTCAAAAACAGCACATCCCGATTTTGCAATTACTGCATGTTTCTGCACATGTGGAGATAAATGCATGCTTGCTGAATTTTCATTAATTTGGCTATGGTTATGAATAACACTTGGAGCCAAATTATGATTATTAGCATTTGCATATGGTGCTGAATTTATCGATACAACCTCCACTCTATTAACATGTTGTGCAGCATATAATGGTTGAGAATAATTGGCTGGATAAGTAGAATTATCATGGCCAATTCTCTCATTTAACGGCATGTATTGTGGTGAAACCATATACTGTGAATTTGCAGCCGATGAATAAAAAGAGGAAACACCTTGCTGAATATTATTAGAATTAATAGCATGTGGTGTTTTATAAAAACTTGCTGAACTCACCAAGTTAGTTTGGCCTTGATAATTGCTTACCGGCTCTTGAACTTGTTGTACAGCCGATGTGTGACAATAATGTTGTATGTTGCTTGTGGCATCAAAATTTAAAGCATGCATATTATTTAACATTGGCTTTTGCAAATAATTTTTAGAATCATAATTTGCATAATAAAAATCATCTGAATAATTACTAGCCGATGCAATATGCCTACTAGTATCATATCTAGCAACATCAACATGAGGATTTTTGGTACTTGCAAAATAATTATTAGAATCATATGATAAATTTGCAAATTGTACCTCGGGCTCATTGTAATTGAACTGATATGAAGTATATTGATGAAGCGCCCCTGCCTAAGCAGAGGCTAAATGTGATACAAATTATCAATCCCACGAGGCTGATACACATTTATTTAACAGATAGTCCAGAACCTTACAGCCCCCGAGGGAGCGGGCACTTGATACAAGCCAGGATTACCAAAAGGTAAACCACGGCGATGAGCCAGACTATGAACTAGACCGGCTCAACAAAGGGATCAGAGCTACACGACAGTGAAGACATCTTGGGCGGGTCCAAACTCCACAGGCAAAATTGGGTGCAGAAGCGACCACCTATTCAGCGTCCTCAACAACAAAGTCCGGGTCTTCTTCTGAAGCAACAAAAGCAAGGGTGAGTACAAAAGTACTCAGCAAGTCCAACCACACCCACGGAAGGGTTAACACAGAATATGCACAGGATATATCAAGGATAAGGCTAAGGTTCAGTTGCAATAAAGCCAAGTTTTACACATGCAAGGGTTTGTCAAGGAATGTTTTAGCAAAGCAAGTTTTAGTAACAAAACAGTAAGTGGGGGTTGATCCACAAAGGATCCAATTTTTAATGCTACCGGATTTCCCATCCGCCGTAGCTTTCCAGCACAAAGCCGGACACCTTTCCAAAACCAACACACTTCAACCCATCCCAAAACCTTCGGTATTGTGACCAAGCCATAACTCGCCCATGACCGTGGGCACGGCTATTCGAATAGTTTGTAAACTCTGCAGAGGTGTACACTTTCACCACAAGTAGGGTACCGCAACATGGTCACCTTAGTGCCAGCGCGGATCCTATCGAAGTCGTTACCCACCATAGCCAAAACTGCCTAGCCATCACGAGAAAATAACCAAGGGGGTTTCATGACACTAAGTCTGCACCCATGACACTAAGTCTGCACTTGGCTTCCCGCTGCACGCCTGCCTCCAAACAACTAACAGTCTAGCTAGTGGGATCTAGACTAAGCCCTTGCACCATACAAGAGTCGAGTGGTTGTACGGGATAAATTTGGGTTAGGCAAGATGACACATCACCTCGGTTTAAAACCGGACAAAATGGATATCTCCCCATTTGCTTAACCACAAAGGTACAAGCCTCCTAATGGCATTTCACAAAGAAACACCCATCCATCTCATCCAACATTTTTCTTTATTTTCAAACCCAAACCCATTTTCCTTACTCAACACACTCACACTTTTATTCTTTGATAAACCAAGTATAGTCATGATTGTTTAAATAAGAAAAACAAGTCCTAAGCATTCTAGCAGTGGTTAGCATCCAAACAAAGCATATCGTATTTAGAGATAACTAGGTCATCAAGGAATTGTCATAGCAATCAAGGAATGGCAAACCAACCGGGTTTTGGTAGTAAAACAACATGCAATTTATAAAAGGCCAATAGGTTGTGTTTAGAAAACTGGGATAAACATGCATCAAAGGATGGGATTGGACTTGCCGTCTTCAAAGCCTTGCGGGAGTTCCTGCTCGCGGTACAAGTCCTCGGGTTCGGGCTCGCGGTACTCTCCTTCGTACTCCGGTTCGCGGTACTGTCCATCCTTGTTCACTCGGTCGTCTAAGGCACACAACAAACAAACAATAAGAAAAACAACAATCCTTTACCGATGAGCTAAAAAGGAGAAATAATAAATTAAAATAGGAAGGAGTGATATTTTTGGGGGATTCTTGTATAGCTCGGCCGGATTAGATGAAAGAAAGGCGTGTTCGAATTTGGAGGAATTCCGGAGGAGTTTGGCGCATAGAATGACGGGTTACAGGAGGTATTAGGGCTCATTTAGGGGTTTAGGACCTCTTTATAAATATTATAAAGGGCCAGGGACCTTTCTGAAAATATTTCTGTATGGTGGAAGGACCAATTTGTAATATATGTAAGTGTTTGGGGGCAGTGGTAAAGACCAGGGACTTATCTGTGAAAGTGTATAAAGATCAGGGGCTTTCTTGGAATCTTTCTAAAAGGGGAAGGACTTGTTTGGGATTAGAGGAAAGGTCAGGGGGTTTTTCGAAAAATAGCCGACCTTCTCCCTTTTTTCTCCCTTTCTCCGACCGAACAGAGGAAGTGGAGGGGGGGGGCGGGCGGCCCGGCGACGGTGCGGCTCGCCGGCACCCTGGGGCACGGCGGCGGCCAGGAGCGGGCGGAGCAGACAGAGGGGAGGGAGGGGAGTCCAACCCCCTCCTCACCTTGGGCGGGCGCAGCGTGTGGAAGCGGGGTGCCGGCGGCGGGTGGATGAAACGGCGGCGGCGACGATGGAGCTCGGTGGAGGCGCGGTGCGGCTTGGAGGCGAGGGAGGAGCTGC
>CM014272.1:69032527-69066837 GCA_004135705.1 Alloteropsis semialata | reverse complement strand
AGCCGCGGCCAGCAGCGCCGGCGGCCCTTCAGCGCCGCCGGCCGGCAGGTAAATTTTTTTTTGTTCTTTTACATTTTGTAACTTTAATTAGATAAATTTGGTATATCTTAGATGTGTTATTTAGGAAAATTGATAGGATAGTTATAATTGAGAATTTTGGTATAATTTAGATGTACTAGTTAGAAAAATTGATAGGATTGTTAGTTATAAATGAAAATTGATAGGATAGTTATAGAGTTATATTAATTGTAGTTACAGTCTGGATTAGAAATTGTAGTATATTTATAGATTAGAAATATTTATAGAATTATATTTATAGATTATAGTTGTTGTAGTATATTTGTAGTACACTTGTTATAGTTGTAGTATATTTTTAGATTAGAAATATTTATAGTATATTTATAGAATTATATTTATGGATTAGAAATATGTTTAAATTTGTATATAGAGGTAGTATGATATAGTGATAGTATAATATAGAGGTATTAATAATTAGGATATTTTTTATAGTATAGAGTTATAATAATTATAGTTATAGTTTGGATTAGAAATTGTAGTATATTTATAGATTTAGGATTTAGAGTTTGCAATGGATTTGAAAAGAATGAAAGTCAAATTCTATGGCAGATGGAGAATCCAATTAGGATATTTTATGGTGAAGGAGTTGTTATTGAAGGACCAAACGGCGTGGATCTGAACAATTTTCCTAATGTCATAGTTGAGCTTCAGAATCCGGAAAACGCTAATATTACAGATCTGAAAGAATGGTTTGTGAGGTTGTTTCGAATGGATGCAAGTTTATATTCAGTGAAAGTGCAATGTTTGTATGCCAGCAGTGTGAATCCATTACACTTTGCACTTAGACCGGCTGATCGAACAAAGGAGTGGAAGAAGTGGGTAAATTGGTGCAGACGGAGTAATGCTATGTTGACCATTCTTGTTCAACCATGTCCAAAAGAGGTCGATGTCGGGGCTAGTTCATCGCAGACATATGAGATGGAGAGCAATTGTGAGGTTGATGTATCGGTGGATGGGTTGCAGGTTGAAGATGAAGGTGGTGTTGGGAGGGGGTAGATGATTTAGAAGGTGGTGTTGGGAGGGGAGTAGATGATTTTGAAGGTGTGGCTGATGGCGGAGAACATGTTCAAGATATTATTGAACAGTTAGAGACCGTTGACCGAAATGCCATGGAAGAGGATGCTAATTTGAATGATGATGATGATGATGATGATGATGATGAAGGAGTTGGGAGCAGAGAATATCCTATTCCGGAAGAATGGGATAGACCTGATGCATCTAGGATGGAAGCTAATGACAGGGAGAAGTGTCAGTTTCAATATGGTTCCTCTGTGATAAATGTGGATCAACTGTTTCGAAGCAAACAAGAATTGAAAGATACCGTTTCACGGTGGGCCGTAATGTCACTGAGGGAGGTGTTTGTCACAGCTTCTAGCCCATCAAAATACAATGTGAAGTGCAGGACTGTTGGGTGTGACTTTATGTCCATGCATACAAGCCCAAAAATGCTTTGTACTGGCAAGCTTCTAAAGTGACCAATCATACGTGTACGCTGCAGAACTTAGGAAGAAAGCATCGTAACCTAACAACGTCACTGGTTGCTAATGAATTATATAGTGAGATAATTGAAAAGAGAGATATGGAGTGTTCCTTTATACAGCGAGCTGTACGAAGACGATTCAAATATGAAATAACATATCAGAAAGCTTGGCGGGCTAAGCAACTTGCCCTCGAGAAGCGTTGGGGTACATATGAGGCATCATACTGCAACCTGCGTCGTGTGCTAGAGGTATTGAAAGAAAGGAATCCTGGGACATATACCTCATTTCAGGAAACAGTTAACAATAATGGGCCAAATATTTTTAGACGTGCTTTCTTTTCTATGGGACAATGTATTGAGTCTTTCAAGCATTGTCGTCCGGTGCTTTGTGTGGATGGCACCTTCTTGACTGGAAAGTATAAAGGTCAGATCCTCACTGCAATCGGAGTTGATGCAAACCAACAGATACTTCCATTGGCTTTCGCATTCGTTGAGGGTGAGAGTAAGGAAAGCTGGTTGTGGTTTCTTCGGCATCTTAAGGCTGGTGTTGTGTTTGACAGGCCCAACGTCTGTATCATTCATGATCGGCATGCTGGCTTACTTTCAGCGGTGAAGAGTTTGCAAGAGGATTCTGCAGAGCCGTATCCATGGCCTGACTTACAGAGCAGGTGGTGCATGCGACATATGGCGGCCAATTTCTATAACAAATTTAGGAGCAAAAAATTAATGGACTTGTTTAAGAAATTGTGCTGCCAGAACCAGGAAGCCAAGTTTAATGCAATATGGCTAGAGTTAGATAAGCTTACAAAGGCGCACCTGGTTGAGTTGAGCAAGCAGACAGCGACATCTGCCGATGCAGGGGTCACACCCGATTTGCCGGCACTTGGCGATGGGTTAGATAATCCTAATGTTCGTCGACGGAGAGGTCGACGCGTCAAGTGTTTCTCTCACTGGATAGAGGCGGAGCCTAAAGAGAAGTGGGCATTGTTGTACGACACATTTGGTGCAAGGTGAGTAGTTATTGCAATGCAATTGCTTGTAATGTTAGTCATTATGTGTTGTAACCCTTAATTTCTTTTGTTAGGTGGGGTATCATGACTTCAAACCTAGCAGAGGTTTACAATTGGGTTATAAGAGGCTTGCGCGCTCAACCCCTAATTGGAATCGTAGAAGGTATTTTGTTTGGTATTATTAAGTACTATCAAAAGCGACGTGCAGCGGCTCTGAATCATAGCAGAACAATTCAGACACTGTTTTGTAAGAAGATGTATGAGCACCTCGACAAGTCTGTAACGAAGGCATCAGAACACATTGTGACCCGACTAGGCAGTGATCTGCACCGCTTCCAACTTATTTGCAAAGGAAAAGGAGGCGTTGGACAAGATACAGCTGTGATAATTCATGAAGTTAATCTTGGAATGATTTTTGATGGACGGGCTGAATGCACATGCAACAAGCCAAAGCTACTGCATGTTCCTTGCTCTCATGTCTTTGCCTGTCTAGCTCAACTTCGAGTTGACAGCATGCCTTACATATCTCCGTTCTACCTAAAGGAAAATGTGGAGCAAACATGGATTGGTGAGTTTTATGGATTCATGGTACGTGGTAACTTCACGGTTTACAACAGTGACTTTCCAATATGTCTTCCATCCATGGATATGCTGCGGCGCTGCACTGGCAAAGGGGGTCGTCCACAAACTAGGCGTATTCGCAATGATATGGATGAGGCTGAAGTGGGAGGTGCAATGAGAAGGTGCAGGACTTGCGAACAGTTCGGTCACAAAACAAATGCATGTCCTACAAGTACCGAGGGTGCTAGTGCGTCGACTTCGGGAACCGGACGAGGAAGAGGGCGTACTGAAGACTACGACTATGCTGTGTAGATTAATATTTGTACTTTAATATTTGGTGCTTGTAATATTATTGGACCATATGTAGTTTAATATTTGTCGCTTGTAATATTATTGGACCATATGCATTTTAATATTTGTCGCTTGTAATATTATTGGACCATATGCATTTTAATATTTGTCGCTTGTAATATTTTTGGAGCATATGTATTTTAATATTTGTCGCTTGTAATATTATTGGACCATATGCATTTTAATATTTGTCGGTTTTAATGTTTAGGTATTTATTGTTCAGGCTAATATTATTTGATATTATGTTTTCAGGATGGAACTCATAAATAATTCCTTGGACCAGCGACACCGTGCGTATGCGCACGAGACAGAGGGCAACAATGTGCTGCCTGTTCTGCGTGCTCGTGCGCCGAAGAAAGCTTGGCCCCTCCACCCCCAGTGGCTCACTAGGTATTGTAATTATAATGTTCCAGTTTGTTTTGGATATAATTGAGATTTTAATTATTTACAAATATGCAACATCAACATGTTATTGATATATTTATTTTTGTTCAGGTTGCAGCGTGCTGGCTTGCTTCCACTTGCGCGCATGGTTGAGGCTACGGGTGAGGATGCTTGGGATGCAGATGAGGAGCAACCCGAGCGGTCCAGACGTTTTCCTTTCGACCAGTCACTGCTCTCGGCACTCGTGGACCGATGGAGGCCCGAGACGCACACGTTCCACATGCCGTTCGGTGAGATGACTGTGACACTACAGGACGTGGCCATGCTCACTGGGCTACCTATACGAGGCCGGGCCATTGGCCCCTCCGCGTCTCCTGTGGGCTGGCGTGAGGACTTGGAGCACAGATTTCAGGGTGTGCTACCTGCACCTGGTGTAGGCCTGGCTATTGCACCTAGTAACAAGCATGGGCCGCCGTTGCGGTGGCTGAAGATGTTTAGAGTAAGTTATTTATTCTTTTACTACATATTGAATTTATTGTTGTACTTAATATGTTTTAATTATTACTAATCTGTTTTTATTTCTTATGCAGTTGGATAACATGGCGGATAACCCCACACCTTACCAGCTCAGTCGTCACTTTGAGGCGTACTTGTTGTGGTTGTTTGGCTGGGTTATGTTTACCAGCTCGCACGGTGACACCGTCGATGCTCGTTGGATCCATTTTGCTCGTGCTATTGCCGATGCTGAGGTGGACGAAATCCCTCAGTTGTCTTGGGGTTCAGCTGTTCTGTGTTGGACGTATCGAGGGTTGTGTCAGGCGTGCACCAGGAAGAAGCCCTCCTCCAACTTGACTGGTATGCCTCTACTTCTCAACCTGTGGTCGTACGAGCGGTTTCAGATTGGACGTCCATACATCCAGCCCGAGCACTACACTGCGGAGATGTACGGAGGGGGGAACATGGTTGATAGGCCGACCATGGGGTCCCATTGGACACGACGTCGGGTAAGCAATGCAATCTCATGGCTTCGTAAATCTTTTATAGTTGTATCAATGTAATACTTAATTTTGTTGGTTTTGCAGCCTCAATGGGCAGGTATACAGGTTCGGGCGACGTACGAGGCTTTCACTGAGCAGTTTGACCACTTGAGGCCTGAGTTTGTTACTTGGGAGCCGTACACTCAGGTCGCGATTTACCATCGCACCGGTGGTAACGGTATTTCTGAGTCTTACTACGCTGACACAGACTGGTGGATGACCAGGAAGAAACTGATCTTTGACGTATTTGTGGAGGACTACGCGGTGCATCGCGTGATGAGACAGTTTGGTCGTCGGCAAGAGGTTCCGGTACCTATGGGTGATATTGTTCCTCGACACGTGCATGAGTAAGTTATCATGGAATTTAGTGTAATTCATTTACCTTTCATGACCTATGGGTGATATTTTTTACATTTTTCATGTTACCGCAGTTACAAGATGCAGGGCCCTCGTAAGCCACTTCCTGAGCTTATTTTGAGGATGCAGCCATACATGGACGCTTGGGATCAGGCGGCCCAGGACCGAGTGGAGGAGGAGGCACCGTTCGACGACACGACGTACCACGTTTACTTGCAGTGGTACGTGCCGCGCACTCGCACACGGCTTATTTCGAGGAACCACCAAGAAGACGAGGCCATTGTTCCACAGTCACTGCTTTACCCCGCACATGCCGGGCGAGCTCTTCATGAGGCGGTACGTGTTCCATCACGTCTTTATTGTACTGTATGTATTTCACTTTACAATAACTATAACGTGTACTTTGTCACAGGCTGATTTCGGCAGGGAGGTAGACCGTGAAGCAACACAGGCGATGGCGTTGCTGCGTCAGCGAGACTCTACCGGGGCCTTCGCCGACATCGCTAAAATTTTGTCCCGACTACGCCAGAAGGCGAAGCGTATGGTGCGGGCTATCTCATGTCGGGATAGAGATGACGTCGTCACCGAGCACCGTGAGCCGCGAACGAGGGAGAGGCCGCCACGACCACCACCTTCAGTGCCTCGCCCTGTGCCGGCCCCTCCACAGCAGGATCAGGCAGGTGGTTCTCGTTGGCAGGAGGCCGGGTTGCCACGTACACCCGTGGCAACCACTACGAGCAGTTGGGGCATCGGGATGCCACCGATGATGGACCCTACAAGCGGCTACCCCCAGGGAATTTACCATCAATATGGAGGTCCGTGGTTTCTTACTATTTATTTTTACAATCGTCTAATTTAATACTAAATTACTAAATGGTATGATTTAATTTTGCAGGTTCGGATCAGGCGGGTGGGTCTCGTTGGCAGGAGGCCGGGTTGCCACGTACACCCGTGGCAACCACTACCGGCATGCCACCGATGATGGACCCTACAAGCGGCTACAACCAGGGAATTTACCATCAATATGGAGGTCCGTGGTTTCTTACTATTTATTTTTTCAATCGTCTAATTTAATAATAAATAACTAAATAAAATCATTTAATGTTGCAGGTTCGGATCACTACGTTGCTTCACATGTAGCTTCTGGATCGTCACCCTCCGATGCCCCCCAGGACGAGATAGACGTGTCGCAATTCTTCTCATATCCAACAGGTACACAGACCACACAGGAAGATGTTGTGGAGCCACGACGACAGGTTAGGCCTGCTCAGCGGTACTCGCCAGCGGACTACGACAGGCCACGACCACCAGCGTCAGCACGGAGGACGAAGAGGGGTCGACGACAGCCTCAGGGGCACGATGGGGCCCAGGGACAGGGTCACCCGTAGATATATCATTATGTTGCATGCTATACTGTATGGGCCACTGCAGACTTTATTGTATCATTATGTTGTGGACTATGATGTGTAGGTCGGTTCAGACTATGATGTGTAGGTCGGTGCAGACTATGATGTGTTGGCTGGTTATTTTGCTGTGCATTCGTTCTTCCAATATTATGAGCTTAAAAATTAAGAACAATGAAGAGTCCAACACAATATTATGAGCTTAAAAATAAGAATAATAAACCCTGACCAGCATTTAACATGACGAAGAGTAGCACTAAGATACATAGCTTGACATTGCAATGGCATGTACGGCACACCTTTCTAACCTAAACATGCGCCGTTGCTAATTCTAACATGCCTTAGGGAAATTAAATTGACGCTTCGACGATGCGTCCAGTTCTACTGCTCGAAAGAGAATAGAGATCCACCCGAGTGCTGCGAGGGAAAGTAGTACTTAGGGCGTGGCTCGGTCGGTGGCGCTGGTGGTGGTGGTGGGCTACTGTTTAGGTGGCATGAGCACCGACAGTTAGGGTCATAACAAACTGGTGGCGCAAAGCTTGGTGCACTGCCCTCCTCAGAATCATCAGGAACGTCATCTTGAAGGAGTCTACTGTTGTCCACCTCTTGCTGTAGCTCATCGATGACGAGGTGGAGGTAGGCGATGTACTCTTCATATGGCTGAATTGGTGGGGGATCCACCCACCTTGTGAATCCGCAGCCGTCGGGAGCCAACGAGCTCTGAACGTTGTAGATAAACGATTAGGATGACAAATGTGTATGGAAACATACAAATCCAGGGTTATGACTTACATATCCCCTAGGGCATCGCCAGAATCGCCGTCCGCCCTCCAAAGCTGAATGCTGAACCTGCACAACACAATACTCACCATGCATACATCTTGGCCACTGCACCGACTTTCTACGCTCATAAGGTCGGAGGCTACGTTGCGGGCCAAAATCGCTCTTGGATTCGATTGGAAAATGTTCAGCAAACTCTGGAGAAGGTTCAGTATAGATTGTTGGCCCTAAGTCGTCGGTTGCCATTTTGGTTATTCAGATGTGGGTTAAAGTGGACGAATGAGCGCGATATTAATAGGCCACCAAGTTCCCCACCCCAGCCAGTGGGCCAATAGATCCATGTGGTGTGTTTTTTCAGTGACTCAGGAAGGACATGGTGTGGGCCATTGAATCCGTGTGGTGTGTTTTTGCAGTGACTCAGAAGGACATGGTGTGGGCCATTGAATCCGTGGGGTGTGTTTTTGCAGTGACCAAGGAAGGACATGGTGTGGGCCATTGAATCCGTGTGGTGTGTTTTTGCAGTGACTCAGGAAGGGCATGGTGTGGGCCATTGAATCCGTGTGGTGTGTTTTTCAGTCACCAGGAGGTAAGGGCATAGATCTTCTGGAACTCTTTATATTGCACAAGTTTGATACACAACTCATCCATCCCACGACTCATAGTCAATATAGATCGTACCAATGTCATCGTGGAGAGATGACCCAAAAGGTGTGCCGACATGGGAAGAGCGGCCAAAATGCCACTGCGGGTTCCGATGCTGGTTGCAAGTCTGTACTGATTCTTCAAATCAGTCCAAGCGGGGTGCTAGATTCTTCAGATGTCCTGACATTGATGATGATTTCAAGGTTCGTTGCAATGCTAATTCATGTTTTTGTTGTTAGTGTATGTAAATGACCAAGCTGTCCACATGCAGGCTTGTAGTTTCTTCCAGTGGATCGACAAGAATGCTCTACCCAGTCAAGGAGTACCATCACAAATTGAGACCAAAGAGCAGTACTCTGCTAGACTACAACACGCACGTGAGGCCGAACGTCTTTCTCGCCTTGAGAAAGACCTTGCTAAGCGTGAGGCGGCACTTAAGCTCAGGGAAGGAGAATTCCAAGCTCGGGAGTCTCGCCTGCGTCATCAAGAAGCGCAACATTTAGCTTCGGCAAGAGAGATGTGGCAACGAAGTAACAGGATGAAGGAGGTGGAGCGTCAGGAGGCCGAAGCACGTGAAGCCAATCGCGATCGCAACAGACAGGGCGCACGCCGTGCAAAGGAAGGTGCACCCGAATCGAGCAGGAAGGGGAAATATCCCCGTTTTACTCAGTAGAGCGTTAGTTCCACACCCGGCAATCTACTTTCCCCTAAGGCATGTTGGGTTTAGTAACAGCAACTGATTATGTTTTCGGTGTGCTGCACATGCCATTGCAACTTCTATTAGATTGTTTAGGCTAAGGATGTGAGATGTGTGTTCACCATTTCCTTTCTGTGATGAAATTTTTTATGCATTGCAAATGAATGCCGGGGCTACTCCATTAAGAAAAATTTGTTGACACAACAGTTATGAATGGATGCCCATCTGACCATTTTCGTTCCGTACACACGACGTAAGAACCATTTCTGTGGAATGGAAATAACCAAATAATGTGTCTGGATTCTGGAACGAAAATATGTAAAAACAAAATAACCAAAACATATTTGTGCAATGGAAACAAACATATTTATAGAATGAAAGAAGATATATGCAATGAAATTAAACAAATATATGTATAAATATATATGGGGAGGAATTGAGGAAATAATACCAAATTAAAAAAAATTCAAATAAACCATGATTTCGTCTACTGGGAAGACGAAATCTAGTTTTCGTCTTTCTACCAGACGAAATATAGATTTCGTCTTCCTAGTGGACGAAATCTAAATTTCGCCATGCAAAACATATTTTCGTCATGCAAATCGTCCACTGGGTAAATAATTTAATTTTCGTCTTTCCAGAATACGAAATTTCCATATTTTCGTCTTCTGGGTAGACGAAATCTGTAATTTCGTCTAATGGGCAGACGAAATTTTGATTTAATCTACTCAGCAGACGATTATGGTATATTTTTGTAAATCCTCCACTTTTGTGTACATTTTTGTAATTTCGAATAAAAATTGTATTAAAAATAAAAAAAATTCCGCCTCAATCAGTCTCCTCCCCTACGAGACCAAACAGTTCCCTGTTATACTCATTGAGCCCAATTGCACAACTTTTCTGCCTTGAGTGGTTCAGCGGTTTAAAATAAAATCGATTGTGTTGCTGGCATAAAATAGTTTTTCTCTCACAATTGCGTAAGCACATATTCCCAAAAAAGTCACCATGACTTGATGGATGAAATATGCAGTGTCAAGCCATAAGAATGTGCAGAAATTTCCATGACAATAGTTACAACTTAAGCTGGGATTTGTTTCATAATTCAACGGTTTAACATTTTATGGAACTCTAACAATTCAGAACTCACGAGAATTTTTAGATAGGGAAATTGCCATACAAGTAAAAAAGCTCCTGCCACAGCACCCTAAAATTACAAAACAAAATTTTAAGCGACAAAATCTGCTAGTTTACTGAATTGTGTGCACTGAAAGTAACTTGAAATAATCAATTCCTAAATAAACTCTTGCATACAAACCTCTGATCATTGAACGTTGCTAAACAAACAGCTAAAAAACCTCTTTTCTCTAGCATCCGAATGAGAGAGATGGTCTACTATTTAGTTCATTGTTGAATAGATAGTTAAACAAAAAGCACACCGGGTGAGGTCAGTACTTACAAAAGATGTTCCCGAAGATAACTTGAAGCTTAGCATAATGAAACAGTGAAAGAACACAAACAACAATGAAGTCAGTAATTTTCCTTACGAGTAAATCTAGGTCAATATACAACCGATCCACATACTGATCACAATTCAATATAATTATAAATCAGGTCCAAACAAATAGAAAGCACAACTTGTTCGTGAATGTCGTTTTTTCACAAAACTCTAATGTGCAGTGATGAAGATAATAATTTTTGTGTCATATATAAATTGTATAATAGATTAGTCATATGTTTTCTTTCATCCAATAATTGGACAATGCCAAAAAGGTAAGACCATGTATAACATTTGGCATATATACAATGATAAAATACTATCTAAAAGAGAATTCATTGTGCTTCGTATTAGCTTCTAATTAATAGACGATATCACTCTCTCCTTTATTTCTTTTTGTCCAACATCATTGAAGATCCTAAATCCTAATTATCATGTGTCCCTTACAATTATACACCCTCGTAAATTGATGGTTTTTCTTATTACAAGGTAGCGCGCACACATTGCTCATGTGCCCTCTCTCACACGCGCCTACTAATTAATAGTCATGCTAAAGCACTTGCTTGGGAAAATGCCTACAGTTGTATGCTCATGTTTCCACCACCACAACATATAATAAATAGATATGTTCTAAAATATCTTTTAGATAGTGGTACCCTTCCAACTGGACGGTGAAAGGACCAGAAGTTTTCTCGCTTGGTTGTATAGCCGCCGCCATTCCAGCATGCGCGTCGAACGACGACCTGTGCATCTAGAAGTGTGTGGCAGAACCGCCCAAATTAAACCGGCTTAAATGCACTAATCATCATTTTTACCACTAATCCAGTCCCCGTGCACTTAAAACGGCGTAATTTGACAGTCTGTCGGATAACTCCCGATTCAACCACATATTGAGCATAAGGACCGAAACAGTACACCAGATATCTCATTCGAAGATGAGCATAGATAGTATGAGTACAACAGAGGTTCATATTACAACACAAGATAAGTCTTATACAAGCCAAGTTTTTCAAGCCCTAATTAAACATAAGAAGGACTAAGGTAGCTATTCATCGAACTCCTCAACTTCCCATCCTTCAGCATCACGGCCATGGTACTTAACACAGCAAGGACAAAACTCAACATTATTATGCCCTGAAAGAATTAAGCAACAAACCCTGAGTATTTATTACTCAGCAAGACTTACCCGATCTAAATGACTCCTAGCATGCAAGCTTTTGGCTGTGGGTTTATTTTGCTCTACAGCTTACTAATAATTGATTCTATTTTCAAGGTTTTAGCATCCAATTAGTGGGGTAATACTAACTTCTATGTTTGCCATCCAAACTACTATCAAACAATTCAAACAATAATTTCCATACTTTCATTCAATCAATCATTTCTTATTCCCGTTTACTTCCATTATGTCGCACTGTGACAGAAAGATCAAGGTCCTCTTATCTGAGAGGTACAGCGAATCGACTCGAATTTAACCTTGCAAGGTAGACCTAATCACACGACACGTACGCGCCCCGTCGAGCCGTACATGGCAACCGTTCCCTATATGTACCCTGCATAGGTGAACTGCCCTGTAGCCCGGGACCGCCAATCCCCACCGATACCAACGACGGGTCAGCCATGAGTTACAGATTAGCACCACTGAGAAGACAGTATCAGTTCACTCTACCAGTTTGCATATAGGTACGTAGGTTTACCGGGTTCAACTACCTCTTACTACCGGCATGTGATTAGTACAGTTCACCCCCAATCAATGTGCCACATGAACGACTTCCCCTTTTAACAACAAACCATCAACCCATACTTCTCTTTAAAAGTGAAACCTTATGTCTCGCGAGTGACAGTAATCACTCGACTTCTACCGGACTTATTTAAGCATAGCAACTAACGAATTTAAACTAGTATTTAACCAGGTGCCTATGGAATTATGCATCTATGGTTCCATACAACTCCTAGAACCTAAATGCACATAGATACTTAAGTAAAACATTGCATAGTTTTGAAAATAGGGATTATGCTCCGGGGCTTGCCTTGCTCAGAGATTAACTCTTCTGGACCTGGGGCCGAGTCTGGTGGTTGCTCGACAGATCCTTGCTGCTCCTGGAACTCAGCTACTAACTCGTATGCGACCTCGGCGGTTTCTAAACGAATAAAAAGATGCAGTGTATGAGATGATGCATGAGTTATTTAATTAATTTACTTCCTTCATTAACTCCCATGAAGCAAAAGAACATGGTGTGTGTGCTTAAGAGTTTAGCATTACATAAACACATGTGATATGAATATACTTTTATTAGTGGTGTTGGTTATTTTTATTTTCAATATATTCAGAGCCTCTGCTAAATATAAACCATGATATTTAGCAAGCAACACAGTTTTATTTATATACTTATGTGATAATTTGTTCTACCTAACTATACAAGATGTGTTATTAAATTGTTTATAACTAAGTGGCCAATATAGTTATACTAGCATTTGTATGAAAAGGAATAAATTATATGCCTAACAAAATTAATCTTCACACTTTAAAAGTTCATCATATTTTCTTATGTTCTAACAAAGTTAATAAACCTTAATTAAACATATAACAAGAAATGCATAAAAGCTTAAGGTAGATATGATTGTGTATTTTTCCTAGATAGAACTTTGTATGAGTGATTTAATAAAATTTAGTTTGTATTTTTCTCATTTTCCTGTGATTTGATATGAATTTTGCCAAACCACGTTCGTTAACTCTAATTGGAAAAGATGGAAAGGTCCCTGGGCCGGTATTGGGCTCGGCCCAACCAGGCGCACGCCTGGCCCAGCCCGCGAGTACGCGCGGCCTGGCCCAGCGCGCGGCCCGCTTGCGCGAGGCCTGGCCTGGCCCATGTGGCCCATGGCCGAACGGCCATAAGGCCGGCGCGGCTAACGCCCGCGCGGCCCGGCCTCGTCCCTTCTCCCCTCCTCACCTTCTTCCTCGGGCGAACGGCGGCGACGGCGACGAGGCTCGGCGGCGGCGACCAGAGCGGGGAGGTGGAGCCGGCGGGGATGGTTCGGGTACCAGGTACGCCTTCCCTCCTTCTTCCTTCCTCCCTCAACCCTCTCTGTCTCTCTTCTCTCCCCCCTGCTAGGGTTAGGGCGGGGTTCGGAGTGGGTGGTGGCCGGCGGCGAGCCGAGAATGGAGGTGGTGGAGCGGTGTGGGGTAGAATGCAGGTACGTGGGGCCCCTTTTATAGGCTAGGGATGTGTGGTGTGTGTGTGTGTGTGTCGCCGGCCGGGGGACGAATCGAGCCGGCGGCGAGGTGGCACGGGGAGCAGTGGCTGCGGGAAGGAGGCGCGTGCGCGTGGCCCGGTGAGCAGGGCACAATGGCGGTCCGGGGGAGATGGTTCGGGCGTTTGGGGAACTCGGGGGCGACGCGTGGCGCTCGGGTGAACTTCGCCGGCGAACCGGGGTACGGCGGGGTGTGTGTCGGGGCGGCGGTGCTCATGCAGGCGGCCGCGTGGTGAGGTGGTGGGGCCGGGGCGCGACGGCCCGGCCTGGCCGGCGCGTGGACGCCGAGGTCGGCGCCCCGTCACGGCATGGCGAAGCCGTGCCGTGACGGCCTTCCCCTCTCTTTTTTTTTAAATTTTTGAGCTCAAATTCAAAATTGGTTTCAAATTTGAAATTTGAACTTGTTTTTTATTTTGGAATTCCACAAAGTGGTAATTTATCATGACCCTAATGCCCCTTCACAATTTAACTTGGTTCTAATTAATTTTAGTTTAAAAATATATAGTATTTTAGTCCGGCACTTACCCAACCGTATACTTAAAACTAGCAAGAGTGCTCGTGCGTTGCTACGGGTCTCAGTTCTCAAAAAATTGAGTCTTATAAAGAATATTGTCTGGAAATTTATGCTCGAGCGTTGCTACGGGTTTTACCCACTATCGGCTCACTCCACTGATGTGTTGTTTCTAAGAGAGTAAGTGACTGCTCGGGTTTGTTTTCCACGTGCCACCTTGACCATTTGTTGTTGAATCTGATGACGATGGGCAACAAAGTCCTCAAAGCACCTTAGTAAAAGAGGTCCGTATGGTGCTCCCGTCGTGACATACACACTACTACATCCTCCATGCCACGTCATGTATCCTCTGTAGACATCATTGCCTCCACGCCTCCATAAGGTCTGCACGGTGGTGAATATGCCTTGTAAAGCACCTTAGTAAAGGAGGTCTGCATGGGGCTCCTATTGTGACGCACCCGCTATATATTCTACATGCCACATCAGTCCTCTTCTGTAGACACCATTGCCTCCACCGGTGTAAAACAACCTACGCGGAAAAAGAATAGAACTTTAAAGCAATCCGTTTAGAGATCTAACACCCCACATCAGTAATAAATCAATTTCGATCTTTGCATCGGACAACGGAATCACAAAAGTTTAGAAACATTTACCTCGGATAGATTTAGTATTATAAATCGTAATCATAAAATCTTGGTTGAATATATGTGATTTTTTTAAAAAAAATATAGAATAGCTCATAGCATAGGCGTCGGCCAATGATGAAGACAAAGTTCGTTAAACTTTGACATAGAATATTTTGTCGGAAGCAGCAATCCGTGGAAAAAGCAAAAAAAAAAAAAGAAAAACTCCTCTGCTCTTCTTGGTGCTCGACTTCTCTACTGTACTCCATCTTATCTTCGTTCACAGCTACACCCGCTTTGCACATCCCATACTTCCTCTGTTCATCGGCCGAAGGCTCAGCGCGCAGACCTCACAGGTGACACTACGAAGCATCTGGCTCAGCGTCGCCGGCGGGGCTTGGCCAGGTCTATCCTTTCCCAAGTCCCAACCACGGTAGGCAGCTCCAAAGTACCAACAATGGCAGGCGCGGCGGCGCCAGCATAGCTTCGCGTTGCCGGCGATGGCTGGCACCGCGGCCGCCAACGCGACACGCACCGACCGCCACAGGGCTTAGTGCCCAGCAAAAGCTAACACCTCCCTGCTCCACATCCTCAGGCAGCAGTAGCTCACACAAGCACTACCACCAAACCAAATCCAATCAAGCAACTGGCAAGTCAAAATCGACCTTCTCTCTAATCCCTCTGCAGTATTTTCCATCGAGCAACGAAATCAAACAGCCCGCAATCCACCTGCAGGTCGACAGGAGTGTAGATGCAGCTCCCTATTCTCCTTGCTGCCGGCGCACGTGCGGGCAACAAAGTGGAGGCGGTGCGGTCGCCGGCGACAGCGAACCTGTGGTCTGTGTCCATGTGCAGGCTCGCAGTGGCCTTGGTCCTTGCCTCCTTGGGGCTGCGTAGATGCCATGGATCGATGGACGGGCGGACGCCTATACTGTGACGGCGAGCGGCAGGCTGCCGACCTTCCCGGCATGGTTTCTTCATCTTGTTATTGGGAACGCTATGGATCCGCTCTCCCTTTGCTCTTGAATCTTCTCCCCTCTTCCTGGCTTTCTGCTGCTTTGATACATGTTCTTGTTGTGTCTGGATCGATTCATGTTCCTGTTCTTGCCGTGTCCAAACTTGGGTTCATGTTGATGTTGTATCTGGGCGGATGGCCGTGTTCAGCACGGGCTAGGACTTCGATATGGACTCATGCTTCGTCCGATTCCACGATGAGAGGTGCGGGGAGTGAGGTAGGCAAACGCGTGTAGGTTACAAAACCACCTCTTGATTGTGGGTCCACCTGTCACGACGGATCAAAAAATTGGAAGAAGCAATCCTCATTTTACAAATAGGTAAAGACTAGTAGGCTAAATTTTCAAATAGGTAAAGACTAGTAGACTAAATTTTTAATCCATATATGAGCGTGAGCTCTATCAGGTACAAGAGGCTAGAGATGGCCGTGTCTCTATACTAGCACTTGCGACCCGACCAATGATTACGTACACCCAGGCCATGTGTCGGTTTGCAGGCGATGGATAAGGTATCCGGCTCCTGCACAACGTATCGCTTATCGCCGGCCGGGCGACGTCCTCAATTTCCCTTTGTCCTTCGCCGCAAGCGTTAAGCACACATCACGGGCACGGCCAGATCCAGTAGTCGTCCATGCTATATAGACCTTGTTTAGTTAGGAAAGTAGAAACTTGTCGAATTGTAAAATGGATGTCGGAAATGGTATTCGGATACTAATAAAAAACTAATTATACAATTCGCCTGGAAATTGAATTTTGAATATATTAAACTCAATTAATTTGTCATTAGAGATAGTTTAATGTAGCATGACGTTGTCTAATTATGCACTAATTAGACTCATTAGATTCGTCTCGTGAATTTATCCAAAAGTTATGAAATGAATTTTATCATTAATCTACGTTTAATACTCCAAATTAGTGTCTAAACAAGCCATAACTGCACGGTACGGTGTCGGCACCGATCGGTCTGTGCAATCGCCGGCCGCTCGTGTATCTGGTGGTGTCGTACTCGTTTGACGAAATCGATCGATGTGGTACGGCATATATATCTGACAGTACCACTGCACTGTCCACCAGGCCGAACCCACTAGCAGCACCAGGCCACGGGAGCGGCAGCTCCTGTTGGGCTAAGGGTATGTTTGGTTCGTTACCAATGGCTGCTAAACCAAAAATTTGGCAAGCCCTAGCAATTTTAGGTGTATTTAGTTTCTTGCCCAGATTTGCCTTGCCAATCAGACGCCAACACAAAACAACGTGAATGCGTGAGAATGCGGGCGAGAAAAGAGCTCGGCCCAAGATTTGGCGGAGGCCAACGCTGCTGGCAGCAACGTGTCAGAAGGTCTATGGCTGCACGTAAATCGAAAACCATTGTTGAGCCATACTTAAACGCGGATATCTCTTAATTGGTTTATCTAATTAAAAATCTGATTACATATTTATAATCCTTGCAATTAAATCTACAAAATAAGATATCACTTGACTATATTTCAACACAAAAAATAATAATAACATTAGGCCCCACATGTCATACTTAAGATGTGGACAAGAATTAGCATAGTTGCAATTCAAACATTGTTGCACCAACATTTTGATGTTGCCATCACTTTGATCATGACCAACATTTGGCAATGCTAGTTTGGGCTAAAACCAAACATGCCCTCCCAGGTATTGGCTGCGGACTGGGCCGGGTAGCAGAGTTGGTCGCCTTTTTGCTTCTTGGGCTGGTGGGCATCCTGGAAACAAATACGAGGTTTTTTTTCTCCTTCAAAAAACACGAGGTTTTTTTTTTCCAGAACACGGGATACCCGAAAGAAAACAGGGAAGAACGGCTCTCGGTCCCGTCCCATTCTGTCTCCAAGAGTTACAGGCGCTATATAGAGAACTCTCTGCTTCAGTTTAGGTACCAGCATAAAAAATTCAAAAGTTTCATCGTACATCTCAACAAGAACTATCCACGAGAGCAACAAGGTTCCACAATCCAGAGAGTGCTGGATAGCATGTACGGGTGTACCAATAGAAGCTAGCGCACTAGCAGCAGTTCAATATCTGTGCTATCTATCATCCGATTTCTGAATACCAAAGCGACATCAAAAGATTGATCCCTCCATGTCTTTCAAGCATTGCAGACTGCAATCACCATCATCCCACCCCACATGTATCGTTGCCAGCAGAACACCGTTCCGTATTCCCGGGCACAAGAAACAAGAGAGTTGATACAACAGCTGCCTTGTGTAGTCGCGCTAAGAGATTACAGTGTTTGCTACTTTGCTCACAGACCAAAGAATGCATCAGTCTTTCCGTATAAATAATAGCATCGTCATGTAGTTTGTGTGAACAGTGTCCCTCAAACAAATGGTAATCTACTCTAGAAGCAATAAACACCACGTATAACCAAGACAAAATTTACAATTTACGCTGCTGGCCGGTGTCGGAGGCAGAACACAACACCGAAGAAGCTAATAAACAGGGGCATAATTTTAGATCCATCTTCATCTACAGCAAAAAAAATTTCCCATCTAGCCTCCTCAGGTATTTACACGAGGGGGTAGATCTTGATTGAGCCTCTTCGAAGAGGGGTCTCATAGTCCTGATCAGCAGTTCACGCCACATTGCCCCAAGGCGGCTGCTTTCTGTGTTGGGGAGATGAAAGGGTCGATCTTCACCCACAGCAGGGAGAAGATAGAGGCAAGGAGGATGGACCAGACAATGACGATGGTTGGCGTGCGGTTCTGCCTGCCCATGAGACCCTTGAGGAAGGGGTAGAGATGGAGGATCACCCAGATTGAGAAGAACAGCTTCCCGAAGAGCGGACCCCAGGACTGGTACCCGCTGTTGATGGCATAAGAAATCCCTGCCACCATTCCGACCAGGTTAATGACAAGCACAGTGGTCGGAGGGATGAGCAAACTGGTCCACTTGAACACATATAGCTCAGCAAAGTCACCATCCTCATCAGATGCCTTTGAGGTAACTGTGAAGTTTGTGTCAATCCCAGCTAACACTTTCAGGAGACCCTGGAACACGGCGAAGAGATGGGCAGAGGTGCCACCAATAACCCAAAACTGCTCATTTCTCCACCAATCTTCAATGCCAACACCACTCCATCTAAGCTCCAATATACCAGTGGCAAAAATGGAGGCAAAAAGAAGAATGAAGAACATCCCAGCATAATTACTAATCTGCACATCACAAAAATATATGAACATTAGAAAGGTGGCCATATTATACTCAAATGGAAAGGGTTTCTGCAGAATTTAGCCACACACAAAAAAGAGCTCCGCTGAACTTGAAATTATGACAGCGCAAAAACATTGTTTGTTTGCATCCATCAAACTCGCAAGTGTAATAATTCAAAATAATAGAATCTATATTGAGTAAGAAGAAAAATGCCAAGGGGAAACAAGTACTAGCTATGGCTACATGTTGCGCACTTGTACTATTTGTTAGTTCAATGTGATAACAGTTATGCAGGTTAGAGCAGTGACATGATGAAAGAGAAATAATGAGAACAACGGAAAATGGCACCTAAAATTATTGAATAACAGAGTAAGGAAGGCAGAGAATATCTTGTGACTAACCTCAGGAATGATAAATTTATTGGTAAGGAGACAGATAGCGGGAAGCACACAATAGGCGATAAGTGGAATGGATGTGATTGGATAAACAATGGTGTTGATATAAGCCAGCCTCTCCAGAAGCTTCAACCGGCCGTTGTAGCCATACCAGATAGGACAATGTCTGCTAAGCAGAATTTCAACTGACCCAAGAGCCCAACGGAGCACCTGGTTAAGACGATCGGAAAGATTGATTGGTGCAGAACCCTTGAAACAAGGCCGTGGTGGCATGCAGTAGATTGACTGCCAACCTCTTGCATGCATTTTAAACCCAGTCAGAATATCCTCTGTAACTGAACCGTAGATCCAGCCAATCTGAAACAAAATAAAAGGAAAATTATTTCTGAATCCTCGAATGGGACAGATTCTATGAATGAGGGAAACTTTGCTTGCCACACTAACCTCTTTTCCCCATTCAGTTTTGTCCTCGTACCCACAGCTGATGACATGGATAGCTTCCTTCAGTAGAGAAGCTGGGTTTGTTGAAGGTGGTATGCCACCTTGAGTCATAAAGGTGGATGCAATGAAAATTGGAGACTGACCAAAGCGTTTCTCCAATTTCCTCTGGGACATAAGCACTGACCTTTCATCCTCATAACCTAATGGAATTCCAAAAGTAAGATCAGCAGGAGCCAGCCGAGTAGATTAAGACTCCCTTGTTTTTTATGTCCAAAAATGAGACTAAGAGAAGCATGTTTCATAATTCAATATAAGCAATGATTGTTCTATTATCTCTAGGAATGAAAGTAATGTAAGAAATGCATAACAGCAAGCACACACCTTCAATACCCTCTTCGATGTCTTCCATGTTGAAGATGGGAGCTGAAGATTCTGTTCTCTTCATAATTCGGTTTTGGCTATCCATATAACTCTTGTTCTTTTTCTTCCTTCTACCACAGCAGCTTTTAACAACAATGTTAGGTTCCAGATCTGCTTCAGTCAATACAGGATCATAGCCATACAAAGCCTGCCTATTGAAACAGCATCCTGTTCCCACATAAACTGGACCCTGGATGCCATCTAGACCTTTCATGTTGATCTGCAAAACAAAAAACATGTGAGCTATGAAAATTTGGTTTTGATGATTAACAAAAGCACCACCACTCCATCAGACTTACATCAAAGAAAACTATGTTGCGATTAGCATATCGATCGTGCAAGTCAATGCCATCGAATCTTTGTGGAAACTGTACATAACAAGTTTTCTTTCCTAGTGCAGGATCCATCATAAAGCACATTGCTTCTCTAAGAGCTTTGCTGCTGTTGAAATAATGGTCACAGTCCACATTGAGAAGATAGGCACCATTTGTAAGTACAGCAGATACACGAATCTGCCCACCAGCAAAAGGGATATGCTTAGTATAGAATATAAAGTACAGTGGATGGTGCAGAAGTGAATTCATGGAACATAAACATACCAGTGCATTCATTGCACCAGCCTTCTTGTGATGCTGGAAGCCTGGTCTCTTTTCACGAGAGACATAGACAAGGCGAGGTAACTCATTTCCATCAGTGTCAAGCCCACCGCTGTGTCCCAGGAACACCTGATTTCCAGAGATAGTAAGTTCAATAAGATCCAGGTTTCATTCAATTTATTTTTAAGATATGGCTTCATTTAACGTAAAGGGCACCTGAATCATGCCAGGATGGTCCCTTGTATTATTCCCAGGCCAAGCAGTTCCATCAGCCATGGTCCAACCCTCTTCAGGCACTTTCTGTGCTTTGGCAACAAGGGCATTGATCCTTACTTTGAATTCTTCATATTCTCTCTGAAACAAAACATACCCAAAGTTAAAACCTAAGCAGAAGGTGCAGCAGCAGTACAGTAGTGTAAGTATGAGATTTATAGTCTACCTTCATTGCTCGCCTTTCCTTAACAAATGAAGGTTGAATTTTGTCCTTTAGGTAATCTATTTTTTGAGCAAAGTAAAATTCTGGTGCTCTCGGTTCAATGTTGTGTTTTTTGCAGAAGGGAACCCATTTCCTAGCAAATTCTGCAGTTTCTGAAAGGGCCTCAAAAGTCAACATAGCTGAACCATCATCAGAAACATAGCATGACACTTTGTCAACAGGATAATCCACAGCAAGAATGGACAAAACAGTATTGGCTGTGATCAATGGAGGTTCCTTCAGTGGATCCACTGTACTGACAAAGACATCAATGGGAGCCAACTGGGATGGCTCTCCCTCTCTATCATACCTGCAACATTAGAATTAGGCAGGTCAACACACAAAATGTCAACAAGAAGCATTTCAGTACCCAAAATCTCTAAGAATGAAAGAAATGTGTACCAAGTGTTGCGGCTTACCTTAGTGCAAGCCTGTCAAGGTATGTCTCACGGTTGATTGGATGCCATTTTGGGAACTGGTCAAGTAGCCAAGACAAGGCAAACCAAACCTCACAGATAACAGATACTAGCCACAATCCATAAGCATCACGCACTGGATGAGTGACACGATACTGGAAGAAGAAGCACAGGATGATAAGACGGAGAATGATCACTATCCGGTAAAGGTTGAGCTGGTTTGAGGAAATTGGCACAATACGGCTCAGAGGTAGCCGTGCATCATCAACCCTGCCACAGAGAAAATTACATATATCTCAGTTTCTTTGAATCAAAATCTACAATAAACATAAATGTGCACACCATTAGTAAAGGTTAGCTAAGGAGGGGAGAAAACAGATGCCCGTCTACTCAGAAATGCAAAACTATCTCATAGTCATTGATTAACATGAATGGGCACTTTACTGCCCATGTGAGTCCTATCCAATGTATACTGGTATAACAAAGCCCCGCTAGGTAATCCCAAAGCAATCCAAGTTCCCATATCCAATGTGAACTTATATCATGCAAACATAACACCAATGCACTATAGGAAGCATAGTAACATAGGCAAAGGAAGGTAGCTTATACATTTGCATATCTTCACCATTTGAGCCAGTTCCCTCCATGTCTCCTCCTCTAGCCTCTGGATACTTATTAGTCACTTGCATCATATTTTTGTCCTGTTTAACCCTCCAGCTCTCAACTCTTTCCTTCCAGTCAACACTATTAAGTCCATAGGAATTCAAGTCCTTCGAGGGGTCCACAATCCTCACAGGAACTGAAATCATAGTAAAGAAATGTTAATGCTTCCCAACTAATATGCAGATAAATTCTCCGAAAGTAGCAATTTATGGTGTATGATGGAATACCTGGGACGCTTGGATCAACATAGCTCGATGTTGGACTGCGGATAGAATGACGGTCAGGGGAAGCATCAGGGATCTCTCCAGATATCTGAAGAAAAAATTATCAGTATGTTAGTTGCTAAGAGCACATATGCATATAGAAACAAGTATAATAACATATAGTTGATCCATGTGTGCAGTAGCGAACTGCACCACAGTATCAAGATTAACATCAACAAATGAACATGAATGACATATATGATACCTGCTGCCCACTTATCAGGCGGGGAATCCGATGATGTGGCTCATGGCGAGCAGATGAAGACAGATCAGCATCATCTCCTTGACCATGCAGCTGCCACTCTGGGCCTTTCCCATTGCCTGGATTATAGTTGAATTCATTCTCCAGGTCATCAACACCGTCCTCCTCATCATCACCCTGAACTCGAGGGCTACCTGAATTTCATCCAAGAAGAATTCTTTAATTACTGTTATTGAGAATGAAATGGCCAAGAAGTTTTAATCTAGGCTGTCAACATCATACGGAAGGCCAACTACACTGCAACCTTTTGTTCTCATAAAGTAAGCACATGATGTGGACTACTATCATACAAGTTACACAAACACTGAAAGAGGTTGTAAGGAAACCAACCTTTCAGTCTCTTGTATCTAGTCTTGCACTGAGGGCAGCACTGGTTCCCCTCCCTGCGCTCGTACTCATAGCAAGGGCGGCAGACGGGGAAGGCACACTCATTGCAGGCAACAAAGACATCACCGGTGGCTGAAACACCGACAGTGTCGCTGCAAATCTGGCAGACCTGCCCATTCACACTCTTCACGGGCTTAGCCTGCATCGGCAAGGTAACAACAAAGTCAGCACACATCCAAACAGAAATAGACAAGTAGAAAACACCACAATCACTTTGCCCATGAGCCAGACTGAGAATCAGTCAGTGATCAACTGTGTTCTTGGCTTCAGGTCGAGCCTAAGAACCAAATGGCGGCAAGGGCGGCGGCAATTTAGAGAAGACAAACTAACTCCATGGTGTTGTAGTCACAAAGGTTCGACGCAGCAGGCCAAGCAAGGATCTGATTCATCGTCCGTGGAACTATGGACGCACACAAATTGCTGGGGTACACAGAGGATGTCAACAACAGAACGAGGTTGCATTTCGCTGGACCTCCGATGTAGTGAACCTCGAGCACTGTGGCACTGCCAATTGGCGATTTGCCGCAGGAAGCCCGAGTGTCCGCATAATCCCATCTCGCACGCACAATTCTGAAAGGAAGATCGCGGCTCTGATCCAGTGACTTGAACAGAAGCATCGCCGCAATGAGCTGGGGAAACGAGGTAAACCCATGAACGGATGAACTGACCCGCAGCAGCAAGCGCAATTGGGGGGCGAGCCCGAGCGCTACACCTAAACCAACGGCCGCGACCCAGATCCACCGACACACGCACGCGCACGGCATGAGCCGTGAGAAACAGAATCCAGAGGAGCGAGGACGGCGTCGGGGAGGGGCGCACGTACCGCGGCGGGCGCGTCGCCGTCGTGGCGGATCATGACGAACTCGTTGCGGTTGTGCGAGCCCGCCACCATCCCCTTGTTCGCCGCCATCTCCGCTCCCCTCTCAGTCCCTCCACCGACACCGACGAGGCGGGCGGATACCGATCGGTCCGTCTAGATCCGAAAGGCGGCGACGGCGGCGGCCACCACCATGCCCAGATCCCTCCCCACGCTGCAATGCCAGCAGTGGTGCCGCTGCAGCTGCCGCCTCCGCTTCCTCTCCACACCTGCTGCCCCTTCTTCTATCACACGCCAATCCCCCGCCCGCTCACTCGGTTATTAGTTTAGGGGGTGTTTAGTTCCCTTCCCATTTTGCATTCTGAGGACACTATGCAATCTACGCGCTTTTCAATACACTTTTTTCTCTCTGTGCACGTGGACCGAGGCGGCCTCATTCTGCAGAACGGGCGCATTCTGCAGAATGCCGGCGTAAGTAAACAGGCCCTTAGTTGAGTTGGTGGGAGGGAGTCGCCTCCGGTCCGGCCTGCCGTCGCTGTCCACAGGCTGTCCCCCGCCACGCACGCGCAAGGTCCGGGCTGCAGCGGCTCGATGTGTCGGCGCCTCGTCGGCGGACCGAATTGCCCTCCCGCCGAATTGCCCTCCCACCTGCCGCCGATTATTGTTTTTTTTGACGAGGGAAGAAGAAAGGGCCCATGTGCACCATGCGTGTTCCGTGTGAGTTGGCATCGATCGATCAGCTTGATCATGGGTGTGTGATTGGTAGATGGAGAGATCACGGTTGAAATCGAATCACATGCTTTATTTTGTCACGGGTGATCATTGGTGGTCAATACACCAGCTCAGTGTCAGCTGCCCAATTTTGTTTGAGGAAAGAAATCACAATTCAGGTTACAGTTTGTCTATGACTCTCAGGCGCCAAAGGGAGGCTACAGTTTTTTTTTTATCAAAAGAGAGATGTTTCTTTCTCGAATAGTACCTCTTTTTTAGAACGAAAAAACACACACATACAGACTGATATAGGGGGTGTTTAGATGTTGTTATGCATAGTATTTTTATGCATTGGGTCGCGTGCTACAGAGAGAAAAAAGTGCATTGAGAAGCGCGTATTATACAAAATGGAGGAGAGAGGGGGTGAACTAAACACCCCCATACTAATGTCCAACTGTGCTAAACCCATGCCACCAGCCCAAGCCAAACCCAGAGAGTTGTTTCCTATCTGACTAATTCGCACGACTAAAAATACACAATCTTGTTATGCTTAGGAAGCATCCAAGCCTAAGCATTAGCGAATTCAATTCTGAAGCTAGCCCAATTTACACACAATGCTATGGTCCTGTTTGATACTCTAGCTCAGCTAGAGCTAGAGTTAGTTTCTAACTCTAACTCTAGCCCCAAACTAACTCTAGCCAAAGAGGTGTTTGGATGACAGGGTTAGATTGACCAAAAAAGCACTTTTTCAATCATTTGGCTCATTTAAATCTTCTTTCCAGCTCACTCTAGCCTCAATAAGCACCTCTTGGGTGGGATAGTTTTTTTGGTGGGTTAGATGCAACTAGCCCCACTCTAACCCCTATAGTTTGGATACTTTGGGGTTAGTTGAGCACCAACTAGCCAAAACTAGCTCTAACCCCTGGATCCAAACAGGGCCTATGTTTTATAAGAAAAAGAATGCAAAATGAATGCATGTCTTAGAGGAGCTGAAGTCTGAATGGGATGGAAACGGAGTGGTGTCGCTATTTGCTAAGAAATGCTAGCAATATTCTCGATTTTCCATTGAAAAAAAATATATCGGTCTCTCATGTGCTATCTTAATATATTTTTCGCTGTGTGTTTCACTTCCTAGCAGCTGCAACCATTTTTTATCACCTCTATGAGACCTCTTATGAGGTGTAAGTACAACACTTCTACAAAGGAGATGAAATTGTTGACGATCAAAATTGGCACAAGACAGCTTGACAGGGAAAACCGGTGGAACCGGATTCAATAATCGGTGGAACCGGTTTTGTTACTATTGCCCGTATGACAGGGCAAACCGGTGGAACCGGTTTAGGGAACCGGTGGAACCGGTTTTCCCCGAGTCCTAGTAGGTTTGGACTCTTTTGGAGATCCGTGTGGATTATGACTTGTAAAAGGATTTCCTTGCGGGGCAAGACCTCCCCACCCTATAAATATAAAGGGTCGTGGCCGATTGAGGGGTTATCCAATCGATCAAATACAAGTACCTTTATCTTTTATCCTCTCAAACCCTAACTTTTTCAACCCCTCCTGCTGTTCGTGCTTCGTCTCTACGGCGTATGACGACGTTCTGAGTGGCCTGCCGACCTCAGAACAACCCTAGGTGCGCCTGCCCTGACGGGGTCCCTCCCGGGCGGCGTTCGTAGGTCTACGCGGCGAAACCCTAGGAACCGGTTTCACCGGATTCCCAAACCGGTATAACCGGTTTTGTCTGGGCAAGCTGCAGGTGCTCGATCCGTTGCGGATCAGCGCGTTCTAGCGCATATCTCGGTGTGTTGGCCATAAAAAGCGTCAACACATTTTTGGCGACTCCGCTGGGGAAAGAGATCTTGGTTTATATAACCGGTCTACCTAACCCTAGCCAGATGGAATCTATTTCAGATCTGGATAAGGACAATATCGTTGTGTCCTCCATGGAGGAGCTCGATGAAGAGGAGCGTCAGAAATTTGAAGCAGCCCAAGAATTTTTCAAGAAGCAATTCCTGATGGGGCTGAAGAAAGATCGCCAGGGCATAATATCAAGAACACAAGACTTTATGATGCCCGCGTTCAAGATTGATAATCGGAAAGTTGAGGTAATACCCACTGTAAGCAACTCACCATCTACTCCGATTGATCAACCTGCGATTACTTTTGATTCTGTACAAAAAAGATTAGATCTGTTATCTACATTATCAAAAAGATTAGATCGAATAGAAAAGGATAAGTTGGTAGATTCATCTTATTATTCACATAATATACCAACTATGCAACATGAGAATATGCATGCGAGTTTGTCGGCTACCTTAGGAAAGACTCCTGAAAATCCATTGTATGATATGCCGACTAACTTTTATTCAGAACAAATATCGCTGCCACAGCATGTTTCACCAACCACGGTGAAATCGGTTTTACCGGTTCTGGAAACCGGTGGAACCGGTTTTGTTGCCACAGCTGGACAGCAGCCAGGATCATATGTTACGGCTCCTCTTTCGGTAGTCCCTAACCGAAATTTAGAGGTGGCTAATCATTCTGCTTATATTGAGACATATACATCGCCCTCTGTGCTTAATCAAAACATTAATTATAGAGAGATTTCTAATGGTGTGTATGATCAATATTTACGGCAAAATTCTTATTGCATGCCTCATGTTGTTCAAGCTCAAAGTATAGCCACAGAGCAATCTGATTTAGCTCGTTCAAAGTTATATACTGAATTCTATAAAATGAAGGACGAGTTAGATAGTAAGATGCAGGATAAGCTTAGCATTGATGTGAATAATTCTAGATTATATCAAGAGCCGTATTCTATTGATTATAGAATGCATCAAGGATTAAATTTGACAGATCTAACATCGGTTAAACAACAAGAGAGTGAATATGTTTCTGAATATATTGAGAGATTCAAAGAAATAAGAAACCGTTGTTATGATTTATCAATTTCTGATAAAGATCTTGCTCGTATTGCTTTTAATGGTTTAAGATCTGTTATTAAAGAGAGATTTGAAGGCTGTGAATGTCGTTCAGTTAATCAAGTGCAAATAAGAGCCTCAGTTGTTGAAAACCGAATGAGGAATAATGAAGATGTTTTTAGATCTCATCAGTCTAGTTTACATGTGAAAAATAATAGTTTGGACGATGAGAGAAAAGGCGATTATGTTGCTGAATTAGTTTGGCCTTCGGAAGATAAAGCATTTACATGTCCATCTCTTAAGCTGATTCCTAAGGATCGGCAAGAACAAATGAGATTTAGTTTTGATGTTTCTAAATGTGATCGTATATTTGATGAATTATTGAAACATGGGAACATCAAGATGTCTCACACTATACCTCCACCTGAAGAATTGAAAGGGCGTGCATATTGTAAACTTCACAATTCTTTTTTGCATGCTACTATTGATTGCAATATTTTCCGTCGGCATATACAATCGGCCATAAACCAAGGACGATTGGATTATCATGAGAAGCCAGCGGATAATGTTTCTCTTTCTGTCCACACCGTTGATGTACAACAACCCAAAGTTTTGATTCGGCCATATCAAGCTAAATCAACCAAGGGAAAAAATGTTGTCATCGGTGAAGAAAAACCTAAAAATTTGAAGGACAGACAGGTGATCAGGGAAGTAGTGTCTGAAAAGACTCCTGATGGCAGAGAGATCTTCAAGATCACTGCAAGAACTTCTGGACTCGGGGGGCAAGAATCCTCGCAAAAGCCGTTTGAGTCTGCTGTGCAGACAAAACCGGTACCACCGGTTTCACAAATCAGTTCCACCGGTTTTGGGCAGCACAATTCCAAAGTGGTTAAACCAAGGCGGCCCCGAAGCTGGAATTTCAAAGTTGGACTTGGAAAAAGATCAGGAAGGATGTAAAAAGAAAAAATTAACTTTTGATCAGCTATTGTCCAAGTATAAAAATCAAAAGGCCGTTACTAGTGATCGGCCGGTAAAAAAGAGAACATGTTCACCTATGCGTCGTGAGAAACATGCTTCATCTGGGAAGGGAACTATGCAGCAGGGTGATTTTGTCAAATTGCATTCTCTTCATAATTCACATCAAGACATGTCTTGGATTCCTTCAACTTCTTCTAATTTTCCATATCCGGCATGTGATTTTAATAATATGTGGTGGCCATATCATCCTATGTTATATTCACCTTTTTATACAGGGTGTGATGCATTTACTAAGCCAGTATATGATGGGATGTTGCATTCTAAACATGACCGTTTGACATCTTGTCAATCAGGTCGAAACCACCAGAGCAAATCCGGTGAAACCGGATTGCCAAACCGGTTAAACCGGTTTTTCCAGGGAAAACAGGTAGCTTTTTCAAAACAAGTTTATCGTGTCAAGAAGAAGGAAGGAGAGCAGCAGAATAAAGATGATGATCTGGGAAAGGTTACTGGTGATGATGCCACACAAGTTGGGAGCAATGATATGATTTCAAAGGACGACGACAAAATACCAATTGTAAATGACGATAAGGTTGAAACGTCGGTCCAAGAGGATGTTGCTGCTGTTCATGGTAAGAACAATGAAATTGATAATACTTCTAAATGTTTCTTGCCAAGATGGTGTCCTCCAGGTTTAACTCGCACACAAAAGAGGAAATTGCAGCGGCTTCGGTTTCAGGAGAATAAGGAGAAGGAATTGGAGAAACAGAAGAATGAAAACTTGAAAAAGGATAGACCAATGATTCCTCGAGGGGAGTGGAAGATCAAGCCCGGTGTTTGCTCAGCAGCAAAACCGGTGGGACCGGTTTCAAAACCGGTGGAACCGGTTTCCATGACAACAGAGACAGATTTGGTTAATACAATGCAGGTTTCTCCAATTCCTAATATTTTTGCTCCTGATTCAATTTATTATGATGATAAGTTGTCATCGGATTCCCAGAATAAGGACGATGAACAATTTTTGGATTATGAGCTATCCTCTGAGCATATGGATGTTAATATTGATGGGATGGATTCGTCTTCGGAGGAGGGGATGGCTTATTTTAATTTTGGGCCACAAGAAGCTACTTTTCAGAAGCCCAAAGATAGTGATGATCATCTGAAAGCTCTGTACATGAAAGGTTATATCAAGGGAAGACCAATTTCTCGTATGTTAGTTGACAGTGGAGCAGTTGTCAATTTGATGCCTTATGCTTTATTCAAGAAATTGGGATGTTCAGATGATGAGTTGATCCAAACTGACATGGCTTTAAGTGGTGTGGGAGGAGATGATCCTATAAGTGCTAAAGGAATCGTTTCTATGGATCTCACTATTGGAAGCAAGACATTGGTTGCTGCATTCTTCGTTGTTGAGACCCAAGGTAAATTTAGTTTGATTTTGGGACGTGATTGGATACATGCAAACCAATGTGTACCTTCTAGCTTGCATCAACTTTTGATACAATGGATAGGCGATAAGCTAGAGATTGTGCATGGTGATACATCGGCTTATATTACAGCTGATGGTTTTATTAAAGGTGTGCACGGTGACTTTAAGTGCTTGACAGGTGTAGACGTTTCACATTGTGGATTCATACGAGCTACACGAGGTGGTTTTATTCTTTGTCATGATAAAGCCGATTGAAGATTTTGCAAGAGATGGCCGATAGTTTTAATATCGCCCTTAGAATGAAAAGGCCGATGGATATATGTTAAACATCGTCCTCAGCGTTGTCTTTGTGCTTTTATGTTTTCTGCTACGCAAGCTTTACCAGAAAACAGGGGGGCATATGTTGACGATCAAAATTGGCACAAGACAGCTTGACAGGGAAAACCGGTGGAACCGGATTCAATAATCGGTGGAACCGGTTTTGTTACTATTGCCCGTATGACAGGGCAAACTGGTGGAACCGGTTTAGGGAACCGGTGGAACCGGTTTTCCCCGAGTCCTAGTAGGTTTGGACTCTTTTGGAGATCCGTGTGGATTATGACTTGTAAAAGGATTTCCTTGCGGGGCAAGACCTCCCCACCCTATAAATATAAAGGGTCGTGGCCGATTGAGGGGTTATCCAATCGATCAAATACAAGTACCTTTATCTTTTATCCTCTCAAACCCTAACTTTTTCAACCCCTCCTGCTGTTCGTGCTTCGTCTCTACGGCGTATGACGACGTTCTGAGTGGCCTGCCGACCTCAGAACAACCCTAGGTGCGCCTGCCCTGACGGGGTCCCTCCCGGGCGGCGTTCGTAGGTCTACGCGGCGAAACCCTAGGAACCGGTTTCACCGGATTCCCAAACCGGTATAACCGGTTTTGTCTGGGCAAGCTGCAGGTGCTCGATCCGTTGCGGATCAGCGCGTTCTAGCGCATATCTCGGTGTGTTGGCCATAAAAAGCGTCAACAGAAATAAACTACATAGGTGCACATAGGGATTCATCCTGACAGTGACTTATCCTTCTCTTTTGTAGTATGAGGAGCATCACAGATTTTGTCCCTTTCTTGAACTGTCTTGTGGAAACTGAAAAATGCCTAGACTACCAAACCTCTTGGTAGACAACACTCATCCCTGCCTTTTCATTTCATCCACCGACAACAAATTATAAGATAAAAAGAGGCAATCAACATGATTTCTCCTCTTTATATTTTCGTACGTGCATGGACATAAGGTAAAGGAAAACATGGTCGAACTTTTTGAATTCTTCCGGCGGTGTGGTGGCACGTCATGTTTCAATACTCACGTACTCTATTTTAAAAACAAAAGGCATAAAGGTTTCATTAACAATAAAGATCTGTACGCTTCACATCCATATGCAACGGAACTATCTATTTCGCATCTGCATCTTCATCAAATATTCATGGCTAGCAGGATGCATTTATTCTAAACGAAAAATGTCTTTGTTTATTTGATTCAGATGATCCAGATATATTTGGATTTGTATGAAAAACTGCAATTGAAGGCTTTTTGGGCAGAGGATCAGCGGGCAAAAAAGAGTTTTTCAGAAGAGATTTAGTTTGTTGCCGAAAGTTTTCACAAATTTGCACAGCAACAAACACGTTCGCTCCAACAAGCGAACATAGCCGGAGGGAGCTTCTGCGAAGTCGCCGCCCCTCCGTTCATAGCCCGGTGTGGCTCTGAGCTGCAGACTGCTGTGCAGTGTAGTGTGTAGTGCAGTGCAGTGCTGCCACTCGAGAGCATGCTATTAATAAATCTGCTGGCTCGTGCTTTGGCATTAAACTTGTCCGGTAATCCGTTCTTGTCCCAATAATGGCGGTTGCGGTGCAGCTTTCCTGGCCGTCGGTGACCCCCTTTTTTCTATTGTTGATGCTACGGACCGACCGTTGGCGTAGTTCATCTGCTCTGCTGCTGCTGCTGAAATTTCGTGTGGAGCCATGATTTGTGCTACGAAAGGCATGCTGTCACGAGTCACGACTCGCAAGAGTAGTGCCCTCGAAGCTCTTCCGGTGAAAGTCACGCCTCACCGAATTTCCTGACAAAGCTTCGACACGGAGCAGCTGCAGCTCTTTCTTTCTTGTTCAGTCTAATGGAGCTTAATTAAGGTCTTGTTTAGTTCGCTCGAAAGAGCACCAATTTGACCAAAAGCAACGCATTGAACTACATGTCATCTCTCTACTTTTTCAATTCTCAAGAAAATCTGCTACAATCAATTCGATCGAACTAAACAAGGCCTAAGAAGCAGGTTAGTGGTGTGTGACAGTGTTAAAATCCCATGGATGCTTCGCTGGATTTGGAGCGGCATCAACCAACCATTGTTTAACGTGCCCGCGCCTTGCTGGTCACATGTGCCCGCAACGAGATTTTTAATTGGAGAATGGAACGTGAGGAATATTCAGATGCCAGATCACTGAGAGCAGAGCCGCTGTCTCTCTCTGCTCTGAACCGACATCGCATGGCGACAAAGTAACCAAACCAAAAAAAAAAAGAAAAAAGAAAAAAGAAGAGATGCCTCCAAAGCACACTGCTCAACAGTTCCGGCAGCCACAGTAATCTTCAGAGCGTGATGCCCTCTCGCTTGTAAACTCTGCTGAAAATAGGGACCTAAACATGGATGGGCCGGTGTGTTTCTACTTTCTCCTCCAACTGTCGCAAGAAATGTTCAAGTGCCTCTTTCTATTTTTTTAATAATTTTATTTAATGATCTAGCACTTGTACTTTGCAATAAAACGTACTACCTCTGTTTTTTTATATTTGACGTTAAGACAGCATAATTAGTTTATTTTTGAACTACTCTTGCTGCACTAAGGGCGATTACATTGGTGTCGTCTAATAGGTTGTCTCATGCAGTAACACGTAATCTTGAGACAGCTAAACAGACAACTTGTACAATAGATTGTCTTATAAGTTGTCTCATAGTAATTAATAATTTCTTAATTTGTGTATATAAAAATAAATATTTGTGAGTTGCATGGCAACAACAACTCATACAATGGTGATTAAGTGGTCTCATAGTCCTAATTTTTAGCTTTGAGGTGATTGTTTCGCGAAACAACCGCCTTATTCTCTCAGCTCCATCTCTCTCTTCCACATCATCAAAAATCCTACGTGGAACTGCATGAGACAACCTATGAAACCGCCTAGGTGTAGCAATGTACTTGCCCTAAGGGCAAGTACATTGGTGTCGTTTAATAGGCGGTCTCATGCAGTGACACATAATCTTGAGACGGCGTAACAGACAACCTGTACAATAGATTGTCTTATAAGTTGTCTCATAGTAATTAATAATTTCTTAATTTATAGATATAAAAATAATTAATTGTGAGTTGCATGGCAACAACAACTCGTACAATGGTGATTGAGTGGTCTCATAGTTCTAAATTTTAGCTTTGAGGTGGTAGCTTCGCGAAACAACCGTCTTATTCTCTCACCTCCCTCTCTTTCTTCCATGTCATCAAAAATCCTACGTGGAAATGCATGAGACAGCCTATGAGTCCGGGTAGGTGTAGCAATGTATCCTAACGTCAATATACAAAATCGGAGGTACTACATCCGTCCCAAAATAAGTGTTTGTTTAGAAATTTTCAGACATATTAGTAATCATAGAAAATGACCATGTTGCCTCTAATTATTCATGGTAGGTGTGATTGAAAACTGCGCTGTCAATAAATGCACATGCATTGGAACAAGAAAAATAGCATCAATCAAGCATTTGATTGGCTCTATGTGTTTCTCCATGCATTTGTTTCCTTAGAGTTTGGGATTGATTTAATTAGATGGTCATTACTACAAGCTAAATGAACACTCTTTGTGGGACAAAATTTGAAGGCTAAACGAACACTTGTTTTGGGACGGATGGAGTAGTACTGAATTCGAGAAGAAGAAGGAAACGGCCCTGAAGTGCATGACGGCCCAGCCCACCAGCTCTTCTCCCGTCTCTCTCCTGACGCAAGCAAGACGCCGCTAAAAAAATTTGCTCGGAGGTCGCGGCGATGCCGCAGCCAGGCCCAGGTCGGGGCTTGGCCCCCTCCGCTCTCCCTTGGAGCCGGGGACCGGAGATGGCCTGGGCGCGCCGACGGCCGCGAGTTCGTCGGGTTTTCTGGCCGTTCCGCTGGCCAAGCACCTCTTGGATTCGATAGGGTCCTGTCACTGTCAGTGTCCCGACACGCTCGATGCCGGTGGCGATGCCCCACCGACGTCCAGGTGAAGGCGTGCGCGCCGGAGCCACCGAGT
>CM014272.1:69004417-69031527 GCA_004135705.1 Alloteropsis semialata | reverse complement strand
CGCGCCTTGTATCATTGAATTATAGATCTGTAGGCATATTACACCAATCCTCCATGATTTGAAATTCATGTGTCAGCAAAGAACTTGATCGAGGGAGTTCTTATGTTCAGCAGTTCAGGATGTGAATATTTGTGAACCTATTACCTATGGATGAAATGTGAATGCTGAACAAGGAGCAGAAACTGCTCTTCTATTTTTCACTATTATTATCATCAAATGCTCTTGATATATGTGAATCTTGGTACCACAATCCTGGAATCCTGGCTACACATTACATAGGAAAGTAGAGATTATGAACCTAAATAAGTAGACTATTTTCTTGGATATAGTTCCTGCTTTCTAGCTACTGTTTTGCATTGGTGGTGATGGTGGTGGTGGTGGTGCCTACATCTTCTGGACCTGTTAATTTATGCAAGTATACCTTCATGTCTGCTTGTGATTTCATTTTTGTATCTTTCACAGGACCCGTCATGCCTGATGGGAAGGCTAGCAGTTTCATATTGAACTAATTTCCAGCAACTTCCACGTTCTCTATTTTGTTTGGCCATATGCACAAAACTACAGGCATACTTTCTCCATGAATTTAATTCTTATTACTTTAGTTTTGAAAGGCTATGTTAAGGTAAGCCGCGAAGCGATACTAGCTGGACATTCTTGTGCGTAGCTCCTGTCTGGAAAAAGCAACCCTGCTTTCTTGCTGTTCTTGCGTGCGTAAACTGGTTTCCAAATCCTTGTGTCTGATAGTGCTTGATTTCCTGTGATGTTTCAATGGACCTGTCAACCTAGAACAGGGTATTGTTTGTTTCGAGGAAGATTTCCAGGCATGATGTATCTTATGTTGACTCCTGATGTTATGATGGGAATCGGCAGTTCGATGCAAAACTGTGATGCTAATGTATAGATTTTATAATGTTCAGATACGTTTAATTCTTTAGGCTGATTTAACCTGTAGTATCCAGTACTCACCTTCTGGTACTAGGCGTATGGGTATATTACGTGAAATCCTCTGTAAAGTAAACCGTATGTCAGCAAAGAGCATGGTTTATACATTGTATAATCTAAGTCCAGGATGTGAGGACAGCAGTCAAACCATTGTCGAATTAGCATCCCATATTGAGATACCTGTGTTTTCTTTGGATGTGAATAAATGGCTTAGATAAGATGTGTGAACCTATAGATGAAATCTGAGTGTGCTCAACAAGGAACAGGAACTGCTTTCTTAAATTCTACACTTGTTATGAAGTGCCCTTGATACATGCAAATCTTGGTGCTAGAATCCTGGTTACACATTGTAGGGAGTATGGACCTAATCTTGTATATAATTCCTGTATGAAAAGGCACCCTCTCTTCATTTTTGCCGTTCTTGCTTGTGCAATCTGGTTTGCATTGCCAATGATCGTGACTGCATCAGATGTACCAGTTAATTTGATTGTGCACGATTAATATATTCATCTTTTAGCGATAGAATTGCTGTATCTTTCAGTTGGCAATCATGCTCTCATGCCTGACGGCAGTTTCGTATCTAACTATTTTCCTGCAACTTCAGCGTTGTCTCTATATGGTTTGTCCATCCGCACAAATTTACAGATAAACCTTCTTCATGATTATAATTCTAGTATTATTTAGCTGTGAAAGCATATGCCAGGGTAACCCACAAAGACATACGAGTTGGACATTCTTGTATGTAAATCCTGTCTGAAAAAAGGGCATGCTTTTTTTTTATGCAAACTTGTTTCCAAACTTTTATGTCTGTTAGTGCTTGCTTTCCTGTGAGTGCCTGTCATGTCTTGCCGTTGCTACCATTTTCATATTGAACCTGTTCTCGCAAATTCCACGTTTTCTCAATTTGGTTTGTCCATATATAAGCACAAAGTCACAGATACAGTTTCGTCATTTAGGAATCGAGGATAAGTCTTATCATTTTGCTAGTGAATGTCTATGCTAGTGTAATCCACAAAGAGATACCACCTGGTCGTGCTTATCCGGTTTGTCTTTGTTCTTTCAGATCGGAGCTATATGATGTGGAGAGCAAGTGAGTCGCATCACTCAAAAGATCAATAGATGAGTTTTCAGACAGCAAATTTTGATTATATTGAGTCCACATTGGATAAGATCTGACTGGGGGTCTTCAGGTTGACAACCATGTATTCCTTCCCCTTCATGCTATTATATTTGCCAAAAGGATATAATGTTTGAGCACACAATAATCCTGACAGCGAGAATTATATATTCGGCAACTGTATTTTGTTCACAAGTCGCCCATTAACAACCGAGGGCACATGAATGATTTTGATGATATTAGATGATACGTCGAAGTGATTGAACTATTGTTTCTTGGAGGTGGGAACTTTAAAAGCTAGATAACCAAAAAGCAAAAACACGAGACCAGAACCCACTGCGTAAGGAACGGCTGATATATCAGCTTCCTGGTAGCTTCTTACTTAGGCCCCGTTCGTTTTCACCTGGAACGGGCCAGGAACAATTCTGGTTCGCTATTCAATTTTATATAAGATTTTGTTACCAGGAATCATTCCAGGCCTGGATTCCCCTAACCGAACGGGCCCTTTGTCGGGGACCTGACAAGTGGAGTGATGATTATAATGGTGCCCATTTCTTTAGGCAGTGCCCATCCTAATTTGAAATGGAAATTCACTTAATTTTTTTCCCTTCTGGCCTGATGGAGCTCCTGTTGCGACATGTTCTTCTCTTGAGGCGATCTTGTTATTACCACCGTCAACGCGTCACCAATTGCGAACGTTATACCCCTGCCTCGCTGGCATTCGGCATTTGTCCATTGGACAGCAAATCTGGTAGTGATGGCTAAGCTTCGGGCCATGGCGACATGATCTTTGTTATTGACGAGGCCGATAGGCTGGTGATTGTGCGCGTGTGCCGTCTTTGGCCACTTCTATCGCTGGTACGGATTGGACTTGGACAGCAACCCTCCTCTTAAATTCCGTACTAGCTGGTCAAATTGTTTAACCGAGACGCCGCGCCCTACAGTCGCAGACGGCAATGCGACTCTAGCGGTTTTTCGATGTTAATACAAACTTTGTGCTGATTGGCAAATTAGAGCATCTCCAGCAGTCTGTTATTTTCCAATTCAACCACCATATTGAAAGAGTTATTGAAAAAAATAGTGATCCAACAAATCTCCTTAACCTTTCCTTTTTCACAAAAACTCTCCCTAAGTAGAGGGAGTTGTGATCTCCCGATACGGTAGTAGTTGGATTGGGACAAATTTATTCATGAAAGAGTTATTGAGACATCCTCGTTAACTGGTTATTGAAAAATGTTTACTGTGAAACTGGTGAAGATGCTCTTGACTCCAAGTCACACCATCAGTAAATTTCGATCTTTCCAGGATGGTTTCCTCACTCTCTGTAGAGGAATAGGCATATACTTGTACTTGCGTTATTAGCAAATAATAACAAGCGGGTCATTATTTGATCGGGAAAGATGCCATGTTCTCCCGGGCTTAAGCATGTCACGTTGGGGCACCGCTTGCTCGGGGAAAAGAATAAGCTGCTGCGCCTGCACGGGCCGGCCACTTGCTCCATTATCCTCGGCAGCTTTCGCCCGGCAAGAAGACCTTGAAAACTGTACTTATTAAACTAACGCCGTGGACCTGATTCTGATTAGCGTATCGATTACTACTCCTACTTTAAAGAGAGGTCGGTGTCAGCAATAAAATACGAAATTAAAAATGCCAAATGTAATAGATTTGGTATTGTTGATCCGGTCCTGGGAGGGAGAGGCGCCTAGGGGACACGGCGCGGGATACGGTTTCAAGAGTTTTGTGATGATCAAGGCTCATGCCCTGAGCCTGCTGAGGACGAATCTGTGCTGCACCAGTGCTGATTGATCTGCGTTTGAAACACAACATGTACACTGTCTCCAAACCAAATCACAGCAAATCATCAGCGATTTAACCAAATCACAGCGATTTTGCGCGGCGGTAATGCATGGGCGCATGATTATTTGCGCATCACTGATTGGCCATCGACACGCGCGCCAGAAGCAACGGCTGATTGTTGGGAAAACCAAATCTCAATAATCGAACGGGAAAAGGTCATTTAGGAAAGAGTAAAGTTCATCAGCGGTCCTCTAACTTTTGTCATGTTGTGTCATCTCGGTCCCTAAACTCACAAATTGCATATTTGGGTCCTTAAAGTTAGCCCCGGGTGTCATCCCGGTCCCTAAACTTTCAAATTGCAGATTTAGCCCCCTCAAACTCAGCTTTTTTTCAGAATATTATTTAACATGAGGATTAAAAATTAGATAGTTTCTTATCTCCATTCTGCTAGCCACTCTTGTTATTAAATAGACATTCGAATTCAATTTTCCTAGGTAATGCATAATAAGTTTGTTATTATTAATTAAATTAAACAATTAATTTATCAAAACTACGTAGCTATGTAATGTAACTTCACAACTTATCACACATTTGACCTTATCCAAGTAATCAGAATAGAAATAATTACACAAGTATTTTCATTGAACTTATATAGGTTAAATATACATCAATATAGTTTGAAAAATACATATTTGTAAGTTCGGGGATTGGAATGACACCCGAAGCTAAGTTTGAGAGGCTAAATCTGTAATTTACATGTTCGAGAACCAGAATGACACCCGAACATAACTTTAGAGACCCAAATATGCAATTTATGAGTTTGGGAACCGGAATAACACAGCGTGACAAGTTTAAGAACCGCTGACCCATGAGTTTGGGGACCGGAATGTTTAAGAACCGCTGACCCATGAGTTTGGGGACCGGAATGACACAGCGTGACAAGTTTAAGAACCGCTGACCCAAATATGCAATTTATGAATTCGAAGACCAGAATGACACAGCGTGACAAGTTTAAGAACCGCTTGTAGACTTTACTCTTTAGAAAATGGGATCGGACGATGTCCTTGAAGGAAGAATGACACCGTGACAAGTTTAAGAAGCGCTTGTAGACTTTACTCTTTAGAAAATGGGATCGGATGATGTCCTTGAAGGAAGACCAGTTCCGCCGAACGGCAACCGCACGCTGCCAGATCTGGCACGGGCGGAGGCTCTACCAATTCGAATCGAGGCGCTGAGACGCAAATGCATTTCTAATTTTCTATAGTACGAATCGACGCAGCAGCAGAGAAGAATTACGGGCCTGTTTACTTTAGAGTCGTATGTTTGCCAAAAAAAAAAAAGTTTCCAATCCTAAATCGAAGATTAGGAGGACTAAATATATCTAATTATAAAACTAAATACACGGATGAACGAAAAATCATAAGACGAATCTATTAAGTCTAATTAATCCATCATTAGAGATTATTTACTGTAGCACGACGTTGTCTAATCATGACCAAATTAGGGGCTCATAGATTCGTCTCGAAGATTATAGAATGGGTTTTATCATTAACATACATTTAATACTTCATACATGTAAGTAGTAAAATTTCAAAGTTCCAAAAGTTTCGATCAGAACAAAACAGGCCCTACATTGCGAAACATTAATGTCTGGGATCCAATTTCATCAAGTTCGCAATAACTTTTCACGGATCTGGCCGTTCGACCGGAAATGATTTGGGAATTGGGAACAACATGCTCCAGACCGGAGCAGATCGGGGAGAATCCGGCGAAGGGAGGGCGCTCTAAAACCAGATCCCTTCCTCGCTCTCTCGCCTCTTCCTCCACAAGAGGAATTGGGACTGAATCCCCGATTCAAAGAGGAAACGAAAAGAAAGAGGAAAAAAACAGGACGCGACAGGCAATATACACACGCGCCCACGGGCGGAGCGCTAGATCCAGGGTGGTGTCGGCTGGTTGCTCTCGTCGTCGCACCACGGCGGCCGGTCTAGGCGGAGCGGGCGAGGCGGGAGGCGATGGCGGAGTGGTACATGGCGTCATGGAAGCACTCCGTCTGCGCCATCCGCGCGCGCAGCTCCCTGGCCTTCTCCTCCGTCAGGCCCCCCACGAACGCCCTGCCGCGGGCCGCCTCCTCCGACTTCGCCGCGGGCGCCGGGGCCTCGATGTAGTCGGCCTTCCCGGACCACCCCAGCAGCGGCGCCCACCACTTGCCGCTGCCGCCCTCCCCGCCGCCTCCTGCGGCGCGGGCCACCCCGGCGCGCGGCCGGGCCAAGGACGCCGCCGGACGCGCGGGGAAGGAGACGGACACGGATGCGGCTGCGCATGCGGACGGGGACATCGCCATTCTGATCGGCCGGTTGCTTCTCGACGACGCTTCGCTTGCTTTTGTGAGAGAGAAGTTTGGTTGCTTCGTGGTCGGTGGGCGAGATGGTGGTGATGGATGCGGGTGGAGGTATGCCCTAGGGGTGGCGGGGCATTTATAGCGGCCGGAGCGGGGACGGGGGAGGGAGAGGAGGGAGATAAGACCCCCGCGTGGACACGTCACACGTGCTCGGCATTCGGGGGTGGGCCCACAATTAGGGGTTACGGGCTTCTGGCGGTGGTGGGTTTTTTCCATGAGGGTGAAGCCGTTGGGAGCGGTTATGCCACCTTAATTTGCGTGTTCCAGTCTTCTGCTCTTTTCGTAAAAAAAAATTGCAATTCTAGCTGTCATATTTTAGGATTTCAAATTTGATCGATTATAGACAAAAATATTAATATTTATAATATGAATAACTATCATTAGATAAAGTATAAAATATATTTTTATAATAAATTTATTTAGAACATATATATCAATATAATCTGCTAGAAATTTGGTCAATCATGGATCACTTAAACTGGAACATAACACGTAGTTGTATTTTTTTTTTTGACAAAGAGAGTAGAATGATAGTGGCGAGGACGACAATTTCGTGAGATGAAATCTCCATCTTACCATTAGGAAATGTTTTGCTTCTAGAATTCACTTCTGAACATTGGTAAAGATCCTGTGGGAAATAGCATTTCTAACGATGAAGCTACTTGGGTACAATTCGGTAAAAAAAACAATCTGTTTTATACCGAGAAGACTCGGTTGGCGTCATCCTTGTCATGTGATTATCCAGAGGTGGAGCTACAGGGTATGCCCGGTATGCCCCGGCATACCCTAAGCTTGGCCTGTTAAGGATATGTCTCATTGATTATAAAGAAAGCTAAAAAGAGATCTATCTTGTGTACTATTGTCTCCCTTGTGTCTATGCATATATGTGATTGGGTGACTGTCTATTGCATCTCTGCGCACGGGTTACATTGCTGTGGGCAATGAGCCTGTGACTGTGACTACAAACCAACCAGCCAACAAGTGTACGATGTCCATAACATCCTCTAGTTTAGAGCAATTTATCTAGACATTACTTCCTTCATAAAAAAGAATGCAATTTTAACATAATATCATGTTTTTAGTATCCTATGTTTGATCAATTATAGATAAAGAGTATCAATATTTATGATATCAAATAAATATTATTAGATTAACTACAAAATGTATTTTTACAATAAATTTATTTAGAGCCATAAATATGAATACAGTTCACTAGAAACATGGTTAACCGTGAAACACTTTAACCGGTACGCAATTCATAGTTGCATTATTTTTGGGATGGAGAAAGTATGTTAGTCGATAATTGTAACACACTTCTAGTTACTTTTACATAAAATCCTCCATTAAAATATTATGTGATCTTCTAATTACATCACAACATACTTTCAATTAGTTTTCTTCGTGTATACTTAATTTATATAGCAAACTGTCCATCAATTTTATAGTTGATTAACATTTTTTGACTATATAAACCGATTTATATTTTGAAGTATCAGTTTGGCATACCCTAGTTAAAATCCTGGCTACGCCACTGTGATTATCGTTTCTCGTTTGATTGCATGATCTCGCTCTCTCAACACTTCACGATAGTACAGTACTAGTAAGTTCTCATTGATCAAACTCTCATTCATTACATGAATTTAATAGTGTATTCTCATGCAAGTTACTAGAAAACCACCCTTTGCTCAAAGATGAAAGGGTAATCAAGCCCTGTATAAGTTCTCTGGATATCGAAGGGGCAACTCACCATGTTTGTCCATATCGACTTCCGCAATCCTCTTTTATGAAAGAACTCACCACGGTATTTGTTTGGATGTCCCAATAAGCACTCGCTAGTGGAGTGACTTTTTAATGGGCTCGTGGCATGGATTTTTTGGCAGCAAATAGGAGCAGGTACGTGCGTAGAACAAATAATTTATACTGAAGTGTGAAGTGTACTTAAATAAATGAGATGCAGAGAAGGAACTTATGGATATGAGGGCACTTTGTCGTCGAAATAAACGTCACTTTCAGGCTCGTATCTCCTGAGGCCACGAGTTGTTCCGTTTCACAAAATTGGTTATCTTCAAATCAGGTGGCTCGGCAGGATGTTTTGAGTTTCTTCATTCGGGCCACAGGTGCTTCGCGTGTCTGGATGTTTGGTCTGTGTTTCTTCTCGACAAAAACTTGACAATGACGTGTGGCAATGGAGAGTGCCTTTACATGGATGTGGCTGAGGCGAGAGAGCCCTCGAGAGCCAACAGCCACCATTTGATCGCGCGCGCGTGTGGCTCGGCGGCCCTGTGGACGGTGGACCACAGCGGTTGGTACGCACGAAAGAACAACACGGGATGCGGAGCGGCCTGGCTTGGCTGCTTCCGCGCGCCTGCCGAGTGCCGGCCCGCGCCGCGACACGCTCACTCACCGCCACGCGTCTGCAGCGCGGTCACGGGCACCGACCGCGGACGTTCTCCCTTGCTCGCTCGGCGTCCGCGCCTCTGGCTCCCGCTCCGAGACGAGTTTCGTGTTCCCATTTTTCTGAAGGGAGAAACAAACTTCGATGGATCTGCTGCATCTGTTCGTGCCGGTTCTCTACATTGTTGATGTCGAAACGTACGGGGAGGGAGGAGAGGTTCCAGTGACTGACAAAGCGGGTGTGGCCGTGTGGGCATGCATCGAAGCTGAGGTGTGTGCGTCGCTAATCTTCAACCTGAACGGCTGAACCTGAGACAGGGGGTGTTCAATTCCCAAAAAATTTTACCAAAATTTTTTCCAAAGAAATCTTATATGCATGAAGTAGTAAACGTGTGTTAATGATAAAACCCATTCCATAACCCAGGTAACTTTTCGAGACGAATCTAATGAGACTAATTAGACCATGATTTGCAACAGTGATGCTACAGTAACCATCCGCTAAACATCCACTAATCATGGATTAATTACCATCATTAGATTCGTCTCGCGATTTTCAGGTGAGATCTATAATTAGTTTTATTATTACTCTACATTTAGTACTCCTAAACAGTAAGATTCTCTTGCACAATTTTTCACCAAAATTTTTTCACCCCAGAGAGAAGGAACCGGGCGGGAGGAAACGGCTTTGTGGCTCGATGATGCAATGCAAGAGCGCCAATGGAACCAAAACACAAGAGTTGGTGATCTTATCTCGCATATGAATCAAATCATAGTACAATGTTCTAGAGCCATATCAAATAAAATGTGGGATCAGAACAAGCACAGTAATCCGGCTGAGGAGCGATGCGGCAGAGATGGGGAGCAGAGAAGGGATCACACGCTAAAAAACAGAGCCTCCTTCTCCCCTCCCTCCCGCCTGCCTGCTCCTAGCCTCCTAGGAAACTACTATATGTACACGCCGAGACACACATGGGCAGCGGCGCCGGCGAGCTGGTTGCGCCGCGCGGCCAGCCTAGACGGAGCGCGCGAGGCGAGAGGCGATGGCGGAGTGGTACATGGCGTCGTGGAACGACTCCGTCTGCGCCATCCGCGCCCGCAGCTCCCGCGCCTTGTCCTCCGTCAGCCCACCCACGAACTGCCTCCGGGCCGTCCCCGCCGCGGCGCCGTCCCGCGCCGCCACCGGCGCCGGGGCCTCCAGGTAGTCGGCCTTCCCCGACCACCCGAGCAGCGGCGCCCACCACTTGCCGCCCTCCGCCGCCCCGCCGGCGGCGCGGACCACCGCGACTCCTGCGGCGGCGCCGGCGCTGGGCCAGACGGACGCGACACCCGCCGTGCGGGCCGGGAACGAGGCGGCGCATGACGGTGCCATCGCCATTGGATTTTGTTTGCTGGCTTGGTTGGTTCTCTTTCTCTCCGACGCTTGGGTCGAGCTGCTCGATTCCTTCGGTTCGGATGGTTTGCCTGATGATGCGAAACGCGGCTGAGAATCTGGGATTGATGAGATGTCTCGAGCTCGGGGACGGTGGGGAATTTATAGCGATCGGAGCGGGAGGAAAGGGGGGATGAGGACGATTGGACGAGTCGACGAGGGACGAGCGGATAAGATCGCCGGGTGGCCACGTGGCGGTGATCCCTGCACGCGTGTCCGTTACGCGGCACGGCCTCACACGGGGGTACAGTGACGGTTACCCGCCCGTAGCTGCTGCTCCTGTCATTACCGTTGCTTCTTTACTTTTCTGGGCCACCGACAGCTGGGCCCGGGTGCCGGGTAACGTGGGGAGCGGTTCATTTTCGTTGCCGTGTCGGTGGCGCCAGCTAGCTTGAGCGGTTAATGGTTGTTGTCCCACGCGATAGTAGTGTGTAAACTATCCTAATCTGGGCGTTCTAGACATTGGCCCTGTTTAGTTAATTAGAGTTCTAAAAGCGCTAAAGGGAATCTTTTTTGCATGGAGTACTAAATGAAGTCTATTTGCAAAACCCAGCCACGGATGAGTGTAACTTTTCGAGACGAATCTAATGAGCTACAGTAATCCATGATTTGCTACAGTAATGCTTCAGTAACCATCCTCTAAACGTGCGGTCAAAGGCCTCATTAGATTCGTCTTGCGAATTAGCATAGGGGTTGTGGAGGTAGTTTTGTAAACTGCCTTTATTTAATACCCCTAATTAGTGGTCAAAGTTGTGAACAGTACTACTAATTTTGATAACTTCTGGATCCAAACAGGGCTATTGGCGTATCCAATGGGTGGGCCATGTATGACATGCCATACCTAAATTCTAGCACAAATCTATTAGAGAAAAAAGATACTATAATTTAGGATTTGTGAATTAAGACATGTTTAAGCTATTTGTATAATAATTGTGCTAGTTTCAAACTTCATTTCTGAATTTAGGATATATGATATCTTTACAATTTATTACCATAATGTATTCTATAGCTATTAACCGAATTGATTGTTGGATTATACCGTATTGTATGTTAAGAGTATTAGCGTGACATACTCTAAATTAAATCCTAGGTCCGCCCCTGGTTCTAGATGGGGCAACGTGACCAGTGTACAAGTAGAATACTAGTATTGTCATTTGTTTTTTTTTTGGTTAGACGTGAAATCGTCGCTTTCTAACAGGTGGCTTCACAGATGCGGGTTGGTTGGGTTCCTCCAAAACAAGCGGACCATCTCAACCCATTTGCACGACGTCATCCTCCGTTTCGCGTGGGCGAGCAGAAGTGAGGAGCGAGCGCGGGTAGAGAAGACGCAGGTGGCGGCTCGCGACGCTAGAGCGGGGGAGGGCGAGCTCGCCAGGGCCGTGCCGCCGCCGGCGGCCGAGCTGCCGACCGAGCTCCCCGTGCTGCTGCCGGCCGAGCTGAGGCCGGGCCACGACGGCCTGCCATGGCCAGGCGACGACAGCCTGCCATGCCAGGTTCCGCCCCCTTCCCTCGGTTCTATCCTCCCAGCGCAGCCGCTCTCCCTCCTATCCGCGCCGCTCTCCCCCACGTCGCTCCCATCCCGCGCCTCCCCCACGGCCTCCCCCACGCGCGCGCTGCTCCCATCCGTGCCGCTCCCATCCCCTACTGCTCCAGGCCGGCAGCACCCCGGCGGCGCCCCTCCAGGGCGGCCGACCAGCCGCTCCTCCGGACCGGCGCTCCTCCGGACCGGCGCTCCTCCGAGGCCGGGCGAGCAGCGCAGCGACGGGTTTGCCGAGGCCGGGCAGCTGCGAGCCACCAAGGCGGCGCTGGGCCACAGCTGGGGCCAGCCGTGCAGGGCACCGAGCACATGATCGGAGGAGTTTGTGCTCCGGCGTCCAGCGTGAGGAAGGGGATGAACCAACAAAAATAAAAAGGAGATAAAAAATAAAAAAGAGGATGACACATGGGTCTCACATATGACATGGCTAACAGGGTCAATTTGGCATCCATTCCACCCCTCTCCCCCTCTCAACCAAACAAAAAACTAGGTTGAACCTATTCCTCTAATCAAACATGAGATGGGTTCATCCTAACCTAGAAAACTAGGTTGGAATCGACCCAACCCACTTGGCTCCAGAAACAAACGCATGCAAAGTCTCACCGTCTCAGGCACCGAAAAAGGTTGTTTTTTAGTCTCTGGGGTGTACTAACTTGATATTGGTTTAGGGGGTGTTTGGATCGCACTGATGCTTATCTAAATTTTAGCACTAGCACATTCAAATATGAGTGATAATAGTTAGTACTAAAGTTTAGCAAACACACAAAATTTTTAGTTAGGGTGAAGTGCTGATTATTGCTAAAGCTTAGACCTCAACTTTAGCACCTCCAAACAGGCCCTTGATGCAATGCACCAGTGTCAATGCATAACGATGTCACGAAAACATTGGTAAATAAAATTATGGCTATGGTATCTCTTTTATATTCTGTGCTACTATCTCTATATCGAAATATTTATGCTATTGACTTTTTATCATAAATTTGACCATTTATCATAAACAAACTCTATATAAAATATGTTTTTTGTCATTTGTTTATCATTATTTTATACAGTTTAGTGTAACTTATTTTTTTATATTTGTATATAAATTTTTTGAATAAAATAAAATGTTAAATATTTTAAAAAGTCAACAGCGATAAGTATTTTGATACGATGAGAGTATGTACAATAATATTATTTCATATGGTTTGTGGTGTTATAACGGATTATATATTTGACGAAATTGGGCCTTGTATTATTGTATATCGGCCAGGTACTTGGCCAAGTGCCAAGCTGCCCGCCCTCCTCGTTTCACGGCGGCTGCGTGTGAGACCCTGATCCCAACAGCACGGCGGCCTCGCGTGACCGGATGGAGTCGAGTCAGCTCCTCGTCAGCGCTGGCCCCTGCTGTGGTGTGGTCGCGGACGCGTGCTGCTTGCTGTGGATAAAACAAACTGCAGGATCAAACGCGGGAGGATCTGGTGGCCACGGAGAACGAAGAGATTAACAGCGAGAGGCAACAAACGCGGGGGCAGGTACGCCATGGCTGCTTCTGCGCGCCTGCCGGCTCTCGCCGCGACACGCTGACTCACCGCCACCGCCACCGCCACCATCCATTCCGGTGCATGGAGTGAGTGATTATCCATCACTCCCAGGAGCTCCGAGCCTGGTCAGTCGGCTGAATTCCTTGTCTTCTTCTCTGTACCCCTGCCTGACGGATGGGTAGATCTGCATCGGCCTGGCCGGTGCTTATCGTTATTCTGCTGCCCATGCGAGAAAGGGGTGTTTAAATCCGGTGAATTGGTGAAAAATTTTGCATTAAGAAACGTGTTCTGTGAAAGAAAACATAATCAGTGTGAAAACTTTTGATGAGTTTTGAGAATTAAACATGCCTCAAGTGAAAGAAGGAAAGGGAGAAAAGGCCGGCCTCTCCCAGTGCTTACTGTGTTTGCTCATCACTGACGCTGGTGGGTCATACGGGGATGACCGGATGAGGCGATGTGTACAGTACTCCTGCACTGCACACACGGCACGCTGTTCGAACCGCGAGGAGCCTGTTCGCTTGGCTTATTAGCCACCAACCAGCAGTATTTTAGTCTCACAATAAATCAGCACCAGCCACCAGCCAGCCAGCAGTACTTCAGTCTCACAACAAATCAGCACCAGCCACCAGCCACCAGCCAACCGAACATGCTGTTTGCAGATGGACTGGCAGACATGCGAGGAAATCGAGCCCCAATTCCTTCTCTGCACTGAAATCACCGGTTTCACCAATATCAGACAGCTCCTGATCTTCGGGCAGACTGCCACGGTCCACGGACCGTTAGGTACCGTTGACAGCAGAAGACGAAGCAAAGGGTCTCAACTCCGAAGATGATGGCTCTGAAGATCAAGGCGGTCATCAGTTCGAGCTAGCTGGGCCTGGAAGGGGAGGAACGAGTCGAGACTCGAGAAGCCCAATTAGAAGTAATTGGGCCATTAATGCCAAAGGTGGTAGCGTCCTCAGCCCATTTGATTTTGGTGAGCTGGGACTGGGAGTGCTTCGCTTCTGTAAGTTGATCTCCTCCGATTGTTGGTTACATCCTGAACGGGATCAAAAACCTGAATCTGAACGAACTGCAGCGTTGGCTGGCGGCTGCGAGCCCTCCTCGAAGCTTTCCTCCACGAATCGTGTCCTCACTACGAATTCCTCTCCAGTAGTTGGTTGCACACGAACATTTATCTGATGTCCTAACATTAGTCACGAGCTCGTTTGATTAGTGCCCTCTGCTCCACCTGTTGGTGCCGTGGGGACGGAAATGATTCGTTTCACGATCCCTTTCTTTGAAAGATGGCAAGGGGCAAGAGCGCGCATCTCGGTCGCATTCTAGAAGCGTACCGGCCCGTCGAATGTTTCTGCGGACTTTCAACTGCAGAGGTGAATGTCCGGATTATGCAAATTTGGGAAACCGCACGTTCACGGTTTCAAACTCTGACCCAAGTGGCAGAAGGACACCATGTCACCATCCGTCCTTGCATTTGCAGATTTTCATGCTGCTGCAGAGCAAGGAAAACTGTAAACTGAAACAGCATCTTACGTTTGTAATAATGAGACTAAGCGCCTGTTTAGTTCCCACCGAAACTTTTGAAACTTTGAAACTTCACTATTCATCAAAGGGAATCTTACATGCATGGAGTATTAAACGTGTGTTAATGACAAAACCCATTCCATAACCCCCCGGTAACTTTGCGAGACGAATCTAATGAGCCTAATTAGGCCATGATTAGACAACGTCGTGCTACAGTAAACAATCTCTAATGACAGATTAATTAGGCTTAATAGATTCGTCTCGCGATTTCCCGTCCATCCGTGTATTTAGTTTTATAATTAGATCATGTTTAGTCCTCCTAATCTTCGATTTAGAATTGGAAACTTTTTTCGCAAACTTACTTTCCAATCTAAACAGGCCCTAAATACCGTGCTTATATCAACAAAGTTTGATGTGAAATAAACTAGTAGTCGCCCTGCATCAGCAATTAATGGAGAAAATACTAAATGTTTCGTCAAATTGTCACCTTCTGCTATTACTTTAATATTGGTTTCATCATACAATTGCCAAATTTAGTTAGGTGGTCTTACTAGTCAGTCTACACATTCGAATAACAGCAACCTTAAGAACTAGTATCGATTTATAGCCAACAAGTCGTAATGTAAACCACAACCCTGAATCCCCGATGAGCGAACAAAGCTGCGTAACTTTCATCCACAACAAATTAAATGAAGATCTACCAAATAAAATTGTTATATTTGAATCCAAAACGTAAGAACTGTAAAAGTAAATTGATAAAAAATATTAAATTAGTTAATTTCATCTACCCATGAAATGAAATCTGTTTTCTTCTAGTGGGCATAGATTTTGTCTGGAGAACAAAATCTAATATTTTAACCAATTTACGTAATGTATTTTCGTCCACTAGCAAATTGGATGAATTATTTTTGTCCAACTAGTGGATGAAAATTTATTTGTTTTCGTCCACTTAGTGGGCCGACGATTAGGGGATATTTTGAAATTTCTAAGTTTTGGGTTTTATTTTGTAATATCCATAAAAAAAATGAAATGCAAGAAAACACTCTTTCCTTTGGTTCTATATCAGTTTCGTCTGAGCGGGTCAATCTGTGTTTCTTTTAATCTTTTTACATCTCAAAACAGAGGGTGACAGAAATAAAACGTTCATGTTTTTGTTATGTTTGCGACTTCTCAATCTGAGTATGGTCGTACTCTCAATTGGTCACCGAGTCAAAAAGCTCTGGGTTTTATGACCCTGAGCAGCTAATAATACTATACAGTATAGTTGCTCTGTTCAGATGTTGCATCCAAACAATGGCACAGGAAGGCTGGCTCAGCAATTGCAGACTCAAGCATTGACAGTAAAAATACTGTCCGTATTTACCCCAGTTAGAAACATTACACATGATATACCAAATGTATATGCGAAAAGGTTGCTCCACATGTACTTGTGCAAATCATTCTAAGTTCTGTCCCTTTTGTATTCCCTGCCGTCTCTTTTGGACTTTTCCTCTCCTCCTTTTTATCTCATACAAACAATTGGCAGCTCTTAACATGCAAGTTATGCCAAATATCTCTATGCCCTTCCTCCTGCATTCGTCCCAAGTCAGTGTCTACTATCTAGAACGTAATTACTTGCTCCAGAAAAAATAGTCTCGCGAGCTGTCAGGCCCCTTGGCGTTTGGAGAGTTAGAAAGAGCGACCGGCCTTCTCATTTCTCTTCAATGATCTCTGGAATCCTCCGGGAAAACTCTCTTGTCATCCTGACCGAGTTAAGCTGCCAAAGGAAAAAGAAAGCTATGTCAAATTCTGATGACTCCAGTGTTCATGGGGGTTTTGTGGTACTGAATTGTTTGTGCAAAATGTTACCGAATATAGCCTCCCATCACGGAAGCTCGAGTTCCTGCGCTTCAACTCTCCACGGTGTGTCGTGAATTCGTCCAGTATTTCAGAAGTGTATCCAGCTTGTTCATCTCTGCTGTGAACAGACTCATCGTCGCACTGCATAAAGGGTCAAATCAACTTGGTAAAATGGAAGTGCAAGCAATCTAGACTATAGCGACATATAATCTGAAAAATGGAAAAAAATGAGGTACATGCAGTGGAGTTGAATTAGCTTGTGTTGCATATAAATTAGGAAAGTGAACAGGCAATTGCAAAAAAAAGGCGGGTCAGGGGTTCATACCGCTGAAGGATCAGGGGTGAAACCCTCAAGTTCTTCATACTCAGCTGCATCTAATTCCCTCAGGTGGCGTGGATCAAAATACGTTGGAATGAAATGCTGCCTGATGACAATGAGAAAGAAGAAGAGCAGGGGGAAGAGGATTCCTGCCACTGGTATCCATGTCATCCCAAAGACGAGCAAGAGATAAATTAGCTGGAAAAGTGTGAAGGTAGATATTGTGTTGAAAGGCACCGACTCCACAAAGGATGCATGAGCACCTTCAAGAACCCTGTCAGAATTATACCAAACAAATAATCAATGAGAACATCTGTTTCCTAAATAAAAACTGGGTTGGGCCCAACCAAAGCGCACACAACATTTCTTCATAGGTAAGGTGATAAGAAATGAAAATATACGGCAGCAAACAAGGGCTTACTTGTAGCGCCTTTGAGATGTGATGAAAAGAAGCTGTATCCTCTCCCAGAACTGGTTCCCAGGAACACTGTCGATGGACATATAGGCAAAGTAACCCCAAAGGACTGATGTTGGTATCCTCTGAATGAGTGGCGTAACTCCGATACAGCAAGCAACCAACAGGGACTGCAACAGATTGCTTACTCTCTGCTCATTCACCCGGACAGGCAAATAAGCATCCACATGCTTTTCAGGATCAAATACTTCAGGCACTTTCCCTGCTCCTTCCCCCTCTGGAATAATGGCATCCTTCAAGTCCTTCAGGTCGTTGCGGGCAGAAAAGGACTGCAGCATTTTACAGAGATGTGTTTAGTGCCTTCAGGTAGTTGATACTATTTTCATTTTTTGTTTCTTAATTCTTACAGATGCAGTTAGCCTTTACAAATTCTATAAAGATCCACCATTATAGTTTGACAAATATGCTTTAGCAACATTTATGTTTTATCATCAGAAATAAAGGGGTGCTTTTAATAAGGCACCACAACGACAAATAGATCCTTTCATGTTGCGAGAAAAATAGATCCTTAGTAATGTATATGTTTCATAATGGATGAATACTCACGTCGCCTCCATGGTCCATTTTTACGAAAACCTCTTGCATCTTGCCATATACTTCTGAACTGGTAGCATTCTTCATCATTCCCTCCTTGGCAGTTTGGACCATCTTTTTACGAAGCAACTATTTTGAATGAAAGAGAGGGCACATGAGCAAGGTTAACTGTATAACAGACAACAGGTAAGGGACCTGTGAAAACGACCAACCTGCCCCTTGAGGACAGCAAGACTTCTTGTGTGCATGGGGGACTGAGGAAGTACTCCATTAGAAGGAGGAATGCCAACAAGACCGCAGATCAACGTCTGCATGGCATTTTTATAGTATGATGAGAAGAATGACGAAACAGAATAATAAAGGTCTGCTATCATGTTCATATTGGGAAAAAAACACCATCACATATACAATTTTCAACAACTGCTTTCCACTATCGATTTCTTATGCATTTCCGGACTTCTTTTCCTATAAGCAGTAGGAATTCACTAGTAAAACATTCATTTTTTTATTAAGTGATATCCCTGATATAAAAATGCTGTTATCTTAAATAGACAAAAATAAATGAACACAACATACCGTCAAGCTCAGGACCAAAATGTCATAATGGTAGGCTGATGGGTTCTTCAGATTAAATTCTTTCTGCTGAGCCATCTGTGAAGCTACACTGTGATCAAAGAAATAGAGCCCTGCAACCATCGCAGCAGGCACAATAGCCAGAAGTATATATGCAGGAGGGACAGAAAAAAGATCCTGCAATTTCATCAATGAAACATGTGGAATAGCCATAAAAATACTCTACACTCACAGAAACTACAATTGAATCATGAGTCATAGTAACAAACTTCCTAGTTACCATTGCTACTGTCCAGTGCTGGAGTGACTTGGGTTCCCAAGGAAGTGGAGTGAAGAGCCTCCTAGGGATCCCTGAAGGGATCTTGCTTGGCAATAAATATGACAGTGCTGTCCACAGTATGACCATCAGTGGAACACCATAGTCAGCAATTAGGCTCCTTTGCCACCCTGCAGGTATTATCTGGAGCTTTAGTAGTTGGTGTGTTGAAACCGTAGTGGAATCAAAAGTGTGTATGTATATATGTCATATGACAAACCAGTGCCGTATAGCGATGATCTTGCATCCCTGGTGGTTAATGAAGTATATAGTACGCCCATTGAAAAGATAACTCCAAGCAGACCATTAACATACAGCCATTGGAACTGGAATATTGGTTGACTTTGGTCTTTACCCTCAGGGGCGCTGAATTCACCAAACATCCCCTGTGACATGCTACGTAGTCAGTACTTAAAACCAAATCAGTTAAGAATTTAGATTTAAGACATTTAAATGGCATACCTTGATCGCCGCTTGCATGAACAGAATTGTGATCAACATTCCAAAAAGTTCTCCTGCAAACCTTGTAAATTTGTTTAGAACAACTGCAGCGTTAAACATTGCCATGAGGAACAGCATGACAGCAGTCCAGATGCAAACCCTGTAAAAAGGCCCCATGAAAAGGAAATACATGTACCATTTAGAAGTGAATGATGAACTAACACAGGCCATAACATATTATTGAGCCCTTACCATCCTGCCCATGGAAGAAACATTTTTTCTCCCAGGTTGGGCTGACTTTTAGCAAAATTGTAGATATATGTATACATTATAATCGTCGGCTCTGCAACTCCCACAATCAATAGCGGCTGTCCGCCTATTATTGAATGTATGATTCCACAAATAGCAGTTGATGCTAATGTCTCAACTGTGGTCAGTGCGCCATCTGAAACATATCAATTTTAATCATCGGCAATGTGGCTAAGAAATTAAGGAAAACTTTTTACGATTGTCTTTCTACAATGTGAATTTCGAGCGATGCAGAAAGCTGTTAATATTTTCCAATATTTCCTGTTTGAAACAACAATTGACATGCAGGCCAAACGGCAAATCGGTTTTCCCTTCTGTTTTGTACTAAGCAGGCGGCAAGCTAGAATGAAAGGATGCATCACATCATTGCAGTAACTGTGGATATCAATCCTGAATCCTGAGGTTGAATGGAGGGCAACCCACCTGTATCTTTGCTCAATTGCTCCCCAAAGGCTATTACAGGAACAGCGGATGCAAAGAATATGTAGATCGTCGGTGCCAGTATCCTGACAACAGATATCATGTAGCACAGTGAACATGGCGGTCTAAATTATGATGAGATGCACAAGCATTTTCAGCATGGTGCCTTGTGCAAACCTGAAACCAGAACGGAACCCATTGTCCCAGTCTTGTTTGTAACAAGCTGCTCTTCCTTTGAGATCCTCAGCCACTCCACTGAACGGGGCTCTATTAGACCCCGTCATCTGAACAACAAGGAGCTCCAAAACAATCAGATGTCGCGCTCACGAAAGGCATGCATTGGGTTTAAGTCATAAGTCAAAATGCGTCACAAAAACAGCATGCAGATGATATTCACAGAAATACACCACCAGATACGATCATACGAGAGGTATTAAGCGCGGGAAATCAAGACGCAACACCACACCAAAATTAACCAGTGATTGGAAAACAATTGTATTGAACTATTCGGCGTTCTGTTTCTAAAGGAAATTCCTTCAGATGTAGGCATGTAGCCCTACAATGTAACTGAAGCACGTGATCACAAATTTTTGTAGTTGTAGCCCCGGTGTCGAAAAGGCGCTTCCGCTTCTGAAATGGAATCCTGCTAGAAGAAACGAATAGCCTCCATTTCGCTGACTATACTATTGCATCATTCCAGATGGAAGAATGCCTGGAAAAGAATAAGCTTCCATTTCGCTGAACAGATCCAACGCAAAACATCATGTTGTATACATCCAGACAAAGCAAAATGAAAAAAAGAGACCTCGGATCGAGAGGCCAATCGAGCACGGACGCAGCAATAATATGGAAAAGCAACGCGCGCGCGTGAACCAAACCGCACATGGACCGATGGACCCCCGGACGTACCAGCGAGGAGGGGCGGCGGGCGGCGGCGCAATGCCGGCTGCCTCCACCGCGACGCGAGGCGGAGCCCTAGGCGTCGCGTCGGTGGGCGGAGGCTCGGGGGAGCGGGGCGGAGCGGAGCCAAGGGTGGCGAATCGCGGTGAGGGCCTGCTACTTATAGACGGCCAGGTGCCCAAATCGATCGGAGCGGCGGCGGAGAGGCGAGGCCGAGGCGCGAGGGGGGGAAGGGAAGGCCACGCTGTACACGTGTCATCAGACCAAGTCGCTCCGGCGAGGGCGCACGCTTTTGGGGTGGCGGTGGCGGGGCTTGAAGCCCCCGTGCGATCGCGGGTCGCGGCCATCCACTCGGCGTCCACAGCGGCCAGCGCAGCACGTCACTGTTTCTCTTTCCTCCTGTTATGTCATGGCGTGGACCGTGTCCCCGGACGCTCGGCTTGGTGCCCGTGGGAATGGGATTTTTCGTGGGAATTGGGACCGGTTCGTCTGTCCCCTTTTGCTCTGGCAGTCTTGCAGATTATTAGAATGCAAGAGCGAGAGAGATGCAAAATGATTCTCTGTATTTTATTCTGAGGAACAGTTAAGTATATATACAAAGCAAATGGGCAGGTGTCCCTTGGCCAAAAGGCGTCTGTCTATGTCTAAAGGGTGCCTCGAAGGGGCCTAATATCTAACTGTCATTAGCAGTTGCTAATGACGTGATTATCCTAATTGATCACTAATTAGTTAATCCTAATTAATCCTAATACTCCCCCTTGATCAATTTGATCTTGTATAGGCTCCATTTAATCTTTTGTAGGCACCGTCTAATCTTGTATATGCACCATTGTTTGTTCATCAGTTGTAGTCTTGAATCTTTGGAAAACCATGTGGGAAAAACCAAAGTATATTGATATACCAGGTAAAACTCCTTAAAAACCCAGTGGAAAGAATAAGGAGAACAACCATGATATATATAGAACTCTCAATGTTTATAGACCCTTTAGGTGACCCTAAAGATATAGTTTAAAAACAATTTTGATCAAAGATCAATATGTCACCATATGGTCAATATGCCTGAATATCATCTTCTAAAAACCCCGGTGGGGAAAACTTGATGATATAGCATATAATTTTATATAGGCATTGCCTCATCAAAAACTTTACATGAGAAACCTTGAAAGGAAAAACTCAAATAAAGAAAAGAGTACAATGTATCATATGTCCCAATATCATCCACCAAAAACCTCTATGAAAAATGGATGATATGACATAATCTTGTGTTGATATTGCCTCATTAAAAACTTTATATGAGAAACCCAATGGGAAAAACTCATAAAAAGAAAAGAGTGCAATATGATGTTTTCAACAAGTTATTAATCAGAGAGACGAGAGACTCTCCCCCTGAAACTTGCAAACCTTTCACACCGATGTACTCAACACATGAGAAATGTGGAGTATGGAAGACTTTGTGAATATCTCTTCGAGATTATCACAATACTTAGTTTGCAAATGTTCATATGTCCATATGACCTATGGAATAGAACCATCTTAATGCAAAATATTGCAATAAGCATAACTTATCACCATCTAAACAACACAAGCTGCATTACCTATATAGATAATGACCTTTGGTTCAAGAGAATCAATACCACATAACTTCAGTATGTGATATATCATTCTGCCAAGCTATGCACATTCATGTGTTGCCTTGTATAATACAATGCTAGAATGATTAATGGAATTGACCGTTAAATGTCTACTTAAAGACTACTATAAATTGGTCTTTCCATATTTATGTAAAGGCTATCTCCATGATCTGGAATTTGGGGATCTAATAGATAACCAGAATAATAATATCCATGTAACTGGATCTTGGATTATACCAAGATTGCATGTGCTATTTTGATATATCAACGATATTCTTAACTTCAACCTACCAACATTTGGTAGAGTAGCGCTACTACTGGATAGCAAATTATTGCAAAGATAATATCCGGCCGGGAACTTTTGCAATATATATACTAGCGCATAAATAGCACAAAGATAATGGACCATATGTTCCAAAATTTCATCTCAATCACTATGACATAAAACAATCTTCCTCTATCATGAGGTAGAATAACCATAGGATTCCCTTTCATATTGAGTTATTCAATATGATGTGGATATAGATAGCTTTACTACAAAACCTGGGAGAGGATATTTGGATCCTAAACACAAAATTAAATTTTTGATTTAGACTGTATCTCCCATCTCTTTACTCCGTCTTTAGATTACAACGTGCTCTTGACAAGTGTTCATTACCAATGATGTCAAGATTATTGACAAACATATAATACTAGGAAATCCAATCAAGGATTCCGAAATGAACACCACGCGTAATCAATCTTGTATCCTTTAATATAAGGAATACACACAAAGTCGATTGTACCAAATTCGACTTAACTACTTTAAGCCATATATTGACTTAAGCAATACACAATATGTGTTGCGCTTTTATGTATGAGGGTTTGGTATGTGAACTCCTTCCCGGAAACTTCACAAATATACCAAATCAAGTGATTATTTGCAACCACTACATCTATCGACTGCAAAGATAGACGCTTTTGTACTGCCAATCAAAGTTAGTATCGGAATTTTACAATTTACTATGGAGAATAATTGCATTGAAAACAATGCTCTGGGCTTTGCGTAAACCCCTTATGCTACTAGTCTTGCTTTATATCTCACCACTCCGTTGTTCTCAATCCATCCTAGGATGAAAACACTTTGTACCCACAGTAAAGGTACATGAGGTGTTAGCTTTATAGCTTCTAACTCCTCTTTTCTGATGAGCAAGACTATCTCTGTATGTACAACTCAACAAGTTCCAGTAAGAGTGACAAAGCACTCTGCCTAGGTCTTATTAACTGGATAACTTGAAATATTGTATACAATTTATTCAGAGAAGTATGAGTCGACTCGTGTAGCCTTTATATGATATAATTCTCCTGTTATCAAAATTAAAAATGAACCCTAAATGACTCATCATGACTTCCTTAAACGAGAGTCATGGCTTTCCGATATCCCAGCATCAGGATCTTGGTGCACCTTTGAGCTGGGTTTTGTGGATGATATCTATCCACAAGGTAATAACCAATATTTACCCACAAGATGTTAGCAACCATAGGTTGACTTGCATTTACTATCTTAGAAGGAAAGCCTTCTATTGCTAGCATAAGTAATCCTGCTTTATGACCATACTTCTCCCCCTCTTATTTGCAAATGGGAGTCGAGTGATTTTACTTAGTACCACTACTCTTTCTGGCTCATACTTGCAGTAGAATTAATAATCAGTAAATGCATTTGGCAGTTTATTTGCAATGTTGTGCAAATCAATAATTCTTTCAACTCATTTAGTACGTGATCCTGAGCTTAAAATGCTTTATGCATTCCAAATATTTTCCGGGCATTATATATGGTACTACTAATCTCCCCCTAATGCCTGGAAAAGCTCATTTATACGAAAACCAACATACGGGTTGTAAATAGATCCTCTCCAAGAGATCTAGATACTGAACAATCGACGGAGATTGAAATCTCAGATTGATCCTGTGTGAACCCATCAATGTATGCTGCGGTGGTGAGATTGGTACGTATACAACGTAGTCTAATCTTACGCAAATAGGAAATCTTCATGGATTCCTACGTACTAAATGCATATGGGGTATGCAGTTAATCATAAGTCAGGAGTGTGTAAGTCTACCTGACTCCAACATGAAGTTGGCATATAGCAATTTACTAATAGTGGTCCTGCGATGACATCAATGTCATACTTATAGATTCCAAATTATCCATTTGGATATGTAACTAAACTCTTATTATACCCAACAATCGTCATTGAAGGTACAAAAGTTTAGTAGTGTTCAGGATAATGCTCATAACAAGAGCACTATCTACCAAATGCATGGCTAAGTGTGGAAACTTCCACACTCTAGATCATCTCATAGATGTATCTATATAACCATGAAATGCCTGAACTGTCCAGACAATCTTTGTGTCGGACATTAGAAACTTCCTCGGGAGCTTTAAATTTAAGATTGAAAACCCCTTCAAATATTAAGTCTTAGCTCCCCCTGTTATCCATTTCTGTTTGATATAGATCAACCTTGAGTTTAAGAGTATGACATTGTTTAGCATTCTGCTAAATACAACCACTTATATGACTTTATTGTGTCAATATGTGGTTCTCGTTGTCACTACTCAGTTGCACATGGGGCCTTTTGCTTCCATCATTGGAAGTAAATTGTATGAACAATAGGATCCTAGTCTTAAAGACATGATCTACTTTATTGTTCATAATACTCATGAAGCGTATGCCATAAAGTAAGTGCACTTCCTTCCATAAGGTATTTTTATCGATAATCTTGATGGATGTAGTACCTTAATAACAACAAGGCATAATTTCTTTGATCTATAATAAATAACCCCTAAGTGAGGGTCATTAAACTCTTCTAGTAGTTTATGGGATAAAACCAATTATTAATGTCCATTGTCCATGTGGGATATTGATGCCATCAAGAGCGAGTTCAATAAACTCCTCTGAAGTCAATATCCACAACATGTGACAGACCATTGATTGAATGAATTTACAATTAAGGTAAAAATCAAAATCAATATGGTAATGTTGTAATCTGAAAATGCAATATTTTATAAGTGTTTATCTTATCATAGTTTTGGATTATTGTAGGTAGTCACATTAATGTGTAGACCATACAATTTAATCATCATAAGTTTTGATATACACAAGGCAGATAATCTCGATGTCAAAGACAAAGAGTAGATCTCTATAGTAGGCAAATATTTTGCTGCCTAAGCACGGTCTCAGGGCAGAATAATTCACAAAGAATTAAACGCAGCCAGTGCATTTAGGACTCTACTATCTTGTGTAATAATAAAACAATATGATGACAAAGATCAATCCAAAACCTTTATTTTGATTAGAACACGGTGTAGGTAATCATCAAGTTTCAAAGAAACAAGATGTAGACCAATCAGTAATAGGTGATTGAATCACTGCTATGGCACGGTCTCGAGGCAGGATAATTCACGGGGAATTAAACACAGCCAATGCCATAAACTCCATTACCTTGTGTATATAACCAAAATAAACAAGATATATATTGCAACTGAAATTCTATAGTAACTAAAATTCTCTAATACTATAGATTGTAAGTTAACTTGCAATTAAGTCAACTAGCAAATTTAATTTGTATGTGGTGCTAAAATTGTGGTTTGGGGCACCCACATACCCAATTCTATCATAAAATTACAATTGCAACTAATATGTTGGTGCCAAATAGGGGATTTGGGTGCACCAACATAAGCCAAAAACAAAATTAGCAAGTCACAATGTAATATGTATGTGGTGCGAATGGTGATTTGATGCACCACATACTCCAAAAATATGATAGAAATACAAGACATTGCACAGTAATATAAATAAACCACACTTATATTCACAATGTCAATATCCAGCAGTACATAGCAGCAACAATCAAGATAAAATGCTGATGTTCTTGCAGAAATTAACTAGCAAATAATATGCTAATAATACTAATTTACTACTGAAATAGAAAATAATAAAAGAAAAAAGAAAACAAACAGAGATAGGCCAAGGCGGCCGGCTTTGGCCCAGCAGCCGGCCAGGCCCGCGAGGCCGGCGCGGCCAGCAGCCGGCAGGCCCGCGAGGCCGGCGTGGCCCAGTCGGCCAGAGGCCCAGCCGCGCAGTATAAAAGGCCGGCGGTTAGGGATGAAACCCTAACCGCCCGACCCCAACCCGCCGCTTCGGCCGCCGCCGCCGCTGGCCCACCGTCGTGTGGCCACCGCCGCGTCGTCCGCCACCAGCGCAAGGCCACGGCCACCGCAACGGTTTGCACCGCCGCTAGGCCACAGCCACTGCACCGCCGTCCGCCGATGTCCGCCGCCGCGCCGCCGTCCAGCCGTCTCTGCTCCTCCTCCCTCCTTCCCTCCCATGGCAGATCAGGGCCCATGCCCGTCTCTCCAGCCATGGAGGCCGGCCGGCAGGGCGACCCCCGCGCATCCCCGGCGAGTTCCAGCCATGAGGCTGTCGCTCCCAACCGAGAAAAGGCGAGGCCGCCCAACTGGCCCTCCGACATCGATTCAGCGGCGGCGAGCCGCCTCCCCCTCAACAGAGGAAGAGGCAACCCCCGCTCCGATGGTGCTCCGGCGCAGGTCCTCGCCGCGGTTGGCGGCGATGTCGGCGTACGACGGCGGCGTGCGGGTCGAGGGAGTCACAATTGGAGACAGAGCCGGTGAAGGAGTACGGATCGGAG
>CM014272.1:68958879-69003417 GCA_004135705.1 Alloteropsis semialata | reverse complement strand
GTTCAAATTAATAGATAAAAATAGTTTTATTTAGTCGTATCATTTTAATTATTTTGTCCTACAAACCTAGAGTAATATGTCATAGGTTTTTTGAAACATGAGTTCAAGTGAGAAGAAAATAACTTTTGGTTTAACATGACTATATTTTTAAAATTTCTAAGTAGCGATGCATATTTTGGTTGAAAGGTGTAGTGATGTTGATAAATTATATTTTCGTGTTTACAGGGAGATATAGGTTATTGGCTTAATGTATATCATTTTCGGTAATAGTTAGAAATTAACTTTGAGTTTGAATTTTAAACCTTAATGGGCAATAGATGTATCTTTTTTGTTTTTGTCCCATGCATACCATTACCATTTATTTTTGTTTAATTTATTTTTGAGTTTGAGTTTGAGATCTAGGTTATTGGCTCAATGCGTACCATTACCATTTGTTATTGTTTTGCTCCCCCGGTATCCAATTGCTATAGCCCCATGCATGCTTGTTGAGTCATCGGCCCTCACTATGTGTGGTCTCTTCATTTGGTTGTCCCTGTCTCCATCACGTCTTTTTTCTCATATTCCTTCTACTATATTAGTTACTCAAAGCACTTATATTTGAAGGATGTAAGTCTTCGTCTCTCACGTTTGTCTTTCATTAGATGTTAAACATTTGTTCGAATTTTAAAAACAAATGCATATAGTTTTGTTTCTAATGGTGCGTTTTATTTATTTTTCTAGATGGATCAAACTAAGGTACTATCTATGTTTTTCACCATTTTTAACCTATGCGTTCTTTCATAATAAATTTTTTATACATTCATTATTGCAGTTCGCATGGTATAGCTTTCTTTTTTGAACTCATCATGTCTCTCCTGCTTCTGCTTCCAAGGGGTTTTACCCGCTATGCCGCGATCATTGAAGATGTATTCATGACGCTTAGCACTTTACCATGCATGTTCTTTCCTCTTTCTGAACACAACCTTCAGCTTGCTATGGATGGATGTGCATGTCAAGTCTCGATTTCCATGTTGCTTTGTTCTGGATCTTGTTAGAACTGCACGTAATTGCATCATTTATCATTCATTTTGTCCTAAATTTTTCAGATCTCATTGGTCCATTAATCACAACACTACATAGCAAGACATCACCATATTTCTACTTCTCACTGTTGTTAGTAGTTTATCACCATGCCTTGGTTGCCACGTTAGGATGATGCTCGGCCTTAACTGCCTAATTCTAATGGGATCATGTAGTGGCTATGACATGACTTTATAGCCGTGCTATAATTGTTGTGTTCCTAGTATCTGCATAAGTAAAATTCTTCAAAAATAAATGAAATAAAATACCATTTTTTATTTTTTTCTTCTATTATATTTATTTGTGTGTTGCATGTAATTTTTATTTTTCTATCTTCTTTAAAATTCATATATAATACTACTAACTATATCTTGTTAATCAAATTTAAAAAACTCATTAGAATAATCTGAATGATTAATATTATCTCATAAAATCAATATTATATATTATTTTTTATTAGCAAGGTAATTTCAGGTCCTATATCAAAATTAAGCTTTATTTGTATCCATTTAATTCTTTAGTAATTGTTTTTAATTCAGCTAATAAAATAATAAAATATTTTCTTAATTATAATACTAATAAAAACAATATTATATTGTGTTTAATTAGGTTGTATCCATTTAGTTCTTTGTTAATTATTATTTGGCACATACTTTTTATTTATATATATTGCTTCTAAATTCATACACAAAACAAATATTAATTTCTTATTTTTATTCTGAATATAGCTATGTATTTATTGTGTTTGATATAGACTCCTGAGCTAATTGCTAATTATATATTTTTTATTTTTTTAATTTATCTATTTACTAATCGTATTCAATATGTACTCTTTGGTCAAGTGCTATTTTTTATTTATAATTAAACTATTTAGTAATTGTATTTGACGTGGATACTTTGGTTCTAATTTACTGATTTTTTATTTTGAAATTAGCTATTATTAATTATTTTCAATAAGGACTTTTTTAGATAATATAGACTGATAGATCATCATAACATTGTATATTTTTTACTTCTAGATTCATTAATCTAAGGTTATCTATGTTTGCTACAAATTGTGGCTGGCCGAATTTCTTTGTCAATAAATTTGGTGAGATACTATTTGCATCAAAAAATCTTTATAACATGAATTAAGCATAGCTTAGTTGCTTAGGTTCCTCGTGATATAACATGTATTCATAGAGGTGAGTGTGCATATGTGTGTGAGTGTGTGTGTACTGGTGTTTCAAGAAAAATCTTCATAACCCAACTCTAATGAATTGGTCATCGTGTCTTTTTTTCTTGTATGCATTTGCATGGAGATTATCTCATCTATTTAGTGGCAATATGGGATTATCCAATAAAGGGTCTAGAGATTGGATACATCAGCATGCATGTGCGTGTGTGTAAAAACACATCAATTTCATGAATTCTTCCTTTGCAGCACTATATGGATAAAGGTAGCATCTTCCGATTCTATCTATTTGTTCATATGGCAAAGCACCTAACCTGCTGAATCACACAGTTCCAAAATAATGCAACTCATACGTGCATGTAGCTTCTGTGGCCTCCTTGATCTAGTTCACAATTGATCTACATGTTGTCATCATCATCGATCGTTTCTGTATTTCAGCTAGTTGTATCCTTCGTTTCTCTAAGATGCTCCCGCAAAAAAAGTATTGCATAAGTCATGAAAAGTCGTCAACTTCTAGCAACGTTTTGGCTCCGTTGACAGTTATATATGCTGCTCCTTCGCATGGGCGGCACAACCTTTACATGGGACATAGGAACCCTTCAATGTTCACATCGTCTGTGCCACCTGTGATACTTTTGCGTTGATTTTGCAGGACTGCTAATTGGATCCACCGGAAGTTAAATAAATAAAAATCATATCGATGTTTTATTTGCATCTTCATTTAGAGTTATAACCGTATTCGACGTGGACACTTATTGCTGATTTACTTTTTTTATTCCAAAATTCGCTATTACTAATATTTTTTTATGAGAACTTTTAGGGGTAAGTTAGACCGTTAGATATACATTAAGTCCAATGGTGTATATTCTTTTCTTTTTTGGATTAACGTGAGAATTTCTAGGACCCTTAGATATACATTAAATCCAATAGTGCATATTCTTTTCTTTTTTAGATTAACGTGGGAATTTCTAGGACCGTTAGATATACCTTAAATCCAATGATGTATATTTTTTCTTTTTTGGATTAACGTGAGAATTTCTCTCAATGAACGTGGTGGCTTCTTTTAACAATTTTGGATTAACATGGGAATTTCTAGGACCCTTTCTAGGACCCTTATACATTAAATCTAATGGTGTATATTTTTTTCTTTTTTAGATTAACGTGGAAATTTCTAGGACTGTTAGATATACATTAAATCCAACGGTGCATATTTTTTCTTTTTTGGATTAACGTGAGAATTTCTAGACCCTCTCGACGAACGTGGTGGCTTTTTTTAACAATTTTGGATTAACATGGGAATTTCTAGGACCCTTAGATATACATTAAATCTAATAGTGCATATTTTTTCTTTTTTAGATTAACGTGGGAATTTCTAGGACCGTTAGATATACATTAAATCCAACGGTGCATATTCTTTTCTTTTTTGGATTAACGTGAGAATTTCTAGACCCTCTCGACGAACGTGGTGGCTTTTTTAACAATTTTGGATTAACATGGGAATTTCTAGGACCCTTAGATATACATTAAATCTAATAGTGCATATTTTTTCTTTTTTAGATTAACGTGGGAATTTCTAGGACCGTTAGATATACATTAAGTCCAATGTATTCTTTTTTTTGGATTAACATGGGCGCAGAAATTTCTAGGACCCTTAGATACACATTAAATCCATTGGTGCATATTCTTTTCTTTTTTGATTAACGTGGGAATTTCTAGGACCATTACATATACATTAAATCCAACGGTGCATATTCTTTTCTTTTTTGGATTAACGTGGGCGCGGGAATTTCTAGGACCCTAAGATATACATTAAATCCAATTGTGCATATTTTTTCTTTTTTGAATTAATGTGGGAATTTCTAGGACCGTTAGATATACATTAAATCCAACGGTGCATACTCTTTTCTTTTTTGGATTAACGTGGGATTTTCTAGACCCTCTCGGCGAACGTGGTGACTTTTTTTAACACTATTGTATTAAGATAATAAATAGATTACAACCAGGAGCACTTATAGTTATAGACCATACAAAAGAATAGAGTGTAAAGAGCTCAGCCTCAATCCTACCACTAAACTTGATATATGGTGCTGAAAATCTCCACGACAATAGTCTCCAACCTTGAGTGCTCTTGCTGGTACAAGTGCCACATGCGACCTCGGTTGCCACTGGTAGCACCGTCGGCGACGGCATCATGCAGCATCAGGAAGAGGAACTGCGTTCTCCTCCCTCTTCTTCTGCGCAAGCTCAACAACATGACAGACCATGTCCTTCAAGTCGGTGTCCGACGACCCGCCCTCGGCCATGGCGGCCCTCGACCTCGCGGCGAGCTCCTTCGCCTTCGCACGCCGCGCCGCGCCGGCAGGCCCCGCGTCCATCAGCTCGGCCACCGCCCTGGCAACGCCGTCCCTCCCGACCTGCACCTCCAGGATCTCCCCGGGCTTCACGAGCCCCGCGTGCGTGGCCGGCACCTTCACGCCGGCGCGGACGCCGAAGCCGAGCACGTCCACCACCAGCGCCTCGTTCAGGAACTGGTCGGCGAAGTGCGGCCACGTCAGCAGCGGCACGCCGTGGCAGACGGCCTCCAGCGTCGAGTTCCACCCGCAGTGCGTCAGGAAGCCCCCCACGGACCGGTGCGACAGGATAGCCAGCTGCGGCGCCCACCCGCGGATGACCAGGCCCCGGCCCTTGACGCGGGCCTCGAACTCCGCGTCGAGGCCGGCGGTCTCTTTGACCGCCCAGATGAACGGCCGGCGGGACGCTTCCAGGCCGGCGGCGAGCTCGGCAACCTGCGGCGGGAACAGGCGGGCGGCGCTGCCGAAGTTGACGTAGAGCGTGGACGCCGCCGGCCGCGCGTCGAGCCAGGACACGATGTCGTCGGCGTCCATGGCCGCGCGGTTGCCTCTGACCGCCATCGTGTCAGCGCCGGTGTTGAGGAGGCAGAGCGGCCCGACTGCCCAGACCTTCCGACCGAGCGCCGCCGCGTAGCGCTCGACGAACGCGCCCTCCAAGGCCGCGCACGTGTTCACGAGTAGGCCGTCGGCGGTGGCCTCGGCTTCGAGCAGCTCCCGCCGCTGCCTCTCCAGCCCTGGCCACTGGAACAGCCCGAGCGACGTCGCCCTGTTGACAACCACCGCCGGCACCGGGAAGTCCGGCACCTCGAACGGCTCGAAGTCGCCGGCAGCGCGGTCGTGCACGCCGTGCCTCGCTAGGTTGTGCACGGCGAGGAGGAAGAACGTGGACGGGCCGTGGAACACGAGCCGCGGGACGCCGAGCCGCCGCGCGACGCCCGCCGCCCACGGGCAGAACGAGTCGAAGACGAGGCAGTCCGGGCGCCGGGGCAGCGACCGGAGGTACGCCTCGAGCGGCCCGGCGAGCAGCCAGACGGCGTCGTAGAAAGGGATGAGGAGGGATAGGTCGGTCAGCATGTCGAGGTTCTCGCAGCCCTCGGGCAGGCCCAGCGCGGGCCCCGGGAAGGCGAGCTCGGCGAAGTCGACGGCGAGCCCCGCCCGCGCGGCGTGCTCCAGGACGTCCCTGTTGCGCGCGGCGTTCACGGGCGTCAGCACGACGGTGGCGCGCGCGCCGTGGCCGGCGACGAGGCGCGCCAGGTCGAGCATGGGGAGCACGTGGCCCTGCGCCAAGAGCGGCACCAGCACGAAGTGGAGCTCCGCCGCCGCCATTGCCTGCTACCGCCGTTGCCCTGTGACTTTAGCGCTACTGCTGCTGCACGGGCCCCGCGATAATGTTCATGCTAAATACCGAAGATTTGCCCGTGCATATAATGCCTCGGAGTACAATCTGGTTTCATCTGTGATGTGGACGTGGGCAGAGTTTAATGCACACTTTTGGTCTTTTTATGTCATATTTAAAAATTGAAATGGTTCAATAACAAAATTCGCAAACTAAAGTTTCATTATTTGTATATATAGTCTCTCTGTCCCAAATTACAATCTGTTTTGGTGTATGTGTATATCTAGATGCACTCATATTTCACGTGTTAGCCCAGAATATAATCAGGGGCCTAAAAGACCTCAAATAATAATAATAATGTATTCAAACCCGAAACAGAAGTCAATAAGCATCTAGCCGCCATCAGAGACAAAACGACGCACACCACAGGTCCACAGCGACCGCAAGTGTTCCAGCATCTGGAAACAAAAACCGCGAACGGCGACCATTCGCGTGGAGAGAAAACCACGGCAGTGACCGGCACCATCGTCGGCCGCACGGCGCACGGAAGTAGCCGCCGTCCAATGGGCAATGGCCGCAAGGCCGTCGCACATTACTATTGGCCAGCAGCTGTTCATCGCTGGTGCCAATGGAATGGGGAACCTTTATGGAAATTGGCAACAATGCAAATCCTCTGCGGTCCGCCATCGATGTAAGCTCAAGCACCTTTGAGAGACCAGGGGGGAGAGAGAAAAAAAAAGGCGAGCAGAGAAACTCTTTCAGTAGCAGAACATTTCTCTTCTGCTTTACTTAAGATTCCCCCAGCCCATACAATATTGAATAGAAACGTCTAATTTTTTGAAATAGAAGCTTTCGGTACCTTTCTGTGTTGATTCGAGAGGGTTCCAACTCCAGTGAAAAACAACAGAAAAAGGACAGCCATGCTGTATAAGCTTCACATGCTTTCTGTGATGTTTTGTATTCATCCTAGGATAGCTATTCATGGGTAGTGTATCCACGGTCATTCATCAGCTATCTAATTTGGCAATAGAGCCGGACCAGATGACACACCCCTAAGCAGCTTTCTGTGATGCAGTTCTGTTTTATCATGTTGCGTGCATCATGTAGAGGCTGCAACTACTTTTTTGCCATTTTAAACAAAAAAAATACTTCTCTGTTTTTATCTGAAGTTAATTATGTAACTCCAAACTCTGTACATACCAAGTCCAATGAGGCAGTGGCTTAGTTCAAATGTTTCATCTTCCAGTCTAACTGAGCTATTTCATCTCAGTATGTTGATGGCCCACATTAAAGTTTACCTGGCCAATCAACTGATGTGTTGCTTGGTCCAATGACTGGGTTCAAATGTTTCATATCACCCCACAGAAAGTCTACCATATGGTAGCAAAGTCTACATTTCCTACATTTTATTTACCATTTAGTCAATGTCTCGGTATTTTTTAAAAATATTGCTCAGTTGGCCAAGTTGCTCACCTGTTAATATGCAATCCTGACAGATATATAGCTCAACTACTCTTTGCTCATTCAAGTGCAGCCGAATTCAGTGATCTTGAGTTTTGAACTCAAATCATCTTTCCAACAATAACAGGAGCGAACTGCAGCCACAAATATACTGCGGTTCAGAAGAGATAACTTCGTATCATTGAAACAAATGTTAGCAGAAATACTAAATTGACCGATCCCGATGGATCACAAAAGATCCAATCCTACCATATACTTTAGTTTCTTTTTACATCTGGCTCATTGTTTCATTGGTTCTCCTATGTCATTTTTTTCCTGCAATTGGATCTATTTTTTGTTAGTTACAATAGCCAACTGTGACACCACATATCTGATTGACTGGTTAATTTTTTTGATGCTATACCAACAACTATTTTTTTTTAACACTCGAGACTAAAGATTGAGACCAGTTTGAAGTTTGGTCGACGGACTCCACTGGTGAAAGTGAAAGACAAAGCAGGTGCTTGGAAAAAGCGAGAAAAACAAGCAGCCCTTTGCATACCAACTATGTATTTTCTTATTGCATTGGAGTCAATGGGTCAATGCTTTCAAGATAATTTGATGAGCAAGTAGCATATCTAATATCTTTTATTGAAACAGTAATGTGTTGATTAAGAGGCAGCAGTTTCTTCTCCACTCTGCATTTGAGTGAAGACTAAACAGGTAGACATCCATGGAATGCCAAGATGAAACTCCAAAGCCACACTTCGTTCTGGTGCCATTCATGGCCCAAGGCCACACCATTCCCATGATTGACATGGCACATCTCCTTGCAAAACATGGCGCCATGGTTACCTTCATCACCACCCCTGCCAACGCTGCACGGATAGAGTCCACCATTGATAGGGCAAGAGAGCTGAACCTCCCAATCCACTTTGTACCCCTCAAGCTCGACTGTGCCAAGGTAGGACTACCCGAAGGTTGCGAGAATGTTGACAAGGTCCTAGGGAAAGTGCAGGTGAAGAGTTTGACAGATGCCTATAGCATGCTACACAAACCCCTTATATCTTACCTCCAAGCACAGAGCAACCAGCCTTCCAGCATAATATCAGACTTGTGCCAGCCATGGACAGGAGATGTTGCAAGGGAGCTGGGAATCCCAAGGTTCATGTTCAATGGTTTCTGCGCCTTCTCCTCCCTCTGCAGGTACCTTACTGTTCTGTTCATTAATCATTTTTTCTTTCCTTTTTGTCTTCCTCATATCTAAGGTGGGAATTTTGCGGCGACGTTTTAGGTATATCATCCATCAAGAGAAGGTATTTAAGAATATAGCTGATGACGATGAGCTAATTATCATTCCTGGGTTTCCTCATCACCTTGACATATCAAAGGCGAGATCACCAGGGAACTTCAATTCACCAGGTTTTGAGCAATTCAGTGAGAAGATCCTGGAGGAGGAACGGAGAGCTGATGGTGTGGTCACTAACAGCTTCTATGAGCTAGAGCCGTTGTACCATGAGGCTACGAGACGAAAATAGGTAAGAAAGTATTTTCCCTTGGTCCGATGTTCCTTTGTAATACTGAGATGAGTGCGATAGCAGCCAGGGGTGATAAGGCATCGATTGATCAGAAGCATTGCTTGCAATGGCTTGAGTCCATGAAGCCAGGCTCAGTTCTTTATGTTAGCTTTGGTAGCATGGCTCGTACTGTGGCTTCTCAGCTTAAAGAGATTGCACTGGGCTTAGAGGCTTCAAGGAGGCCATTTCTTTGGGTGATAAAATCTGATGATGAGGCTTCTGATACTGAGAAATTACTGACTGAGGGATTTGAGGAGAGAATAAGGGACAGAGGTCTCATAATAAGAGGTTGGGCACAACAAGCTATGATACTCTCCCATCCATCTTTAGGGGGATTCATGACGCACTGTGGCTGGAACTCGACAATAGAAGGAATTTCAAGTGGGGTGCCCATGATTACATGGCCACATTGTGCAGAGCAATTCTTGAATGAGAAGCTGATTGTAGATATTCTGAAGGTAGGAGTGCCTGTTGGTGTACAGAACATCACAAGTAGGACTATGGATGCTCATGAAGTTTCTATAGTGAAGAGGAATCATATAGAGAAAGCCGTGTTAGAACTGATGGGTGAAGATACAGATGCAAAGGAGAGAAGAATGAGAGCTAGGGAACTAAAGCATAAGGCTAGACAGGCTATAGAAGGAGGGTCATCCTACAGCAATATACAGCAGCTGATTGAATATGTTATGACCACTTGCATCGAAAAAAATATGTTATGACCACGAAATAAGACCAGAAGTTCAGCGATCTATGCTCTTATTGTTCCTAAAGGAATTAAGCCATTTCTCCAAATTCCATGTATTGTAAGACATGGTATGTTCAGACTCAGAAACTTTTGTGTACCATTCTTCCGTGAGAAAACCTCCACAGCAACCATATTGTTCAGCGCTCTTGTTATTGATCTTACAAACTAATATTTAAATATGTGAAATGCTTGGTACACAGTCTTCTTTTTCACTGGATAGTAGTAGACTAGTAGGCCCAGTCGCTATTTACTGGGAGGTGTTGTAGCAGTGTAGGGACCGTTTATAATCAGTTGCATCATATCCATGCACAAATTGAGAAATAAAAGTAAGCTCTAGTGATGAAGCACACATGACATAAGCCCTCCAAAAAACTGTCAATTTTGTAATTTTTCCGCAATAACTTCTGTTTATATCAAATAGGAGGCACTTGAAGACAGTTTCTTGTTATGTAAGAACATCACATTGATTGCTAACACGTTATTGTAGGAGGCACTCGAACACATTATTGAAGAAACAATAACCAAGACTCAACATCGAATAGCTAAAAGACGAAGATTACGAAAAGCACCTGCCCAATTTTGACTGCGCAGATCATAGAGAATATGCCTCTAACAATGTGCTGGTTGTATGGAATATTATTTTTTTATTTTGTTCAACCCAAACAGTAACAATACTAACTGGAGAAAATATTGATAGCAAGTGAATGTTGAGAACACCATTAGTTATACAGCTTCATTACTTAAATAAAATATATAATTGACTTGTTCTGTAGTTCTGCCCTTAGTTACATTACTAATTATAATTCTATAGCTTCTCGAACAGTCTGAACAGAAATTTCTTTTCTGTTTTCAGAAACTTCTTCAAAGTAAGTATAACAGATTAGCCATCAAGTTTTATTCAGGGATGTCCATGGGAAAGGAACTGTGCGAATCAATTATCTGAACGATGTAGACTCCAAATAGGGCCTTGTATTGTCATTATCTGCTATATTTTCCAGTAAATCTCATAGTCACAGATATAAGGATCACACCTTCAGCTCCAATTTCTCACAATTTTCCATTGTCTTGATCGGTCCATCGCACTGGGTAGCTGCCCCGTCTCGCTTAGCATGCACGCCACAGCTCCCCATCCACTGCGCTGTGAACTGCAGCCTGCAGGGACCCATGGCCGGGCTCCGCGGCACCAGGGACCCCAGTGAGGAATTCCGCCGAACATGTCTCGGGCACCGGCCGTGCACCCACACCGAATCTGGCGTCCTTGCGAGGAAGAAAGCCACCAGAAATCTTTCACTCTCGGAATCGGTTTTCACACTTACAGCAATGATTGATCCGGTGAACAACAGGCGATCCATGGAGAATCTCGGGGGCAACGGCGGCGGCAGCCAGCAGCCATGGTGGTGTGCTGCTGCGTCTGCGACTGCGACTGCACAAAGCAACCCTGCAGCAGTTAACAATTTGGTCATATATGTGTGTGCGGATTGACTAGAGTGCATGAAAGAGATCAAGGACCACGCGCTGCCGCACTCACAGTAACGCGGCAGAGCAAGGCTGGAACGGGCGCAGGCAATGCAGCTACAGGGGACGCAGCAGCCTTTGAGTTTTGGTGCAGGCAGCGGCAGCGGGGTCGAGAGTCGGGACCTCACCTCTTTTCAGCGCTGGATGATCTCTGCATGTCTGTAGCTCGGAACTTGAGGCGGCCAAGAAGAGATCATTCGTGCAGGCTTTTCTTTTTTACATAGCCTATGGGGGTAATCTCCGGCCTCTGCAACAAGTCACCAAACTAGTCCATACTTGATGCGATGCTTGTGATTGTTCTGTTCTGTTCTGTTCATGTGATCATGTCCACAGCACATTTTTTTTTTTCATCCGGTTCTGTTGTAAAGTTAGGTTGCTCCCCCTAGGAGACAAACCGATGTTGTGTGGACAATGCCAGTGTATCAGCAATGTGAAAATTTGGCGATAGTTTCTTTCAAAGAAGAAGAAGAAGAAGATTTGGCTAACCATATCCCACTTTAAGGACAGCTTAGACTGACCATATGTCCATATCCCGGCCAGACGGCCATCCATACTATGGAAGCTTGGGACGCCCTTAAGGACAGCTACAGCTACAGTTACAGTACCAACAGTAGCCTCTTTCCAGCTATTGCGAAACGTATATGGGTGGGAAAAAAGCTACATGTTCATGAATCATGAGACAATCCTGTCGAGTAGCTAGAAACAGAGAAGCAGCAAGGCATGGCCATCAAGCCAATCACGCATGCAGAGAAAAAATACAAGGCTGGCTACACATGAATGAAAGGTTAAATGCGTAGGGAAGGCCTACGGGAGCTATCAAGACATGTGTAAACTAAATTCTTACAATACTTTCCGTCCAATTTCTGCGTTTCAAATGAGACTGGACTAGTGTTCAAATTTTTGCAGTACTGAAGCTTGAGCCTGATGGGAATGCTATTATTATAACTGAGCAAGCAAACTGGTCGAAGAGCTGGAGCTTAGCCGTACCCCCCCTTTCTGTTTATAGGTTGTCTTGGTCCTGTGTTGTGTTGCTTTTGTTTTCCTAGCCTTTGTTATCGTTCTTTTTTTTCTTGTTTGTTGCACCCATAAATTTCCCTCTTTTCTTAACAAAATACGTGCTAAGCACGTTCTTAAAAAAGGCAAGCAAACTGGAGTCACATGTGCTGTGAAAAAAGGGCGATAAAGCCGGTGAGCAAACAAGAGCAGTAATCCAGTTCTTGGGATATCTGGCTAGATTTACCGATCAGAAAAAGGTGCCCGGCCGGCTTTTGGCCCATTTCGTCGTGCCAGTGCCTGTGGAGAACACAGGAGATTGGCCCAGGGCTAGGGGAGGGGACAGAGCTGCTGGCCTGCGCTCACAGTTTTGGCCGTGCAATGAGTACCAAATCTCGTGCAAAAATGGCATGCAAACAGTGTGGGATCGGACGATCGACATGTCATGTGCCTTTTTGACATTTCTTGTGGGCTTTGTGGCGACCGAATGGCCAGAGCTCATACCAATCATTTTTGTAGCGTCACCATCCTTCCGTGATGAATTATTCGTATTTACCAGTAGAAAACTGCGCGAGCAGCGCGAATTTGACAAGAGTCATTCACATAACTGATATAGATGAAAAGAGGGCTGATATAGATGAAAGTTGCTCTACATTTTTCTATAGAAACAATGATCTACGACATGAGATGTGAGCTGGTATGAAGTGGTATACTGGTATACAGCCAGAGGACGGAGGAGACCTTAAACCCGGGGTGAAAAGGGACAACGTGTGCGAACAGTGGCCAGTACGCACCGGCGACGACTTTGCGTGTCCTCGCCGGCCGGCCGGCCGGCCGGCATGGTCCTGCAGTGTCCATCTTCTGGACCAGTGAACTAGCTAATAGAACTAACTGTTCGCAACATAAGCACAAGTGGCCATGTCCATCGTCTCTCAATGAGAACCTTTTCAGCAACGATGGTTCCTTTGCTGGTTACAGGTTACAAGTTACAACATAGAAGCACAACCGGCTAGTGACGAAAAGGGAAAAATCAGTTTACACCCTTCAACTATAATAGTGTCTGGTTTTCAACCTTTCCACTACAACACTGGACACTATAGGCCATTCAACTATTGAAACCGTGCAAATTTGACTATTTGAGTGGTCTCAAAGGCGGTTTTCCTTTTTTTGAAATATTTAAAACAATTGGTTTAATTAAATAAATTCATAACTAATTCATTTTAAATACAAAAAATACAAAATCAATACCAAAAAGTCTAAAAATGTAACCTATACGTTGGTACTCTATTGGGAGTTAGTTGACTTATTTATTCTTGTTCCTACTATTTTATTGCTTCTAGTCATGCTTCTTATTTATAAGATCCAAATAACTCTCATAGAGCACTAACATATATGTTACATTGTTAGAAATGTTTTGGTATTGGTTCCATATTTTCTCGTTAAAAATAAATTAGTTATAAATTATTTAAATTAAATCAGATTTTTTAAAATTGTCAAAAAATGGAAAAAAACACTCTCAAAACCATCTGAAGGCCAAATTTGTACGGTTTAGATAGTTAGTTGGTATATGATGTCTGATTTTGTAACAAAGAGTTGAAAAATCAGACTTTTGTGATGGATAGAGGGTGTAAACTGGACTTTTTCCACTGGAAAATAACTGGCAATATATGTTAGAAAGATCCAAAATAACTATTGTAGCAAACTTATATGAGTGTATGCGTTATGCATGCATGCATGGCCAGTCCATTAGTTTTTTTTTTAATATTGAGGGCAATGGTCAGGGGTCCATTATTGATGCAGGCCTATTCATGTTCTTTTGGGCTGGGTTTGCCACTGTTCGAAAGCCCGCTGTACGTCAGGCCCACATGACAGGTTGACAGTGAAATATCGCCCTGATTCATGGTGCTCGTGGAAATCGAGCACCTGAGGGGGAAAAAGAATTAAGTGTTTGCTAGTCGACACAATGGCACAAAATCTGGCATGCCAACCAAAACCAACTTTTCACACCGCAGAAGATCGGAGCTCAACTTGTTTGGATACATAGATTAGACCAAATTCTTGCTTCTTTGTGGCAGGGAAATTAGTTCAAGTTTTTTTAAGTACGTAGCACTAAGGTCAATTTCGGAATAAGCATCTCCAAGAGCCTAGCCAAATCTCACTCTCTATATTCCTATTTAGCTAAGATTGTCTCTTCATATTTTGATAAACTCCAACAGACTGGCCAAATCCTTCTTCATATTTATCCTGGCCCCTAAGAGCAACTCCAAGAGACTCAGTATAATCCTAGCTATATTTAGAGATTTAGAAGGACTTCAAAAAATAGAGAACTCTCAAAACTAATGGACTTTCCAACAGACTCACCAAAAGTTACTTATCTAAATTGAAATCACGATCGTTCGCATCTGTACGAGCCGCGAAGGGGCTACATCGCCGCGCCGACCCTGCGACCGCGAAGACAGGCCGTCGCCAACGCCGAGACCGCGAAGGCAGGACGCCGTCGCTGCCGCCGACGCCACGACCAGGACACCTGCAGGCCGTCGCTTCGCCGACGCCATCGACCTGGAGAACGCTGGACACCTGCAAGCAGCTGCTGCCGCGTTTCCATCGACGGCCTGGCGCTGGACGGGGCCGCCGCGACATCGACAATCTTTCAGTTCAGATAATCAAGCCAGCAAGTTCACTTTCATTCCTTTTTTTTCAGAATCAGGCATGATGATGCAAAACTCATGTTCACTGCAGAAGCTAATGTTTGTGACAGTGTTGTATATATAATTTTGAATTCTGTAGGTAAACAGGTGAAATGCAAAGTGAAATTCTGCAGATAACTCATGTTCACTGCAAAGTGAAATTCTGCAGGTAACTCATGTTCATTGCAAAGTGAAATTCTGCAGGTAAACACCGTATGTCATGTCACTGCTGGGATTGTAATTTCCTCTAAAACTAGGAGCCGATGTTGTTCTGATATGAGGTCAGTACAAAGCATTGAGCAGGAATGTCACATTCACGAGCACTGCCTCACCGGATTAGCAGTTGCTATATGTCAAAATTGAATCTGACGGAAGGCAATTAATCTTCTACACATGAACAAGGATGACTGGCCATTCACAGAAGAAAGCAAAACAAACAATTGCAGGCCACTGGTTCAAACAGAACAAACAACCAAAAATTCAACAATTGCAGTCAGCATACCAGTGTAATCCTCCTCCATGTCGATTTGGTCACCATTGAGCAGATCATCTGGCGCTGGCATCCGGTGGTGCATCGATCCGGCATCGGACTGCTGCAGCTCTCCCTCCACCGCCCCATACATGGCGGCCGTTGAACGGGGACGCGGTGGCCTGAACGCGCGACGACGGCGGCGCCACGCCGCTGCGGGTTCAACACCGCGGCGGAGAGAGGCTCTGGTGCGAGGGCAGGATGGTGCACAGGAAGGATTTTGGCGCGCGGGAAGGGATTTTGGCGCGAGGGAGGGAGGACGGGACACGGGAGGGCGGGAGGCCACGCGCGAGAGGAATGGCGAGTCGCTTCGCTCGGAATAGATGGCGAGCGGAGGAGCCTCGATGCCGAGTCCGATAGCGAATGGATGAAGATGGCGAGTCCGTTGGAAATGATTTTTACCGGTGTTTTTTTATATTTTACCGAAGGAAAAGGATATGGCGACTCTTTTGGAGTTGCTCTAAAGCCCACTCGTGACGTCATCCTCGAGCTCGTTAGGCCCGCTAGGAGGTGCAGGGAGGAGGGGATGGCGAGTGCCACAGGCTCGGTATATATGCCGAACGCAGGGCTGGGATGACGAGCGGAATAGCGAGGGAAGCAATTTGGAGAGGCCGTTGGATTCTGATTTTAAGAGAGTTTATCTATTTTTACCTATCCAACTCTTTTTACAGAGGCTTTTATTTTTTTTTCGAACGAACCAGCACGAGGCTTTTAGAGATGCTCTTAGTAATCTTGTTTGTAGATTCCAGTTTCGGAGTTTAAGAGTTTGGCATCAAATTTCTAAGTTACTGTAGTACAATAGTTATGTTATCTCCATGTGTGTAGCAAAGCTAGAGTTAGTAAAAACTAACACCATGCAAAGATAACTAAAATTGAAACCTAAGACTATGACAATGGGCCATACAGCCGTCAAACCACTCCAACTATGGCACCACGGAGCCAAACAGACGGCAGATATCGCTGGCACATGAATAATGTTGGCGTCACATCCATGGCCATCACTTCCTCAGACCCCCGGCCACTCTCACACTCACTCACTCACTCTGCTGCCGTGCTGCGTAGCTCCATGCCACGCACCGTTGAGTGCCAAGCTCGCCATGCTACCACCACAAGAAGCATAATGGTGCATCGCCACCCATGCTAGCGCCGGTTCCAACACAGTCCACAGCTTTGCTCGCCGCAGTCTTAGCTAGCTCACCGGCCCGCCCAACGCGAAGCCAGCCAAGAAACGCCGGCGGCCGGGCGCCATGATGCCGTCCCCGCCCCCGCGAGCTGCCGGCGCCCGCGCCGTCGAGCCCGCCGCCCACAGTTCCTCCCCCGAGTCGTCACGGCTCTCCTACTCCGCGGCCACCCCCTCCCGCGCCAGCGACGACTCGTGCGTGGTCAACGACGTCGACGCCTTCGCGCGCACCATCGCCGCCATCCGGTCCAAGCCGCCCGCGGCGGACAGCAGCCTCGCGTCCGTCCTGTCGCACTACGCCGCGAGGTGGCTCCCGGACGCGGCGTCCTCCCCGTCGGGCCGCTTCCTGCTGCCCCCCGAGAGCCCCACCGCCGCGTGGCTCAAGAAGCGCCTCCTCCTCGAGTCCCTCGTCGCCGCGCTCCCGCCCGACGACGACCGCGGCGGCGGCGGCGGCGACGACGCGGGCGGCATCACGTGCGACTTCCTGCTCCGGCTGGTCCGCGCGGGGAGCACGGTGGGCGCGGACGCCGCTCTGCTCGGGGACCTGGAGGCCCTCGCGGCGCGGCGGCTGGACCAGGCCTTCCTCGGCGCCGTGACGATCCCGGCGTTCGGCGGGCTCGCCCGCGGCGCGCTGGCCCCGCGCGCGTCCTCGTCGACGCTGCTCGACGTGCCGCTCGTGCTCCGCCTCGTGCGGGGCTTCCTGCGGGAGGGCGCCAAGGCCGGCGGCGGCGGCGCTGCGGCCGCCAGGGTGGCGAGGCTCGTGGACGCGTACCTGGCGGAGGCGGCGCTGGAGGCCGGGCTGCGGCCGGCCGAGTTCGAGGAGCTGGTGCGCGCGGTGCCTGCGCACGCCCGCGCGGCCGACGACGGGCTGTACCGTGCCGTCGACACCTACCTCAAGGTGAGTGCGCCGCGCGAAAGCACGCTTTGATTTTTCCTGCCGCTTAATCATCCGTCGTCTGCAGGGCATGGGAGCAATCATAGTTATCTCTCTGTTGCTAATCATGCATGCTCATGGCTTGCTTGCTTACTTATGCTCCGTACATTGCCATGACCCATGAGCGATTGCTTATGTTTGTTTATGTGTCATCGTGCCCTGGTTAAGTGGTTAGGAAAGTAAAGGGTCTCCACCATTATTTTACAGTGATCTTGCAGGTAATTTGAGTTTTTTCTAATCTAAACGTTTCACAAGATATTTTTTTCCTTCATTTCATCATTTGTGAAGAAGAAAATGCTCATGTGGTTTTGGCGAATTCACTCAAAATTATATATCACTGAATATGTTCTTTGGAATAATCTATACTATTTTTCTTCTATTTTGTATGTACTCTATTAGTTATGGTTGTCAAAACGGTTCTAAACGAAGATCACCATTTATAGCCCACTAGACAAGATCGTTTAGGGTAAACACACTGAAATTTCCTCCAAAGTGTAAATGCACTCAGTTTCTTCTCAAACCTAGGATATTGATAGCACTACCTTCTTCTTTTTGACCGAAGTACTACCTACGTTTAGATATGGAGCCATGAATGAAACTAAATGATATGACACCTAAGTTAGAGTTTTATAAAATTCTGGTCTCCTAAGTTTAGTTTTAGGAGTTTGTTGGTTTCAAGGCCGAAGTAACAACGGTGATCATGATGTTCTCTACTTCAGTTGCTCATGAGTCATGACCAAAGAAATCATTAAGCGTGGCAAATCTTATGACACGCCGTGTCAAAAAAAATAAATCTTATGACAGTCCGCGGCTCCCTTCTCTCCCGTTGGCTGTCATTTTTTGTCCCTTCCGGGGACCGTTGGCTCTGTGACGTGAAAGGCCAAAAAGGTGTGTGTGTCTAGGATGTGGTTGGCACACGAATATCCATGCAGAGGCGGCGTACGGGTACGTCGGCCGATATGAGTATGTGACAACTGAGTAGTCTGAGTTGGACACTTGGACTGATGCTGCAGCTACGCTCGTGGTAAAAAAAGCCATGGAGGTAAACCGGCCAGGTACCGTACGGCGCAGACACATGTTTATGTGTGCTTGACCGCAGTAGCTCTCGGCTTGGACCATCAACTAACGGATAGTCGGAGAGAGTGATAATTGGTTAGGATAGTTCTATTTTAGGACTGGCATAAACTTCTTTTTTTTTTTGCGGGTAAAAAGAGAACTTTATTAACTAGGAAGCATGGTTACAATCGTTCTCAATTAAGTGAGATACGCACGCAGGCGCCACACTTAACCAGCAATCTGAAATCTTACTTCTCCTAGCTAATTGAGCTAGCTCATGTGCTACTAAATTGCTCTCTCTCTTTACCTGTGCTACTTTCCAATCTTCCAGTAGCCTCGCATTCTCCCAGACCTCCGTCAGAATGAAACCCAGGTCTGATCGGTCCTCCTTCTTCTGCAGGGCATGGACAATACGGGCGCAGTCTGATTCAAGAGCGATTTTGCCCGCAATCCACCGTGTTGCTAGGGCCAGCCCCTCCAAGCATGCCTTTGCCTCAACCTCCGCCGCATCCTTGCAATCACTCAGGAATTTCCACGCCGTAAATTGGACTTCTCCTTTATGATTCCTGGCTACAACACCTATGCCGCCTTCTCCTGTCTGTGTCACAAAGGATCCATCCACATTAATCTTAGTCCAGCCCTCACTAGGCGGTTTCCAGCGCTGTCCCGCTTCCTTCTGGTCGTTTTTCCTGTGTTTGCCGGATGGTGAACAGTCCCGTTCGCCATTTTTCTGAATGGTGGCCATCGCATTATGCAGAGCTAGCAGGGCATGTACTGACTCGAGGATACCAGTAGGCCCTGACTGATGTGTGATGTTGTTGTGCATTGTCCACGTTCTCCAAAGAAGCAACTTCACCTGATCTCTTTGCTCAGCCAAACACCTATCCAACAGTAGCAGTAGCCAATCCGGACCCGTGTACCTGAATTCCTCCTCTGCTGGTAGCGCCCAGTGTTCACGCATGGCTTCCCTCAGGCCCCTCGCTTGAGGACAGGTGACCGTGGCGTGGAAGCCCGATTCACTATCTCCATTGCAAATGGGGCAAAGGTCGTCCATCTCCAGGCCTCGGCGAAATTTGCTAGCTCTAGTTGGGAGGACATCTTGGCATAGTTTCCAGGTGAAAACATTAACCTTCGGCGGCACCATCCCTCCCCAGACAGCTGACCATAATTTCCGCTCTCCTTCTGGGGATGAACTCGAGGACTGTAAATCACCATGCCTTTGGAGCTTCAGTGCCAGAGAGTATGCACTACGCACAGTGAAAATTCCAGTTTTTTCCATGCTCCAGGCAATGAAATCCTCCATGGGCCTTGTTGGTAACCTGATGTTTGTGATTGTTTCCACATCTGGAGGGTTGAAAATAGAAGAGATCCGATCAAAGTCCCATTGCCGGCCAGAAGCATCCATGAGCTCCGACACCCATTTCAGCCTGCACCGCCCCTGGCGTGTCGTCACCTTGTGTGAGATGTCTCTTGGTAGCCATGGATCCCTCCAGATTCGCACTTGCGTGCCGGAACCGATACGCCAAATGATTCCTTGCTTCAAGAGCTCCAAACCATACATGATAGCCTGCCAGGTTTGGGAGGGATTAGAGCAAAAGGAAGTGTCAACAAGAGATCCTCGAGGATAGTACTTAGCTTTCAGTAGACGGGCGCACAAGCTATCGGGTTTATCAATCAGCCGCCAAGCTTGCCGTGCTAGCATGGCCTGGTTGAAGAGACGTAGATCTTTGAAACCCAGCCCTCCACGACATTTCTTCTGGATCATCTTCTCCCAGGCGATCCATGCCAATTTCTTCTTGCCATTCTCAGTTCCCCACCAGAACTGTCGAATCATACCTGTGAGATCATCACATAAACCCAAAGGCAGCTTAAAAACACTCATTATATAAGTGGGCAAAGCTTGTGCCACTGCTTTAATCAATGTTTCCTTTGCAGCTGCCGACATATTCTTCTCTGTGTAGTCCTTCAAACGCTTGCCCAAGCGTTCCTTTAGATTCTGAAATCTTGCACCTTTTACCCGGCCTTTAGGTGTTGGGAGTCCTAGATATTTCTCATCAAGAACAGTTCTCTCCACTTGAAGGATTTGTTTAACCTGTTCATGTGACTCATTCTGACTAGTCGCTTTGAACATTATGGAACATTTTGCTGGGTTAATTAGCTGTCCTGTGCTCCGCTCATAAGTCTCCAAAATTCCCTTAATGAGCATAGCCTGTTCTGGTATTGCTTTAAAGAACAGCAATGTATCATCTGCAAAAAGCAAATGTGATATACCTGGGGCTCCTCTACACACGCCCAACTGCTGGAGATCACCATCCTGGACCTTTTTATTTATCAAAGCAGATAACCCGTCAGCCACAAAGAGAAAAAGATAAGGCGAAAGCGGATCACCTTGGCGTAAACCACGTGTTGGAGTAAAAGGCGCCGAAGCGACGCCATTGAAGCGAACCGAGTAGCGAACCGAGGACACACAGGTCATGATTCGGTCCACCCATGAACTTTGAAAGCCCAACTTCAGTAAAACCTTGTTCAAGAAACTCCAATCAACGCGGTCATAAGCCTTGGACAAATCCAGCTTATAGGCACAAAATCGACTTCTCTCATCTGTACTCGATTTGACAGCATGTAAACATTCGAAAGCAATTAAAGCATTATCAGTAATTAACCTGCCCGGTATGAAAGCGCTCTGCTGCGAGGATATGATGCTTTCCAACAACGGTCGCAGTCTATTCACAATGCATTTGGAGACGACTTTGTAGATTACGTTGCACAAACTGATAGGGCGAAAATCCTTTAGTGTTTCCGGCTGTGGGACTTTAGGTATAAGGACTATGCATGTATCATTTACACCTGGTGGCATAACCCCTGTTGCAAAAAATTCCTGCACTACCCGAGTGACATCCTCCTTTAGTACCAACCAGTTACGTTGGAAGAAACGCCCTGGAAATCCGTCTGGGCCAGGTGCTTTGAGGGGCCCAATTTGGAAAAGGGCATCTCCAATCTCCTCTTCACTATATGGCTTGGTCAGCTCCTGATTAGTTTCCTCCGAAATAACAGGGTTGAAAAGGTTGATAACCTCTTGTGGCTCGACCTCCTCATCCTTTGTAAACAAGTTGGAGAAGTAATTAACAGCCATATCATGCATTTCTAGTTGATCTGAGGTCCAACTCCCATCCTCTTTCATTAATTTCTTAATATTGTTTTTCCTTGCCCGCCATCTTGCTTTCTGATGGAAGTAGTTGGTATTCCTATCCCCTTCTTTCAGCCATGATATTCTTGATCTCTGTAACCACATCATTTCCTCGCGATAAAGCAGCTCATCCAACTCTTTCTTCGTGTGCAGGATGGCCTCTCGGTTTTGGATGGGATCATCTTGTTCCAGTCCCTCAAGCACACCCCTGAGCTCTTCCAATTGTTTGGTAACATGGCCAAAGGTTTCCTTACTCCATTGTTTCAGGTCTCGAGTAACAATTTTCAGGGCCTCTGCAAGGGCACCAAGATCACTTCCCGGATTTCTTCTCTGCCATGCTTTCTCAATGATAGTGCCCAGCGTTTCCTCCCTCTCCCACATGATCTCATAACGGAAGGTCTTACCACCAGGATGTCTTCCTTCGCCAGGAGTCATGGTAAGTAAAAGTACCTTATGATCCGATTGTGGAGAGGTGAGGTGTTGTACCATCGCCTCTGGCCATCGTGCAGTCCACTCCGAGTTCGCTACTCCTCTGTCTAGGCGTACACGTACATTTCTCTGTCCACCCTGATTATTGTTGTATGTCCATGGTAACCCAGAAAAACCTAAATCATGCAAATCACAGTGGCTTAAAACTTCCCTGAAGTCCATCATCTGGCGCTCGGGCCTGGGGGTAGCAGAGAAGTGTTCGTACTGCCACATTGCTTCATTGAAATCCCCTAGAAGTATCCATGGGCCAAGCCATTCACCACAAAGGGTGCGCATCAGATTCCACATATCTCTCCTATTCTCCGTTCTCGGTTCACCGTACACAAAGGTTGCTCTCCAAGGAGCAGCGTTCGGCTCATCCACAATTAACACATCGATGTATCGCTCGCCCTGAGACAGCAGGGTAACATTTATTGATTCATCCCAAAACAAAGCAAGACCACCACTAAGACCATCACTACTGACAGCTAGACAATTTCTCAAACCAAGCCTCCAACGAAGATTACTACTCCTACTCGAACACATTCTAGTTTCTGATAAAAAAACAAGTTTGGGGTGGTGCAACTTCACGAAGTTGCATATTTCACGAACTGTCCGGGAGTTCCCCAACCCCCGGCAGTTCCAAGCCAAGGCATTCATTGCGCCTGACGGGGCCCGCCCTGGGCACCCGTCAGGGTCGTCTGCGCTGATGGGGTAATCTTGCAACGCTTTGCCGGCGAAGCGCGGGCCTTAAGCACTCCCTCTTCCTCTTTTGCTGCATCTCCTTCTACCTCCATATCTTGATACGCCACCACTGGTTTTGTCGCTGGTACCACTGCTACATTCGGATTTTCAGCATTGAGCTTCACGAGTGAAGCCCTCAGCAGACGATCATTCACGGGGGGGTGCTCTCCCATTGTCTCCTTGACGCTTCCTGACTCATCACCCGAATCAACAAAAGAGTTAATCCCCGAGACTCTTTCTTTGCCACCAGATGCCAGGGAAGCATTTGTATCCGGGGCCTGGGCATCCACCATCATGTTAGCCACCCCCTTAGCCAGTTCCTCCGATACTTCAACAGGAATTCCGGAGTGTGAATTGCCTGGACCACCATGTTGCTTCTCACCTACTCCTTGCTCCACTTCCTCTTCCCTTCCCCTCCTATGGCCACTGACAGAAAATCCACGGCCGAAGGGAGAGTTGGAAGAATTTGCACCAGATAAAACTTTGTTCTTCTGCATACCACTGAAATTCAGGCCTTTCTTAACCTTTGAATCAGCAGCAGGGATGGTGATGCGTTTCCCTGCATCACGCTTCTGTGGTGAACATCTCAGAGCTGTTCCAAAGCGCACACCTCCTTCAGAACCACCCTCCTCCGGACACTCCCTTTGGGCATGACCAATTCGGCCACATCCAAAGCAAAAATGTGGAATGTTTTCATATCGCAGCGTAAACTCCATTACACCCCGACCCTTGACCTTCATCTGCACTGAATGCATAAGAGCCTTCTCAAGAGGAAAATCAATTTTGACCCGTTTGTAATTCATCCGGGCTTCTCCAATCTCCAGTACTCTTCCCACCTTTGCTCCAAGTGCTGTCACAAATCCATCAGTAAGCATAGCCACTGGGATATCAAATATACGGATCCAGAGGCCAATGGATTCGATTTTGATTTCAGATAGCCTCTGCAGGCCGTCATATGGGACAAAGATGACGGCATCTCCCTTATGTTTCCATGGCCCTCCATGGATTGCCTTTTTCCACAGCCATTCAGCATCAAATTCCACCAAGAATCTATTCTCATCAAGCTCCCGAGCAGGTACAGGTAGTTGCTTACCCCAAGCCTTACTTAGCTCACTGAACAGGATCCATGTTTTGAAGTCCTGCCCCGAATAGTATCGTGCTACAGCCATCCATCGTTGCAATTGAGGTGCCTCAGCATCTTCTGCAAAATCATACTCCTCCTCGATTTCCTCTTCTTCTGTAGTTTGGTTCCCAGCAAGCATCAATCTCCGATCCTGGTTTGCATCCGGCAAGGGCGCCGCCATGAGATCGGCCGCCTTCTCCCCGCCAGATGTCTCATTGCCGACGATCGCTTCACCACCTTGCGCCCTCTCCCGATCATCCAGCAGATCATGCCGCGTGCTCGCCATCGTGACGGTCCGCAACCCTAGATTGATGTGCAGCAGCCTCGGCTTCGGGTGGGCAATCTCCTCACCGGAGATCCCTGATCACCCCCACCAAGAGCTAGCAGCAGCGTCAACCCTAGGTCCCGGACTTGCACCGACGAGGAAGCAGGAAGCAAAAGGAGCCCAAAACCCTAGCCGTCGCGGGGTTAAATCCGCAGCAGAAGGGCACCGAAGTAAACGATCAGGAGTCCTTGGCAATCACGTCACAATCACTAGACCCAAATCAACGGATTGATTCAGTCTTGGAAACCGCCGCATCCAACGATCGGCGATAAACAGAGGAAGCTACTCCCGTGAAACCCTAGGAAGGTTTACGAGATAGCGAACCGGCGACGGTTAGGTCCCGGTATCCTGCCCAACGCGAGGCGCCGGCAGACCGCCCTCGGCAACGCCGAGGCTATGTTCTTCCGGCGAGGTCGATCACCACGACGGTCGGGTTGCAAGCAGATCGCCAAATCGCCCAGCCGCCAGCTCCGTCATTTCCGGATCTCGCCAACGCAATCCCGACTGGCATAAACTTCTGAAGGAAATTAGCATCAAAATATAGTTTTGAACTTGGAGAGAGAGCTAGCACTATACACATAATATCACAAGAAATTCGTAGACGAATAGTAATAGTGAAATCATGTCGAATTGCCACTTCAGACTAATAGGAAATATAGTTTTGAAATTGTGAAGGAAATGTAGTAATGCAAAGGTGTGCATTTCTTTTCTTTTTTTTTTTGCGTTTGGAGATTGTCCTTGTCCTAAAGAAAATCTGCTTGTTCATAGTTGGGCGAATGAGTTACTCATATAGTCATATCAAATAGTTTCATTCAGAACCTCTATCTTTCTGACGAACTATTCAGACAGTTTAAAATGGTGAATTTCTACTATTTTCTTTGATGTTACTGCTCTGCGTTTGCACGAGGAAATCTACAGTGTGCTTCAGCCGCAACCTTGTATCATTCCAAACACGAGTACTGTACGGTCTAGTCACATCAGATTCAGAGGGTAAAAGGGATCTGTATCTTTTTGGCCTCTCAATGTCAGGAAGCTACAATGCGATCCCTAGCTCCCTGATCGAGATCACGTGAGCTACCTCAATCTACAAGCGCTAGAGAACAACTGAACAAGAGAATCATCTGTCGTTGCACATGGATTCTCCATGTATTTGCTGGTCGTACACATCAACCGGATCACTGCTTCGTCCCCTTGTGAATTGTGATTGTTCTCTTATTTTTCATCCACAATTTTTATGTCTTCTTGAGCGTGCGATTTATTTATTTTCTTAATCTTGCGTGATTTGGATCAATGCAAGTGATATCGTCCAATTCGAATCTCACAAGAACGAGAAAATATGATCACTTGCACTTCACAAGAACGAGAAATGGGACGACCACTTGCATTTGCATGATCCTTGTGCATTCAGATAACCAAGTGCCCATGAGATTTGCAGCAGAACTGATATGTCGTCGGGCGCGCGTACGTGCAGGCACACCCGCGCGCGAGCAAGGAGGAGCGGCGGTCGCTGTGCCGGCTGATCGACGCGCGCAAGCTGTCGGCGGAGGCGGCCGCGCACGCCGTGCAGAACGACCGCCTGCCGGTGCGCTGCGTCGTGCAGGTGCTCTTCCTGTCGGAGCACGGCGGCGGGAAGCTCAACCACCACCGCCTCGCCGAGTGGAGCGGCGGCTCCTTCCGTGACCTGCAGACCATCAGGAGCCCCGCCGCCGCCGCCCTCGACCTCCCCTCCGCCGCCGTCGGGACCGGCGCGCGGTGCCCGTCGAAGCGGGAGGTCGCCGCGCAGCACCACGAGCTGCGCCGCCTCCGCGAGGACGTCGCCCGCCTCCAGGTCCGTGTACGACGACGCTTGGCCAGCTGATGAGCGCGCGCGTGTTCTGAATTTTGGTGGCTCCGTGCAGGTGCAGTGCCACGCGCTGCAGGCGCAGGTGGACCGGCTGAGCTCGGAGGGCCGGCGGCGGGGGCGGGGGCTGTTCAGCTGGGGCGCGGCGCTCCTGTTCCGCGGCGGGCCGGCCGCGTCGAGGGTGGAAGACTCTGACAGCGGCGTGGACGGGACGCCGCTCAGCGGGAGGAAGCAGGGCCGCCACGCGCCGACGCCGGCCACGGGCACGCCGACGACGGTGGCGAGGTGGCGCAGATCACACTCCTGAAGGGCAAGGCGGGTAGCCAAACATCTAGCATGCGCCGAATCTCTTGAGATTGTGCTATATTTTCATATCTGTTTTCATTTGCTCATGTTGTGTTGCTTCAAGTCTCGATTGAAATGGAGGCCGCACCAGTCACCACGAGCCTGTGCATGGCGCCTGTCCCGCGCTAGTACACTACTACTGATTATTGTGAGTGATGAGTCATTGGTTACTGCTTGTTTCTTTGTGTTTGAAGTAAAATGCATCTTCTGTGTGGATTGGCAAAGAGCCATGGCAGCATGCCAGCATGGTCAACTCTCTGCACTGGTCTCGTCTTCTTCCTTTTTTCTTTTTCACCATTAATATGATTGGTGAAAGATGTAGTTAGAAAATGTGTTTAGGCAAAGAAACCACTGGCGAGGTTTTCATAGCGGACGAGTTGAGCACTGCGGTTTTCCTATTCCTGGCGACTGCATGGCGGCCGTCGTGGGCTGAAAAATATAGAAACTCAGCTGTTTTGCACCATCAATATCTGTAGAATTGTTCTTGGGCCTCCATTGATATTTTATAGTCTGAGACCAAGGCAGCCAGGGCCCTGATCCGCCACTGCAAGGTGGGACGAAGAGCTGTCGGGTTCATCGCCGATCGTTGGTGGAGGGTGGCGGAGGACCGCCGATTGGGAAGAGCAAAAACTAGACCTTCTCAACGCTGACTTACCATGACAGTGGGCCCTGCGCGTCGATCAGATAGGGATGCCGTTTTTGGAGACGTTTGGAGGAAGACATCGCAGTAGAGCGAGATAAGGAATGCACCAGAGAATTAAAGATATGGGAGCCATATAGTAACTATGCAAAAGGATAAGAGAAAAATCTGGATATAAAAGATGAGGTCCGGACCATTTAACGAGTGACAGAAAAATCTGCTAAATGTTTTCCCTTTTCAGACGTCTGGTAATTTTTCCCCAAAGTTTCGGTTTTGACATTTTAGAGGTCCTATACATTATTCTCGCATTCTTGTTTTTAAGGCATTATTCTCGCATTCTTTGTTGAGCTAGAGCTAGCTAGTTCTTAGGCGTCGGTGACTCCGCCTTCTCCTTCCTCCGCCACCTGCAGCATGCCCAGCGCCGACGCGTCCGTGCGGGACGCCTTTTGCTTGAGCACCATGTACTCGGGCCACGTCACGGCCCGGAACGCCGCCTTCCTCCCCGGCGCCACGGCGGACGCGAGCGGCGCCACCTCCATGTCGGCCGGCGGGCCGAGGAAGTAGGGCACCGAGATCCGGTCGCGCTCGCTGTTCACGACGGCGCGGTGGAGCGCGCTGCGGAATCGGCCGTTGGTGAGCACCTGGAAGAGGTCGCCGAGCATGACCACCAGCGCGCCCGGCCGCGCCGCCGGCACCGTCACCCACCGGTCCGGCCCGCGGCGGAGCAGCTGCAGCCCCGCCACGGGGCTCTGCGCGATGATCGTGATGAAGCCCGAGTCCGTGTGCGCCGCCAGCCCGATCGCGCGCTCCGGCTCCGGGCACCTGGGGTACCTGCATGCATCCAAATGGCATGCCACGTCAGCATGATGTCAGAGCCCGAGCGCGTACCGGCGTACGTGTCGCTAGCTGTCACAGAGGTTTGTTCTGGCGTACAGGATGGGGTGCATCGTCGCCGTCAAGGTCTCGCGGATCTTCCTCTCCGTCTCGCCGGCGGCGATCTGGCCGTCTGTGAGCCCGAGCGCCCTGAAGAAGACATCGAGCAGCTTCCCGCCGAGAGCCCTCATCTCCCTGTGGTACTCCTCCATCACCTCGCTGGACGCATGCATCCATGCAGTCAACACCAAAATCGCTAGTCAACGCGGGCCACGTGAACAAGTGTACATGCATGTAGGACGTGACATAGCTAACACGAGCGAGGCATTGCAAGCACGTGACGGGAGCGCGGCGCACGCGCGTACCAGAAGCCGAGGTACACGTCGCCGCCGTCGGGCCAGACGCGGCGGAGCTCGGCGCGGACGGCGGCGGCGGGGAACGTGTAGGCCTCGGACCACATGAGCCTCGAGAAGTGGAGCGCCAGGGGCGGCCTGCCGTAGCCGCTGGCCTCCCCGGGGCGCCGCGCCGCGCGGGCCTTCTCCGCCGCCGGGAGCGCGAACAGGCGCGCGACCCGCTCCTCCACGCGCGCCGCCAGGTCGCCAGGCACGCCGTGGCCGACGAGCAGGAACGCGCCCCACTCCTCGGCGGCGCGCGCCACGTCCGGGCCGCCGCCGCCCAGGTCCACCACCGGCACCGCGTCGCGCCCCGCCGCCTCCACCGACGGGCAGTCGTCCAGCCCCGGCCACGCGTGCGTCTCCGGCACGCGCTCCGCGGACCGGAGATCGAAGTAGGCAGCGCCCGCGGCGGCCGGCGACGGGGACGACGGCATGGTCGCCGTGGTTCGGATTGCAGCAAGTGCAAGGTTGAACAGGATCTGTAGACTGTAGTGATATACCGCTAGTATATATATACTTGTAAATATAAAAGAGGAAACGATTCCTGGACGGATGCAGTGTGCGCGATCTTGCAATGCAGCGCAAGCAATTCATGGGGCGAGTGACAACTGGTGCCGGCCGCCAGCTCGATGCAGGCCTGTTCATACGAGCAACGCAAGGGTGCAGCACGCGTGGCATGCAACGGATAAGAACGGGGGACACTTGTTTGAGGCGCTGGCAGGTTTCAGTTTCAAGCTCTGCGAGAGAGATGCAGTTTCCAGCTTTTGATGGAGAGGGTGATGAAAACCAGGGAGTGATCAAGCGAGTGCATCAGAGCAAGTTTTGTTTTATGGTAACGCCAGCTTGCCGGCGTCTCACGCTCCAGCTCAGACCGCGCAGCTGAGCTGTGGTGGCGGGGCCCACGCTTCTTTAATGCAATGAGCCGCACAGGTGCGACGTGGAAGAATAGGAGCAGCACAGGTGCGACCTTCTGCCAAAACAGTACATTTCGCCCGTATTGAGCCGGCGTTTCACGAGTCGTTCGCTTTTTTTCTCTCTCCTGCTTTCTCTCTCCCCACGTCAGATATTGCTCCTTGCATTTCGCCGGCTGAGCTGGCTTATAATACTTGCTCTCCCAGTGTTCAACCACTGTCTCAACCGTCAAGCTGGCCTCCACGTCATCCGGATTTTAGCAGACATCCTAGTAAGATTGAGTAATCCAGACTTTCAAGATAGGCTTTTCTTTCGTAAAATTCATTTTACCTTCAGGTCCTGCTTCAATGCGGGAAACCAGAAATCTTACCCACCCCCTCTCTCAAAATTGCTCAGCTTATCTACCTCTAGTGCTAAGTACTTCCCTCGTTCCAAATTATAGTTTGTTGTGACCTTTTTTAAGATACGTAGATTTTGTTACATTAGATATCTAGATATATGCTATGTAACAATGTCTAGATTTATAGCAAAATCTACATAAAGCCAAATCGGCCTATAATTTAGGATGGATGAATTGCCTTTTAGAAACAGCAATAATTAGTATTTAATAATGAAGAGAGCACCAGATTTTTTTTTCATGCTACACAAATGTGGGAATATAGACAGCTCGCACGATGGATTTTTTATTAAACAGTTTCTCAGTAAATCTGTACTGATAAATGATCGCTATAGACGATATATATGTGCTGTTTATAGAACGTCAAGCTGTCTCTTATCATCTACTAGTCTCGTGGAAGACTCGGCTTTCCTCTCCCTACTCATTTGCTATCTCCCAGGTAGGCTAAAAGTACTCATAGGACATGGCAAATCTGACGACATACTAAGATCTCTATCGCCGGTGAATTCCGGGCGCAGGGAGCACGGCTGCTACTGTGCCGGCTTATTTTTCGGTGGGCCGGCGGCTTTGCGGTTTCTGGCCCATGATAGCTTTTGCATAAGCCGAGCCCGTGTCCCACGGGGAAAATGGCACGCGTAGCTGCCTCAGCTGAGGTTTCTAGGGTAATCGCTGCGCCGCCGCCGCCGCCGCCGTCCCCCATTCGCTTCCTCTCTCGCGAGCAACGCACCCGCATCGACAGCTCCGCCTGGCTTCTGCGGCGTGCACGTCCGGTGCTCTGGCCCTCTGCACTGCTCTCGGGGGCTGCTAGCTTCGTGTCCGGCCTCTGCGCTGTGGCTGCTTCCCTGTCCGGGCTTAGTCCGTCAGCGGTGCCGCCACCATCTCCCGTCGGCTCTGTCGGCGGCCGCAGCTCCTCGGGCCCATCGTTCTGCTTCGTCCGCGGCAGGCTGCGCGCCTGTGCCTTCCCCTTCACGCCCAACTCGCTCAGTGCTCCCACCAACCTCTTTACAATGCATCGGCCTGCTGCTCAGCTGGTACTACTGTTGTTCTATTTGGGGTCCTGTTGTTCTTCACCTCATCCGACGCGCCTACAGATCGATGCCCTGCGGACCTCGATCCAACAAGCTGAGTCCTCTGCTGCTTCCCCATGTTCTTACTGTATTGTGATGTGATTTTGCCATATCCGTACCTGCTTCTTCTTTTCGATTGTTTCTTATTTTCTGCCTTTCCTCCATTGCCTGAACAGGATCCTTGAGGGAAGCCGTTTCTGCATTTGTTGTTGTTTGTGTCCTCCGGCATTCCTGCCTACCTCTTTCTTTTCCGTGTTTTTTTAATCCATGTTTTCCCATCCTGTCATTCCGTCTTTGCTACTGTCCTTCTCAGCTCCAGTTTCTACTCACTGAAGAAATCAACAAACAATTGGTTTCTTCCTTATCCATCAAGGTCACAACGACAAGCCACACAGGTTATGCCTACCACTTTCCTCCCCTCTCCTAATGCAATCAACGGTTTGCTATTCCTGCTCAGCAGCAGTGCACTGTAGTTGGGATCATCAATTGTAGTGCTAGAGAAGCAAAAGGGCACCAGAGGAATTCAATTTCAAGGGTTCCTGCGGCCTGCAGTGTTCAGTGACACTCGCAGCGAGCCACGGTGGCTGATTATTCCTCCTTCCAATCCATAGGTATTGCTCAGCACTAAAAGAGGTACCAGGATAGTGGGGTTTCCATGTTTATTAGGCCAACAATGTGGGAACAAGCTTGCAGGATCGTCTTGCATATGTATTATGGCTTCCGTCGGTCGCATCTTAATCACCTTAGTTGTGCATCCTTAGAAAAGCTGCAGTGAAGTTGGAAATACTAATGTGCCTGCAGGTTTACAATCAAATAAATAACAATCTTGGCAAGTTGGCTCACATCTTTCAAAGAACAACAAGAATGAATGAAGGACTCTCTTCTTTGGTTCAGGTATCTTGCAAATTATTTTGATATCACGGGATGATGTTGCAAATTAGATAAGCTTTGGTATAATCTTCTATCACTTTGGCCATATGATGCCTTGGAGTCAATGTAGTCCTATTGTACAAGTTGATGATATCCATCTGTGAATCTTGCTCTTTCATGTATGTAGAGCTTTGTTTTTTTTTTCTTTTCTAGAGTTATTTTCTTGGTTTCTTCTGGATTTTGATTTATGTATTTACCATTTTACTTATGTAGATATATGCAGCTATGAAGATCTTGAGGTAGACATGTTGTATGAGCACTGCTTACATTGAATCATTATATAGTCAAACAGAGTTATTAGATTTGTAGGACAAAGATCCGATAGATCTGTATAATCAGACGATGTGAACATATTGGACTTGATTGTTGTTATGCCTAACAAAAGCCCTTACAAAGGAAAAGAAATGGAATTCATCTTTTCGGAAGTGCAAAAATGGTCTTCTGGTAATGTATGTTACTATGTTAGGTTTGAAATGGTTGGCTTTGTAATAATTGCAATTGTGTTTCCATATCAAATCATAGCCACAGACCCATGGTGATGCTTGAAAAATATTTCCCCTTTTCTTTATATCATATAGGTTTGCTAATATGTTGTTTCATACTACAAATTGTAGTACACACACTACTGGAGGCAAAAAGAACATGATTTATACGCCTGATAATGGGAGATAGGTCTTTAGTTGGGGGTTTCATGTTACCATAGGATTTTTTATAGACTTAAGGCTTTCATTTTTGTTACAGAGTTTTATTTCAGTACAGTTCATATGCTCAAGCTGCAGCAGAAGGGGTTCACCTTTTAATTTTCACAAGTTTGCTAATGGCTTCCTTCAAGTGCTTGCATAGGCAAAAGAAAAGTATTCTTGAATCTAAAAAGATGCTTTAGTTGTGACCATGACACTTTCCCATGGTTGAGGTGAAATTTGTCGTTTCCATTCATGTCTGTCCATTGATATAGCTCCTCAGTGAAATATGTCCATGGTTATATTTGACAAGTCATTTTATGGATAATTGGATATGCTCCGTGGCCATGAGATTACCATTTTACTTCTTTTTTTCCTTACTCTACTCTATAATGCTTAGTATGCTCATTTGATTGGGATATGGCCGTTTTAAAAGGAAATAATAGAAGGAAGCGAGAAAACACATCTTTCAGTACTTTTCTTGATTATTATGATTGGTGACAAGTTGAGCTTATAGGGGGATGTTTTCTGGAACTTAGTTCACTTGAATTTACAGACCTACTACCAAACTTATAGAATTTTTTTGGCCGTATTTGGCTACTACCTGACAGAATCTTTTTCTATTTCATATAATAGGTTTCTCCTTGCTTAATCTTCATGTTTACTTCATCTGATACTAGGACGATGCAAGGATATGCGTGTGGGTCTTCAGGGCAATGCAGATAAATGTGGCATGTCAACATAGCACTGCTTTATGACTAAGAGGTAGTTTTCCTTTGGCCGCAATGTATTTCATCTTTTCAAAACCATACATGTGAGTGTGACGCAGGAGTGTGAATTCTTCACGGAAAATTGAGTTCTTCCTTGCTTTTATTAGCTGCTGGTGGTTGAATTTGATTAGTGACTTGATCATGATGCAAGCAAAAAGTTGCTTGACCAATTATGAAATTATTGTGCAGATCACAAGTCGCTATAAGATTTCTAATGTTTTGCTATTAACGTTGACTGCAGGAAAAATGGTTTGCCAGATGGTTAGAAAGGCTGTCAAGGCTATATAGTCATCAATGGTTTCATGATTCAGGATGGTGACTTGAAGATTTGTCACACATGTTATTTTTCTTTGGTGCCCCCCTGCCCTATTTTATTCCTCCAAGCATCTGTTTGTCAGTAGTGGGCAATCGTGCATTTATTTTTCGAGCAGGATTGAATCGGTTCCTGATGTCTCCAATGCATCTTCAGAAATTTGCAGCCTATCCTCTATTCAGGTCAAGGAGAGGGAAAGAAGTCAAGATACATATATGTTAACCCTTTCTGGCAGACCTAAGACATATATTCCACTTTTTCCAGGATATGTGAATAGATAAATGGCTACATATGTGAAGCTATGTCAAGTACAGCTCCATATATTGAAACATTCATCAATACTACAAATTTTTCCACCACCGTGTAAAACAACATCAATTACTCTATTCATGCATCTACAAAGTGCAGAGAATGCCTGTTGGGAGTATGGGCAGGTCGTCTTTACCTGCTTATTTTGAATTTGGTTTGCCATCAATATTTCGTCAGGCCTAATGATACTGCTGCCTACTGAAACTGAAAACCGATCTATCCAGCTACATAGAATTTTGAACTTCTGCTTCCTTCCTGCAGCTTGGTTAGAGTGTATTCTGCGTGTAAATTAACAAAGAACAATGCCACATAGAAGACGACAACTTGACATGATCTGTCACCACAACTACTCCTGAATCATGTCCTGTCATGGGCCAGCCCGCCCAGCCGTGTTCAGCAGGAGCGGGCGCGGCGAAGCGCGCCCAACTTCCTAGTACTTATCATCCTGGGAGACGAGACGAGAAAATTACTGCTTAGCTCAAAAAACAAGAAAAAGGCCGCGCACGCCGGTGAGAGAACGAAATGGAACGACATGGGCTCAATGTTTGTGCAGTCCACGATAGTATGTGGGCTTTCGGCCCAATAACAACAGAAAAATAACGACAACTCAAACAAAACACTGAGCTCAAAAAAAAAAAACTCAAACAAAACACAAATCACTGATGTATCACAAAAAAAAAACACAAATCACTGATGTATCACAGCCATTGAAAAAAATGATGGCTAAGAAGCATGTAAGCGTGATGATGTCGTCTGGTGGATCAACCCAAAGAAAATAGCGCCTGCTAGAGGGCTAGGGCTTCATTGTTTTTTTTTTAAGAACGGAGGCCTATATTGTTTATGTTTCTTCACGGTTTCATATATACCGAAAACAGAACTTTTCTTCAAGCCCTTTACATCTTGGTCAAATGTGCTATTCTTTATTGGTTCTTTATAGCATGCTAATCCAAGCGAGTTTTAGAGTATTTGTCCCTCATTTCATTCGTTCCTAGAGGATTGAAGACCATATCGACCGGTGTTCCATCTTGCAAAAAGGGCATATCTTATTACCTTGGAAAAATTTGGGAAACGACACTTATTCTAAAGTATTTTTGCTACTTGCCCCAACCTTAATTTCATGTTTATGTAAAATATACTCTTTCTAGATCCATTTCACATCAATAACACATCTTCTTCCACTTCTTTTTTTTTTGAAACAGACGGTGTTACTGCCCGGCATGTATTGATAGAGAAGAGTTATTTAAAAGTTGTACAAAACCCAGGAAAAGGAAGCAAAGCTGAAGGGGAAAAAAAACTCAAACAATAGCTCCTGGGATGGTCTCACTAAGCCGTTTGGCTCCTGCAGCACACCAGAGACGATCGCCTCCTCTTTTATCCTAGCCACCAGGCCTTCCGACGAACTGAATTTTTGTCTGAATATTTTTGATCCACCCATAGGTAATCTGAGAAATTTTTTTTAAGGCCTTCTCAAATAAGAAAAATAAAATTTTTAAGGATTCAGCTCCTTAAGCCTCTAGGGTCATATGAAACATCTTGTTTGGACGAAGTTTCGTAAGATCTTCTCCACCAAGGAAAAATATATTTCCAACAAATTGACTGGAGCCTCTACAATTCTTAGGGCGTGTTTAGATGCACCACCTTTTGCATAAAGTTTTTACCTTGAGAACCATATCAGTTCATTTCTTCTCTCTGTGCACGCGGCCCAATGCATAAACTTTTCACCTTTTTCACCGATCTAAACACCCCCTTCCCTGTTTGGCAGCTCCGTAATTTTATTAGGTTCCGGTTGTAAAATCTTGTGCACAAGATTACAACTGTAATTTATTCCCTTTATAAAATATCTGTTTGGGTAAAATGTCCCATCAGCAGGTGCACGATTGACGGTGCCACACATTTATACTCTCATCATCTGGATTACCGCTTGCCTGATTCTATGATTCTATCCCCAATCCATCCACGATCTCAATGTTTCTGATTGAAACTGCACCAAGAGAGAAGTTGGACGGCGAGCAGCGGCAGGTGAGCACCAGCGGTAGGCAAGCAAAATTCCAAAACAAAGTATGGAAATTGGATCTCAGAGCTGAACAGTATCCTATCTTGATACGGAGTAGGAGCAAACACACACAAATTGCTTCAACGTATAAGATCAACCCATTGATCGCCAACCCTGGATAAGAAGAGAAACACAAGAAGCAGAGATATGGATCAGAATTCAGAAGTGGAAGATACGTGAAAACCAAGGAACTGATGCCGTCGCAATGAAATTGCTAGCCACTGCCGCGGATTTGCTCGCGGCTGATATTGATTCGGTCCTCAAGGTAGGCCGGCAGCAGATGACGTGGATTTCCTCGCATCGGTGATGGGATCGCTCCCGCTACTACCACCAGGTTGCATTAGATGCCTCCCGATTTGAGCAACTGAGGCGCAACTACGAGATCTGGCGGAGATCGGCCGCTTCGCCGTAGTGCCTCACTGTGCTCGCCGCGCCATGGGCGAGCGCCCGAGTCCTTCGCCGTCAATCCGTCAATCGCTGCGCTTCCGCCGTTCCGCGGAGACGAGCGAGCGGAGGAACCCGACATTTGTCGTGTTTTTTTTCAGGCCTTAATACACAATTATTTTTATCCGGCGGTTTTGCTCCAAACCAGCTGTAAAATTAGTCGGCTCACCGGTCATCCAAGCAGTGGATTTCAGCTTGGCCCGGAAAAATATTCGGAGCTGTAATTTACAGGAGTTTTGGATTGAATACCGGGCTTCCAAACAGCCCCTTATTGAACAATTTGTTCCACAATAATTTTGAGGGAATATGAGCATATCTCCTTTTTGGCATAGCTCCACATCTCCAATATTTGGGGTCTGTGGAATAAAATTTGCATCCTCCTGACTTAGGAGTACGGTAATTTCAGTTTGACACAGGGGGAACACATTCATCTGACCAATATACTACGTACAACAGATTTACAGCATTCTACTAAACATTTTCAGTGCAAATATGCATACACACCAACCTTACACCATACAGACATTGATACGTTTTAAACATCCTTGCATAATTAAGTACACCATTTTATTGATAACCATGGCCCATGTATGGGACAGCGCTGAATGTCCTGCTTGGCCACATCTCCATGGTGGATGTTCTCGAGCTGAACTAGCAGCAGCAGCAGATGGTCTCAAGGCAGCACTCGCAGGTCTCGTAGCAGCAGAAGCAGCAGCACGCTGTGAACAGGCTGAAAGAAGAACAAGCTCTCTGAATCAGGATTTAACCGAAATTTATTACCAAAGAACTAATTCACAATTTCTGAATCAGGATTTAAAGCATTAGCTCTACTGAAACACTTAGCAACTGTTTTTCATCTTGGATATGAGAGGATATTGGTCCCAATAGAAGCAATGTTAAGGACAACATCACATCTAGGTGTATGCAAATATCACATAAAAACGACCAGCAACCACCAAATTGCCATCTCCCGTTTGATCACATGAGCCAAAGGTACTACAGTGTTAAAGCCACTTGAGCGGTGGATCTCACTCTCATAGATTTATAACCCAATAGGGACATTGAAAATGACGGCTGACGGACCCTTTCTCTGTTCAGAGATCATGCATGATAGGCTCATAACAAAGGATGAATCGACCTGTCGAAATAAAGATTTTGAAGAAGAGGAAAGCTAGTATGTCATGACCGGAAAGAAGAATAGAACCGAATTGGAGACACAGAGAATTTTGCTTTGAGAATTTTATAAAGAGAAGAGCAAATTTCCTCACCTGCAAAGAAGATTTTGAAGAGCTTTTCGTTAACGGAACAGTATGTCCCTTCCATAACAGGTTTTTGAAGGGGTGTCTTCCCAGTTTATATTTTGCTCACTCTGAATCCTTAAACAACACTTTTTTTTTTTGAAAAAACTTACAGGCTTCTCGTTGTATGTATTCTTGTGCAGGATAGGCTGATCTTTTTTTTTTTGGGCCAAGGATAGGCTGATCTTGTGAAGTAGAAATCTTGTCTACAACATTCAGAGAAATTACTTGAAACTGGTTGAATCCATCTACCTTTGAATTCTTTTCCCCATGCTATTTATCAACTAAACAAAGGAAACAACCACAGTTCTGAAAATCTACTCCGCGGTGACCTTGTACATCTCATGACAAGGTTCTTCCTATTTATAAAACGAATCAAAACAACCTTAAGAGTTCCAAGGGGTTTCATCATGGATATCATGGCAATTATGCTAACAAAGAAAAATATATAGAGAGAGAGAGAGGGGTATGCCGTATGCGTGATTGAGGAGAACAGAACATAAAGTTCAACAGTTACCATGCATATAGGCAGCCCTTCTCTTCATGGCGCTTCTGAACATGATCGTAGTAGGACATGTCCTGTGCACTGGGAGGGTTATACATCTTGCTTGCTGTATGGATCAACCTGTTCAAGAATCTCCAATATGCAACGAGTAAAGGAAAGGGGCTCTGAACAAAGCAGGGAGCTGTATAGAGGGTCTGTTAGTCATGTGTGGATATGAAGCCTTCTTTATAGGGCTTTCAGCTCCAACTTGCAATGTGTCGGCAGTTGCACCTTCATAGTGCCTGCGTGATAAATAAGACTTTGACCACGAAAGTAGTATTGTGCTAATCCCTTATACTCATCAAATTGCCTCTGTTATTTCTATAAGCAAAAGCAATTAACTTATGATACGAATTGTGATTGTTTGAAGAATATCAGAAGTACCACTGATATTCTATTTACTGTAACCAGTATATTTATGTCGGGATTCAAATTCCAGTCTTTTAGAAATACCTTCTTGTAATTGGAAATACTTGAATTCAAGTAGTAAATACTAAACCTATAAAATTCCAAACCAAAGCCTGTAGGAATAGCTACATCAGTCGATTGCCAGACAGGTCACATCATAATTGGATGGAAACAAATCAACACTGATGAACGGAGGATCGGCTTTTTCCTCAGGATTATCCATCTGGGCTGGCTGAGAGTCTGCACTAGGCTCATAGCTCGATGGAAAATGATATTTTTTTGAATTCTTTCTGTTGAGTTAGGCCCATCTCGCATTCACGGTTAGATGGACCATGCTCGTTATATGGTCCAAATGTCCAATTGCCATCATTTATGAGGGCAACATCCATTGATCAGCAATTACAGAGGGAGGAAACTCGTGCTGATAGTGAAAGGGGAACAATGTGGGACTTGCTTCAGTACAAATCTTCTAGAAAAGTTTACAATCTTGAACCAAAGAGTTAATATTATGGGTGAGCTAATATGTACTCCTTCACAAGATCACTATGTATGAGATCACTATGTATGAACCCGAAATTACATCAAGATAAAAAAAACCATGCACACACACACACACACACACACACAAATATATTACTAACTTGTTCTGGTAATTACGCAGGAAAGTTTTTTTTAGTGTTTTTCTTATAATCATGAAGATGAGAAATATGTGTACTTTCATCCCAAAACAAGATAATCCATAATTCAAACTAGTGTATTTTTTGTAAGTTTTGTTAACATAGATGTTTAGTCATTGTTCAATTAAATATGGTGAAATTATTTTTCAAGTTAGAGCTAGTAATTATTTGCTCTCGTGTTTCATTTCTATTTTCATGAAAAACAAGTGGTGGAAAGGCCATAATTTGATCATTAATATTTTGTTAGCCTAGTTTTGTTGGCCTCAAATCTAGTATGGCAAAATCTGGGTCTGCCAATTACCATGTTGACTCCCTTCATCTTGGTGTTAATGTACTGTATCTACAAATAACATAGCGATTGCCTAGCATCAGAAGCCCCGGGCAAAGTAGAGCTAAAAATATCAATTAGACACAGCAGCTCATGTCATAATTAACTGGATTGCAATGTCACAATCATCTATGAATTATTGTGGCCACATCCAGATTTCTGATGCATGTTGGATTTTGCTTCACTAGGTTAGGAACAGAAATAATGCAGTTGAGCTATCAAATCATGATAAGTGCCACGAACTTACCTCACTGTATTTTCTTCCATCGAACATTTCATAAATCCATTAGAATCCAAAGGATAAAGAAGACGTCAACATGACATTAGCTATTCAGATCCACTCGAAATTTTCCGAGGATGGCAAGGAAATAAACCACTTTCTCACCCCCTCCAGTCAAGTAGAACTGGACATTATCTTGACAGACAGATATGTCCATAACTTGAGAGTACACCAAAGAATCAAGCATTCCTTGTCGAACCAGTAACTATTAATTACAGACTTTGGCACAAGGGGCTTACAAAGGAAACAAAATTCCTTGCGCAACACCGAACACCCATAGGTAGCTAACAAAGTAACAATCGAGCAAATTATATCTGAACCCATGATTAATCATGTCATAGCGGGAGCTACCAGAGGAGCAGATGTAGGAGGAACAGCAAAGCCAATGTCTACTGTTACTGGATGAAATGCAGCATTCCTCTCAAGGTGTTCCCATACAAGCCTTCTTCGTTCCTCACATGCAGCTCGCTTCTTTTCCTCCTCTTGGAAATTGGTCTGACAGGCCAGCAGCAATCTCTCATCCATGTCGAAGAACATTTTCCTCACATTCATTGTTACATTTAGAACTGACTGATTCCAGTGCCAACGAGCGTTCCTTTCCAGAGCAGGATATATGATTGGCAGGATAACTTGGCGGTTTCGGGAAATCAGTTCAAACAGATGTTCGTTATTCCATAGGTATAAGGCCCTTTCAGCAACCTGTTATAAACAACAAAAAAGGAACATACTTAAGTTTCTGCTAGCCGTAGTGTTCGAGTTATAAAAGGAGCATCAGTGTTTGCCATATTGTGGCATAGAGCTTAAAGAAGTCATGCTGTACAAAATAGCATGCATATGCAAAGCACTTCTCCAGTTGATGGCAAGCAGAGAAACAAAACTGGGCAAAGATTAAACTTTCTGGGAATTTAATTTGGGATTATTAGTATTTGTTTGTGTACCAGTATCTTGTAGCAACATACAATATGGCTTTGTTCATGAACAAAAAAGAAAAATTCGTTTCCTACAAACTATTTTAACCTCGTCTACCAGGCTGCAAAATTTTTGAAGGAAAAGGGCGCCGAAATGCTCATCTTACATGTTAGATCACAATATCCTTCCTTCTCATAAAAGTTCTCTTGATCACTCTAGCGAACAACTAGGAAGCCAAACAGGAACAAAATATCTTGCAGATTAAAAAATATATATATTTGTAGTATTCCCAGTATGGGGGTCGTACTGCTATCATGTAGCTTTTTTCCTTGCAAGTTAATCACTAGTATTCTTTGCTTTTAGTACTGTGTCTTACAGCAGCAAAATGACAGGGCTTAAAAATAAATAACATGTTTAGGATAAAATGGGACAAACATGGTTAAGGCTTGCGGCTTATAATGAAAATGAATTTATCTTACTACAGTGTGATGCTTCATTAATGAACTAATTTAAGCACAGCCATGTGAGATGCTTTGTTTCAATCTAACCGTGAATGTATTTCTAGAGTTCCACCAGAAAAAAAAAACAGATGGATATGTGACAACATAGCTACTAGCCTTTTTCTAACTATTAAGGTATTTGCAGTCTTCAGGGAAAAACAGATGGACATATGATAACCCCTTAACTATGTGTTTTCTGCCTAAGGCTAGCACTTGTGGCCTTACGTGTCTACAGGATACATTAAAGAAAGTTACACAAACAATAAAGGACAGTTTCAAATCAATTTTCAAGGAAGACATTCACCTGAAAATGAGAACTATTCAGGCATTGTGCAATCCTGCGAAACAAGGGAACGACACACTTCTGGAAATCAGCCATTTCTGTCAACTCCAGCACCTCTTCCAACTCTCCCAAGAACATCATCTCCTTCTGACTGTTCGTCACCGGCCAGTACTTCAGGAGGCCTCTGATAACAGTCCCTGTGAGCTTCGGTTCCTTCTCAATAAACTGTGTAATGCAGTATGTCAACTGTGGCAAATACACTCCAACTGTCTTGGGCTTGTGGAGTGGGATCAACGCCTTCCATAGAAACAACTTATGCTCCTCCTTCAGTGGCTTTGCGAAACCACTAATCACGCTCCCGAACACCTCCAACAACTCAGCAATCCCATTGTGATGATCTGTCTCAAACACAAACCTATAGAAGATGTTGCTCACTGCCTTGCGGATAAACGGCCGATTGCCCATGAATTTTCCATATATCCTATGCAAGACTGTCTTCAGGCATTCCCTCTCCCTGGGGTCATCAGAATCGAACAGGTCCAGAAGCCTAGAGATGAATGAATTATCCATGTACTTCCTAGCAACCTTCACATCGACAACCGGCGACATCACAAAGCGGAGCAGCAGTTCATACACGACCTGCAGGTGGTACCAGGAGGGGTCAAAGAACGGCTCGTCCTCATCAGTGGCGCCGCCCGAGCGGAGCTTGGGCGGGAAGACCCTGAAGAGGTTGATGGCGAACATGCGGACGCAGGCCGAGATCATCGCCTCCGTGAGGGGCTCCTCGGCAGCAGAAACGCAGTCGACGAGCGACACGAGCACCTGCCGCTTCCTCTCCACCTCCGGCGAGTCCCTCCCCCTCTCGACGGCGAAGTCGAACACCACGCAGCAGATGTTGAGCTTACGGAGGAACACGTCCTCCCTGGTCTCCGCCCCAGGCACCGCGGCGACGGTTGACGCGTGCAGCGGAGGCGACGCTCTCAGCTCCGCTTCAGCTCCATTGGCTCCACCCAACGGCTGGGATTTCTGCGGCGGCGAGCCTCCGCCGCCGCCGCCGGATTTGGGCGACTTCCGCGAGATCTTGCCAAGAAACTGCTTCCACATAGCGGCGGCGGCAGCAGAGCGCGGGCGGCCACCGCTGGTATCAAAGACCCATTTCAACAATCCATGGCCGGGCCACGGACAACTACCGACCACCCACTACCCACCCCCAAGAAACTGAGCGGCGAATCTTGGACGGCAAAAAAACGTGCGGCGGTCGGACAGCGGGGCGGAAGCGTCAGAGACTATCCCCCGGTAGCTGGACGGGCTCAGATCTAGAGGCGAGGCGCCGAGGCCGCCATGGATGGGATCTCGGAGAGAGGAGGGGGCAGAAAGCGCAGAGCTTTTGGAGTTTTGGGCGGATTCGCAGTGGGGACTGGGGAGCTCGAGCATACAGCTGGTGTCGGGTAGGGCGTACGGAAGACGAAGAGGGAAAGGGCTCCACGCATCTCAGCCGTCCGTTTCAATGGAGCGTGGTGTGTCGACCGTTGGAATGCGTCGAGGCTGGCTTTACCAGCGTTTGATACTTGACGTCGGTCCGGGACGTTTGACACAGTTTTTTTCCCTTTACAATTGAATTTCAAGGGAAACTTTACATTGGGATTTAGGCCTGTTATTACCTGAAACTTTGAAACTTCACTATTCATCAAAACAAATCTTGCATGCATAGAGTATTAAACGTGTGTTAATGATAAAACCCATTCCATAACCCCCGGTAACTTTGCGAGACGAATCTAATGAGCCTAATTTGGCCATGATTAGACAACGTCGTGCTACACTAAAGAATCTCTAATGACGGATTAATTAGGCTTAATAGATTCGTCTCGCGATTTCCCGTCCATCCGTGTATTTAGTTTTATAATTAGATCATGTTTAGTCCTCCTAATCTTCGATTTAGAATTGAAAACTTTCTTTCGCAAACTTACAACTCTAAAGTAAACAGGCCCTTAGAGAGTTCAAGTACTGCTCAACCAACCAAATAAGACTTTATAGGGGGTGTTTAGATGCACCCGTTATGTATAGTGTTTATGCATTGGGTCGTGTGCACAGAGAGAAGAAATGAACTGACACGGTTCTCTAGATAAAAACTTTTTGCGTTTTGAGGTGAAATAAAAAGGGGCCATAGTGGAATAGCTGCTTCGATGAAATCTTTTTTATGAAATCCAATGCTCTTGTGGCATGGTTCTGTTCAAGGGTGTGTTTGGTTGGGAGACAAGCAGGGATGGGACAGGGTCGTCCCTCTTTTGAGGGATGGACCGATCCCATCATCTGTTTGATTGGAGGGACGGGACGGTTCTAGTTCGCTGTTTGATTGGAGGGACGAAGAAGGGATAGAATGACGACGTTCTTCTACCGTCAAGCACGGGACCCGCGTGTCATTCACAAAGAGCAACCACGCGCTGTAACAGCCCGAAAATTCGAAAACTCTAAATCTTGTTTATCGCGTTGGTTTTCAAAATCTTTTCCGATGAGTTCTGAAGTCCAATCTTCCAAAATCATTCCCATCGTTCTTCCCTTTTTCCCTCGTTCCGCGTGTCGTGTTTCCGAACCGACCGCCGCGCATGCTCCGACCAACCCCGCGGTCCCGCTCTCTATCTCTCTTTTCTCTCTTCCTCTCTATTTGCCTTTTTCCTTTTCCTTTTCTCTTTTTCTTTTTTCCATTTTCCTTCCTTTTCTTTTCTTTCCTTTCCTTTTTTTCCTTTTCTTCTTTTCTTCTTCCTCCTTCCTCCCTTCTCCCTCCTCTGCTCTTCCCGAACCCGAGCCGCACCGCCACCCACCTCCACTGCACAGCCGCCGCACCGCCCACTCCCCCCACCGCCCGCGTGCGCCGCCGTGCTCCATCCCCGCCTCGTCAACTCCTCGACACCCGTGCAAGGCC
>CM014272.1:68932865-68954976 GCA_004135705.1 Alloteropsis semialata | reverse complement strand
GGGCGCCGCCGCGGGCGAGCTCCGGGCGAGCACCGGCTCTGCGTGAGAGGGGCGGGGCCAGGGTGCTGCTCGAGGGAGAGAGACAGAAAAGAGTCGGACGCTTGACGCCGTGGGCGAGGAACGAACTCGTCCGCAGATTTGGAGGGATCAACTCATCCCTCTTTTTGAAATATTCCTCTTAGATGCTGTCCTGTCCTACCTGTCTCTCAACCAAACAACTAGAGGGATGGATCCGTCCTATCCCGTCCCGTCCCGTCCACCAACCAAACACACCAATAATAAATAGCTATGTGATCGTGTAATACAAGGCATCATAGAATTTCAAATTTATCACTAAACTAGCAGCAATGCCCGCGCGCCACGCGCGTGCTATATGTCGATACGATAATAAATGAAATTTTGATATAATTGAAGAATCTTTTTTATACTATCGAAAAATATAAAAATCAATAATAAGGTCCAGTGGGAGAGATACAAAAGCAATAACAATTTTAAAGGAACAATTTTAGTCCTTTACTTAAGTCCTGTTTATCATCTATATCTCATAATTTTCATCCATGAAACTGAACACATCGATGTAAATCGCATACTAATATTTTGTAACATCAATTAATACCGGTATATAATTAAGACCAAACTGATATTTTGTAACGTCAATGAAAATATAGTTAAAAAAACCAGTACTCTCCATCTCTGTATCAATGCAAGTTAGCTCTACATATCATCTGTATATGCATCTCAACAAAACATGGAGACACACTCTCATGTCTTTTCTTTCAAAAAAAAAACATGGTGAACAAGTTAGCTCGATACAATATTGAACAAATCTGAAGTTTTTTGTAAACTGCAAGTGCCATATTTTGGAAAAAAAAATCATGAATACAACCAAATTAACATGCAATAGAAAAAGAATAAAAAACATAGGAAGTCATGCATAAAATCAAGTCCGGATCATGATGCCAACTTCATCAAAGAAACATAAATGAGTGCATTATCACTTCGTATTCTATGGAAAAAGTTTTTCCAATCTTTTAAAATTGGACTTTTTTTCTTATTTTAACCTTTTGATTTCTATACTAAGGATAGACTGACAAAGTTGGCCTAATTAATTAGTTTTCACTAACCCTATATTCTTTCCCTTGATAAAAAAATTATGTCCTCTCGAGCTCCATCATGTACTATTTACTTACAAACAACCCAATGCAAATTTGGTTCAGGACGAATAGAACAGACTATGTCGAGCCAAGAGCATTTTCATTACTATGGAAATTGATGGATAACAAAATCCGCAATCGATTATGTCCTTCAAGTCGCACGTTGCTTTCTGCACATCGTCTCGCCTAATAGGTACCAAATGTTAGCTACTTTAAGTTGTTTATAGAAAAAAATCATATATCGCTGCAACTAAAAAGAAGGAAGTGTGGACATATTTTTCCTGTGACTTTTTCCCCTCCCATCGTACTTCCGGCACGAGCGTCCGCCTATCCTTCGTATGGCGCGCGAGCAAGCCTCCGTCTGTGCCGTTTTCCTTCGTCGAATCCGATAGTCCGCAAGAAATTTCCTTTTTCCATCGTTGGATCACCCATTTGCCCTCCTCCCCACTAATCCCCCATCACTACGCCCCCCTTCCCAGCGATAACCCTCACGACGCCCCTCTCCACACCGATCCGAAAAAGCCCTCACGCGATCACCTTCCTTCACCGGCTCTTTCTCTCGATGTCGCCCTGGCCATATCCCTTGCCGGCCACAGCAACAGCCAGCCACGCCGCGGCCATCTCCACAGCCGGCCGGAGAACGTCCCGGTCGGCCGATGCAAGGGCGCGGCCAGTACCGGGACCATATTTATTGTTAAATTATAATTGTCTTCCTCATGTGACCATATTTAGAAATGGATATTGGATCTCTCAACGTGCGCGTTTCTGAGGTTAATAAAAAATCAGGCTGAACCTAAATACTGTGACCAATTTATTTCATAGTTTTATAATGATTTTCCAAGAATAAGTAAAGGACAAGTGTTTCCATACCTTTCTTTGATATTCCTTTGAATTGCTTGAAACCATCAGAGTGACCTAAGTGTCCAATAGGAAACTGAAGATTTCGGCCAATGAGTGAAAAGAGTGATTTCACCATGTTCTGGTTAAATTCTCATCCACAAATTCAAATCTCCAAATGCTAACGCACAAGCTCGATCCACAGCTGCCATTACCCCAAGGCTGCTGAAGGCGACCATCGGCTCTGGGTCTTTAACTTGGGAGAGCCGGAACAGGTAGATGCAGATGGGAGGAAGAGCGAGCAGCTGCACATAGACTGGGGAATCGCATGCTAGGAGGTGCGCTAGTTGGGAAGAGAAGAGGAGAAGAGCCCAGAACGATTTCGAGGGTGAACTCACCAGATGCATCCGGCCGACGAGAGACGGTAAATAAAAAAGACAATATATTTCTTGAAAATGAAGTACATCAGAGCACAACTTTAATATCTTTTGAAGCACAGTTGTAAATGCAGATAACTTGTGCAGAGAATAATCTTATGCAATAAAAATAAAATTTTCTAGACTGACAGATTCAATTATTTTAGGTACAAGAGAAAATCATGCCATATTACTGGAACCAGAAACATGGCAGCTGAAACAAGAGAATACATCATTTGCACAATTTAACTTGAAATTATCATTAATATCCTAACTGTAGCAGAGCCTAAGCTCTCAGGCATTGATCTCCTTTCGATGGCATATAGTTTTGTGTTTTCGACAAAGCACCAAGCATGCTGCAGGGCAAGTACCACATGGCTGTGAAAAGGGCTTTGAAAAAAAGACAAGTCTGTAGAAACACAACATGAGGATGAGAAGAAAGAACAAAGACAGGTAAATAGCTGAGTTGTAAATAAAACCAACTTCCAATGAACTTGGTAGCAGATTGTTTAGTGAGCCATGTGCCACCCTTTAGATTGATGGGCAACCTTTAGATTGTTACTAACAAATTCAGTTGTGTTACTTATTCAGTTCTAACAAACTGATTCATCCTAACATGCTAATTTTAGCCACCCTAGACATGACAGTACAGCTCTTGCTTTAAAGCCAAAGGTCATTCTTAGCTTTGCAAAGAATTGATGCAGTCACTCGAGTTGGTGAATGATCAAACCAAATAGAACTAAAAATGCATAGAAGATTCAGTTCATTTGTTTCAAGGCTGCTTACATTACAGAACTGTAATAGAATCGATTAAGGCATGAAGCCCAACCATCTTCCTAGGGAGGCAATAGAAAATGTTGCAACTTATTATGAATAATGGGATTGGTATACTTCTCCTAGTTATTCTTCCTAATCACATGAGGTGCAGATTATATGTAGGACACATATGACATCATTTAAAAAATTTTATCTTACAGTTGCATGTCAAATTCAGATACCTTCTCTTTAGGAGTAATTCCAGTTCAGTCATATGCACAGCATGGCCAAACACACCAACCTGAAGGTCATAAAATTCAAATCATCACCATGGAAGTTGAAGCAGCAAATGGAATATAACATCAATTAAAAACAAGGTAATTTATGGGCTGTGTAGCAAATGGAAGAAAAGCCATCATGGCAACAAGGAGATAAATAGATAAAGCCTGGCAGCTAGTAGGATTGCTCACCCACAGCTCAGCATACAAGGCACTTGGCATCCAGTGGTGCAGACATTCCAAGATCAAATTCATGACCAAATATAAAAAACTAAGATGGCTTTTAGCTATTAACTACAGATTTAGGAAGATATATGAAAAATGTGGCTAATGCTAACACAGAAGTTATCATAAATAAAGTAAATTGCAAACTTTGACATGACAAGCAAAGATTCAGAGTAGCTATTCTGCAGATACCGTACTTGAGTTATTTGCTTAGTTAGATATGACAAACAAGCTTCAGATTAAGATAGCAGACCCTTTGGTTCATCCATTGCCAATTTTTGCAACCAAGAAAATTTTGATACACAGAGTTAAAACCAGACAGCATCAATATCAATATCTTCCTTGGCCATTTTTTAGGAAGTTGCTAAACAAGAAAGCAAGGTATCTCCGAGGTCTGTAATCAAACACCTGATAGTGTTCAGTATGATGTCAAAATAAAACCACCAAACGCTTGCCTTGCTACTGCATTAATATCCATGTATAATCATTCCTTCTCAAAGACATGATCCATAAAACAACAGCAACATCTATGATATGCTAGTATCACCAACTGAACTGTACATTAAACACATTAACAAGGGCAAAAATAAGTTGAAAAAGACATGGCAAACAATTGTTAAGGAATCTAAGCCAGCCAACAAAGAAATTATCTAAACACCAACTTGATGTGCGTTAACCCCTCAGTCACAAGTTTGTTGACAGAGCCCAGTGCATTAGCATGCAGGGAAGCAACAGACACCACATACCTTGATTAATAAAGTTCTCATTTCCATCCATCATCTGCATGAATTCCACTGCATTTTTTTTTGAAAGGACTGAAAATCAAAGAAGGACCATTTATTTCCTACTTACAATAGACATACAAGTGGTCAATGAAACAGCAAAAATAGTGCAATGTATAAATATAAAACTAAACAATACACATACAAGTGGTTAATTATGAAACAACATTGTGAGCTTGGCTACCGTTGATGCAATGTCTAAATATCAATCATTATCAACTGCATGCTTGTCTGACACAATTATCTAAGTCAAATTAGTAGTCAAAATCCATGGCACACAATTTTCAACAAGTAAAACAATATGCAATCAACACGGGCATTTCCTCGAACAGCTAACCTGCATCCCATACAACGCTCGTGTCAGCCACGACGATGGCCACCACCCTGCGCATGTGGCGCCGCCTTGCTAGATCTTTGCTCTCTTAGTCTGCAACACACCCATGGAAGCGAGAATCAGACATCAAAAATGAACTTCTCCCCCAAAAATTGATTAGCCACACGTACCTGTTATTAGGAGGACATTGATACGAAGACCACAGCGACGGCGGCGGCGAGCCTGACCACAGCAACAGCGGCGGCGAGCCTGACCATAGCAATAACGGCAGCGTACCGGCAAAGCACGAGCTTCTACTCGGCTACTCCTGGGTAGGGGAAGCATCTGGCGAGCAGCATGTCGCCCGTGCTGCTGGCGGGGAGGAGTGCGAGCCCCCGGCGTGGGTGCGCCGTCGCTACTCCGCGTGGGCCGGGCGCCGCCGTCTCGCCGTGGCAGGGCCTCGCCGGGCTGGGCCGCGCCTGGAGGAGATCCGGTGAGGGAGCGCAAGGAAGCCAGGCCGATGAGTACGGGGGAGCGCGGCAGGACGACGGCCGGAGGGGATGGGGAGGGGCGGACGTTGGGGCCGGGCCGCCCAACCGCGCCGCCGCCGGAGATCCACCCGGGATGGATAGGCAGAAACATGTGACACAAATTCAAAGGGTAGGCAGAAACATGTGACAATTCCCATATAGAGTTAATAGAGTTCTCTTACAACCAACAAATTGTGTCCTCTTTTGGTTTAAAGAATAAACTATTATTTGATGAAGCAGGAGTATGCTCATTCTAATCAATGGTCCAAGAATAGATGGCTACCCATGGTTATCACTTATCAGAGAGAATGGAGCAGAGATATTACTGGCAATTTCTGGCCAGAGTTACCAACCTGAGGAAGAAGGGAATCAAATGTTCTGAACTATAAAGATTTAAGGAGAATTGAGTTTCGGACATCAAGTCCACTCTACCCATAAGTGGCTCGTTATCTTGATTGATTCAGTTAGGGAGAAAGTGACTGTCAAGGCAACTTGAAGCAAAGGTTACTTCTTCGAGTATAAGCACAGGAAGATACTTGAAATAAAACCACCTACCTGCATATGTCCAACAGTGTCAACCAGAGCAACATCTGATTTGTTTCAGCTTGCTTCCTAAATAGCTTCTCTCGCTACAATTGCTGGATCTTTTTTCCATAATGCTTCTTGAAAATAGGTATCTGCATAGAAATACCATCACATCAATTCCCATATAAAAAACAATGCATGTAAATTAAGGAAATAAATTCCAAGGGGACAGAGTTCAAATTTAGAGCTATTCTTTCACAAACTATTTGGAGTAAACTATCAAACAAGGGCAGTGCATTCATTGGGTTATCAAACTTAGATCGCTACCTGAAAGCTTCATGCATGAGTTCTAACCTCAAAGAATGGTGCAAAAACAATCGACAATAAGTACCACTCCAGAAAAAGATTGAGCTCATTGTAGACAAAATCAGTTAAAAATTCTGTTGTAGTATTGTAATGCACCTCAGCTTAGAAGCAAATAAAACCCCCTTTCAAAATAACATCAGCATAGGATATTTGAACTATCCAATCATTCGAATTGAAATCGGTTGACCTTTCAAATTATGGACAGCGAACCTTTTATTTTCAAATGACTATCCCCTTTCTGGACACCTTCTCAAAGATTCTTTAGTAATCAAATTCAGATCTCAAATTAATTCACTTTTTCCACAAAGAATTTGATAGCGCAGAATGCAGAGCTATCAAGTAAATGGATGAACTGAACAAAGAAAAAAATTAGTAGACAGTAAAAATACCTCATGATGCATCCCATTCCACGGACCAAAACCACTTCCACGCAAATTAGGCACCCACGGAAATTATGGCAGTTTTCAAACCCTGCATAGAGCAAAGTGAAAAGATCAATATAGTAGCAGTAGGAACTCCAAAAACTTGCTGCATGGATAATGTCCAGCATCATTCTTCTTTGCTGATCTCTGATAAAACATGAGCTTAAAACTGCACATTAGAGCATAAAAATCTCTCATTGGTTAAAAATCAGAAGAAATCAGCACCCATCCAGAAGCGGTTGATCCAAACTGCTTTTCTTAAAAAAACTGGGTCATAATGTAGCGACCATAACTCCAGCATAGAACAGCTATGACCATGATCTTTGCGTCCAAATGGCGGTATTTGAGTCTACTACCACAATATAAATTTTCAAGGATTTCTATCACTCAAAAACAGACCTAAATAGCCACTCTAAGGTCAGCAAAAACATGACTCAAAACAGCCGTTCATAATCTGATTGACAGCTCAAGCATCCTCACAAATAAAATTTATATCTCCTAAATTATGCAACCAAAAATTATTAAATTTTCATGGTAGGAAGTACTTGCATATCGCTGCAAAAGTCTCTATGGCTGGAAGAGCCAATTCGGCCATTTACCATATGGAAACCACTAATGAGCAGACCTCACTGAATCTGCCAGGCAAACGTCTACTGTCAGAATCAACAGTCCATATCTCGGGTTACACTCCACCAAAAATTGCAATTAAATACAACATGGAAAGATTATTAAGTCCTCTACAACTTTGGTATTCATTTTGTAAACGGTTTCAGCACCAACGGTAGTTTAAACTGAATAGATCTAATACTGTCCAGAAATTTGTCAGAAAAACTGGGTCATAATGTAGCGACCGTTACTCCCAGCATACAACAGCTATGACCATGATCTATGCATCCAAATGACGGTATTTGTGTCTACTACCACAATATAAATTTCCTAGGATTTCTATATCCCTAAAAAACAGACCTAAATAGCCACGAAACCACATCTGTCCAATCTGAAACATCAGGAAACACCTCGATTCGATGTCTACCGCTAAAACTTCATACCTAATCCTTTCCTACCATGAACTACCACACCAGAACAACTTTAAATCAATTGGTACAGAAGGGGATCGAGCCTCACCTAGGGTTTCCCATGAAGATCAGCGAGGAAATGTTAGAGAAAACACAGATCCGGCGCGTCTTCCTCATCCTCTAGTCTTTCTCATTCCGATTTGGTGCTCCAGTCCTTGATTCTTGCACCAATGGTGGAGGTATATGGAGGGGAAGGTGCTCTGGGGAGGAGGGAGGAAGCAGGGGCGAGAGAAAGAAGGGGCCACGAGAGGGGAGACCAAACTGTGTGGAGGAAGCGAAGAGAATCACCCGTCCCCCACCTGGAGCCCCTCCTCCTCCTCTTCCTCCTCCTCGTCATCCTCCGAGGCGACACAGATGGAGGGGGAGGCGCAGTTGGAGGGAGGCTGCAATGCGGTCCGCCGTGGCCACAAGCGTGCCGCCGCCGCCGCCGGCGGCGGCCATGGGAGGTGCGGCGAAGGGCAGCGGGGATACAGAGAGGAGGCGGATGAAGAGAACGGCACCTGATGATGTGCATCATGGAGAGGATGCAGTGTGGTGCAGAGGAATGGACGAAATCATGGAGCCGTGGGGAAGAGAAAGGAAACCAAGCGTGATTGACGGGAGAGACGCGGAGTCCATGGATGGGTACGGGCGGGCGGGTAAGAGCAGAGGCGCGGTGACAAAAACAATCGGAAAATGGTGGAAGTATTTTCCTTCGCTCGTTTTTTCGATCTCCCCCCCTCTCCTGTCAAGCTTTTGGCCTGTCACGTGGGACCTCCTGTGAGGGTAAGGGTGTTTAACCTTAGGTGAAAAATGTTTTCAAAAGTTATTCTCTTTATAGTATAGATATAAGGGGATCGAGATAAACTAAGTCTTTTTTATTAATTATTGTGCTTCCCCTTCCTTCTCCATGTAACCAATAAAAAACATATGCATTGTGCTTTAATAAGTACTATATGTGACCTTTCCTTCTTCCTTAAATTCTCCTAAAAATCCTAGTATCTCTTATATGTAGGGATGGAGTGGGTATATAGAAATAGATCAAAAGTATATAGAAGAGAAACACATTGCTTTGACTCCAATATCTCTTATATTTTATTTGTATTGCAAAGGTGTACAGCCATGAAATTACTTTTGAAACAAGATATTGTTTTCAAATATTCAAACTCCACAAATAAAAACATTTTTAATAAAGTATACAACGGTTGACTTCAAAGAACTAAAAAATTCCCTTGTTCATGGCTGAAAATTCAGTGAGGAAATTGTGAGAGTATAAATATCAATTAGGCGGCAGATCACAAGATACCGTAGCTGCTCTGGTATGGTTCGCATTTCCTATAAAATAAATTAATTACACCTACCATTCCGATCGTTGCACATTTTTTGGACCTTGCTTTTGAATTCTCGCAAAATTAGTAGGGTTACATAACTTGAGGAAATAGTTGATGTTTTTTCTAGCTTTGTGAGTCAATACCTTTTGTAAAACTTTAATTTGAAAATTAGGAAAAACATGCGTGTAGAAATATCTTAAAAGAACTTCAATAATCCTATAAATTTGTGAGGTACATACTCTTGCATAAAAGCAGTGGGTTAAAACCATGCACCGAAAGACTAAAAAGTTAAAACGACATCAATTTTTTTTATTGAAGAGGGTACATACCAACATACTCTAATGAGTCAAATTGATCAGGAGAGTTAAACATCTCCAATCTTTAACTGTCATCTTAAGCGAACGAATGATGGAATTCTTACCCTTTTCTTCTTTGATGAAAAACACAAAAAAAGATAGGAGGTTAGCATCAAAAGTTTACCAAAACGACAAAGCATCATGGGCAAGCGCAGACATGGGCTACTACACTCCACATAGTAGGCCCTTAACCACACTTGAGATGTCCCTTTAACTTATCGGCGAAACAAAGGGAAACACCATTGAATTGCAGGTGGTCCATCGCTCCCAAACCTCCATTGAACAAAGCGGCGACAGGCAATTTCAGACAGCTCACGCACAGGACGAAAAAGAGAAGAGAGAACCAAAAAAAGAAGAAAAAAGGGGAATGAGCCGGGCCCTCCATCCATTCCCTTTGCCCTGGCCCAACAAGCATCAATCGTCCGGTGCCCGGCCGCGTCAAACGCCCGAACAAAATATCCTGTAACCGCCTGCTGCTTGATCAGAGTCAGAGAGCATCGGATCGGAATAGTTTCAGGGCACAGGTCGTTTCTGACAGCAGCGAGCGGCTCGACATGCATCCTCAGAAGTTCAGATACGTTTGTCCAAAAACCCCAAACAGAGTAAGGTGAGACCGTGAGAGTGATAATTCATGGACGGAATGGTTGTGCGGAGAACAAGTCGCCAATAAGGAAAGCAGAGCACCAAGCGATAAAAAAGGCTCGGCGGCACGGCGCTTGGTGCTCACGACATGTACGCTTCACGCAGCGGCGATCACGAAGTGCACGCTATACCGGCAGCACAATCCGATGCGATGAGTCGCAACCTACCAGCAACTGCACGTATTTGAGCAACCACTTCAAGTTACAGTAACTATATTGTACCAAAAGAAAGGTACTGTGTATTCGGTGGAAATTAAGCTTCGATCTCCTCCTTTGCTTCGCGCTGTCAACAAGAGCTTTTGGATTCTAGAACCTATAGATGAAGAGGACAATGGCGGGCATGATCATAATACCTTGTACCGAATGACACAACCAAATGATGACCTCTTGCCCGTGAGTACACTGATATCAACAGAATCGGCCAAAAGCAGATAAAAGAGCCGAAAGAAGAAAGCAAGAACAAAAGACAGACAATACACATATTATTTTTCGCGAGCGTGCCAATGGCACGTATTTCATTAAGAGGGAGAAGTCAAAAGAACAAAGTTTGCTGCTGTGTCATCCATAGATGACAAGCAAGCCGTTGCAGCAAGAACAGAACAGAGGAGAGGACAGGGGACAGGGGAGCTAAAGGCTATTACACGGCAATGATTGCGCGACCTAAGTTTACATCGCTCACATTGGTCACATTGGCCACCACTCTGCCAGTAGAACGCTGCGCAGAGAGCAGCACCAAGTCTCTGTATCTGGCCATAATCCAAACTTTAGCCTCATCGAAAATCTGTTCAGCCAGCTGCATCGCTGATGTGTGGCTCCCATTGAAAGTGCGGGCATTCCGTTCTAACCAAAGCGACCAAGTGATTAGCACCACAGCAGTGTCAAACAATTTCCTGTTTTCCTTTGCTATAATCTTGCGCGACCTCTCCCACCAGCTTGCCAAGGAAAATTCAGTTGGTGCCGGTGCCAGGTTTGCACCATCGACTCTCTGTAGGATTCGAATCCAGACCTCTCTGCTGAAAGGGCAGGCAATCAGGAGATGGGTGATAGTTTCAGAGCCCTGCCCGCATAAAATGCAGGTATCCTGGTCCTGCAAATTATGCCTTTTGCGTCTGGCTGCGGTCCAGCATCTTTCATGCAAGGCGAGCCAAACAAAAAATTTGCATTTGCCCGGTGCTCTGGTCTTCCATAAAAGTTTAGCACCTGCCACCCCTTGCTGCCCAATGAAGAATGCCCTGTATGCTGATTCTGTTGAGAAAGTCCCGTCCGAGGTCCATTTCCACATGAATTTATCTTGGACGGAGTCATCGAGTTGCACTCCACGCAGCTTCTCCCAAATGTCTAAGTAATCAAGAATGACTTGGACAGTTAGTGCACCCCTGATATCCTTAACCCATCTCCGGTCCTGCATAGCTGACCAGACAGTTCGAGTTTTCTTCACCCGGGGACCTACCGTCTGCAACAAACAAGGTGCAAGATCAGCTATGGATTGGCCGTTAATCCATCTATCGGTCCAGAAGAGTGTACGACGACCATCACCAATCTTGACTGTGACAGATGCATGAAACATTGAGGCTACTTGGGGTTCAATCTCATCAGGTAGGTTTGTCCAAGGTTTGGTTCCATCTGTACGCTTGATCCACAGCCATCTTAAACGAAGGGCAAAACCCATCAGTTCCAGGTTTGGGATTCCAAGTCCCCCCAAGTCAGAAGGTCGACAAACTCTTGGCCATGCAAGCATGCAGTGGCCGCCGGCCACTTGATCAGTTCCTCTCCACAGAAAAGCTCTCCTTCTCTTGTCAATGCAAGCAATGGCCCATGGGGATAGGGCGACTGCTATGGCCGTGTGAATTGGAATGGAGGATAACTTCACTTTCACCAGGATCCCTCTACCCGCCTTGGTCATCATTTTGGCTTTCCAGGTTGGGAGAGCCATGCTGATCTTGTCCACCAGTGGGAGCAGATCCCCCTTCTTCAGTTTCCTGGTCGCAATGGGGATGCCCAAGTATTTACATGGGAATGGTTGTAACTTCCCTGGGAAGAACTGCATCAATGTCACCGTCTCCTCCAGTCCACACTGAATGGGCGAAATCAAACACTTGTTCAAGTTGGTCAGTAGTCCCGTGGCGCCTCCAAAGAGATCCAGAATAGCCCCTGTAGCGACCAGGTCTTGCTGCGATGGTGTAAGAAAGAGTACGACATCATCTGCATACATGTACGCCCTCTCCTTTATTCTGTCGTCCCCAAGTGGTTGGAAGAGACCCTCCTGATCTGCTAGTCTTAGGAGAGCGTTGAGCGCTTCCATAACTAGAACAAATAACATCGGTGAAAGCGGGTCGCCCTGTCGTAAACCTCTTGCGTGACAAATCCGCCGGCCAGGAGAACCATTGAGTATTATTTTGGTGCTGGCTGTTGAAAGCAACATGCTAATCCAATTGAGCCATCTTCGAGAGAACCCCATGTGTTCCAGTATCTGCAGCAAGAAAACCCAACTAACCGTGTCAAACGCTTTTGCGATGTCGATTTTGATCAGCGCGCTGGCCTTTTTGTTCTTGTGGAGCAGTTTCGTGGAAAGTTGAACCGCCTTGAAGTTGTCATGTAGAACCCGGCCCTTGATGAAAGCACTTTGGTTATCTTTAACCAGAGTGTGCAGCTTTGGAGCTAGCCTATTTGCCAAGACTTTAGTGAACAACTTGGACATGCTGTGTATCAGGCTAATAGGACGGTAATCCCCAATTGCTTTCGCATCATCAGTTTTTTTCAAGAGGACCATATATGCCTGATTAACCAAGTGTAAGCTCCGTCCGTCAAGCGACCAGAGAGCTTGAAATGCCCGGATAACGTCTTCTTTGATTATTGGCCAAGCCAGCCGGTAGAACAGCCCTGTAAATCCATCCGGGCCAGGGGCTTTGTCCAGGGGTAAATCTTGGATGGTCCTCCAAATTTCTTCCTCAGTGAAGCAGTGATCCGTTTGCGACATGTCCATCGAGGGGATGCTCAGGCGCTGGAGGTCAAGCAGCACCGTTCGGGGTTTGGATGTGCCCAGCATGGCATCGAAATGTTGGTAAACAGCCTGCGCCTTTGCATCTTCAGTTATGATCTCCAGGTCCCCGACCTTCAGCGACCGAATATAATTCTTGCGACTACGATGGCAAGCCTGTAAATGGAAGAACTTTGTATTTGCATCGCCTTCAGCCAAGAATGTAATCCGTGAACGTTGGCGCAGAATGGTGCGTTGCAAGGAAGCAAGTCCTAGGCACTTGAGCTTCATCCGATTTCGTAAATTCTGCTCATGAGGGGCCAGGCGCCGACTGTCTTGAGCTTGGTCTAATCTGAAAACCAATTCCTTTGCTATGGCAAGTTGTAGCCGGATGCTGCCCACCTGTTTCGCGCTCCAGCGCTGCAGCGCAATAGCGGTGTTCCGAAGCTTGTAGTCTAGAGTTCGAAAGGCATCCATCGTTTCCGGGGACCACGGACAGTTCCAAGCTTGTTGGATGGTCTCCAGGCAGCCCTCATATTTGGGCCAAATGTTTTCAAAGCGAAACCGGCGAAAGACTTGGTGGGCAGCGTTGGTTTGGAGCAGCATCGGGGCGTGATCAGAGTGTTCCGATGACATGGCCCCAAGGTCATGATCAGGGAAGGACAAAACCCAGTCTTCAGTAACAAACACTCGATCGAGACGTTCCAAGGTCGGATTGTCTCGTTCATTGCTCCAAGTATAACGTCTGCCATGTAGGTGTAGCTCCTGTAACTCGTGATCGTCCAGGAAGCGTCTGAAGAGGTTCATCATTCTTCTGTTGAGACGTGAGTTATTTTTGTCCTCCGCCTTGTATATGAGATTGAAGTCTCCACATATCATCCAAGTGCCCTGGCGACCTGTTCTGATCTGTCTCAGTTCATCAAGGAATTTGATCTTCCTAATATCCGTCTGTGGCCCATACACGCAAGACATCGTCCAGCTTTCGCCATCCGGTAACAAACTCAAATCTGCGGTGATGCTGTTCGTACGAAGAAGGGGCCTAGCCATGCCCCAGATGTCACGGCGCCATGCCAAAAGCACCCCTCCAGAAGTGTGCGTCGCGGGTAGATGAAGGTAATCAAAACCCGAACCCAGGAGGTCCATGACTAGCGCATCATCACAGCTATCCCATTTCGTTTCTTGCAGGGTTAACAAAGTGATATGCTCCTGAGCAACGACGTCACGTACAACGCTACGCTTGGCTCGCGCGTTGAGCCCCCGGACATTCCAAATTAAAATGTTTTGGGAATTCATGGATAACAGCACTTGTGCGACCAAAGCGACGAAGTGGAGTGCTCAAGGCTCAATCTCCACCAGAGCAGCCGAGAACGTCGGCCCGTTGTCCGGCAACAGCGTATCTAAAGCCTCACATTGTGAGACCGACAGAGTGTTGGTGAAGAGCTTCAGGAAGCGCTCGAAAGCATCGACGTCCAGTGTGCCGGTGGCTGAAGCTAGCCCGAGACGCTTCATCAAGACGTTCTGGGCTTGGATCACCGGCTTGGTCGCCCTTTGCCGCGATTTCTTGGCGAGCCGTTCGCTCCTCCTGATGGCTGGAGTCGAACAAGGAGTCGGGGCGCGGCTTTGGCGACGCAGTGGAGGCCGTTGCAGCACCGGTGATGCACACGGCCTGCAGACAGAATGTGCGAAATCAAGAGTTGAAGTTTTGATCGGCGTAGACGCTTCAGGGGGGATGCGCAGCGGCAGGGCCGCCCGTGAGCCTCTAGTGTAAGTAATGAAACCAGAATGGACCGGCTCCCGCTGCAGTTCAGGCACTGCCGCGTCCACGAAACGTACTGTTTCCAGCTGGGCCGAGTCGATGTCGGAGGAGTGTAGCTGCCCATCAAGTTGAGGTCCAGAAGTCACCGGCCCAGGAGCCGCTTCCGGAAGCCCAGCGACCGCATCCTTAGGTCCATCCATCGCGGCCTCCTTTTGCAGCTGAGCATGGGCCGCTGGGGACGTTACGGGCCCATCAAGTGGAGTTGCAGGCCCAGGAGCCGCTTCCGGAATTCCAGCGACCACATCTTGTGGCCCATCCATCTCGGCCTCATTATCCGAGCTGAGCATGGGCCGGTGGTGGCGTTACGGGCAGGAAATCCGTAACGGCCGGCGTTGTGAATTCTGACAACGAGGGATCCAGAACAACCTGTGGGGAGCATCGCTCCCTGGGAGGGGACGTGTTCCCCGAGTCCCCAGCCGCCTCCTTGTCGTGTAGTGCTCGTCGCGACCCAGCGGATGCGGCGGATGTCAGCGACGCCTCGTGAACCATCGGGTCCGCCTGCACGCCAACGTCACGCTCCGTGTCCGGGTCCCCCCGAACAGCTAGCAGCATGGCCGCCTCGTCCACAGCATGGCCCCCGTCCACTCGATGCACGACAGCATGGCTGTCACCGTCACCTTGACGTACGGCCTGCCCTCGACGCCCGAAGCGCAACGGGCCCGCCAGCGACCAGGTCCGCGAAGAGATGTTGCCGGACATGGAGGAGAAGGGCGAACCCCATCCGGGACCGAGGGACGGTCCGCCGGCCCCTGCGCCAGCACCGGCACCCAAAGCGCCGCCGCCACCTCCACCTTCAGGAAACGACCTTTTTGGCCAAGGCCCCGACCGGCAATGTCGAGATGCGCCCGGGTGGTGGCCATCGTCGTCGTCGGAGCTGTCGAAGCAGTCCGGCGAGTCATCCGAGGAATCGCTAGATAGATTCCAGTCTTGCACTTCCCTCAGTCGGACGCTCACCCTGTACCAGAGCCCCGCCCTCCTGGAGTGAATGATCTCCTCCGGCCTGAGGAAGAGGTTGCCCGGCTCGTGCGGCTCCTGTGGCTCCGGGATGAAAATGAGCTTCTCCACCGGGACGAAGTCCGGGTGGATGCACCATGCTGCCACATACAGCACACCCCGATCATCGCCGGCGAGGTGTGGGGGAGCTTCGATGAGGTCGGAACATGACGAGCCCAACACGCACTGAGCCGTCGTCACGTCGCGGGCATGGTCCGGAATGCCCCGTAGCTCCACCAGCACCCTGAAGCGTAGATGCGCCATACTCGCCCTGGCCTGCCGGCGCCACCGCCGCCAGGAGAGCTGGAGTGGAGCCCCGGCCGGCAGGACAGTATGCAGAACGCGGTGCGCCGTGGCCGCGGAGCCGAATTCTACCAGGAAATCATCCGGCGAGCGGCGGTGCACCGAGAACTCATCCGGCAAGAGGGAGTAGAACTCCTCCATGAACATGCCGACCTGAGATGGGGATACCGCCGGGCGTGTGCCGCCCACCATAGCGACCAGCGCCGACGATGAAAGCTGGGCCTCCCGAGCATCCATCGCCACCGACCTCGGGATGACACAAAGCTCCTGCCCCGGTCGGCGAGAGGGATCTCCCAGCGGGCGCGGTGATGGGGGAGGGGATGGCATGGGGGTGTCATCATCTTCAGGAGAGGAAGGCGGGCGACAGATCACCGGCGGCGGGCCAGTGTCGCCTGTAGATTGCGAGCGGGCCGACCTTGTGTCTTCCGAGGACTGGGGGGAGCGACCACGGTGCTGATGTTCCTGGTGTCCCGACGGGACCGCCCTCGCCGACTGCGGCGGCCGCCGTGCTGGCTGTCGGTGGAGAGGTGCTCGACGTGCGAACGGGCGAGCAAACCGACAGTGTCGCGACCTGTGACCCTCGCGACCGCACCGTAGACAGCGGGATGGATTCTTGCAAGCGGCGGCGACGTGGTCAGAAGCCAGGCAGTTGAAGCATCGACCAACAAGATCCGCGGGGACCGGGCGCGGCGGTCTCGGGGGCGGCGGGTCCCGGCGCGACCTGCGACGGCGTCGAACCTCCTCCCAACCGTCCTCCGGGGGTGGGACAAGGTCGCCAGCGCAAACAGCCACCGAGGCCAGGCGTCGTCCATTCAGTTCCGCACGGGAGCTTTCAGGTCCCCCCCACGCACGGCGGGCATCCGCCATGAAGCCGCCGCTGGAAGGGCCAGAAGGTGGCCGGGAGCCACCAACCCCGCCATCGTGGGGGTCCATTGCGATCGCCTTTCCTTTGGCCCCCCCGACCGAGGCCGTCCGCGGCGACGGCTGGAGATCTTCCGACATGGAGTCAGAGGAGGCACTGTACCTGAGCCATTCCGGCGTCCCGTCCTGCCCGTCGGAGAAGCGTCGAACGTAGGGTGCCGCAGCGGGGTTGAGCGGGGGGGACGGGGAGCGGGGTGGCGTCCCCGCCGCCTGCGCTGCGAAGAGGGTCGCGGCCGCCGCCAACGGAGGGAGGTGGGAGCTCCCCTCCCCATCTCGGTTCCTCTCAGACCCATCCATGGTGGATGGCCTGCGAGTGGCCGGGGTAAGTCCGGCCGGGAAGGTGGACGCCGGGTCCGGAGGGGAATCCGGCGGCGTGCGGGTGGACGCCGGGACCGGGTGGTCACCGGCGGGTGGGGAGCGCTGGGCTCCCAGCTGCTTAGAGAGAGAAGCTAGAGAGAGAGAGCAAAGTGTCAAATGACCTTCCTTTAATACACATATTATACCGTTCGATAAACACAATCCGGAGCAAAACCGTTACACAACATGAAGAGTTCTAGCGTTACCGCACCAGGGGCCTTTACCTGCATCGCACATCACAGAATCTGGAGCACCAGCACGCACGGTAGAAAAGAACAGGGGCGGCTCCAACCTGGCCTTATTCATCATATGGCAAAACTATAGGTGTATTCCAAAAGCATAAACATCTTGCTCGACTATACGTATGTAGGCACCAATAACTTGGTGATGCTACACAAGACTACAAACTTTTCTCAACTCGTGCTGGAACCAAAACTCAGAGTAGAAGTCGATGGCTGTACACGTTTCTCTCTGTCACACACAAGACCAACCTCAGCAAGCAGTCTGTAGAAAAGGAGTGTGGATGTGCCTCATTCATCAGCTCTTGGTGCTGCAGGGAAAAGGATAATTAGACTCGCCCTGAAAAAACTGAAATAAAGGCAACACACCACCAAAGCTCTGCAAACAAGGTTCAGAAGATGATGGCACGTACCCAAGTTAACCACCTCGGAGCTTTTCATCAGACGAAGACGCTGGCAGGACTCCACAAACATTCTGCAGTGAGATGTTAGACAGGTCAGAATCATCTTGGGAGATTAGAAGTCATTTTTTTATATAACATTTTGCTAAAATGGGATAAAGAGAGCATATATCTGTTCCAATCCCTAGACAGGAATCCGATCTCCTACAGACCTAGGCAAGTTAATAATGTTGTGGGAATCTAAGTTTGTCAAAAAGGTATTATGGAGAGTGAAACGGACAAAAAAATCAAATAAAGCCATCAGTATTATTAACCTTAACCCAAAAGGTTATGCCAAAAACAAGCAAGCACTACAACCTCATCCAAAGCAGTTTATTGTTATCAACTTGAAAGGAGAAGTAACAATTTGTTTAGGTTTGCAGCATGCTCCAACTCCCTAGTCATGAATCATATCTCCTACAGACCTATAGATGTAATATCTAGAGGGAATCTAAAGTTTGTCAAAAAGATAATATGAAAAGTGAAAGAAATGGTTGAGCACAAACAAACAAGATCATTAAAATTAGCCCTGACCCAAAAGGTTGTGCCAAAAACAGGTAAGCAACGCAACCTCATCCAAAGCAGCTTCAACCAACTTGATTCTTTTTATATCTATGCACATGCTTATCTATATGTGGTGAGACAAATACATCAAAGCTATTCAGCCGGTCAGTTATATAAGAAAATAAGAAAACAGAAGTTTGTTGAGCCTACTGATATAAGAAACAGATGATGAAATAAGGACCAACAAGGGAACTCCTATGATTCAGCCACTGGCTACTAGATAGAAATTCCCAAAGGGGGTGCATTAGGCCCCAATTGTTTAATTCCATGGATAATGTCCCATTATCTATCACCCTTAGAAAGTTAATTAAATTGAATTAACCGTATACTCTCTCATTAAATGATATATGACGTTTAGGACTAGTGAATAAGTTTAGACAACATATATTTCAAACCGAGGGAGTAATTGAAACTCTCAGCAAGTAAGGGACAGCAGATTGCTTTTAGAACACAAACCTACTAAGCAAAAGTAATTACATTTCCAAGCGGGTCTTAAATTGCGTTTACCATTATTAGGTTCTCAGAGGTCAGAGAAATGAAATAGCTGAATGCACTCATGTGCAAATGGAATAGACTATACCAGGCCTTATCTCGCTGCAAAATGATTTTTCATCTCAAAACTTTATCATCTAAGATTCGAAAGATACATCCAGAGAGGTCCAAGATCCACAAAGCAAATAAGATTATGAGTCTACAGTTTATGAATGCAGGACCAGCAAATATAAGTCAGATCCAACCAATATAGCAGTTGATATCTGGTAGCAGTGGAAACCGATGGGCTATGCATGACTCCCTGGCCAACAATGGATTGCCCACAAACAATCACAATATCCAATTAAGGGTTTGATCCTAGTAATTCCCATATAGTAGTTGTATGGTATGCTACAGCCTAAATCATTAACTGAACTCAAACTGCTAACTAGTTCCTATGCCAAGCCTCAAATTAAGCCCTAAAACTAAAAGGCACACGAATGTAATTATGGGCTGTCTAGATGAAACTTAAACAGCATGGTCTTTATTTCAGGTAGAATAAAAAATATCATAACAGCGAGGAAGGCACCCGAATTAAAACTGACCTCCAGGGGACGTCTCCGACGAGCATCCAGTCGCCGTCCTTGTCCTCGTACGTCGGCACGTACTCCGCCCCGCTCACGACGTCGACGAGCTCCATCTCCTCGTTCGCACCCCGACCTGCACGCATCCACCCATCCATCAGCCCATCAGGTTCTACGAGAACGTCGCGCGACAAGGAAAACGCAGGAGACACAAGAGAAGCAGCAGGCTCCGGGGATGCACTCACGGACGGTGAAGTGAGCGGTGAACTTGTCCTGGAGCGCGGCGAGCAGCTGGTCGTAGCTGGCGTACGCCTCGAGGTCCACCTTGCGCTGGTACGGCGCGCCGGCCACGGCCACCTTGACGAGCTTGATCCTGTTCAGCCGGTTCCGGCTCACCGGCGGCCACCCCACCACTCGCGCCCTGCACCCAGCACGAACGAACCAAATCAATCAGACGGACCCAACTCGACCCGGAATTAATCAAATCCCCACGAGCTCGAGGCAGGGAGCTCCTAGCGTACTTGGCGGCGGGTGGGGCGTCGGAGGCGCGCGGGGAGCGGGCGGCGGGGCCGGAGGTGGAGGCGGCGCGCTTGCGGTCGGGGTCGGAGCCCGGGAGGCGGAGCGTGAGCGCGGTGTCCTCGAAGTCGAGCCCCGAGGAGGCCGCGGACGAGGACTCCGTGGAGCTCCGCGCCGGCTCCTCCGACATGGCGGGCCTGGTCGGCGTGGCTTGCGGATCGGCTCCGGTAGCTGCTGGCTGCACGGCGGGTTGCTCTCTCTCCGTCGGTGAGGTGGGGCGGTGAGCCGGGAGCGGCGGGCGGAGGAGGAGGTTATAGGCGGGTGCGGTCACCGGTCTACCGGTCGTCGGGGTTTAATCCGTGGGCCACGTCCAGTCACGCCGCGACACGTGGCGCACCCGGCTTGGGATAGAGGCTCTGCGCAGTGGCCCTGGCCCAGTCTCCCCGCTCCCGTGGCACTGCCTGGTTACGGCGGTATTGTGACAAAACGCGAGGTCGTATCCGCGAAAACGCCCGGCCCCACAACCCAGCCAGCGGTGGTCTAGCATTAACGTCCGTGCCGAGCGCTTCCGCCTGTGAGGCCAGGCTGCCGGTTGGCAAAAGCCTCGCGCGGCCGCAGCCGGCAGCCCCATGATCCAGCGGATCCGACGGCGCGGGCGCTCTTGACCCGGTAGAGGTAGGCGCCCGGGTCGTTGCGTAACCCGGCGGCGTGGCGGGCGTGCGGGGCGGCCGGGCGGGGACCGGGTCGAGGGGACAGGCGATAAAGCGGGGCGCGCGTGGACGTGCTGGGCTGTCGGGAGCGTGTCCCCCCGCACCCGATTAAAATTCCGTGCCGCATCTTCGCTGTGGTTGTTTGTGTGGGTGGTTTTGATTTTGGTTTGGGCTGCGGTGTGGACGTGGACCAGGCGGGGATAGCTTTCAGCTGCCGCACGCTCTGCACACGGGAGGGCGCGGCGGACAGCGACGCCTGCGGCCGCGGCTCACTTGCCGCCGGCGGGCTGCCCAGCCGAACGATGATCCCAGGTGAATCTTTGACCACTGCCAGGTGGACCTGGCTAGCCTATCAGTCGTGTGTCGATGCCAGAGATTTTTACCCGTCCTATTTTCACAGGGCAAATTTCTTCTGTCCCCCAAACTCTTGATAAAAGGAAAAGCATGACGATCATAACACATGTGGCCGCGTAACTCGAAAACAAAAAAAAATAAAGGAGGCCCTGTTTAGATTCGTCGAATTCGACCAATTCAATCAAAAGTATCTTCTTGAAAAACGCGCCCTCCTTCTGTTTTTACGCTTCCCAATGCACTTTTGCTACAGTCAATTTAATCGAATTCATGAATCTAAACAAAGCCGGAGTCGAATTATTCTAGTATCTCAAGTGCACGCACTGCTATGCCGCTGGGGTTTACGACGGAGCAGACAATTCGCAGCGAGACACGCAGAGACGGCGCACGGCACGAACCAAACGAGGAGCGCGCACGGTTATCCAAGCGCCCGCATCCGTTGTGGCCGCTGGCCGGCGGGACGCCCTTCTTTCCCTCTGTTCGTCGTACATGAAACTGGGGGTCCTGTCTGTAGCTCTGGCCTTGTTTAGATTCACCAATTCAATCAAATTGCACGCATTGAATTACGTGCTTTTCTTTACTTTTTCAATTCCCAATGCATCTTCAATCATTGAATTCAATCTAAATGGCACAATCTAGGTCCCTTTGGCACAGCTCCGGGAGCGGTTTTCGACGGAGCCGTGCCAAACGGGTGAAAAAAACAGCTCCCGTAGAGAAGCTGCCGTAAAAGGCGCTCTCTGGAGCGAAACGCGGGAGAGGGAGCGGAAAAACGTCGCTCCCCCCGCTCCCCCGCAGCTCCGCCCGGCCTTTTTCCTTCCTTTGCCCTCGGCGAGGGGCCCACGGGCTGGGGGCGGAGGTGGCCGCCGGCGGGCTGGGGGTGGC
>CM014272.1:68874214-68929825 GCA_004135705.1 Alloteropsis semialata | reverse complement strand
ATTATCGTGAGCCCCCGGATTAAGGGTTCAATTGGGTACCCCTAATTCGGACCCTCGTCAGTAGCCCCCGAGCCTGGGGGGGAGACGAAGACTCGCGCCCAGGATGAATGGTGGCGTGGATATGGTAAGTTGCAATTTTTCCGGTGGGGGCGCGCGAGCGCACCCGCCGGGTGTAGCCCCCGAGCCTTGAGAAGAGCTGATGCTCTTGTTGAGGCTTTGTACCCGGGTGGTTTGCCTTGAATGTTGTCGGGATCGGAAAACTTGTCGGGGAGAGGAAGCTTGTCGGGGACGCCTCTTTGGTGGGCCGGACAGCCGCCCGACCGTTGATGGGCCGAGAACGGAAGCGTCGGCCCGGTCCCCGCCGCGTGGGGAGGTGGGCGCGCCTTTTGAGGAGGTCAGGCGAAGAGACGTGCGCACGTCGCCGCGGCGCCAGTGGTGGGCCCGCGCAATTAAGGCAGCGGCCGTTTCGTCTCGCCCCTATTTATAGCCGCGTGCTGCGGCGGCCTCGGGTTTTACCCCAGCCCGAGCTTTCCATCTTTTCGCTGCGCGCTTCGTCTCCTTCGTCGCCGCCGCCTGTTTCTTGCGTCCTCCGCCGTCGTCGCTTCGTCGGTCCGGAGAGCAAACGCCCAAGCCCTTCATCCCGCCGGCGCTTCTCCCCCTTCGAAGCTCTGCGATGTCGACCTGGGAGCGTTCCCGCGTCTCGCGCCGGCAGCTGGAGAGCCTGGCGGCGGAAGGCCTGCTCCCGCCATTGACGGAGGCCATGGAGTGGAAGGTGCCCGGCGTCGAGGACTACCCCCAGCCACCGGAGGGGTACGTTGTTTCTTTTGTTGCCTTCCACGAGCGCGGGTTCTCCGTCCCCGCCGGAAGATTCATTCGCGCCGTACTCAACGAGTACGGGCTGGAGCTCCACCACCTCAACCCCAACGGGGTCCAGCAGATGGCGGTGTTCGTCGCCCTCTGCGAGGGGTACCTGGGGATAGGGGCCCATTGGGACCTCTTCAGGTACTTCTTCAAGTTTTCGCTGCACACCGTGGAGGGCGGAGCCTCCGCGACGATAGGTTGCGCGGTGCTGAAGGCCAAGCAGGGGCGGATGAAGGCCTACATCTCGGGGACCCTGACCAGCTCGAACAAGGGCTGGCACCCGATGTGGTTCTACCTGAAGAACGACAGCCGAAACCCCCTCCCGGCGTACACCGGGAAGACCTTCGAGAAGCTGCCCGCGGAGTGGGCGTACGGGCCCGAGAAGGAGCGGCAAGACAAGGTTCTCGGGGACATCTGGGAGGCCCTCGCTCGGCTCCGCGGCGCGAGGGTGACCACGGCGGAAGTCCTCGGCGGATACCTCTCGAGAGGTATCGTGCCGCTGAGGCGGCGCCCTCTCCAGATCTGGGAGATGGTCCAGCAGAACGCCCCCTTTGAGGGGACCGTGACGATGATCCCCCTGCCATCGGGGGACGAGTTGGAACGCCGGGTGACGGCGGCGATGGGGAAGGGTCACGAAGCATATCCTCCCCCGGGCCTCCTCCCCATGCTCCCGCACAAGCGCACCAAGGATCTGGTAAGGTTTTCTTTGTGCATCTTGAATCCCCGATTGGTTTTTCAGTTGGCTGATTCCGACTTATTTTAGATGAAGGGCCTCCACTGCACCATCTCCCGGCCGCCACTCCCCGAGGACAAGGCGAGAAACCGAGCCGAGGCCGCATACGCCAAGGCGAGGAAAGATCGCCGGGAGGAGTGGAAGAAGAGCGAGGTCGCCAAGCGTGAGCGGAACGCCGAGCGATCCAGGAGGAGGAGGAAGGGAGAGGACGACGTCTCCGAGGACGAGGACCCCGAGGAGTTCGTGGAGAACGTCTCGGTGAGCGAGGATGACGAGGAGAGTGACGACGACTCGCCTCCTCAGAAGCTGAAGTCGGTCGTGGTGATGACCGCCGGCGCCTCGTCCTCGGCGCAGCACTCGGGGCGGAGCGGGAGAGGAGGGCCGCCACCGCCGGACTCGGGAAGGGGCGAAGGCTCTCGGTCGGACCGGCATCGGCGGTCCTCCGAGGAGAGCCGGCGCGAGAGGCGCAGCCGCACCCCTCCGTCCCCCCGTCACGACCTCGAGATGGGAAGGAGTTCCCGGCGGGAGACGGTCTCCCCTCGCCGGGATAGGAGCCGGAGCCGGGACCTATCAGAGCGCGCCCACAAGGGGGGCTCGTCCTCGGGGGCGTCGCGCTCCCCGTTGCGATTCGCGCCGCGGGACGACAGGCGGCCGCCGTCGGCGATTCAGATGCCGCGGGCGCGGAGCGAAGGGCGGGACGCGCCCCGGACGCCCGTGGTGGAGACGCAAGCCCCTCCCGCCCCGGTGAGGGTCACGACAAGGCGGCCGGACTCGACACCGGTCGAGGGGGGAGGCTCGTCAGGTCGGGCGGCGCCCCACTCGGGCAGGGACGCCGCTGTCGCGCCCGTGGCCCCTGTCCTGCCGACGCTGGCGGGGTCCAAGCGGCCCGCATCCCCGCAGGCCCCAGCGCCGACGGGGTCCAAGCGGACGCGGAGGATTGCGTCGAGGTGAGTGATGGCCTGACTTTCTCGAATGGTTTCGGTTTTTTCTGTGGTTACCATTTTTCCCGGCCGGGCTTTGCTGACTTGCAATGAACCAGTCGGGTCGATACTCCGCTCGAGGTGGCGCCGAGGAAGACTCTGCGCTCGGCGGCGCCGTTGCCGGGGCCTGCGGCGGGGCAGGCTGAGCAGGCGACGCCGGAGCCCGCGGCGGGGCCGGCCGGGAAGGCGGTGGTGGAGCCTGCGATGGAGCGGGCCGAGGTGATTCCGCCGGTGCCCTCGGCGGAGCGGGCCGAGGAGGGAACGCGGGTGCCCTCGGCGGAGCAAGCCGAGGAGGGGACACGGAGGGCGGCGCCCTCCGCGGTGGAACAGGTGCCGGAGGGGGACGGCGACAGCCCGGGAGACACACTCCCGACGGGCCTAGCCTTTGCACAGGCCGTCCCCCCAGAGGCGGCCGTGGCGGCGCTCCAAGCGGAGCTAGCCGAGGAGCTGGCGGAGGCGGCCCTGTCTGCTGCTCGGGAGGAGCCGGCTCACCCCGGAGTGGGGGAAGTCGCCGGAGAAGATGGCCGCGGGGACGCGGCCGGAGAAGATGGCCGCGGGGTTGCTGCCTCTCCAGGGGCTACGGTCGGCCCCAAGGAAGCAGAGGCGGGGACTCCCGACGCCCGCCAAGACGCCGCCATCCCGGCGGCCGCCGCAGCCCCCGAGTCCTCCGGGGTGACTCCCCCGGAGATCGTCGTGCTCGAGGACTCGCCTGAGGGTAGCTCGCGGAGGGTCGCCGGCGAGTGCAGCAGGAGGCTGGCCGTGGAGTTCCCGAGATCTTTTCGCCCTACGCGCGAGGGCCCGCGCCATCTCCGGGAGACGCCGGGAGTGATGGCGGTGGACCGCCGATGTGCCGCCCTCGTACCCATCGAGGACGACCCGAACCTTCCGTGCGAGGGTCGGTACTTGTGGTACGACCGTCAGAACCCGGCGGCGGGTCCCATCTTCGAGCTGGACGACGCGGCGGAGAAGGAGCAGTGCCAGCTTCTCCGGGAAGGCCTCGAGAACATGAAGGAGGTCTTCAACAAGTTGATCATCGATCCTTCCCGGGTGAGTCTCTGGACTTCGTTCTTCTGATCCTGGCGCTGTTCTGGGGCATGCCTTAGCGTTCTTCTTCTCGTTTTTGTTCAGAGAATTATCGAGCGCAGTGCCGAGAAGTCGGCGTTCCTCCGCCGGGAGTCCGGGCTTTGGCATGCCGTGCAGCAGCTGAAGGCCGAGAAGGAGCAGCTCGAGGCCCAGCTGGCCGAGGCCCGGGAGGCCAGGGACGAGGCGATCCTGGACGCCGCGGAGAGGGAGGCCGCCTCCGAGGCGAAGGTGGACGAGGCCGAGAGGACCGTGAGGGAGGCGTTGGTGGCCGCCGACGCCTCCAATCGGGAGAAGGCTGCCGCCGTGCGGGAGGTCGAGGAGCTGAGGACGAAGGTGGCGGACCTTCAGACAGACGTCCAGCACCGCGACCTCGACCTCAAGACGGTCGGCAACCAGCTGGTCGAGGTGGCCGGCAGGCTGACGGCCGCGGAGGGGGAGGGGGCCCGCCTCAAGGAGATCGCCGGGAAGCGAGAGGAAGAGATCCTTGGTGAGTCCTCCCTCCTCCTCAGTTGTCGGGCTGCTTCTTTCTGTTCTCCTTGCGTGGCGGCAGGTTTGCTTGAGCTTGACTGTTAATGCAGCCCTGCGGAGGGTGAGGGCTGACCTGGAGGCCCAGCTCGAGGGAGAGAAGCGCAAGGTGGCCAAGGCCATTGTTACCAACCAAGAGCTGGTGCAGCTTGGTCAGGAGCTTAGGGCGCAGCTGACCAGTAAGTATCGCGCGTCCACTCGCCCTTCTTCTTGCAGAATGATGCTGACGAAGAGTTGCCTGCAGGGGTCGTCGAGGACCTTCAGAGGTCCCGGGAGGCAGGCGAGCAGAGCCAGAGGGCCCTCGAGAAGAAGTCCGAGGTCCACCAGGCCTTGGTCCAGGCGGTTGAACGCTTGCTGGAGGAGCTCAACGTCGGCGACGGCCCGTCCTTGGTGGATCGTCTCGCCCTCGTCCCGGGGAGAACTCAGGCGCAGGCCTCGGATCTTGCTCGGAGTGTGGCACGCAAGATCATTGCCATGTTCTTGTCACACTACCCGACCATGGATCGAAAGGCTCTGCAGGACGGATGGGCCCCCGGCTACGAGGATACTGAGTACGACGAAATTGAAGCCGAGTCCTCCTCGTTTGCCGACCGAGTGGCGTCCGTCGCCCTGCAGGAACTTGAGCCAGAGCAGCCATAAAGAACTTGGTCACTCCCTGTTATGTAATGAACAAAGTTCCTATGATAATAGTTGTTACTCGAAAAACTCGTGTTTTATTTGTTGTTTGCCATTTTCGCTTTCTTCCGAATACTTTTCTAGGGGTCGTGGGCCGAGATAGAAAGGCACGGGGCCTTGCCCGTCAGACTCTGTTCCGTAGCCACCGGGGCGTAGGAACTCGAGGGATTGGGCACTCGGACTCGCAGCCCCCGAGTAGTTTTGGAAGGTTCGAACGATGACAAGCAACAAATCGCAACAAATCGGGTATGCTGAAGACAACAACTAGTCGAGGCGGTTCCCTTATTGCTTCTCGGGAAAAGGACGTCGGCCCGAGGGCTTGGACCTTGCCCGCAAGTTAGCGCCGTAGCCGCAGGGGCGTGAGCACTCGGAACTTGGACAAGCGCGGTCACAAAGCCCTTTGAGTTGACGTTCCTTTCTCGCAAGCGCAAAAGTATACCGCTTGATCGCGCGCGAGAGCGATCACTTGTTAAGTTTTTGCGAAAAAACAGAGTGCAAAAACGGAGGGGCACCGGGCCCCGGGTGGAGCCCCCGAGCGGTGGGCGATCCTGTACAGGGAAGGGGTCGCCCGCCGCTAAGTTTTGGGAACTCGCGGGGTACATTTCGATCGTATGCGACAAAAGTACTCGGAATAGCACAGTACTTCGATTATAATCGCGAATTGAAAAAGTACAGATACTTTTAAGGGTAGAGAGACGTAGCTGTGTGAGCCCGCAGGGGAGTGTGCGGCTCTTCGGGAAAGGCGGGAACTCGTCGGACGAGGTGCCGCCGGGGCGCGCGAGCGCACCCGGTGGGCGCAGCCCCCGAGCCTGCAGGGGAACGATGGTTCGCCTGCGGGTTGAAGTAAGGCTTGCTGAGCATGGACTCCAGAATCGATCTTGGAACCAATTGTGTTGATGTGGATAGTGGGGAGCCAGACGGTTCGTTTCCCCACGGCCAGTTACTTCAGACGGTTTGCTTCCCCGCGGCCAATTACTTCAAGAGTAGTGGGGAGCCAGACGGTTCGCTTCCCCCCGGCCCTATAAACTTGGCATTTTCATCACCCAGTCCAACACACAGACCGGCGGCAAAGGCGAGCGGGGAGAGCGGCGGCGAGCAGGGAGAGTAGGCCAAGAAGAGCGGCGGCGGCATGGCATCGTCGAGTGACCCGTCGTCGATGAAGCGGGGAAGGGAGGGGGACGACGACAGCCGTCGGAAGAAGGCTAAGGAGGAGCAGGAGGCCAAGGCGGCGGAGATCGTCGCCGACAACATCTGGAGCGGCAACATGCTCCGCGAAGCGTTCACGAAGCTTCGCGGTGTGGCCGCTGCGTTCGGCATCAAGGCACCAGATGATCCGAAGAACTCGACCGTCAAGGATTTCGCCTTCAAGATCTATGGTTTGGCTGAAGAGCTTGAGAAGCTCCCCATGGTCAAGGATGCCAGCGGCGACGACGACGACGATGACGACGGCGAAGGCGATGGCGCCGGCGGCGACGGAACCAGCGGTGGGACTCCTGGGGCGACTACGGCTTAGTTTGTTGCTCTTGTAATAATGTGTGTCAAGAACTGCTTGATTTGTGTTTGTTGAACTGCTGGTTTGTTCGTCAGTTTGTAAGGCCTGCCGTCTTCGTGCGGTCCTTGCAGGATGACGCCGCGTTTTTTCCGACGGATCGGGCCATGATCCGCTTTCATCAGAGGCACAGTTTCCCCTCCGAGCAGTCGTGTCGTCCTTTCTGAGCTTACTGTTCGGTGGTGAGGCTCTGTCGCTCTGCATGGAGGGCCACGCGGCGCGTTTTCGTACCTGGCCTGAGTGCTGACTCAGGTGTCTCCGGGCTATAAATAGGGTTCCCCGGGCCTTCTTCCTGGGACACGCCATTACCCCGCTTCTTTTCTCTCTTCTTTGTTAGTATGAGATCCCTAGTCGGCGGGCCTCTTCGAGGGCGTCCCCCTGGTCTGGGGGCCGAGAGATTAGTCGCTTGATGCCACAAGAATGACTGCGACTTCGGGGGGTTCCGGCATGGAGAAGTGCTGCTCGGCGTCGCAAGTGAAGGACGGCTGGCTCCAGCAACCCCTCCCGTCCGTTCGCCCCGCCTCGGTGGCGATGGAACGGGTTCGAGGGAGGGCGCACGAGCGGAGGCGCCGTGTCCGTCAGGCGTCCGGACGCATCGTGTGCCGTGGCGAGCTGAAGCCACTCCTCGACTTGCGTCGCCAATGCAGCCGCAGGGGTCGTGTACAGCCACCTGCGCGCTTCCTCTCCTTTCCCTTGCGCTGACGTGATGCCGATGCCGGCGACTGTCAGCCCCGGGACGTCGGAGAGAGTCGGTGGTGACACTCCATTGTGTCGGTGCCGCGGCGTGACCCTCCGCCGAGTTCCCCTCGCGGCGTTGGCGGGCGGGGAGATGCTACAAGAAGGACTGCGACGTTCGCAGTTCGGCCCTTCTTGTTGCATCGGATCTCCTGCTCCCTTCATCGCTTGATTTCGTCACCGGGGGTGGCGAAAACGCGTTTGCGTTATTTCACGGCCTTTGGCCGCGTGTACTTTTTACCCTTATTTGAGAAATAGAGGAATCTGGTTGAGTCGGGGTGTCTTTCTGCGGCCGCGCAGTCGGCCTCTTTTCGCGATTTCAGCTCCCCCCAGGCGCCCTCGAGTTGGTCGGGCGGGAAGCCGTTTCGTCTTTTTGTCGTTTTTCCCTTCACGCACTCCTTCCGGGCTCGTCCTCGGCTTCGTTTTGTCGTGGGGGAATTTCTTCCCAGGTCCTGTTTCGTGACCTGGGACCCTACACGATGCAGGGCGCTAACGGAGAGGCCTTTTTCTCCTTATATCGTAACCCCTCATGCATCTTTTTTTCGCAAAAAGGTGGAGGGGCCGGACCGCGCCGTATTTTTGCCTCGTTGGCCGAAAATGCGGTGGGGGGGGGGGGGGGGGGGGGGGGGGGGGGGGGGGGGGGGGGGGGGGGGGGGGGGGGGGGGGGGGGGGGGGGGGGGGGGGGGGGGGGGGGGGGGGGGGGGGGGGGGGGGGGGGGGGGGGGGGGGGGGGGGGGGGGGGGGGGGGGGGGGGGGGGGGGGGGGGGGGGGGGGGGGGGGGGGGGGGGGGGGGGGGGGGGGGGGGGGGGGGGGGGGGGGGGGGGGGGGGGGGGGGGGGGGGGGGGGGGGGGGGGGGGGGGGGGGGGGGGGGGGGGGGGGGGTGTCCGTATGAGCTAATAACGGGTCAGTTCGAGTGAAGCCACGGCATCCCGCTCGACGGGTTCCGATCGGACCAGCTGGTGGCCAGCTTCAGATTCCTGGTGGCGAGATCATCTAGTTACCGAGTCCGTTCGACCGGACCTGGCGGCTCTTTGCCTTTCCGTTCGGGGGAAAAACCATGACCTTTCTTGCCATCAAGACTCGAACGCAGTTCAGGATGCCCATGACGCTCGGGCGCCCGGGTACTGGCCGCTGGGACCCATCCGTCGCTGCCCCTCGCTCGGGGTGCCTGGGGGCGGCTGTAGAACTCTTCGACGAGCCAGCCTTCGAACCCCTGGCGTTTAACAGGCCATCGTAATTGCTTACCGTGTCGTTTGTCGAGAGCGTTCGACCCTACGTGGGTAAAGAGTTATTCGCCTCCTTTTTCCGAGGGTTTGGGAAGCGTCTCGGGGAACGACTGCAAGCTCATAAAGTACTCGGAACGGGAGAGCATTTTTATTATCATAAGCGAATGACAAAGTACATATGCTTTTTAGGGGTAAAAGCGACGTAGCTGCTCTATGTTCCAAGCATTCGTGAGGACCTGACCGTCCTCGTCCTTGAGCTTGTAAGTCCCCGGGCGGAGGACTTGGTCGACGATGTAGGGGCCTTCCCATGGCGGCGACAGCTTGTGGCGGCCGCGGTTGTCCTGGACTCGTCGGAGGACGAGGTCGCCGACTTGAAAGGCCCGGCTTCGGATGTTGCGGTCGTGGTACCGTCGTAGGGCTTGCTGGTACTTGGCCGAGTGGAGTAGCGCGACGCTGCGTGCTTCGTCCAACTGGTCGATGGCGTCTTCCAAGGAGGCTTGGTTTCCTTCGTCGTCGTAGGCGCGGATCCGTGGGCTTCCGTAGTCGAGGTCAGTTGGGAGGACCGCCTCGGACCCGTGCACCATGAAGAAGGGCGTGCAACCCGTGGCTCGACTTGGGGTGGTTCGCAGGCTCCAGAGGACCGACGGGAGCTCCGCAACCCACCTTGCCTTGAACTTCTCGAGACGTTTGAAGATTCGCGGCTTTAGTCCTTGCAAGATCATGCCGTTGGCCCTCTCCACCTGTCCGTTGGTCTTGGGGTGGCTGACGGCGGCCCAATCCACTCGGATGTTATTGTCATCACAAAAGTTGAGAAACTTTTTACCCGTGAACTGAGTGCCGTTGTCGGTGATGATCACGTTCAGGACCCCGAAGCGGTAGATGATGTCGGTGAAGAACTGGACAGCTTCTTGCGAGCGAACCCGCCGGATAGGCCTTGCCTCGATCCATTTGGAGAACTTGTCGACGGCGACGAGGAGATGTGTGAAGCCCCCGGGTGCTTTCTTCAGTGGCCCGACTAGATCCAAACCCCATACGGCGAAGGGCCACGTAATGGGGATGGTCTGCAGGGCTTGCGCCGGGAGGTGAGTTTGCCTCGCATAGAATTGACAGCCTTCGCATCTACGCACGATGTCCTTGGCGTTGGCCACCGCGGTTGGCCAGTAGAACCCTTGACGGAAAGCTTTCCCGACTAGTGTCTTCGGCGCGGCATGATGCCCACATGCTCCTGCATGGATGTCCCTTAGCAATTCTTTACCTTGGTCGATCGGAATGCAGCGCATTAGGATGCCAAAGGTGCCTCGTCGGTAGTGCTCGCCCTCGATGAGCGTGAAGGTTTTGGCCCAGCGCGCGATCCGCCGAGCCTCGGTCGGGTCAGATGGGAGCTTGCCCTGCACGATCCACTCGAGTAGTGGAATTCTCCAGTCGGGATCCTCGAGGTTGGGCTCGGCGGCTGCGTCTATCTCCATCACCTCCGCCTCCTCTTGTACTGGAGGCTCGGGCGGCTCGTCGTCGAGTCGGATGGAGGGGACGTGCTGGTCCTTGGCGAACACTCCATGGGGAACAGGCTTCCGGTTGGATGCCGCCTTGGCAAGGGTGTCGGCCGCCTCGTTATATCGTCGTTGAACGTGCTTGAGCTCGAGGCCGAGGAACTTGTCTTCCAGCTCGCGGACCGCCCGGCAGTAGGCGGCCATCTTGGGGCTAACGCAGCTCGACTCTTTCATTACCTGATCGACGACCAACTCCGAGTCTCCTCGGATCTCGAGACGCCGTATGCCGAGCTCGAGGGCGATACGGAGTCCGTTGATGAGGGCCTCGTACTCGGCGGCGTTGTTGGAGGCCGAGAAGTGTAGTCGAACCATGTACTCCATGCGTACACCCAGAGGCGAGACAAAGACCAGGCCGACGCCTGCCCCCTCCTTCATCAGCGATCCGTCGAAGTACATGACCCAGGTCTCGTGTTCAACGGAGGTCGGGGGAGTTTGTGCCTCAGTCCACTCGGCGATGAAGTCGGCCAACGCTTGCGACTTGATGGCGTCCCGAGGCGCGTAGGTGACGTTCTTCCCCATCAGCTCGAGGGCCCACTTGGCTATCCTTCCGTCGGCCTCGGGGTTCTGGATCACCTCGCCGAGTGGATACCTCGACACCACCGTGATGGGGTGGGCGTCGAAGTAGTGCCGGAGCTTCCGCTTGGTGATGAGGACGGCGTAGACAAGCTTTTGGATCTGGGGATATCGTACCTTGGTGTCGGACAGGACCTCGCTGATGAAGTAAACGGGGCGTTGCACCTTCTGGATCTTCTCGGGCTCGCTTCGCTCGACGACGAGGGCGGTGCTTACCACATGGGTGGTTGCCGAAATGTAGAGCAGCATGGGTTCCCCTTCTGTCGAAGCGGTCAGGATTGGTGGGGTTTTGAGAACTGTCTTGAGCGAGTCGAGGGCCTGCTGTGCCTCGTCGTTCCAGACGAAGTGATCCGACTTCTTGAGTAGCCGGTACAAGGGCAGGCTTCGTTCCCCGAGTCGGGCGATGAAGCGACTGAGCGCGGCCAAGCATCCCGTGACGCGCTGGACACCCTTTATGTTCTGGATTGGCCCCATGTCGGTGATGGCTGTTATCTTCTCGGGATTGGCTTCGATGCCTCGCTCCGATATGATAAAGCCGAGGAGCATGCCTCTTGGGACCCCGAAAACGCATTTCTCGGGGTTCAGCTTTACTTTGTTCAGCCGGAGCTTCTCAAAGACAGCTGTGAGGTCGGAAACCAAGTCGCCCGTACGCTTGGACTTCACTACTATGTCGTCAACGTACGCCTCGACCAGTCGGCCGATCAGGTCACCAAAGACGCGTCGCATGCATCTCTGGAACGTGGCGCCCGCGTTTTTCAGCCCGAAGGGCATAGACGAATAGCAGTAGGTGCCGTAAGGCGTGATAAATGACGTTGCGAGCTGGTCGGCCAAGCTCATCGCGATCTGATGGTACCCGGAGTACGCATCGAGAAAGCACAGGGTCTCGCACCCCGCGGTGGAGTCGACCACCTGATCTATGCGTGGGAGAGGGAAGGAGTCTTTCGGACATGCCTTGTTAAGGCCAGTATAGTCAACGCACATCCTCCATTTCCCATTTTTCTTTTTTACAAGTACAGGGTTGGCCAACCACTCGGGGTGGTATACTTCCCTAATGAAGCCGGCGCTGAGGAGCTTTTTGAGCTCTTCGCCGATGGCCTTGTACTTCTCGTCGTCGTAACGTCGGAGCTTCTGCTTGACGGGTCGGGCGCCAGTCTTGATGTCGAGTTTGTGCTCGGCGACTTCCCTTGGAATCCCCGGCATGTCCGAGGGTTTCCATGCAAACACGTCGAGGTTTGCGCGGAGAAAGTCGACGAGCGCGCTTTCCTATTTGGGATCTAGCGCCGTCCCGATACGGAGGGTGCGACCATCGTCGGCCACGGCAACCTCCTTGACGTCCTTGGCCGGCTCAAAGGAGCACGCGGCACGCTTGGAGGTCTCGGGGATATCCAAGTCCCTGGGTGAAGGCTCAGCGGCGAGCCTCTTGGACTGGACGAGCGCCTCTGCGAACTGGAAGCACTCGGTTTCACAAGCGAACGCATGCTCAAATGAAGTCCCCACGGTGATGACACCCTTGGGTCCGGGGATCTTCAGTTTGAGGTACGTGTAGTTCGGGACAGCCATGAACTTTGCGTATGCGGGCCTCCCGAGGATGGCATGATACGCCCCGGGAAATCCCACCACTTCGAAAGTGAGGGTTTCTCTGCGGAAGTTGCGTGGAGTCCCGAACGTGACGGGCAGGTCGATTTGCCCGAGTGGTATTGCATCCACCCCGGGGACGATCCCGTGGAATGGCACCGGGGATGGGCGAAGCTGGGAACGCGGGATCCCCATTTCGTCAAGGGTGTCGACGTAGAGGATGTTGAGGCCGCTCCCGCCGTCCATCAACACCTTGTGGACGCGTTTCGTCCCGAAGAGAGGAGCAACCACGAGCGGGTACCTTCCGGGCTGTGGGACGTAGTCGGGATGATCGGAGCGGTCAAAGGTGATCGGGGCCTCGGACCATTTGAGGTAGGAGGGCACCGCGGGCTCTGTGTGGCCGACCTCCCGCCGGATCAGCTTCTCATCGCGCTTCGAGGGGCAGGCTGCCGACCCCCCGACGATCATCAGGATCGCTCCGTCCTCCCTGGGGTAGCCGTCATCGTTGTTCGAGGCACCAGCCCCGTCCCGGTTCTCGTAGGGCTTCTTCTTCAGGGTGCCGGCGAGGAAGCTTCTCATCAGCTTGCAATCTGTCGGGGGTAGACCCCCAGGGGTACCCAGAAGGCGGATTGGCCCAACCAGCAAGGGGCGGCCCAATCCGAGTACATCTGGATCGGTTTGTCGGACTGGCTGGCTCACCAGTCGGGGGCCCACCAGTCGGGCGAACCGAATGGGCGCGACGACGCGCGCAGCAAGGAAAGCACACGGCGTGTCCCGCAAGAAGCTCGGAGATCAGGATGAACTAGTCGGAATTGTAGGGAAAGATATCTGTAATCGTTATAGGATCAAATCCTTGTAATTCGGGTAGGTTACGATCTCTGGCCGACTTGTAACTCAAGGCAGCCGGACTATATAAGGCGCCTTGAGACCCCCCTCCAGAGCACCACATCAACATCTACGCTACAACCCACAATCATACAACCCTAGGACAGAACCCAACTACGGAGATCCTTCCAGGAACTTCATACACAGCAATACAATCGCCGCCAACACAGGACGTAGGGTGTTACGTCATCTCGACGGCCCGAACCTGTTCAATCCTTGCGTCTTGTGTTACCATCGACTTCTGATCCTCGATCTGTCCCTCATCAAATCAACCACGTAGGCTACCCTGTGTGGACTGCCGGGTCCAAACATCCGACAGTTGGCGCGCCAGGTAGGGGTTGATCGACGAGATCAATCTACAAGCTCGATGGCAGAATTCCAAAACCTATCTTCGATCCCATCTACGGCGGCGGCGGCGTACACATTGAGCGCATACCCCTGCAAACCCGGGGTTGAAGCAGCGCGTGTGCTCCGGCGGCAAGAAACACGCCCACATGGACATGCCTGCGTCGAGCGACATGCATTGGCGCCAAACTTCGATGACATCAACCGGCACAAAATCAGTACCAGGCCGATCAACACATGCAGATACGTCCAAACCAAGAGGTCACGCAGGCTGTTTCTCCGAGTAGTTTGGGTCTGCAAGTCAAATTGCACGACCTAACACTCCGAGTTGGTGGCCCGACGCGGCGGCGATCCAGGAGGCGAAGAAGACACCCATAAGGCCTGCCGCTCGTCGCACCTTCATCAAGCTAGCTCCACCGCCGATCCACCCACCGATCCATCGACCACTCGGCTCTGACGTACAACGGAAAGCAAGCCCTGTATGATCGACACACTCGGCCACGACGGCGATCACCACACCCAATTATCAGACTCGGCACAAATCAAGCTAAGTCATATTTAAATATTTTTACGATATTTCTTGGTCACCGCGTATCTCCATAACTTCACCATACATGTCTCCATGATCATCGCCGACTACCCTTGGTTTGTTCCCGACTGCTTATACAGCCCGAGCGCTACACAAGCAGTCGGGCAACACTCAATGGACGCATATTGCATTTTTCTCCATCGTTTATTTCTTTTTCCACTCTTGTACAAGTCGCTAAAGTACTTGGGAAGCACACGCCTTAATCCGTGAAACCTCGACTCTTCCGTACGCCTACGCTCCTACGCGTGCATGCGGCCCAGCTCTTGCGCTATGGACTACGGCTATCGGGGATCAGGTGCATAAACGTAACAGGATAACTACCCGAGGAAATTAATAGACTTAAAGAGTTGGAAGTAGAAATTCTATTACATACAGCGCCGAATGTTTTTCTCCAGAATTAGTGTTTGCTACACCATATACTACCTATCCTTCATATCTTCATTGCAGGGCACAGGTTTGGATCCCGAGCTTGCCTGTTACGCTCGGGGGCTGGACCACTCCGGCATCGCCGCCAGCTGAGTACTCGAGTCAGTCAGAACTCGGGCTGGTACTACACTCCACGACGGTCGCTAGCCGAGTGCTTTGCAGCACTCGGGCTGGCGCTACACTCCACAAGGATCGCTAGCTGGGTGCTTTTGAGTACTGGGCTGGCGCTTCCGCATGACGAGGAAGACGAAGACTACTCGGCGTGCCTCGGACGGCTTGACTCGGCCCTCACGCTCGGGGGCTGGCGCCGGGACGACTACTCGGCGAGCTCAGCCCTCACGCTCGGGGGCTGGCGCCGGGACGACCACTCGACGTGCTCAGCCCTCACGCTCGGGGGCTGGGCGTCGGGACGACCACTCGGCGTGCTCAGCCCTCACGCTCGGGGGCTGGGCGTCGGGACAACCACTCGGCGTGCTCAGCCCTCACGCTCGAGGGCTGGCGCCGGGACGACTACTCGGCGTGCTCAGCCCTCACGCTCGGGGGCTGGCGCCGGGACGACTACTCGGCGTGCTCAGCCCTCACGCTCGGGGGCTGGCGCCGGGACGACTACTCGGCGTGCTCAGCCCTCACGCTCGGGGGCTGGCGCCGGGACGACCACTCGGCGTGTCTCGCAGGACTCCGCTGGCCCTCAAGCTCGGGGGCTGGACGCCGAAATTAACGTCGGATGATTTAGCCAGGTGCTCCTTGACTAACCCTTGGACCGATTCCTTCGGAATCGCTTCAAGGCTCGGGGGCTACGGCCAACGGACGCACCTCGCGGCGCATCCGTTGATTGTCTGATGACTTCAGAACAAGGCTACTAACCCTTGGACCGATTCCTTCGGAATCGCTTCAAGGCTCGGGGGCTACGTCCAACGGACGCACCTCGCGGCGCATCCATTGGGTAAACGGCTTTTTTCTCTCCAGTATCACGCGGTTTCGCTTCCAACTGCAGCAGGCTCGACGCTCATCGGACAGCGCGACCTCGCCGACTTGTCCCTCAACCACGTACTACTCGGGGCTTGTCGGGGGTAGACCCCCAGGGGTACCCAGAAGGCGGATTGGCCCAACCAGCAAGGGGCGGCCCAATCCGAGTACATCTGGATCGGTTTGTCGGACTGGCTGGCTCACCAGTCGGGGGCCCACCAGTCGGGCGAACCGAATGGGCGCGACGACGCGCGCAGCAAGGAAAGCACACGGCGTGTCCCGCAAGAAGCTCGGAGATCAGGATGAACTAGTCGGAATTGTAGGGAAAGATATCTGTAATCGTTATAGGATCAAATCCTTGTAATTCGGGTAGGTTACGATCTCTGGCCGACTTGTAACTCAAGGCAGCCGGACTATATAAGGCGCCTTGAGACCCCCCTCCAGAGCATCAACATCTACGCTACAACCCACAATCATACAACCCTAGGACAGAACCCAACTACGGAGATCCTTCCAGGAACTTCATACACAGCAATACAATCGCCGCCAACACAGGACGTAGGGTATTACGTCATCTCGACGGCCCGAACCTGTTCAATCCTTGCGTCTTGTGTTACCATCGACTTCTGATCCTCGATCTGTCCCTCAACAAATCAACCACGTAGGCTACCCTGTGTGGACTGCCGGGTCCAAACATCCGACACAATCCTTCAGGGCATGCTTGACAGGGCCCTCGTGGTTGGTGCAGGGCGCCTCGAGGAGTTTTTCAAAGTGGTCTTTTGGCGCCGGGTTCCCTTTGGGTTTCGTGGCCTTGCGCTCGGCTGCTGCCACCATACGTCCATCGCGCCTCCGCTTGTCCTTCCTTTTCTTCTTGTCGGGTTGGGCGGAGGTGCCCTCGGCAGCCGACTCCGACTGCTTGCCCTTGCCCTGAGGCCGTTCAAGGGTTGCGGCGACAGCGTCCTCCCCATCGGCGTAGTCGGTGGCGATGTCGAGGAGCTCGCGAATGGTTCGTGGCTTCCGGCGTCCCAACTCATGGATGAGGGTCGCACAGGTGGTTCCAAACCGGAACGCGGAGACGACGTCGGTGTCAGCGGTGTTTGGCAGCTCGGTGCAGCGCTTGGAGAAACGCTTGATGTAGTCACGCAGGGTCTCGTCCTCTGCCTGGAGGCAGTTGCGGAGGTCCCAGGGATTCCCGGGACGAGTGTAGGTGCCCTGGAAGTTGCCAATGAAGGCGTCACGCAGCTGCGCCCAGCTGTCGATTTTTCCTGCGGGGAGATGCTCTAGCCATGTCCGAGCCGAGTCGGCAAGGTAGAGGGGGAGGCTCTTGATGATGAAGTAATCGTCTTGCGCTCCTCCTGCATGGCACGCGAGCCGGTAGTCCTCCAGCCAGACGCTGGGGTTGGTGTCCCCGTCGTACTTGGGCACCGTTGTGGGAGCTCGGAAGCGCGGAGGGACCTGAGCGCCTAGGACGCGGGGTCCAAAGGCACGCGGCCCCCTAGGGTCGGGCGACACGCTCCTGCTCCGGTCCTCACCGCTGTCATAGCGGCCCCCACGCCGCTTGTTGTAGGCTCGGCGCGGGCGACGCTGATGGTGCTCGTCCCGTTGCCTGGCACCTTCGTCAGCCGGAGCCGCACGATGGTGCACGGAACGCTCATGCTCGGGCTCTCGAGGAGCTCGCTGGCGTGAGGCAGAGCTTTCCGCCTGCTGGACCGCTGCGGTTTCCAGGAGCGCACGGAGCTGCTGATGAATCCTCCGATCTTCGGGCGCCGCTGGTTCGGGATGCTCGCGGAGCAGGACAGCAGCCGCTGCGAGGTTCTGGGACGCCCGGTTGAAGACCTGCGCGTCGTTGGCGTTGCCACCGTCGTTGACGATGCGCTGTTGCACGTCCCGGGCCCGTGCACGGGCGGCTCCTCCGTCCGCGTTTCTTCGGAGCTCGCGGTTGAGCTGCTGCCGTTCTTCCTCGATCTGGCGCCGGGCCTCATCTAGCTCCTGCAGCCTGACCCGCCGAGCATCGTCCGCCGGAGCGTTGGGTGGTGGCGCCGCAGGAGCATTGCCAGGAGGAGCTGCCGGTCCCCGGGCAGGTGGAGCCGCAGCGGCGTTGGCTGGTGGTGCTGCAGGGGCGCCATCCCCCGTGGAGCTGCTCGCAGAGTGCACATCTCCGTCGGGGGTGTGACACATGAAGCACTCCGGTACGGGTCGAAGTTCGGCGGAGCCCACGTCAACCGCGGGCGCGAGCTGTTTACCGCGCTTCTGGCGGTTGGCGAGATGCGGGGATCGATTTCCGCCGGTGTCGGGGTGGCCACCGGGTCGCTCGGCAAGCCTGGCTGTCCCTCCGGGTACATGGCGTTGTAGCAGTCGATGAACTCATCCCAGGGGAGCTGCTCCTGCCCTCCAACCTGGAGGGCGAGGTTGGTGATCATGTAGGCGACGTTGTGGAAGCGTTCCTGGGACGGGCTCCGTCCCAGGGCGGCCGCCAAGTCCCCTCCGAGTAGGTCGAGGACGTAGGCGGTAGCTCCCGCCGTGGCGTGGGAGGGCTTGGGCCCCTCGTCGTGGAACATCTTGCCGTCGTCGCGGGCAAGCTTGGGGCGCACGAAAGTCGCCCCGACGATGGGTTCCACCGACTTGTCGATGACGAAGTCGAGGGAGCCGAATCGCAGGTGATCGCCGGGCGCCAGCGAGGCGCCACCGTGGGCCATCCGGACCCTGGTGAAGTGTCGTGACACGCGAAATCCCCCTATCTGGCGCGCCAACTGTCGGGGTTCTCTACCGCCAACAAGTAAATTTCCTACGATCGCGTGTCAGGATCCGGATGGTGACTCGAGAGACAGGGGGTTTAGACTGGTTCGGGCCTCCGGAGAGTAATACCCTACGTCCAGTGTGAGCCGGTGTTCTCAAGTCCAAGTCTGTAGTAGGGGTGTACAAACTAGTCGGGAGAGGGAGAGGGTCCCAAGTCCCTGAGTGATGCGAATGAGTGTGTGGTGTGTGCTGTGACCGAGCGTTTGACTAGTGTTCGAATTGTCCCCCACTGATGTCTCCTTGTTCCCTTTTATAGCCTCAAGGGGAGAAGGGAGCGGGGGGTAAAAAGGGGAAAATTACACAGGAAGTTACTGCCCCCGAGAGCTTCATCCAGCGCCGTCCGCCGAGCCGTACCGGGAGCAGGTGTTGACGAAGTGGGCGCCCCGCCGGACCCGGGATCGTACATCCCGGGTGGTTGGTGCCGGTGCCTTCCCGGGTAAGCTCCCGGGTAGTTTCCGGGTCGCGGTTGACTTGCTCGAGGTCCTCGGGCGCTCCAGGTGTCCTGCTCGGGTTCCAGGTGTCGTCGGTGGATGCCTGGAGTTGTACTTGGGTGCCCGGTGTAGCGCATGCATTCCTCTCAGGGCTGTAGCGCTCCTGTTCGGACGTGACGGGCGTTACTGTGGCTGTCGTGGCGAAGGACGGACGTCCATCATGTTCTGATGCGGCGGGTACCAAGTGGGTACGGCGCCGGATGGGCCGGGGCGTGGCCGGGTAGTTTTACCCGAGGGGCTGGAGACCACTCGGGAGCGGAGAACACCTCGGGCGAACCGGGAGGCCACTCGGGAGCGGAGAACTCCTCGGGCGAACCGGGAGGCCACTCGGAGGCGGAGAACTCCTCGGGCGAATCGGAAACTCGTCGGGCGGCCTCCGAGGTGTCGCGGCATGACGAATCTGCCTTGGTTTGGGTCTCTAATTTTTACTTTTTGAAGGGTGGATTACCGTGAGCCCCCGGATTAAGGGTTCAATTGGGTACCCCTAAATCAGACCCTCGTCAAGCGTCAAGACAGATGATGGCTTGCTGAACGTAGGGAGGCAGGGGTCACTGTCAGCTGAAAAAGAAGCCTCCCACTTTGCACCGTGCTCATCGGTGACAACTGAGGCCATCTCCAACCCATGGTGTCCATAGATAGTGTCTATATTGCCAACTAAGCAAAACACTATGTTTAGAAACTACATCTCTCAATGCATAGTTTCTTCATGTAGGTCCATAATTAATACTCAACATCATTCTCTCTCATCTCTACCAATCATATTTGTTGTTCAATTATCATGAGGACACTACCATCTCCCAATGTATGACTTGGTGGTGTCCAGTGCATAGGTTCTCGTGAAGAAACTGGGTCTTGCATGAGACCCGGTTTCTTCCTCTCTCCACTCTCTCTTATTTAATATAGTGCCATGTAAGCTAATAGTCCTAGGTGGCAATTAATTAATGTTATAGAAACCATCCAAGTTGGAGGGTTGGGGATGGCCTCTGCGCTCGTTTTTCCTCTGCTTTTTGTCTCTGAGCAGCCAGCCAGCTAGCTGCACTGCAAGAATAGACTCGATCTACGTACTCACTCCGTCCCAAAATAAGTGTTCCTTTAAAAAATTTTAGACAAATTAGTAGTCATAGAAAATGACCACGGTACCCCTAATTACTGATGACAGGTGTGATTGAAAACTGCGCTGTCAATAAATACACCTGCATTGGAACAAGAAAAATAGCATCAATCAAGCATTTGATTGGCTCCATGCGTTTCTCCATGATTTTTTTCTTAGTGTTTGAGGTTGATTTAATTATATGGTCCTTACTACAAGCTAAATGAACACTCTTTGTGGGATAAAATTTAAGCGCTAAACGAACACTTATTTTGGCTGTTCCACGAAGAAATTATTGGCGGGATATCAAATCAAACAGCGTTGCTGATTTCCTGGCCTGTCGGGTGGACTTATCATTCAGAATCCAACACCGTACCCAATTGTTTATTCAGACGATTAGGCACCAGTACTTCCGTTCCAAAAGAAATTACAATTGTACTTTTTTTTGTTTTAGTCAATCAATTTCAATTTTGGCCACATATATATAGCAAATTAATATTTTGTATACCAAATAAGCATAGTTAGATTCTTCATAAAATATATTTTCATGTAGTGTAGCTATATGCCTATATGTGGAGTCAGAAAAGTTAATAATATTTTCTATAAACTTATTCAAACTTTAGAAAGTTTAACCTAGTCATATTCAAAGTTGTATCTATTTGGAACAGAGGTAGCGTGTTATGGGGAGAGTGATGACGTTGTGTGTACACGAGAGCATCACAATTTTCCCAAACATCTTATCCTCACTTGTAGAAAAAAAAGAGGGAACATATATACAGAGAAGTTTTCTACAAGCATTTTAAACCACATATGGATCTAGTCGCTTTGATTCAAAATATGTGCTAGTACAAGAAAAACCTGTCAACCAAACTTTAGACCATCAACGTAAGAAGAATTCCGCACAATAATAACGTCAAGAATGACCCTCGCTAGATTTATCACGAAAAACACTTTTCATCGTGACATATACTAAGTTGTATTTTAATATTCATTTTCAGTGTAATTTATAGCCAAAGTGCCATATTATAGGTCATATTGCTGTCATAAACAATGTTTTTTATCCATATTTTTCAATGAGGACGCCAGATTTTGTATTTTCGTTTTGTTTCTCACATCAATCATGAAGTTACTATGTATCCTAGCAACTTGACTTGTACTTCTTCTCCATCACCGTCATCTATGTGTCACATATACCAATTAGTAAATTAAAACCACTTGTAGAGCGGAATCAATCAGAATCTTCTATTGTTCTCTTCTACAGATCAGTTCGATTAGGTTTTGCCTGCCCACAAGAAGGAACGCGCATTGTTTGTATCTACGCTGCCATGCATCCAGCAGCTCAAAATGGTCTAGTTGCACCTTTTTTTATTGGAAAACAATGTACCGAAGTTGACCTAGGCACCTAGCTGTGAACCCCCCCTCTCCCACCCCCAAGGGATGGTGTGGTGGTGTAGCTTGAGGTAGATTCTCCATATATGGAATCCAATAACCATCTGGCTTATCAATATGTCTGCCCACTTGTGGTATCATCGCCACCAGGATTATGGATAGGTGGAAACCATTGAAGTGAAGCAATTTTTATCTACATGCCATATTAGATTTGTCCTATGTCAAACTTAGTCAAATTTGACTAGGTTTATAGAAAAAATAATAACTTTTACAATGCTAAATTTGTTTCGTTGAATCCATTATAGAGTATATTTTGGTAGTGCATATATTGAATAGTATAGTTGTTGCTATATTTTTCTATAAACTTGGTCAAAAGTTGGACAAGTTTGACTTTGGACAAAACTAATATGACATCTAAATAGAAATGATGGAGTAGTTTCTAACCATTGGAATATCCTTACACATCATGATGGGCTTAATTAGGAGTCAATTGCCAAGGTGTCTCATTGTTTTCAATCCGGTTGATGTGAAAACATACCGCACACGGAGCACCTTATGTTCGACTATGGATCAAAAGTTCCAGCCATAAAACAAAAAATCCGGAAAGCCAGAAATAGAGAGAGCTCTCAAACTTTTGTGGCGATAAGCAACTAAATTCTTAGCAAAGTTGCAAAGGGTGATTTTGAAATTTCCAACTTTTATTTTCATAAAATGCTACGCTTTGGATGTTCCATGCCAAATCTTGGATGTTCGGACCTCTACAACACCAATGGTCAACATTCAGATTTCTGAGCCAATGTCACAGTTTCTAGCATCTACTAGTTTTGGTTGTTAACATATCCCAACATGATTAATTAGAGCAAAGGGGAACCCGTGGCGACATGAAACCCAAATCCCATTGTCTCATCACGTTGTAGGTTTCTGACAATACTTTAAATTTCTTGCATTACTTGGTGTTTCAACTTAGTTACATTTGAGCATTAAGCTTCAACATCACGAAGAATGGTAACAGAACCATCTTTAATGGCAATATAAACTAGCCCCGACATTCAACTTTGCACGTGTGACTAATGCTGAAGCCAAAATAAAGACTCCCTTCATCTAAAGACATTGAATGGTTCAAATTTTGTACTCAAATACAAGGCATTCTAGGACTTTTGCACAAATATTAAAGTAAATCATTTAATTTTCTTTGGCTCTCTATTGCGTACTTGCATTTTCTATTCATTTATCCACTGCTTAATTTTAGGAACAATTTGAATTACAGCTAGTAAGCTACGTATCTCAAAGGGTATGTGCGTATTTTGTTTGCTCCTTTAATCTGTCCTAGAATTGCTAGAATGACTTGTATTACAGGACGAAGGGGGTATATTTAAGTCGCGCTAAAGGTAAATTTCCTTTTCTAATCGAACCAGCAGCATGTTTTCTCAGGCTCTCAGCAGTTAGACAAAATCATGAAACCACATACAATATACATTGACACATTCAATTCATCTGTCTCTGAGACCTTTGCTTGCATGAAGAAATGCAATTGCGCTCTATGATAGCCGTCCTGCACCATTAACATGGAAAATTATGGAATAAGAGTAGTAGGCCGAAAGGTGACCATCTCATCAATGTAGTGAGTGGAGTACCAGACAGCACCTAGCTTTGGCTGCGAGCATATATGCTCCAGGTCCACGCAGAGGCTCCACCGTGTGGTAAACAAAAGACAATGTCGGCAAGCCTTGGACCGGAACCGAGGACGGGAAAAAGCGAAAGCTGAGAAAGCGAGACCGGGCAAGAAAAAGCAGAGGTCATCGATCGTATCGTCTTGTTGTGCACATCCGCGTCCTGTCAGCCGAGACACCTTCGCGGCTTCGCCTGCCCTGTGGATATCGGATATCTTCGCCCTGCCGGCTGCCGCTGCAGTGCCGGACAGGAAGCCAACACTGTGCTTGCTCCGGCTTTTCTCCTATTCTTTTCGAATTCTCTTCTCTTTTGGCGCCGTCCCAGTCGTTTCACGCTGCAGGAAACTGGAAGATGTTTCCAGTTTAGGCGAGCACACACATTGGTCCTTCTGTAGCTAGAACACTCAAGGCTGGGAATGGTTTACATGCACATGTTTAATCGCTCGTCTCTGACGCCATGTCTGCCAGTTGCAACTGGCACCAAGGCCTTGTTTAGTTTGGTTGAATTCGATTGAATTCAATGATTGGAAGTGCATTGGGAATTGAAAAAGTTGAGAGTGGTCACGTAGTCTAATGCGTTGCTTTTGATTGAATTGGTGGCAATTCCACCAAACTAAACAGGGCCCAAGTAGTAGTATATTTCGGTAACGGTTATTCTGTAAACTTGCAATCGCAGCAGCAGTCTAGCAGATAACACGCCGTAGAGAGTTAGAGACACTCAGACACATGAAATGGAACTTGACACCTTTTGTTTTTTGCAAAAAAAAAAATATTTTGGTTAGCAAATAGGACAACACATAGGCAGAGGAAATGGAACTAACATTTTTTGACTTTTTTTTGCAAAAAATACTTTATTAGGTATAGGACAGTAAATGGTTCGTGTTGATACAACAACTCCAACTAAAATACATTTTTTTGAGAAACAAAAAGAAAGATAAAATACTGGCATGTCCAGGCCAGTAAGGTAATAATCTCTTTTTTGCAACAGAATATGGGCCAGAAATCACCTCCTCGCTCGGTTGAGGAAAAAGCCCACTGATGGAAATCTTCCGCATCGATCTTTTGTCTTAGAAAAAAGGCACCGTTTAGCATAGCTTCCAGACCAGCTTTTTGACAGAATTGAGGCGAAAACAGGATTTAGAAAAAAATGATTCCACACTGATTTTATAGAGTGATTCTCTAAAATGAACTAAAAGCTAGAAGCTGAAAAAACTAACTTCTCCTGGTTCACTTCTCGTATAGAATCTATATCTCTTAAAGGGGTTAAAATAAGAAATTACAAAGAATCACTTGTACATAGAATCTGTTTCCATAGATAATCAGAGTCAGGTGGATCTCTACCAAACAAGCTCAAAAGTTTCATGTGTCGAAACTCAAAACCTGTTTTGATTGGTATAGCTATTGAAGAAAAACCTCTTTCCATAGGGGATCAAAGCATATAGAAAAAACTACTTCAGCAATTAGCGCTGTATCCAATGCATTCTCTCTATTTTCAAATCTATAAAAACATTTATATATATTAGTTAGATCATTTCATTTTTAAATTTAGAACAAGCTACTTATTCTTCAGCGTAAATGGGAGTATAGAGCCCAATAGCCCCAATAGCAAAGCTACCATCACTAATCCACTTTTATCTACTTTACCCCATGAACAAAATTTAACATCGATTTACTCCACTCAACTATTTAAGTTGGTCCAATTTGGACGCTAATGGATTCTTTTTGTTCTTACAAATTTAAGTTCAAGTTTTGCAAGGTGACTTATAACATCATGCCCTATGTTAGAAAAATATATGAGGAATTTTCCATGACTATTTTTCATGCAGTTTTTTATCTCTACGATCAATTTCATATTAAATATCTTAATATATAAAACAATAAAAAAATCTTAACATATTTTTTAATAAGGCTTAATGCTTTTTTGTCTACTCATAAAATTTGAACTAAAAACTCAATTTATGCAGCAAAACAAGGGCAAATGTGGACCAACTCAAATAGTTCGGTTTAGATGTTAAACGGACAATGTACATTGGTGAGATCTTAAGATGGATTTTTTCCAATGGAAACGATATGAAAAGGAACCCACAAAATTCCACCGCCTTTTAAGAAAATCTTAAAAAAACTAGAAAATGTCTAAAATGACCCTGGCTGCCTCGCCTCGCTTCCCGGTCTCGGCCCACGAATCAAATCCTCTTGGAACCTCTTCTTCCTATCTCACCCCACCCGCGGCTGCCGCGCCGAACGCGCACGCCGCCTCCGCCAAAGCCAGGCACGCCGCCGACCTCGACGGAATCCTCCTCTCGCGTTCATCCTAGCCGTCGTCGTCCTCCTCCTCTTCTCAGCCGGGCCGCGTGGCGCGAAGATCCATCCGGACCTGGAACTGGTTTCTCTCTCTCTTTTTTTTCTGGTAAGGAAACCCTAACTCGCTTGGATGGGCTGTTCTAGGATTTAGTTTCCTGCTGGACGCGCTTCCTCTGAGCTGTGGTCAATCGAACCCAGATCTTTCTCTCCGTGGCGTATGCTCCGGACCCTACGGTCCATCCGCCCAGTCTGCTGCGGAATTTGTTTGCCGTGTGGATTGGTACTTCCACAATAGCAGTTTATTTTACTGGTCCCGGAATTTTGGGGGTTCAAGTTAACAACTGAACCAGCATGCTGCGCGTTTAGGCCGTCCCAGAATGTTGCCGCTTCGTGATATAATCGATTCTGTGGGCATCTGTGGATTTTTTTTTGGCAGTAATTGATAAAATGGTATGGGAGTTGTCTGGTTACTTGCGTTAGCTTACGCAACTATCTGCCACACCAACATTATCGATCAGAGGGTTAAGCAGGTTGTACCTTGTATATAATTCAATCATTTGGATGCGTATATGAGTTGTATAGCATTTAGATTTTGTGAAATAATGTTATTTTAACTGTTGAGTTTGATATGATCGTGGATGCGGTTGTCGTTGCTTGTTCTGTTCACTGGTGTCAACATAGTGGAAAGCATTGCAAGTTTAGCTTGGCATTGAGGGATTTGTGTGTGGCATCGGGAGTTTCTCTCATTTAAGGTTTAGATAGACTGGGGATTACTTTTCACTAGATTATTTATTTATGAGGAAATGATCTATCTCACTCAGTTGTTTTAGGCATTTTAGCAGAAACTTTATCAGTTGTCTTCTTATGTCTTCTTAGTTTTAGCCGTACCTTTCTTATCTCCTGACTTCGCCATGTGCAGGTTACATAAACATTTGGATAGGATACCATCCTGTTCTTTGTACTTGAGATTGAAGATTTTTCGCGACGATGGAGATACAGACTTCAGGGAAGCCCATTGATTTGCTGATGGAGAAGGTCCTTTGCATGAACATTCTGTCTTCTGAATACTTTAAAGAGCTCTATAGGCTAAAAACCTATCATGAAGTCATCGATGAGATCTACTCTTGTGTCGAACATGTGGAGCCTTGGATGACTGGCAATTGCAGGGGCCCCTCCACTGCATTCTGTCTTCTCTACAAGTTCTTTACCATGAAGCTTACTGTCAAACAGATGCATGGTTTGTTGAAGCATCCTGACTCCCCGTACATTAGAGCTGTAAGTTTCTGTGTCCTGGGTATTCTTTTTTGTGAATGTCTTGCTTCATGGCGCCGTATTCATTAGGCGTGAGGTCAGTGCATGAATCCAGTTGTTTATTGGGATATTTTAGAACTCATATGATCAATATTTTTGCAATGAAAAGTAGATTTCAATGATCTGAAGCAATCATACTTGCACTCTTTGCAATTCACTATAATACATAATTTTGTGCTTACATTTTGGTTATAGACACTAACAGTCCCACGACTTATTTCTTTGGATGGACTTGTGCCTGAACTTTTTGGTCCTAGGACACGGGGATGACAAAGTTTGCAAGAGGGTTCATAGTGTACCAGTCTGTGCTTTGGAGTTGTGAGCATTTTGTTTTTGTTTGTCTTCACTTAGCCTGTTAAACAGTCAGATGATTTTATGGTGAATGACCATGTGTTGTTGATTTTTGCAGATTGGTTTCTTGTATCTCCGTTATGTTGCAGATCCAAAGACTCTGTGGACGTGGTATGAGCCCTATTTGAGGGATGATGAGGTACACAGCTCTTTTTACTTCCTTTTCAATTGCTTCTTTATTTATTTATGCTCACAATCTTTTAGGTAAATAACACCTTTTGCTATTTTAGTACTAATCACTTTCTGGAACTTTCATTTGATACTCAAAGAACTATGATTTGTCAACTTGATATAAGAAAGGAATGACTATAGTTTCCATGTGACTTTTATTGAGAGCAGCATGATCAATAGTGGGATACTATAAAAGGCAGGGGGAAAATCCATGGAAAAGATAAAAGGAACACTATTTTATTATTAGCTCTATATTTGATAGTTTTTTATGCTTGTTTCTAGTATAACATTGCTATATTCTTTACTTCCTCTTTTGGTCTTTGTGGCTTTTGGTCAGTTTCATCTCTAGCATACCCTGTCTTTGCTTGAGACTAAAGGTGTCGTTCTTTGTTAATGCTTTTCTTGACACTTATGCTATGTGGAGTCTCCATATTGTATTCATGTGCTACATGAGCTGCTGATCTGAATAAGCTGTATTTTTTTCTGGTGCAGGAATTCTCCCCTGGATCAAATGGCCGCATGACAACCATGGGTGTTTATGTGCGTGATCTTATACTAGGACAGGTCTGTTTCTTGACTGGGTATGGTTTCAGAATGGAATAAGCATATTGCTCTTCTGATCAGTTGTTGTGTACATGTTTTCATGTGTATCTTGAGGTTCTTGCTTTCTCCTGAAGCTAGCATGTTCTTATATGATAATAATGGATTTCTAAGTTATATATTTGATTCCTTGTCCATGTCGTGGTCTTCAGATAAGTTTATTTTGGTGCTAATGTGTGAACACTTTTTTTATCCCAACATTTGTTTTGTGTATCATAAAAATTAGGCAATTAGTGGGACCACTTTTTTGGCCAGTCAAGGTTCCATAACTTAGTTAAGACTTTGTGTTCTTCAATTTCCCTGGTCTGGTATTATGCATTGAGTAGAATCTGTTCTTTATTCCTTTTGCTGATTTTCTGTTAAGTGAAATTATTTTGTATCTATCATTTAATATTGACAAATGATTTCCATTCAAGCCACCCCAATTTCAACTTAATACTGATCAGCATGCTGCTTTATTTTCCTTCCATTGTGCAGTACTACTTTGATAGTCTCCTTCCAAGAATTCCTCTTCCAGTAACTCGTCAGGTAACAGCCAATCTTGAGAAGATGAAATTGCCCACTAAGCTTTCTGGAGCGACTGGAGACTCCAATCGTCAGGGATCAGAAGATACTGCACGTCGCCCTCCTTCTGTGAAAGCCTCTCTGTCCGTTTCCTTTGGACAGCGTGCTCCACATCGGGCTTCCACCAGAGATTCATCTCCTGTTCGGCGAACTATCACCCATGACGACCCTCGAAGATCGTACTCACCATCTCGTCGCAGTGGTAGCCGTGAGGGGCCTGACCGTGATCGTTCTGACCGAGAACTTGACCGTTCTAGCCGTGACCGTTTGAGCAGGGACCAGGATCGCTCAAGCCGGGACCAGGACCATGATAGGGATGTCAGAGATTATCATCGCCGTGGGCGTGATAGCAGGGATCGTGATTACTACAGGTCCAGGCATTCAGAAGAAAGACGAGACGACAGAAGGGGTCGCGAAAGTAGCAGGCACAGGCGCTCTAGCTCTCGTCATAGGAGCAGAAGCCGGAGCCGAAGCAGGAGCCGGAGCCGGAGCAGGAGCAGGGGTAGGAGGAGCCGGAGCAGGAGCCAAAGCCGGAATGAGCAGCGATCCAGTCCATTTGGGGATGGAAATAAAGAGAAGGCCGCCACAGTCTCAAGCAACCTAGCAAAGCTGAAGGACTTGTACGGCGACATCACTGAGAAGAAGGAAGATGGTGATGCTGAAAAGCTTCGCCGTGATTCATGTGCTGAGGAGGTCATCAGGTTGGGAGGCCCTAGATGGAGGTAAACTCAGACCTTTAAAACTGTGGTCTCTACCTGTCATTGTGCTGCGCTGATCCACCAGTCTCCAGAAGCTTGCTTCTTGTTCCCAGATCGTTATCTGATTGTTAGTACTTGGTATCCCGACATGTTATCACTGAGACTAGTTATTAACGGATATTCCATATGCTGCTCCCATGCATTCGGAGATGTTGGAGAATACTGTATAGACACATGGTATCCCGTGCATTGGTGCTTTGCCTGATGCAAATGCAGAATGAAGGGTAAATGTTTCAGTTTCCACTTTCAAATATTGTAAGTTTCGTACCTTCTAAGCTGACTATAAGCTGTTTGGTATACCATCAATGCATGGTATATCTTCTTAGACCACATGCCTACCAACAAAATGCCCTGGGCATTTTCTTTTTGCGATTTCATAAACCCATAATTTGGTCTACATCAAAGCTTGTACCAAGTATATACCATGCGTTTGGGTGTCCCTCAAAGGCCTCAAGTGGTCGTATTCGCAATTGATAAGCAGCCCAGCGACCGTCGATGCGAACAGGCATTAAAAACGTTCACCCCAGACGCGTAAGAACAATCTTCATGCATCATCTGAAAGCAACGTGCGACTGAACAAGCACTCGAGCTTTGGGTGATGGATTGCAGCATGATAAATGAACAACGCAATGGGAGGACCATCTCTAAGATTTGTTGACGACAAGGCGTTTCTTTTATAAAGATATATATTAGAGAGACCACTACGTCTCGGCGTCTACGTCTAAAGATGTGCACAGCTGAGTGGACGAGAAAACATTGGTCTCAAATCGGCAAGTCCCACATTTCCACGAGTCATCTCCTGCGAGAGTAGTTGATGCGTCAGTATCTCATCTCCTTGGTGTGGGAGCCGAACCCAGAAAGGATTAGTCATTGAGATAGTGGAGCCGTGAAAGATAGATATCGACAACACGATTGCTTTTGTCTGAATGAAGTTGTGCTTTTTTTTTTCATGCTGTATTGTATGAGAAAAGAACATTACTAGATTGGAAGAACAGTAAAGGACTCTCTTCCTTGTTTCCAAGAAACATAAAGAAAAAGATCAATGGAATATTTTTGTGTCAATTCCTCAGATTTTCTACGAGGAACCTAATTCGTCTATCAACGATCCTAAGTTAACACATAAAGTAGATAATCCCATGCATCTTCTGCTGCCGTCCTCAAAATATGCTGCAATATATGCATACCCGTCAGCCCTGTACTTTTTGAACGGATTTGAGTTTCTTTTAAGGAAATGGAACTATTTCCGGCCTTTGCGTATATAGATGATTTTTACAGTTATATCAGCCTGCAAATTGACCTAAACCATAAAAAACGGTATGCAAATGAAAGAAAAAAATCAAAAGCAAAGTAAAAAAAAACTGATTTCAGTCCTATCTTACAAAAAGGAATGGAGAAATGGCGCTGAAAGAGAATTGTTTCACAAAATGCCCCTCATAACCCGTACTCCTGCACTAGTACACGCGGATGAAATCACATCACCGACCCAACTAATCCACCCCCCTGACTTCCCGCGCCCACTCTCATGCGCCGCGCAGAGCAGCGAGCCGCCACTCCAAGCCACCGTCAGCCCGCCACGTATCCGTCTCACAACTCCAGATCTCCAGCAGTCCAGCCGTTCCGGCTCTCCCTGTACAGCGGCCACATGCGATCCCGCCCCGCGATGCCATCGTCTCAGTACCCGCCGTCCGATCCGGGACACGTGTCCTACGAGCGGCCAAGATGGGCGCAGCCCACGCTGAACCAAAAGAAGACGCGCATCCCCTAAAAAAATTGAATAAAAATCAAACGATAAAAAAAGTATCGAAATAAACGTTGCCACTCGAGACTGGCAGAGGCGAGAGGAAGGATTCGAGTCCAAGTCTTCGAGCTCACCGGTTTGGTAAAGATTTCCCCCCTCCGCAAGCGCGATGCTTCCGTGTTGAATGTTTTTATCATCCTTTTTCTTTTATATGTTAGCGCGTTGCCTTGATCCGAGGGTTTGGCACCTGTCTCTTCCCCCAATCCCCCCCGGCGCAATCTTGCTTCGCGCGAGCTCGCCCGGCGATTTTTCTTTGCGGTTGTTTATTGCAAATCTTGGGCGTGAGCTAGGCATCGATTCGGCTTTAACCGGTCGAGGAGAGTGTTCTGTGTGGTTCTGCTCTCGTTGGCTGCGGTGGTTCTTGCCTTCTTGGTCGTTCACGTTCGTCAATCTTTCAGGCGGTCGGAGTGGCGCTGCCCGTTGTTGACTGGTTGGTGAGGCGATTGTTGGCTCCGGAACTGCTTTCTCCTCCTCCGAGGTATGTGGTGTTTTCTTCCTTTCGTAATTTGGATTGCCGCTTTGGATTTATCTTTTTTCTTACTGGTGGACTTAGTATTTAGCTTGTCAGTAGCGATCTATGGACCTAATAATTAGTGGACAAAATGTTGTGGCAAGTTAGTTTGTTGTGGCACTATGGGCCTATGGGGTTCTTCTCTCGTGTGGTGTGATATGTTACGATTTGGACGACATAGTTACCTTTGATTGACCTTGTGATAGGCATGGCTGTTGTTGTCACGGAGTTACCAGATAAGAATATTGAAAGAGCTGAATTTGTTACATTAGAACTTGGATGGGCTCTAGAGTTATTGTTTTACATTTTTGTTCTCTTTCCAGCTAGGACTTCAGATTCTGCATGCTCGTTTCAGTGGAATTTGTTAACACGGGGTTTCAACCTGAGGTTCTTCTCCACATTTGGTTACGAAGTGTATGTTGAGTTGTTGACATGTTTGGCACTTGTGACCCCTTAAAGGATTATCCTAGTATTCTAGAACTATAGCATGTGTAGAAATCAATGAGAAGCCTCCCCGCACAAATTTTGATGTCCGCACTACTCAACCTATTAGGAGTTTAGGACGAACTACAAGCTCAGGCCCTTACAGTATGGAATATGACATATGAGCCTCCGAACATCTCTAGAAGCTGGATTTGGTAGTCTTGCAGTGAACCATATGCCGTGTGCCAGGATGCTCAAATGAACGAACTATGCCCTTCGTTCTCCTAGTGGTTATCATTTGGTAATTGCATATAACATTTGCAAATGCTGATCCAAAAAGAGTTTCAGAATGGAGGTTCCAAATTGTATGTTGCAGTCATTTGAGTCGACCTTTGTGCTTATATTACAGATCCATATTATCATTACCTTTATTACTCCTTCAAGAGTTCCTAGTTAGAGACAGATAGCAAAACAGCTTATTGATATCAAGCATTCCTTTTATCTCAGGTGGAGTGGAGAAAATACTTGCTACTGTAGCAGGGAAAGAGCAAAGTACATTATCTTGTACTGTGCATTTCCCTACCTTTATCTTAAATCAAATCAGCTCTGTTTCTGGGACGGGTAATTTCCCATGCAACCGCTTGGTTGATGGATGCTCTTCCTGTTGAATCAGAAAGAGAAAGTCAAACAGATAGTCACCCTTTACTCATGGAGCATGTGATTGGTATCCCGAGGGATGATATTGCTTCTTCATCGACACCTCGTCGAGACAATCGTGATGGCATGGAACAATTGCCTCATGACTCAGAAAGTTCTTCTAGAGCAACTGCTGCAGCTAACTCTCCAAATGCTCCTCTAGCAAGAAGAGATGATAATCGCAGTCGTCGTCGGCAAAGTCCTCTGAACTCAGGCTTCTGGATCTCAATTGAACTAGTTGTAAATCTTAGCCAGATTATAGCTGCTATTTGTGTTCTGTCTGTGTCAAGGAATGAACGTCCTCATGCTCCGTTGTTTGAATGGGTCATTGGTTATACAATAGGTTGTATTGCAACTCTTCCTCATCTTTACTGGCGTTATCTCCACCGCAACCACCTGCCCACTGTGCAAGAATCAGCTAATCAGAACTACATTCCAAACAACAATCCTGACAGTAATTCTTTTACGGAAATTTCGGCCCCTCGAGTGTCTGAAGCTGGTGTAATAAGTGGCACGAATGGAGTCTCAAGAAACAATGTGGTTATCGCAAATCCAAGGTAACATATTCTAATCTTCAGTTACATTATTGCTTTTTTGTTTATATATTGAGTTTTCTTCATCGCCCAGTGTCTATCTGTGAAATATGGTCATTAGTTGCATGACGTATAATACTTTAACATATGAGCCATCAGAGATCGGTCAAAATGGTGCACTGAGCCCCGAGTGGTATTGCAAAGAGAATTAATCTGGCAAGAGATGCTTTCATGTTTTCAGGGATCTTGTGTAGTTGCTTTCTTTTCCCTCAAGAAGTAACGATCCATATAATACCTGGTGCAGGAGCATGACTAATCTTAACAGATCTGACCTTTGATAAAAAAGAAATGGAAATTGCTAGGTACTTGTCACAGTAAAAAAACTCTCTGTAGTATTATACTATTCTGTCTGACGTTTTATAGTCACATTGCTTTGGTGATATTCATTGCAGTTTACCTTTGTAAGCTCAGTACAGATCTTCATAACAAAAATGCTTTGTTGGTTAGCTTTCTCAGAGTCCATCCTCTGAGTTGCATTCTCCCCTTGTTGTAGGGCCCAAGCTTTTGCTGATCACTTCAAGATGGCTCTAGACTGTTTCTTTGCTGTATGGTTTGTTGTGGGAAATGTGTGGGTGTTTGGTGGACATTCTTCTGCCCATGACGCGCCCAACTTGTACAGGTGCGCTCCTAGCCTGCCATGATGCAGTATCTTTGCAACTTATTTAGATGTTTCATGGTGTACTCATGTTTTCAGGTTGTGTATAGCCTTCCTCACATTCAGTTGCATCGGCTATGCTATGCCCTTCATTCTCTGCGCACTGATATGTTGCTGCCTACCCTGCATAATCTCTGTAATGGGTTTCCGGGAAGATTTGAACCAAAATAGAGGTGCTAGTTCAGATGCTATCAATGCCTTGGGCACATACAAGTTTAAATCAAAGCCTCGTACTGGAGAGGGAAATGAAGGTGCCGGTGGGGTCTTGGCTGCTGGAACAGACAAGGAACAGGTTGTTTCTGCTGAAGATGCTGTGAGTTTTTCTCCTGCACTAATGTTAACTTCACAACTACTGCTCTTGCGCATAATGCAAAACTGAATCGTGTCTTTTGGTCGGCAGGTTTGCTGTATCTGCTTGGCAAGGTACGTGGACAATGACGAGCTCCGGTTGCTCCCATGTGGGCACTTCTTCCACAAGGACTGTGTGGACAAGTGGCTCAAGATAAATGCACTGTGCCCCCTCTGCAAAGCTGAGCTTGATGTTGTCCCAACGACTGTTCCGGCCATTGGCTTTGGGCGCCGCCACAGTGACAACAGGGTTGGAAACGACATTGAATCGCAACAATAGTGATGGCGGCTTGTCCCATGAGGATGCGGCATGACTTTGATGCGGCTTCCGCAAGAGCAACTTGTAAATTATATAGTGTAGGTTGTACAATCGGTCGATGAGCCCTTATGTGACCCAACAAGTTATTTCCTGATCGAATAATGTCTCTTGTTGTCTATATGTGTTTCTTCTAACTTTGTTTCCTACCCCCAAAGTTGCCGTTCAACATGCATCTCTGAATGCTGATATGATCCTATTGATGGTGAAATGCAATCCTGATAGCACAACTTGGGAAACAGGATAGCTGTTGCCCCATTGATGCCGTGCCTGCTTGCATTCGCCTCTCAGATTCAGGAACGGGTTATGCCCCAGAAGACTGAAAAGGCCTTTTAGTCTGAGCTCTCATCACATACAGTGTTATTTTATCTCTCAGTAAAATGCATTGTAGGTGGAGGCGCTGCAGGAGCGAGCGGCGACCGAGAGGCGATTCTCGATCTCCTCCGTCGATTCGTCGCCCTCCTCGCTTCTGGCGCCCTTGCCGGCGTCGGAGGTGGAGGGGGTGCGTCTGAATCGGCGGAGGGTGGTCGGCTGAAGCCCGGAGAGGAGGCGGAGGCCCCTGGTCCCTGCGTTGCTTTGCTCGTGACACGAACAGGTTCGTCCTTCGGCCTCGGTGGTGAGTCTTTCAGGCTCGGTGGCCGGGAGATCAGCGGCAGGAGGTCGAGGAGGAGCGCCGACGTGCGCGTGCCGAGGTCCAGGAGGAGCGCTCCCTGCTCCGCCTCCGCCGCCGCAGGGGAGGTAGCTCCGACAGCCCCGCCCTCTCCTCTTCGCTTTCTCTCCGGCGCAGGTGGCCTCCGGGAGCTCCGACGGCGGGCCCTCGCGGCTGGGGACTGTGGTCGACGAGGAGCGCCGGCGTGCGCGTGCCGAGGTCGAGGAGGAGCGGCGGAGAAGGAGCAGGGCGCGGCGGGCTGCTTGCGCTGAGCTCGGTGGTGGGGTGCCGAAGGGGGCGGAAGCAGGTGTCGGTGTGTTAGGTTTTAAGTTCTAGCCATGTCTAGATTAGGTTCTAGGTCGTCTAGGGTTTGGTTCCTTGGCTGTGACGGCGAGACGGCGGCGACGGCGCAGCGATGGCAGAATAAGTTCTTTCGGCTCCTTCCCCGTTTCGACGGCGTGTGCTCCGACGTCGGCGAGGAGTCAGTGAAGATGATGTCAGGCGATTCGGGAGCTTCCTTTCTCAACATCAACGACGACGTGGTCGACTTCGTTGGCGGAGGCGGTCACCGGAAGGACTTCATCTCCGGCGATGGCAACCACCGGCGGCAGCGGCGGCGATGACGGATGAAGACGAGGAAGGAATTAGAATCGCCTGGGAGGGTGGGCCTTTCTTCCCTGCGATGGGATCTCGTTCCGGGTTGTCGATGACTTCGGCAGCGGCGGATTCCTTTTCCGGCCGGCGGTCAGTTGGCCGACGGTGGCGGATCTGCTTTTTCTCCTTCCCTGGTCGTTGTTTTGCCGGTGGCGCAGGACTTCACGCTGCTTTGTTCTTCCGGCGAAGATGGCCGATGTGCTCGGGAGGCAGTTTACTCGGCTTCGTCGCCTCGAAGTAAGTCCTCCTATGCGGTCTCCACCATGTGGACTTCGTCGATGCAGTACATGGCGGCTGCTAGTTTGACTCCGGCGGCGTGCTGCGACCGGGATTCGAGGAGATGGCGAGAAGACCCTGAAAGTGGCGTCTGTAATGTTCAGATTTCTCAGGGACTTTTCTGTAATAGGGCAGGGATGTACTGTTCTTCTATGGTTTAATACAATTCCCTCCACTCAAAAAAAAAATGCATTGTAGGTGGAGTGTTGAGAGTTTGCTTTCTGAAATAAACCTGACCTTTTTGTAGAGCTGAAATGGCCAATCTGTTGTTGCTGTACAGTGTTGAGCCTTTTTGCTTTCTGAAACAAAACTAACTTCTTTGTAGATCGGAATGGGCCAATCTGCTGTTGCTGCACAAGGATTTAGCTACACGTCTCTCAGACTCGGAGTAGTCGGAAACGAATTTGGCCAAAGCTATAAATAAAAGTGCAAAGACACTATAATCATACGGAACAGTTAACCCAACTTTAATCGATCAAATAATTGCGAGCGCAGTACAGATTCTCGATAATTGTGTGTATGTGTATTAGGAGGATGGATGGCAGCCAAATCTCCATAATTGTCCAGAGACACATTAGGAACCTGCATGGAAAGTTCAGAAAATCTTCTCAGATACATAGGACCATGAATGCAGAGCTAGTCTAGAATACGACAGTTATTTGATCAGGTGAGGTGTTGCAGTGGCCCGAAGCAACGGTATGTGAGCAGATCAAAGATATGCAGTGGCATCTGCAGGCAGAAACAGAGCATGTGCGTGCCACAACTGGCTGAGCGCAACTATGACCAAGTTCTATAAAAATACTTCACCCTAACGGAAACAAAATTATCACAACCAAATCACATATAACCATCTTCTTCTTATAAAAAGGATTAAAGACTAGTGGTACATAATACCGTATATGTTGAGAGTAGTAGTTGATTCAAACAAAGTGTTAACCTCTCCTGACAAAAAAAAAATAAAGCAAGGCTCATACCTCAATATTGTTTACGATTCATCACCATAGTGCTGCTGCTACATGAACATGATTATACATAACCTAACTAACTGGCCTATCCACCGCCAAAGGAACTGTTGGATGGAGACCGACTCCAATCATGGCAGGCACCAAAAACATGACAGACATTACAGCTCATGACAGGCGCCATGTTCCTCTCTCGGGTAGCATTTCTTCTGTCCTACTCCCAATCAATCAATAAACTCGGAGTGCAAGCCAGCAGATCGAAGCAGAAGCAACAAAAAAAAAAGGGAAAATAGATGAACAATGCGCCTGCTGTATAGTAGGTGTATAATCTCTGTAACGCTGTATTGTTGACGCTAGGAGGCCTCAAAGCTGACAACATCAACCCATCCATACACTTTCGCCAAGCAAAACTACTTTACAACACGCTAGACTGATCGAAGTCATCGAACAGTGTGCTCGTTGGTTCAGCTGGCACAGTGTCACTGGACAATAGTAGTATTGAGCAGCGCAGGGTCCCATGCAAAGCGCCCGTTGAAAAGCGTCGGATTGCTTCAGTACTGGCACGATCGTTCTGGACGCGGCCAGCTCACCTCCTCTCTCAGATCGTGCATGCATATGGATTGGCACATGGGTCCCGGTGGGCGGGGCCACGTCGAAGCTACTGCTGTAAATTTCCTAGCCCTGTGACGGTGCCAGCGCGGCGGAGCCATTGTTCTCTTGTTAAGCTTCGACACAGCTTCGTGCAACGCTCTCCGGCGTGCAAATGCGCGGTAGGATACGAGGAGTACGTTAAGCTTTTGAGGAAAAACAGAGGAGCGGCGCGGGGCGGGCGGAGAAAACGTGCGTGTGCACGCTGGCTCGATCTCGCACGTGTGGTCCCTGCTTGTTGTGCTTGGTCAGAGCCGCAGGACCGGAGACCGGTAGATGCAGCCCAGCCAGCCGGCGGTCACCGGCGGCGGATGGAATTGAGGGCATGCAGAACAGAACGTGGTGTGCCGGGGCGGGAGGGGCGAGGACCGGACGGAGCTAGGGCTAGGCCCCCGGCCCCCCGCACGTTGATGTCGTGTGGCCGGGCCGGGGGGATAAGACAGGCCACGCACGCTGGTGCATGCACGGTTGGCGATCGGGCATGGATTGGATGGTGCCGTGCCGGATCCTGTAGCGCCCGCACTTTGCCCTGCCTGAAATCTGAATCCAGCCCCACCCTTGACCGGCCTCTCTCTCTCTCTCGCTCTCGCTCTCTCTCTCTCTCTCTCTCGCTCTCTCTCCGGACAAATTTACAACAATGCCCTGCTTTCCGTCACACACACAGCCCAGTGCTCCTTTACGTCAAAAGTTTTCAAAACTCTTTATATTTTTTTATGACACAAGACCTCTTGCGTTTGCACTTGCTCGCAATTAAACTAAGTTCATGTGAAACAACACCTCTTACGTTTTATTTGTTGTCCTTTTGTCGCGTCACCTGTTGCTATCGAAGTACGCCGTCAGTCCTTTGAAAATGGAGTGCCTTTGCGCCCTTAAAATATATACGTATACTACTACTCCCTTGTCTTAATCATGCCCAAAATTAGTGGCCATGATGTAAGCTACACATTTTCTGTTTTTTAAATATGCGCCAATCGGCCTGCATGCATCAGATCCTAGTCAGGAACCCACCCTTTTTCCTAACCGATCCATGTACTGATGTACTCTGCTACCTGACTACCTGAGCGAGAGCTAGCTGAACGTCACCATTAGCGCACTAATTAATCGTCTCGCTGGCATGGCACCGTATCAGCGCGGCGAACGGACGAATGTCTCCTAATCATTGCGCTAATCTAATCACACCACAAATTCCGAATGACCTGAGACGTCCGCGCCTAACTCATTGGACGCCATAGTACGTCATGGATAACATAAAAAAAAACTATAACAAAAATGGTTGTTGTAGTTACGTTCTTAACCCTAGATGTCATGGGCATTGGAGAAGACAAAGCTGGGTTTTTTTTCTCTCTCAAGGTAGTAGTACATAACCTTGCTTGGATTTCACAAGATCATGCATGGATTTGGATTTTGGAGGGTGTTAAGTTTTTGGATTCGAAAAAATTCTGCATCTCTCAAACACCATCTGACCTGTGAAACGAAATGAACTATTCCTACTTCATGATGCATAACATATAATAAAACTTAAAAGGACATGATCAATCCCAATTCATCAGCTCAAAGGATATGCTCTGGAAATTCCAATGAATGATTTTTGGGGGATGGAGGACATAATCGTCACTCCAGGCTCCCCATGTCGGCCTGCAATAACGAGCCGTCGCCGTCACGTGGGCCCGGGCCATCGGCCTATATCAACGCCCTCCCCACTCCGGTGCGAGCACCTCGCTCTCTGTCCCCCCGATTCATCCTCATCGCCATCTCCTACTTCTCTGCCTCTCTGGCCCGCGCCACAACTGTCGAGCTCTTCTACTCCGGTCGAGCTCTTCTCCACTCCTGTTTCTTCTCCGTCCGATCCGTTCGTCCATGGAGCTGGCAGCCTCCACGTCCGCCTCCGTCTGCTCGGCGTACCGCCACCTCTCGGCGCCGCAGCCGGCCGCCGCCGACGGCTACAGCGGCGCGCACGCGGCGTCGACGCAGCAGCACCAGAAGCTCGGGCGGCGGCGGCGGAGGAAGCACGGCGGCGGCTGCGCGGGGCTCCGGCGGCGGTGCTACGCGGTGCTCAAGCAGCAGCGGACGCGGTGCTACATCCTCCGGCGCTGCGTCACCATGCTCCTGTGCTGGCACGAGCACGACCTATCAGACTGAGCGTGGGCCGGGCTGTTCCGGCCCGGTTGTGTTTTAGGTGGGCCGGACCGGGCTAAACCGGGCCTGGTTTCCCCGTTCAATTTGTGTAGGAAGGGAACAGAGAGAGACCGAAGTTTTCATGCACCGTTGACTACTGGCCTGTGAAAAATTATGAAATGCTGGTGGGTTCCCGTTTTGAATTTGGCGTGTATCTCTGTCTATTTGAGCATGAGCGCAGAGCAGGGCAGATTTGTGATCCCAAGTGTTGACGCGAAAACGTGCCACGCCAAATACTCGCACACGCAGAGGAGTTCCTTGCAGCACCTCTGACCAGACTGGTTACACCGGTTCTGGTAACCGGTTAAACCGGTTCTCGCCGGGCAGCTAGGAGCTCGGCGAGAAACCAACGAACGCTCGCCCGGGAGGGACCCCGTCAGGGCAGGCGCACCTTGGGTTGCCCTAGGCTCGGCAGGCCAGCTAGGGCGCCCTCTCATGCCATGGAGACAGGAGAAGAACAGCACATGGGGTTGGAAAAGTAGGGTAACGAGAAAGAAAAGTAAATACGATAAAAGATAGATTGATTTTGATCGATTGTGATAATCCTCAATCGGCCGCAACCCTTTATATTTATAGGGTGGGGAGGTCTTGCCCCGCAAGGAGAGTCCTATTACAACTCAGATCTGCAAAGAGAGTCCAAACCTACTTGGATTCGGGAAAAACCGGTTCCACCGGATTCCCAAACCGGTTCCACCGGATTGCCCTGTCAGATGAGCCACAGTGAACCAAAACCGGTTACACCGGTTCATGAATCCGGTTCCACCGGTTTCCCTGTGAATCCTGCTTTATGCCAATTTTGGTCGTCAACATATGCCCCCCTGTTTTCTAGTAAACTTGTGCACTAGAAAACATTCTCAATAACTAAAACTGTCTAAAGACGATGACAAACATTACATCGCCCATATGATGATTTCTTCGTGTATGCTAACATAGCCGAAATAAAACTCTAGCAAATATAATATGTATGAAACTAATACTTTCGGCTTTGAGCATCTGAGCATATCTAATAACAAAAATCATGATGTGGCCATGATGACCAATTATGGCCCCTTGGTAAGTTATAAGAATAATATTGATTGTAAAATGAAGACCAAAGATTATAACAAAACCATGGATCATAATTAGGTATACCTGAATATGCATTCCATGGCATACGCATCAACGGAACAAATGATGAAGACCAATGAGAGAACCGTTGATGCTTTCTTGCTTCTGGTGATGATGAACTATTCCTTTGCTTGTCTTCCAACCGATTGAATTGCTTTTGCTCGGCTATTTTCTGATATTTATGTAACAATCCAGCAAAGGTTGGCTTCTTCTTCATCACCTTGCTTTTTGGTGTAACATTTGCAGCTCTACCAGAATTCCTGGCAGGACCGGTCAGACCGGTTTCAAAATCGGTTAAACCGGTTGCTATAGAACCAGTTACCTTGAGATCACCATGCCCCCCAGCCGAACTTGATTTTTGCTCAGCTATATTGTTTGAAACAGGTTCTTCATTGGGGACAATCTGACCAGTAGAACTAACCGATGATTTTTCAATATTCGGCTTTTCCATGTCTAGTGTCAAATCTGAATTTTGATTCAATCTACCATCCTTTATAACACGATAGACTTGCTTGATCACCTTACACTTATTTTTGTACGTAGACCGATTCTTTTGATCAAAACGGTCATTATGCATAGATGGTGATTCACTAATTATCGGCTCTCTATATATAATATGATCTGGATAAAAATATCTAGGAAGAGATGACATACATGGATTATAAGACCATGGAGAATAAGAATAAGGCATGCTGCAATAAAATCCCCATAGCATAGATGTAGATGATCCATGTGATGAAAACGGCATTGATGCAGAAAAAGTATTCCTTTGCCGATTCTGATCATGAAATTTCTCTCTTGGAGAAGATTTCAAGCGTTTGGAATTTTTAGGCCGACTAGCACCATTGACCTTTTTTGTCTTTGAGACTTAACCTGAAGTTTTTCATTAGACTTCGGTTTTTCTCTTTGATGCTTGCTACGACCTTTGGATTCAATTGTTTTCCAAACACCAATTTCAGGTTTTTTAGGCTTAACCATCTTAGGTTTGGATTTATTTTGCAAAGCCTCAGAAGAAGCGGTTAGACCGGTTTGCAAACCGGTCAAACCGGTTGCGGTGCAACCAGCACCTTCGGCTTTGTTTTGTTGCCCCCCGAGTATTGAAGTGTTAGATGCAGTTTCCATGCTCTTGGTAGGGGATTTTGGGTCAACAATTTCGGCTAAAGACGGCCGATTTGTTTCTTGACCAACAACATCACAATTTGGCAAATTATTGCAAGGATTAGGCATAACAATAGTCGGCTTTTCAAGAACCGACTCTTGATTAACAGGAATCAGATTCACACTATTTTTCCTGTTAAGTAAGTCATCCACAAATTTAAGCAAACCACTTATAAAGTGAACTTTGAACTTACTATGCCTTGTCAGGTCGTACTTCCTGAACACGTTGACGACAGCTATACTCATCATGATGACGCCTTGCTCCGTTACTTGATAACAATAAGGATGCATTAATTTCTTGATGCCATCGAGTAGATCTTCAGGTAGCCCTTCAAGTGTCACCATATCGCTAGGGTTTGATGGATCAGCCATGATAGCCAAATTCTCTTCCCCAGCGGAGTCGCCAAAAAGTATGTTGACGCGAAAACGTGCCGCGCCAAATACTCGCACACGCAGAGGAGCTCCTTGCAGCACCTCTGACCAGACTGGTTACACCGGTTCTGGTAACCGGTTAAACCGGTTCTCGCCGGGCAGCTAGGAGCTCGGCGAGAAACCAACGAACGCTCGCCCGGGAGGGACCCCGTCAGGGCAGGCGCACCTTGGGTTGCCCTAGGCTCGGCAGGCCAGCTAGGGCGCCCTCTCATGCCATGGAGACAGGAGAAGAACAGCACATGGGGTTGGAAAAGTAGGGTAACGAGAAAGAAAAGTAAATACGATAAAAGATAGATTGATTTTGATCGATTGTGATAATCCTCAATCGGCCGCAACCCTTTATATTTATAGGGTGGGGAGGTCTTGCCCCGCAAGGAGAGTCCTATTACAACTCAGATCTGCAAAGAGAGTCCAAACCTACTTGGATTCGGGGAAAACCGGTTCCACCGGATTCCCAAACCGGTTCCACCGGATTGCCCTGTCAGATGAGCCACAGTGAACCAAAACCGGTTACACCGGTTCATGAATCCGGTTCCATCGGTTTCCCTGTGAATCCTGCTTTATGCCAATTTTGGTCGTCAACACCAAGGATCTGTAATCCACGTGTCAATCCGTTTCATGCCGGCTCCACAAAAAAGCTATTTCCCCAGATATATGAAGTTTCTGCTCCTGAACTTCTAGCACTTCAACCTCTACCGATTGAGGCTGATCCAGAGTGTGAGCAATGTGTTGATCATGTATTATGCAATCTAGCTACTGTAGCCGATTCAAATAGTCGTTTCATAAATGACTAACCTTTTATTTTACTTACATATTAAGGATAAAATTTAGTATTGGCACAATTGCACTACCTCCTATAACTATGTGGTGGCCTTGACTTTAATTTCAGAACATCAAGCATTCAGCTTTAAATCAACCATTAGATGTATGATGTTTTTGGGTCCTTTTCAAGATTTGCTATAGTTCTAGGAGCTGGCAATTGTTTCTTCACAGCGAAACTTACAAAACTTATTTTGTGCTCTAATTGATAAGAGGTTAATCACTATGATCCCCACTTTACTGAATCTAACAACATTAGGTGTGTTATTAATTATTCAAAAAGACAAAAGCAAACAATTGCCAAACAATTTTTGTTTCTTCACCCAGAGAAAGAGAGAGAAGAACCGCAAGACGACCTCTCTAGTCTCTATCAAAGGCAACAAAAGTATTTTTTTGAGCGAAGCCAACAAAGAGGTAGCAGACTAGCACTGTAGCACACACTAACTTTTGTGAGACGGGCCTAATAAACGAGAGCGAGAGACGTGCCCGTGGCTAAAGGCCACAACAGTTGGACTGATGGGCACGCCGAAGCTATTGAATTTCGGCCCATGAATTGGGTGTTCGGTGGGCTGAACTCAGTAGCATCACAATGAATAAGGCCTTATTTTGATGCGCTAAAGTTTAGTGCTAGATCAGATTTTTTCGGTTGTGTGTTTTGATTGTGGGGGCCTGGGGGCTTGAAAGGACATTTTTGTAATTTTATATGTGATAGGGGATGTCTCGACTGTTACTTTCTGAAGCGACGAGTTTTGCTCTCTCATCAGTGCATGAGTAAGCTCACACATCGCAACCTCATTTCCCCTGCATTGTCAAATAAGAAACCCAGGCTAATTCGATTCAGCCCATCATGCTAAGCTCGAGAAGCCCAAAAGGGTCGCTGCCGGGCGATGGTGATTCGGCCCATAATCGCAAGAAAACCTTTTTTTTTTCCTCCTTTGCTGCGTTGTATGGGACCAGACCTTACTTGTACTTTGGGAAAATTCTACTTTGGGGCAACATGCAACGACGCTTGCTATTGCCAGTTTGTTTGTGTTTTTTTTGTTGGTAGCGTGGCATCCCGTAGTATGGAAGTTATTACTCAGTTCTAAAAATACGTCGTTTTAGTTTTTCATGATACATAGATCTTACTACGTATACAGACATAACGCTATATTTGAGTGCATAGCAATATATATGTATTAAGAAAAGTCAAAACGACATAAATTTTGAAACAAAGGAAGTATAATTCATCTTTATTATTGTTTAAAACAAAGTTGCACTACTGGTGCCACCGACCGCACTTGCGTGATGCGTTGTCGGGTGCAAACCATCTCGGCGTACTCTGTTATGTTTCTTCTATTTTAAATTGTAAATCGCTTTGGTTTTACAAAGTTCATTATATTTTTCATACATCTAGACATTATGTATATATCTAGGTGTATAGCAAAAAATAATAAACTTTGAAAGCCCAAAACGACCGTCGATTTGGGTGCTGTTGTAAAATCCCGATCGCGTGCCCGTGTGCGCCACATCCACATCTCGCATGCGCAATGCGCTTAGAGCAACTCCAGTGGAGGACCCTAAATGGCCCCTACTCTAAATTTTAGGGTCTTCCTCCAAAAAATCAACTCCAGCAGGGCCTCTAAATAAATATGCATTTTTCATGCCCACCCAAATTCCAGCTCCAAGCCCCCATTCCTAGGGGCCTCCAATCCCCCCTTCAAAACTTGGGTCCCACTATTTTTAGAAGAAAATAGGGGCCTGGGCTGATTTCCCACTGGAGTTGAGAGGTAATTTTGGGCCCCTATTTTTTACAATTCGACTTGCAAATGGATTTTGGGGGCTTCAATTTAGAGGCCTCCACTGGAGTTGCTCTTATTCCATCGGAGCTGGCAACTGAGGTAACTGGGTCCCTGGACGTGTGCACTCACTGCAGCCGCGTTTGTTGCGGAGATGTTGCCACTCCTCCGCGCCCATGCCTGTCCCGTGTGCATCACGCATGTCTTGCTCGCTTGCTCCCACATCTAGCCTAGTCCCCGGCCATTTCTATAATCTTTAATTTTTCTTCAAGGAGATAGAGCTGCTGCACGTATTCAGGACGATGCAGCTGCTGGGTCGCACACGGAAACGGGTTGTAAAAGGTTCCTTTCATGGAACTAACATTAGGTGGCAAAGTTGACAAGGCACACGTACGTATGTGTTTCGCGAGGATGGATGGATGGATCATGGATGGACACCTCTGCAGTGCACGGCCGAACCGTGCTGAAAATTCCTGCCGCGAGGACTTTTGACTGTAGCTGGAAGGGCGAAAAGACAGTATAAACAGGGTTTGCATGTATGCTAATTCATCACAGTGACATCAAATGTTACTCTCTTATGATGCCTTTCGTTCTCGACGATTGCAACGATACTCCTAACTTGACAGGGACATCGTCACGGCAGAAAGCAACTGCAGAACCTGTCCCTGCTCCGTAGCACTCCATCAATTCTAAATTCTAAAATCATTTCAATATTTTTAACCTCTATTACCGACAGATTTTCGTGTCTTCCCCGTCTGCAACGGGTAGCTTCCGTGCAAGACGGCAACCTAGCAAGATACCAAATGCTAAAGACTCCAAGGAGGAGAGGTCTACAACGAGATTATAGCCCCACTCCACTCCCATCAGAATCGCGTGAGGCTTCGATCGGCGTCGGCGAGAAGTGTCGTTCTGGTACGGGAGCTGTTGGCTTTGCGCAATCACCCCCTCTAGAATCGCGTCCAGTCCCTTTCGATGGCCACGGCATCTGATCCGTCACTCACGACAAGGAAACTTATAGGCCTTTGCTGCGTTGCTACTCTACTGTTTCCCGTGATGCACCAAACCCTCTTGGCACCATTAGATTTGACCACGAAAGGTCATTGTCAAACACTACCTAATCGTATCTTCCTTCTTTTTTTTTAGAAAGTTGTACCAACACCATGGATCACTCTAACCCAAACACGGGCCGCGAGCTGGCCTCACGCGCGTGGAGAAGACCATAATTAAGCTCGCTAGGTTAGAGATCAAGGGTTCAGGTTCCAAATTCTCGCTCACCTCATATATATATATATATATATATATATATATATATATATATATATATAATATATATATATATATATATATATATATATAATATATATATATATATATATATATATATATATATATAATCTACTCTTAAATATATATGGCGTTTAGGACAAACAAATTAGTCTGTTGTTAGCTAATTAGCTAACACTAAGCATAGCATATCTAAGGACGGAGGCCGTATCTACAATTCTACATGCACTTGATACATACGTTTCGTTGGATGGTAAGGGGGTGGTCCCATTTCCAGCCCGACTTTTTTTATTTTTTAGCCCTTTTCACGAAAGAATATCACAAATAGACTCTTGATAGAAAGATTTGCAAAAATGGACCCTAGGCTCGGCACAGGGCGCCGAGGTCACACGTCTCGGCGCCGTAAGCTATGGCGCCGAGGGGATGACCTTGGCGCCGAGATCCACGGCGCCGAGCTCGGAGCCAAGATCTGCGGCGCCGAGTGTCATCTGCATGCATGCATGAGCCCATCATTCCCGCGCTCTCTCTATTTCACATGCATGCATGCAAGGCGCGTACTCGTTTATGGGTCAGAGCATACAGTACACATGCGTGCCATAGTACTCATGCATGCATCAGAGCACACAGTACACATGCATGCCACAGTACTCATGCATGCATTCTGGTTGATGTGAGGGTGAAAAGACAGGGTTAGATAGAGAGGAGAGTGAAAGACCTAAGGGCCTATTTAGTTCGCCAACTTTTTTTCATCGCTACAGTAAATTCGAATGTTTGGATACTAATTAGGAGTATTAAATGTGGATAACTGACAAAACCCATTTTATAACCTCGGGTGAAATTGTGAGACGAATCTATTAAACCCAATTAGGCCATAATTAGACAATGTCGTGCTACACTAAACAATCTCTAATGGTGGATTAATTAGGCTTAATAGATTCATCTCGCGATTTTCCATCCATCCGTGTAATTAGTTTTATAATTAGATCATGTTTAATCCTCCTAATCTTCAGTTTAAAATTGCTACTGTAAATTTCGCAAAGTTTCTCACCGGGTTTAAACACTCCCTAAAGAAAGAAAAAAGCGCCTGCTATTACAGCAGGGTCACTTCTCCTCTGACAAGCAAGCAACCTAGCTAGCGCTGCACTCACACACACGTATGTCGTAAATTTATTTATGCCTTGTTTAGATCAGTGAGAAATTTTGTAAAATTATATAAAAATATATTTTATAACTAATCTAATAATATTTATTTCATATTATAAATATTGATATTTTTAATCTATAATTGGGCAAACTTGAGATACTAAAACGTGACAATTGAATTGCATTCTTTTTGAACCATGCAACCTTACGTAAACAAGGCAGAGGCAGAAGTAGCAAGCAGCATGCAGCTAGGGATGCAGCTAGGGACAAGATAGGCTAGTACCTAACGCATGCATGGGTACTGTTACTGTGGCATGCATAGGTACTGTACGCTCTATGTGCATGGTACCCTGGGTACTGTATAAACTTTATCCCTCATGCATGCAGAAGACACACTCGGCGCCGCAGATCTTGCTATCTCGGCGCTGAGATCTGCGCCACGTCACCGCCACATCTATTTTTCATGTCGTCTATTGCCATAGACCTCGGCGCCATAGTCTACGGCGCCGAGACGCTACGGCGCCGAGCCTAGGGTCTATTTTTACAAATCTTTCTACCAAATGTCTATTTATGAAATTCTTTATGAAAAAGGTTAAAAAACAAAAAAGTCGGCATTTCCGGCCGCGTAGGCACGTCTCTCTGAATGTATCTGTGTCCTTCTCTCATTGACAAAATATCTATATATGTGTTTTTTCCCCATCTCTGCCATGTTTTTTCTCCTCCATGCAATGCTGTGCTAGCAGTCCCTGCTGGAGGCCTGGACTTTTAACCTGAAGTCCTGAACAGTGGCCAGGTCACTGGTTGCTCCAACTTTTGTCGGTCGTGGCAGGAAAACCGCGCGGACGACGACCATCCCTGCCCTGGAGTCCACACGTAACAGCTAGCTGACGCCGACAGCCTCGACGAACCGACGGGCTGCTGGGCTGGACCTGCACGGCTGGTCAATGCGGACGCAAGCTAGCGGTTCGCGCCGCCTCATGCTAGCCACTGCTCAGTGCTCACTGTCCAGGATGGCTGGATGCACGAGTGATGCGCCGAATTCTTCAGTTTCTGGAAGACAAAATGATGCCACAGTTCGATCCGGCAACAAGTAGTGAACCGTTCTGAGAACACACACCAGTACACCACCGTGTTGAAATTTGCAAGAGCAAACTGCATAAATACTATACATAACAGGTGCATCACCCCTGGGTTTCAGTGGCTAGGTCCTCTTGGCATGCCAGCGTTCACATGAATTTTATTGTATTTCCTTTTTAGGGTTCGGCAGAGCCTATGATGTGTGTATGCCAAGGGTTTTCAAAAGAAAAGGTATGCATGCTACAGAAATGATCGATTTTTCACATCTTTGAATTCTGAATCTTATTAAATAATATCAATGTTCCCAGCAAATGTCGCAACGAACAATTCTTTGGCACCAATAATTGGGTTCTACGGGAGGCAAAGGATTTTTTGTTTTGATGCAATGGGAGGCAAAGGATTTTTGTTTTGATGCAATGGGAGGCAAAGGATTCCTTAACCAGAAGAAAAGGTGAGGTAGAGAAAAGGCTGAGAGACAATCCTCATGGACTCGTCAACATCGGAAAAATAACACGTCCTATAAGTGGCAAGCCGGGCATAAGCTAGAGATATAGCTAGTGTAAACTAGCGACAAGTTACCATCCTCCTCTCTTGTTTTATACGTTATAAACTACTTCTGTTACAAATTATAATTTATTTTGTCTTTTTTATATTCATAATTTTTAATATGTATCTATTAACATCAATCTTATACAAATATTTGACTGATGAAAGATGTATAAATGACAAAATTAATAAAATGATTTACATTTGAGGCAAGTGGATCTCAGTAATTAGCAATTTCTAAACTAGAGCATGGACAACCTCCACCTTCGGAATATATAAAATTTGATTCTATAATTTAAAGGCTGTACTCATTGTTAACTTATGTATATATGAGAAAAAAGCAAAAAATGTTGAATACTATAATACAGGACATCTAATTAACATGTTCATATTGAATTTAGGGGAAGAATAGTTGGTGGCTTCCCCACCAAGTCCAGCTTTGATCCTTCCTTCAATCAAAGCCCCCCAAGAACTGAACAACAGAAAAGGAGGAAAAAAATGACGTATACACACACTTTGCTTGATTAGGAATCCACAAAAGAAGAAGACATCCAAGGGAAATAAGGAATCCAATACCAATCCCACTATTGCCAACAACCATCTAGCTGTCTACCAGTCCCCCCCATACCTGGCCCTATGTACTTTTATCAATATCTTGTCACTTTCTGACTTTATTCTTTGCTGTGGCTCTCCATCAGCAGAAGGCTGTTTAATGTCATTACCCCTGCTAATTACCGCGGTAATTGAAGAAGAAAAAAAAACCATGAACAGATGGAGGTGGATTGCTAGCAGTTCAGGTCCACCATGGCGTCGTGGAAGGCGGCGACGCGGTCGGGCGTCACGCACTGGGTGATGAGCCGTGCCCCTGGCTTGTGGGCCCAGGGCTTGACGAGGATGCACGTGGCGATGCAGTCCAGGTTCGTCAGCGGCACCACGTGGGCGGGCGGGCCGCACCCGTAGTCCACCTCGGAGAAGCCCAGCCGCGTCCAGTCCGACACCAGCAGCGTCCGGTAGTCGGAGGTGATCTGGTACGGGTCGCCGGCCTCCTCGCCGGCGGCCCACCGCGCGAACTCCGACGGCAGCCGCTTCTTTCCCTCCCTGATGATCTTGACCACGTCGGTGACCGAGGAGGTGGAGACCTTCCCCGCCGTGGAGGAGACGCGCATGATGTAGTAGCAGTTGCCGTAGAAGCCGACGCCGGCGCGCGGGAGGCGGGCGGCAAGGAGCGGGCGCGCGTTCATGGCGAAGCAGAGGTGGACGGGGGTGTCGTCGGAGTCGAAGGCGGCGGCGCGGGTGCGGCTCTGCCACGCCTTGGCGATGAGCACCTCGAAGGCGGAGCAGCGGCCCCCGCCCGAGGCCGCCGCGAACTGGGACTTGAAGTGCTCGATGTAGTCGGCGGAGATGTCGATGGCCAGGTACTCGAGGCGTTTGGCGCCGTCCAGCTCGGGGAGGCTGCCGACGTGCGCGCCGGCCGGGTCCGGGATGGCGTCGCGGCCCCAGGTAGGGGGCGGCGAGATCTGGTCCGCCCCGCGCGCCAGCTCCCCCACCGCGCCCATGAACTTGGCCGCGCCCAACCCGTCCGCCACGGCGTGGCTGAACCGGAACCCTACCACGAAGCCGCCGCACCCGAACGTCGTCACCTGCACGCAGCGAGAGTTCGGCACCGCCGGTCAGAGAGAGAGCCAGAAATCCCAAATCCGCGGCCAATCGAACCAATCCCGCACAATGCGGCTCGATTCCGCGAGGCCTCCGCGTACCTGGACGAGCAGGATGAGCTTGTTCTCCTCCTCGCGGCTGGGGCGCGGCAGCGGGTGCGGGAGCAGGTCGTCCTTGGGGATCTGGAGCGGGTACTCGAGGTAGTCGACGTCCTCGAGGCGGCACCCCACGGCGGCCTCGATGAACCAGACGCCCTCACCGCTGCAGTCGACGTGGAGGCCGCCGGCGTCCTCGGACACGGCGAGGCGGCCCGCGAGCGGGTAGTAGTCGACGAGCGCCCGCGCCAGGGCCCGCTCGATGGTGTCCGCGGGGCTGACCCCGTCCCGCGCCGGGTCGGGCTTGAAGACGTGAAGCGACTCGATGAGCGCCATCTGGGTCGGGTAGCGGTCGAGCCAGGAGAGGCGGTGGGGGCCCGTGGGCGTGGGCCCCGCCGGCGGCACCAGGCGCTGCGCCAGCCTCTCCACCGCCTTCGCCGCCGCCGGCTCCATGGCTGGCTCGCCGGAAGGGGAGGCGAGGAGAGGAGAGAAAGGAGGGCGGGCGTCTTTCTCCCCCTCTGGGGTTGGGATTCGGTGGCGGAGGAGACTGGTGGGTGGGGTGTGCGCTGTCGAGGTGAAGTGGTGGTTGCTTGGAGTTATGTGCGCCGGGGGAGGTGGTGGCTTATATAGATGGGGTGAGTTCGTCGGTAGTGGGAGCGATGGGCAGGCAGGCGGCGCGGTGCTTCTCCGGGGACCGGGACTTGAGGCGGGGAGGGTGGTGGCGCACAGGCACAGTGGCGGACGCCGGACGGGGACACTGGGACAGGCTCTGAAACTGTGAAAGACAGGAGCCGCGCAGGTGGTGATGGGTAACGGCGTAACGGTAAAGAAGAAGAGCATATGGGAGTGGTGCCCGTGAGGGACGAGGATGTGAGTCGCATGGACCCGGTCCACAAGCCCATGGCCGCACGCCCACGGGCCACGGCCCGTTTATCTTTTTTTTTAATCTTTTAATGATGAAATATTTTCTTTTATATTTATTTTGGCTTGATCTTCCCACTCCCAGTCCCAGTAGGTTGGTGGTCGCTGCAACGTGCAAGCGGAGGAATGTCATGTTGGTCAACCTAAGGGCGCCTTATATTTGGCATTGCGGCGGCGATGGCCGATTTGAGCTGGTATGTTCTTCAGTTCTTGTACTGCATCAGAGTATACCTCGTGTACGCTTCCAAATTAGCACGAACGAACAATACTGCAGTGTTTATCGCCGAGAAAACGATCTAGCTGGTCACGCGCCAAAACCAGCTAGCCTGAAATCTCGTGCAGTCCCCCCATCGCAATTAACCCGATCCAGCAATCACAGCATCCAGCGCCGGCCTCCCGACCCGAAAGGAGAAGGTCGAGAGCGTCGCTGTTGGCCCGGCCCATGTTCCGTCTCTCACACTCTCTCTGCCTGGTCCCCGGGCCGGAGCCGCCGTGCCAGGAGGGACGGCAGGCGAGCATGGGCGCGCCAGCCAGAGCGGCCGTTGAACGCGGTCGCCGCGGGGCTCACCGCTCACGGTCGGACGCCGCCGCCGCCGCCGGGCGGACGAGAAAACGCGTCGCGTGGTCACGCCACTGCCATGCCGGCCGGCGTCCCCGCAGCCTCGCCAGTTTTTAAATAGCTGGCGCGCTCGAGCACGAGCACAAGAAGAAACCGGAAGAAAAACAAAAAGAACAGGCCTGCGCGGAGCCGCGCGGCGCGCACATGCCTTGCCCAGCGGTGGGAAATTGGGAATGTTTCGCGTCCCCGTGGGAAATGCATGAATCTGATCCACCGATGATCGGCCGAACCCGTCCGCTTGGTGCAGACAAGAGAGAACAACGGCGCGGACGGAACGGATCGGCCGGCCTCAAGAACCTTCGTTGCGCTTGGGCGGTCCTAGCAGTCCTAGAAAGCAAGGGGAAAAAAAAAACTCGGGCTCTAGCTGTGCGTGCACCATCGTCTCGTCCGTGCTACACGATTTTTCGGTCTGATCTCTAATTTTCTTTCGGTGGAAAAGAAGACAAGCCAGGCTCCGTCACGTGTACGTCGCAAGTGTCGGCCGCTTCTTAGGCCAGGTTTAATTCCATAAGTTTTCTCTATTCATCCCGTCACATCAAACATTAGGACACTAATTAAGGATATTAAATATAAATTAATAATAGATTAATTAGATTTAATAGATTCGTCTCGTGATTTTCTGTCCATCCGTGTAATTAGTTTTATAATTAAATCATATTTAGCCCTCTTAATCTTTAATTTAATTTTACTACAATAAATTTTCTAAACTTATCTTACTGAATTAAACAGGGCCGCACTTCTCCTCCCTCTCCCTCGTCCCAAGGATCGGCCGCCCGCCGGCGCCGCCGCACAAGCGCACATGGGGGCACGCACGGCGCGACCCAACTGTTGGACGGAGCCGCGTGCCGGTGCCCCCCGCTTTCTGTTCAGGTGCGCCGCCCTTGGCCCGCCACGTACCGCCCCTCGCGCGAACCAACCGCATTGACTTCCGCCGCCTATCCGTTCCGTTCCTCGCCCGTAGCCAGGTAGCAGCCTAGCCACTAGCAGCAGCATGCGTGCCAGGGTCACAGGCTCACAGCGTGATCCATCTTCATCGTCATTTGATGACGAACTGACCATGGTTGAACGGTGGGTGATGTCACTGCGCCCGGCATACGAGCGAGCGAGCACAAAAAAGTTTGGCGCCACGACCACCGAGCTGTGAAGTATGCATGATATCTTGCCATATATGTGGCGATCTGTTCACAAAAAAAAAAAGATATATGTGGCGGTAGCATGCCTCGGTCACATGCTACAAGGTACACGTACTGTCATCATGTATATCATCTATCTATCTATGAGTAGTAGCCGTGCCAACTGCTCCGGTGTGCACAGAACCACGCGATGTTGCGGCTGCTGTGGTACAGGTGGCTCGCTACTCAAGTCAAATGCTACCGGTGCTCTCAAGTGCCAACCTCGCCGATTAGTACTCCCTTTCTTTCAAAATACATTTTGTTTTGATTTTTCTATATTTATAGGTTTTACCTAGAGATTTACTCTTTATCGATCGATTGAAACATTTTGCTAAGCCGTGTTCGGTTGGAGGGACAAATTTTTTGTCCCTCCATTAAATGCTACTTTGACCACTAATTAGGGGTATTAAATAAAGTCAGTTTACAAAACTACCTCCACAACCCCTGGCAAATTCGCGAGACGAATCTAATGAGGCCTTTGACCGCACGATTAGAGAATGGTTACTGTAGCATTACTGTAGCAAATCATGGATTAATTAGGCTCAATAGATTCGTTGCGCAAAGTTGCACTCATCTGTGAAAAGGTTTTGTAAATAAACTTCGTTTAGGGCACCATGCATGCGACCGTATTTGGGGACAAAAAATTGTCCCCAACTGTCGAACACGGCCACATGTAGTTAGATACAATAGTCCATCGACCCGTGCTTCCACACGGCTAATATTTTAAAAAGTAATTATGTTTAAAATACATTTATACCTAACAAATAAAATTGTTTACATATTACTCTTTCATTTCTTTCAATACTTCAATATAATAATCATATGGTCCTGTCGAGAAAGACTCTGAAGACTGATTGCCCGGACGTGCCACAGGGTACCTAGGACACATGGGTCACGTGCATCTCACTGAAGGCAACCACATTGGTGACACATGCAACATGCAACAACCGAAGAGACTTTTTTTTCCCAAACCAGTCCCATTTAGTGTGCTCCATGGGGAGTCGTATCCGGGTCAGCTAGATGCTACTCAGGTGCTCTAACCGCTAGGCTAGATGCCCTTTTGCATCGTAGATCATTACAATAATAACTATGCATGGATGAAAAATAACATGAATGTTCACATGACTTTCTTTTCTCCAATGATGCATATGTTTTGATTTTCTGCATAGGTTATACAGGATCCTGCTTGATTTGGTAAAGATTTACATGTTTGATGGTGTGGGAAATGGTTCATTTCCCCATATGGCCATTTGTTGAGTCTTTGTTTGATTGTCTTCTAAAAATATATTCATTCCATTGGACCACAGATTAAAATGAATTTGTTTGGCCACAACTTCTTCTGCAGCCTCTTTACCTAACACTGCTGTAGTAAAGTAGTTGATCAAACAAACATGCCCTTTTGTTGACCATTGTCCACTCCAGGCCTCCAGCTTGTCTCAAGCTTAGTTGCATGGAGATGCTCACTAGAGCTTGGCTCCTTTACAACCATAGTTTTCTTTTTTTCTTGTGTTTCTGTGTGGAAATATTAGGAGAGTATCCTTTACAACTCTAGTTAAAAAAGGATGAGTTGAAGATCGCGCCTGTCTGAACATCCATTCTATATGATTATTTATCAGAATTATAATATTTCCTCTGTGTTACTTCAGAAAAAACAAACTTCATTGTTTTGTCTAACAATTCCTGTGCATGTTTACTATACAAATCTGCACCAAAATATTCATATTTCCACATGTCTCTTTTATTGAGAGAGACTTAACACAGACATAATAAACCTTCTATGGACAGAAACAAAATAGTAGGCACTGATAGTATGATACCTTTGGGATTTCAAAATGTCTATGAAAATTGTCACACATGTTTGGCCACACCACGAAGGCATGAATAATGCATGTAAACAAAACAAGCTTCACTGATATAATATTTGCAGAAAAGAATGAAACGCACTGTAGTTGGCGCTAGGAATTTTGATCCTTTGACTGCCTTTATTTGTTCTATGGGTTATCCAATTTCTTCATAATGTGCTTTGTTGCACAGAAATATTCCTCACATCAGCAGCAGCATTCATGGCCTTCATAGTTTAGAACCAGCAAGCCAACGGCTGTAGAAAGCCAATGCTTCCTGTGGTTTATACTCAGGAACAGTGTGCCCAGCACCCTGAGAAAGGAATAACAGGATAGTTAAAGGCAACTTAATTCGAAGATTCATTTTTTTTTTGTTTCAGTAATGCATTTACACCATTGAACATAATTTGTTTTGACTTGGAAGGTTACTATCGTGTTCATTTGCACATTATTGTAATGGATCAATAGACAAAGTTAAAAACAGTGTTCACCTTA
>CM014272.1:68839022-68868998 GCA_004135705.1 Alloteropsis semialata | reverse complement strand
TCAGCCCCTCTTCCCTTCCACCGCAGCCGAGCCGGCCTTGGGCCGTAGCTGTGCGGCCCACGAAACCTAGCCAGCAGAACAAGTCTGGAAAACACCCTTTAACTCCTAAAGCCCGTAAGTGAATTCGGCCCGAGAACAGCCCATCCACCGGCCCTTTCTCTTTTTCCAACTGACAGCTCGGTCCCACATGTCATTCTCTCCGTTTCACTGACAAGGCGGCCCCACCTGTCAGCCACACATCCCCACTGACCGGTGGACCCCACCCGTTGACTATTGACCGTTGACCGGTCAACGCTGACGTCATCATGACGTCAGCAGTGGCCGACCCCACTAATGACGTCATGCTGACGTCAGCATGCCACGTGGCACGCCCTGGTGCTGACACGTGTCGCGCTCTGGTGCTGCCACGTGTCACTGTTTTTCTTTTTCTTTTTCGGAATTACAGAAATAGGATTTAGCTAAGAAAATTCATAGTAAATTCATCCTAGCTCAGAAAATTATGAAACTAGTCTCTAAAAATTCCTAAAATCATGATCTACGCGTTAGAATAGGAGTTGAGTGCTTTTGGCTCTTATTGCTTCTTATTTGGAGTTTATTTGCTTAGATGTCGTTGTTTATTTTAACGTGTGTTAGGATCTGAGGAAGATCTAGAAGACTTCGTGGACTTCGTCAACTTGGACTTCGGCAAATAAAGACTTGTACGACTACATCAAGATGAGTTTGGATCGCAAAGTCACAGGTGTCCACGCCCATCCTATTTTGAATCCTATTAGGCATTGATATTAGAATGCTAGTGCTTTACTCTCTCGCATGATGATGCTTGACCTATTGCATGGCCTTATTTACTTAACGTTATCCTTGATAAACCCGATACACTTTGATGCTATGAACTTGCTATGCTTGCATGTGTATGGGCGGGTGTGATAGGATTCTTGGCGTGTGTGGGGCAAAAACCCGGGAAAGGAGTAAGGGGTTTTGGGAACTTTGCGGGGGTGAGCAGAATAACTCGATCTTCGTATCGAGGGCTTGGGGTGTGTGCCTGGGCACATCCTGTGTGGTACCTGTGGCGGGTACATGTTCTATGTGATACTTGAGGAGTTTGGCGGCAATACCTGTAATGGGTGCGCGAGCGGACCACTGGAGGTGGATACGCTATTTGACGGTGACGCTCACCCCGGCACCAAAAACCGAGTTGGATTGGCTACTGGAGGAAGGAAACCCGTGCCCACCACTTACATTTAATGGGGGGTGTTCCAGCCAGCCTAGTTAAGTGCGGTACCCGGACTGTAAGGAGTTAGCGGAAGTGTGTGGGGGAAAAGGCGGAGACCTTTGTCCCCCGAAAGAGGCTCATACCCCGGGATCTGGCCACCGCGGGGGAGGCCATCACAGTTCTCGGGCACCGAGTTGCGTCCTCAGTGTATCCTAGGCCGGGAAAAGCAGGAGGGTACCGTTCACTGGCTAGGGTCTGTGCTGTGGGCTGTGTCTCAGTTGGCTCGCGACCGACTTGCAGCCCGAGTGGGTCCAGGGGCACAAACTCTGCAGAGTATAATCTTTACGTAAAGCCGTGTCCACGGTCAAGGACAGCCTTCCCACCTTCCTTTCCGCCATTGTTTTAGGGATTTCTACCTCCCCTCTAGAGTAGGGCCTGCCTCGGGCAGTTGAGATGTGAAGGGTGGGAGCTTTCACATCGCCTAGAGAGTGATGAGTGGAAGATATTGGAGTCGGGTACCTGGTGCGCCAGGATTGCTCGTGGTGTTGTGAGAATGGTTTTGGGATGGAGATGCTGCTGCTTGCATAGGATGAACCTTAAGCCTATCCTTGATATTTCTTATACTAGATTTAGGCCACCTTAAAGCTTGCATTATGGATGGTGACGTGGACCTGTCCCAATCCTTGGGGGCAGTTTGTGAATGAACAGGTGTAGACTCAAAGTACAAGACCAATTCCGGTGGAGTTGGTGAGAAGGTTGTTGTGCTATGCTCAAGTGTTGCCTGTGGAAGTGGCGCCCTGAAGATGAAGCTGGCGTGAAGCCTAGTTACCGTTGCGTTGGTTTTCACATTGTCGCTTAGCCCAAGGGGCTTGTAATAGTACGCTTTCCGTTGTATATCCTTGTTGTAAGCTAACTCTGATGATTGTAATCGATGTATGGATATGATATCCAGCTGAAATGAGCTCTGTACGTGATAGCTGTTGATTCTGGGACTATCACAATGGTACAGGGATTCGGATTCTCGTAATTGAAAATTCGGGTTGTTTCAACTAATCAAGTAGTACTAAGAGAAAAGGCACCATCTTTCTTTTACTTTTTTTTAAAAAAAAGGCTTTATGTAAAATGCAATCAAACATGTGATGTGAAAACGTGTACTATCATGCGGACCGGGTTGTGCCACTGTCAATGAATCCAGTGGGCGGATCTCCTCTCCCCTCCTGTCAACCTTAAAAAAAAAAAGGCTTTATCAGTCGGTGTTTATTACTACACCATTATTCTAGCCGAGGTTGGTGTCATCAGCAACGATCATGACCTGCATTTTTGCATGGTAATAACAATAAATAATCAAACAAACCTTGTGTTGATCTCATCATTCGAGACATCTTTTCGTGAGGCCCTACATGGATTCATGATCACCGATCATCGCTTCTCCTGCATATGTTTGCATCAGCCAATGGACTTATAAATTTGTCTCATCACAATGAAAAGGTGACACACATGGGCCGCTTTTTGCCCCCAGCCCCAAATTTAAATATCCATCAGACGAAAAGCAAAATGCAAATAAACAATTACTGTAGTGATCAATGTTACGAAAAGTTTTTTAAACCGTCTCAAATTATGCCAAGACTTGGTTGCTACCTCCAAGCTTAATTGCAATATATACCAGGATCATGATCTAATCAAGCTACTGTGCACCAACTATTTAACCTAACAATCTGCATTGGCATGTAAAATAGAAGAAAATTCACTTGCACTTTAAATGGTAAATACCTAATGATCATATTTACGGGCATCCGGAGATGAAAAGTCGTGCATACTTGGTAGCTGGCCAAGCTGCTAAAATAGCTAATAGTAGGCACAATTAATCCGTCGTCCCTTTCATGATTATTGCCAATCTCGTTGGTATCTGCAATTTTCAGCGCTAAGCAAACACAACATTGCAATTATTCCGTCTAGCTCATGTAGAAACGATCTCTATTTTCGAAAGTGAACGATGCCTCATACTAAAAGTCTTGACGTGTAGAATCAGCAACACTGAACCGACTACCACATATCGCTTTCCTAGTCCCATCGGTCACTACCAAGATAATTGCCGCATTGCAAATAATTAACTCAAATAAATTATTTTCAGCAAAGTCTTCTATGCCAGGAAATTAAGAAGGTGCTCTTTTCTTTTCATGGAGAATGCTTAAGAACTCTAGATGCTCCTCCTTTATGCATTTTCTTTTGCGCGCCCTTTTGTACGATAAACATGATGCAAACTCAGTGGGAAAGAAAGAGGAAGACCCGAGGGCACCACGCAGCATTGGAATGAGTTCGAGTAATCGAGTCACATCCAAAACTAAAGCAAGAAAATAAAAACCTGAGAAAAGGAAAGAAAGAAAGAAAATGTTAGCCAAACTAATAGGATTAGGCGGGGTGCGAAACAATCATCTAGTTGGAACATAAAAGAAAAGAAAGTTTAAACCCAATAAGCATTAATAAGCGGGGTGCAAAAGAATTCTCTAGTTTGAAAGGAAAAGGCATGAACAAAAGACAAGGATGAATTTCTTTTTTTTTTTCCTTTTGAATTGTCATCTAGTCTGTACTAACCATCAACCACTCCACTGGCCATGCATATCCTTGTTGGATCGGGAGGGGTTGAAAGATTTGCCCAATCCCAATCCACTCTCAGCATAGAGCACGGGAGCACCCTTTGCAAACTTCCTGGTTTTGTCTGGTTGGGTCTGTTTCAAGACTTGCAGGTTGCTGCCTCCATCACTAGCTCCTGCATCCATGTGAAGGACAGAGACTTGCAACGGTCGCTGGAAGAGGCTTCCTTGCTGACTCCCATCCGCTCGCTCGGTCGTGATAGTTTGGCATCACAAAACGCAACTTGGATCGATTTGGAAATTTGGTTCCGCCGGATGGCCGGGCGCCGTTGGTGGTTGCTTTATCAGGTTGGAGTTCTGGAGAAGAAGCTCCGGCAAGTCGCCGGCCGGAAGAGATCGACCGGAAGCAAATTTGGCGGGCCTCTTTTGACTTGCGGGGTCTTCACGTCTGGTAGCTCGCATGCAACATCACTGCAAGCTGGCATTTCCTTCTCATGGATGCGTCACACATGTTTCTTATCTTGTTTTTCAGCTTGCTCCCATACACAAATAATCAAGTCTTGAAAAGTATGAATCGTGGCAACTGTGTATAGTTTGGCTATGTCAATTGTTTGCACGGATTGTCTCTTTTATATATTCCCGTATCTATGCATATATTTGATTTTTAAGTTGTACGCTATATGATCAAGTGTGGAAAAAATATGAATAGTGAGAATCGTGACGAAGTAGCTAGTGTGGTGTTATGACATCATGTTAGGACGTGCTTGGTATGGGTACAGTTGGGTTCTGTGGCTGTCCTATTCTCGAATTTATTCTTGGATGGGCAGTAATTGAAATGGGGCTAATTATTTTTCAGCCATGCAAATTATTGCGAAAATGAAGGTTCTCTCCTCAGGGATGAAGATGAAGTACAGAGAAAGAGACAGAGGAGTTGGTGTGAAGATTGTCCACGCAAGGTCGCACAGTACGCATTTTTCTGCACTTGTCAAAGGTTGCAAAAGGAGAGGTTCTAACTAAGTTAGGTACAAAAGCAACAGAGACGGAGAACCAGAGCTAGGCAGAAACAAACAAACAATGAAAAAGAGTTTTTCACCATGACGTGCTTAGCCAGCTGGAGCCTGACTCAGTTACTCAAGCAGAACTCCTATTTACAGTCCATGTGGATGTGATTGGTCAAAAGATTAAAGTGTGCACAGAGTATCCAGCTTTATTGTACTGAAAAGTACTGATGAATCAATTGCTAATCAGCAATTAATAGGTTCAGATAAGCTTGAATAAGTTTAGCAGCTACTGAAGTTGAAGGTTTGAATGCCTCTAAAAAAACTGATCTGCAGGACTGAAGAACGATGGCACATGATCCCATGGGAGCTTCAAGCCTTCAAACCTCAAACGTGCATGGAGTTGAAATTAACAGTAGTTAACTCCCCAATCAGGTCACAACTACAGAAACTTCTCTAGCTCTGAGATACCCTGCACGCCCTGATTATTATTGGAACCTCTCTCTTCAATTTCTCTACTTGTGTTCCTTTCTTTTTTTAAAAAAAAAATCTCTACTTGGTCCCTTTGAATACAACTGTTCTGTTGGAATCTTTTCAATGCCAGAACATCAAACATTTTTCTAGGCCGATGTATTTGGTGGTTAGTTTCATGATTGATTGGTCACTGAAGATGCATCATGCACGCGACAATATATGAACTGTCGGCTTAGCAATATGATGCATTGCTACATTAACAAGTACATGAAGCAGAAGAAAAACAATTGGTACGAGTCCAAGCCAATAGAGATAGGATGACATGAGTCATATCACACGGCAATTTCACAAAGCCAGGAGTCGTCCAAATGCAAAGGATAACCAATTAATTCAGCTACAGTCCATGTGTCCCCTCTACACTGATGCAGTGTTGCTTTGCGTGCTTATGTTGCTGTGTTGTGAGAAAGACTTCTGGCTAATTTTGTATTGTTAGTTGTACCTAAACACTTGCACATTGGAACGTGAAGGGCACTAATCATTGGTTTGTTCTGCTGCTATATCAACGACTTCCAATGGTCACCGTACGTATTTCCATCAGAAAAGGACAGTGGTCCAACGGGGTCGTTAAGCAAGCGGCTCAAAGCAGACTCTCTTTTATCTCTGTTTTTTTAATTGCTCTGTCCCTTCGCCATTTGAGTTTCTGTAGTCGCTAGTTCTTATAGTATAGATATCTGAAATTCAGCTTTGTGCGCCAAGAAACTTCTATGAAGAATTAATCTTTGAAAAAATTTCCTTGGACATTTCTCGTAGAAAAGCTTATGAATCTTAACGCCGCTTGGTTAACTAAGTATGGGAAATGTATCTGCATCAACACACACACACACACACACACACACACACACACACACACAAACAAAAAAGAAGAAGATCGTACTCGCATGAGCAACAACCGCGCTCGTGGTTGGCTAAGAGCCTAAGAAGATAAGGCGTTCTACATGTTTCCCATGAGTGAAGGACAATGATCAAACGTGGTTGTAAGCTCAAAATGGTCTGACTATCTTCCTTATTTCTTGCCCATTCTGAACTTTCATTTATATATACTTTAATAAGTAGCTATATATTATAATTATATATTTTAAGTTATGCACACTAAAAATCTTGTTTGACGGATTTTCAAAGGATTTCCCTGCAATACACACCTATATTGGAAAGGCTCAAGAATCACTATGCTAATTTCTCTAAGCATAACTTAGAAGAATTATTCAGATTATAATGGTTTGAGATTAACTCATAACAAATCCACTAAAACTACTGATGTGCCATCCTCAACTAAATTTTCAGCCCTATATATTGCAAAAATGATGTTTTTCAGAGATTAAAGCACAAAGAGCGAGCCACAGGGGTTTATGTGGTGTCCAAAGATTTTTCCCAAAGCAACAGAGCTGAAACCAAAGACAAACGAACACAGGGCCCTGTCTCAGTATATAACAACAATATTTTTGTTTACAGTAACATAAATCTTCTCTCTCGAGTCCCTGATAAACCAGAAAATTAGATCATCTCTCTCTTGAGACGTGCACACGTCGTCAACGCAACTTGGTCCCTTTGAATATAACTCTTCTGTGTTGGAATCTTTTCAATGCCAGTGCGTCACTGCGTCAAACATTTTTCAAGGCCGAATTATTAATTTCATGATGGATTGGTCACTGGAGATGCGTGCATGCAACAACATGTGGCTAGCAAAAGGATGCGGAAGCAAAATAGTGTTATTAGTGCAAGCCAATAGATAGGATTGACATGACAACCTGAAAATGCCAGGTCCAAATGCAGGGACGAATAGTTCAGCTAGTGAGCTATAATAGTCCGTGTCTACTAGACTGGGGGCTACTGCGCTGTATCTTTTTTGTTTTTTGCAGTTTGGATGTGCTTGCAATGCTGTGTTTGTATGCCAAGTCAGCAAGATTCTTTTTAAGTAATTAATTGTTGTTGAAACGTGAAGACCACTAATCATTGGTTTGTTCTACTATAATATGTCCATAAGGACTTTGAATGACCACATATGTGTTTTTTCCTTGTGGAAAGGACTGGAAAGGACAATGGTCTAACAGGGTTGCTAAGCTGCGCAAACTGGACTCTTCCTCTCTGGTTCTCTGCACCTTCACCATTTTGAAATGTTTTAATAATTAGTTATCTTCATGGAAACTCCTACTCTGTTCCACCTCTATGCACAAAGAATCTTTAAAACAAATATCAACTACTTTTCTGGGTTTCTATTGAGAGGAATGAAATAGAATCATAATAATAAAACTGCCGAATTACCTTGAAACACAATTCTAAGATATCATCTTAAGTGCGCCTTAAGGTCTACAGATTGTTTAACTAGATGGGATTTTTTTTTTTGAATAACGAACATGGCAGGAGAGCATATATGCAATAAAATTATAAAAACAGCAGCACAACAGCAAGCACGGCAACCAAGTGTCAGTGTGTCACTATACTCACTTAGGGGCATATCAGAAAGTGTTAAAATTGGAGTGCTAAACTTTAGCACCTATTAGCACTTACTTTCTAGCTAAAGTTTAACACTAGACTTCAGTACTCATGTTTTTCATGCATTGAGTTTAGCATTGAGTTAAGCAAAGTTAAACAAGTCACTACACACGCCGTAAATAAAAACCGCACTTCCTCCACCAACCGCCAACGTCTCCTGACTGCTAGCCTCCCTCCACGACCACAACGTAACACTGCACCTCCTTTGCGCCACGTTGGGCCTCCACGCCGCCCCTCGCAACTTCGTCGCGAAGCTACCTTCCACCATAGCCAGCAGCCTGCCTGTTCGGTTGGCTGGTGGCTGATGGCTGGTGCTGATTTGTTGTGAGACTGAAGTACTGCTGGCTGGCTGGTGGCTGGTGCTGATTTATTGTGAGACTGAAGTACTGCTGGCTGATGGCTGATAAGCCAAGCGAGCAGGCTACCATTACTCCATTTAGCCTTGCTCCGTGCCATGCACATCATGCCGTCGCCAGCCTCCACAATATGTCGTGTCGTGCACGATGTCAGCCTTCACCATATATAGCGCACACGTACGCTCATGATCGAACCCACCACCGCATATGCGGTCGGACCCGCTGCCCCGTACCGTACCGTATTATTGACCACCTCTAGTAGCACGTACAGTAGCCGAGACTGTTAAGGGGTGTTTAGTTCACCCCATTTTGGAGAATGGGCATATGTTGAATCACGTGCACAAAGAGAAAAAGTATATTAGGAAATGTGTATTATGCAAAATTTTGAAGAATGTGGGTGAACTAAACACCCCCTTAACTACCTACACGCAGTCTATTGGCGAGACACTATCGCTGTCTCTCTTGGGCGGACGTGTCCACATCTTAAAAAAAAAAAGAGTCGCTGTCCTTCTCGCTTGAGCGTGTGTGGCGCCGAGGCTGCGTCACATCACAGGGTGTGATCGCTGATTAACCACGCTGGTCCCGAGGTGACTAGCGTGGACAATTAAGGCACGTACAAAGGTTTAGACGGCTGCTGTCTATGTCCTGTGTCATGTCACACACAGACAGCGAAAAAGACAGCGTATACAGTGGGTCGTCTATTTAGCCGTCTGCAAACTATTTAATTCATATATAAGCACATAAATCAATATTGATCAAGTACAAATTTGATCTTTGTAGCCATTTCATGATATATTCAAATAATCTCATGAGAGAAGCATACATATAACAATAAGTACTCCGAATACATGAAATTCACATAAAATTCAGGAGTTCACATGGCACTCAGGATTTCACATAAAATTCAGGAGTTGACATAGCCAATTTCTGTTCACATTGACCCAAACTATTCTACAATCTACATAAAAGCTCAGGAGTTCATCAAGTTAACACAAATCTGTTCCCAGTCCATAAACTAAGGGCACGTACAAAGGTATAGACAGCTGTTGTCCATAAACTTGCTGTATGGAGGCCTCTGTCATCTACTGGGAAAAGATCTCACGTCAGCAGAAAGAAAAGGTGCATAGCAATTTTCATCATTTACACTTGATCCACCGAAGCTGAGTGCAATGCTAATGTCCAATTTTCATTAGTTACACTTTAGTCCAATTTTCCAACTGTGGAATTAGAATGCCAATCCGCAACGGATTTATTCTCTGATGGAGATATGGAAGTGAACTGTTATTCAGTGCATAGCAACCTTGATAAACAAAATGTCTCGCAGAGCAATAGCCCTGACAAATGCTCTCATCGATCTTTGTTCGCCAATGACTTAATTGCCATTATCTGGATATAAGCAGTACGCCAAGAGGTAAATATCAAAATTGAGAATGAACGATGTACCATGTTGCCGGATCTGAAAATTGAGTCTGAAGCATCCGTAGTTGAGCCACTGGACTATGTACAGCACCGCCCAAGAAACTGCCGCTCTGCTCCGGCACGGGCGCCGCGCGGCCCAAATTCCTCTCCTCTGGCGATGTGCGTGGCTCGAACTCCTATCCTCCAGCGCCGCCACAGCTCCCCCTCGAGTAGGAATGGCAGCGGGTCGGGTAAGTGCGGGTAAGGCGTTTACCCGCCCGCGAGCATATCTGCGCATCCGCCCTTTACCCGCCCGCGAGCCTGCCCGCGGGTAAAATTTTTTGCCCATATCCGCGCCCGCGGATATCCGCGGGTATCGGGTATACCCGTCACCCGCCAGAAAATTGGCTCATTTCAACAAAAATGACAACATTTGGACAGCCATAATGCAATATATGGATCAAACAATATAATCGCACATTGAACATCAACAATTTGATCCACCAGCAGCAATATAATGTCTCGTACACACATTGAACAGCAACAATAATACAATATAATGTCTCATTGTATCAATTATTATAGCATCCTGGTGGGTGAAAGGATTTTAGGGTGGCTTGCTTTGGGCCGAATTGTAATATTGGGCTGATATTTGATAGGGATGTATAGTTCAACGGGTAACGGATATTATCCGCGGGTGAAGGATTTTACCCGTTAGCTGCAAGCGGGTAAAATTTCCCGCCCGTATCCACGCCCGCGGGTAAAATTTCTTACCCGTACCCTTACCCGTCGGGTCGGGTATCCGCGGATATCCGCGTCCGCGGGCAAAATTACCATCCCTACCCTCGAGCCTTCCGCATCTGCGCCGCCGCGGCTCCCTTCTCCGTTGGCACCGCAGCAACTCCCTTCCGTGTTGGCGCTGCAGCGCTCTCCGCTGTCGGGTTGCATCCACCTTGAGCAGCTCTTGCGCCGCTGCCGCCGCTAGCTTCTCCGCCTGCCGCTAGCTTCTCCGCCTGCCGCATGGTGGCCGCCGTCACTGCTAGGGTTCAGCCGCTTCGATTTGTGGCCGGATGGGGGATATTTGTGGGAGGAGCATGGCGCGGGGGATCAACAAGAAAAGCGCGGGAGGAGCCAAAGTGAAATCCCCCTTGCGCGCGCCTGCCCGCGCGCATCTCATCCTTGCCGCCGTCGACGAACTGCAGCTGCTGCTACAACGGGCGCCGGGAGCCGTCGAGTCGCGTCGGACCACGCGCTCGTGCCGTAGACGAACGAGGCGACGGCGAGCCTCTCGCTCCTCATTTAATTACTGCCACATCGGATGGTTTCGTTGACGTGTACGCAAATAGACGGCAGCCGTCTCGCCGTTGTACGTGCCCTTAAAGCCATGGTTGTCAGTATCCCGATACGTATCTTAGTATCTTACGATAGTACGATCCTATCCAGACAAAACGATACCGATCCTGCCTAGTATCTTAAATTTTCATAGTATCCCGATCCTACAGAAAAGTTCCACACGATCCTGTATGAATTCCATAGTATCCCGATACTACGATCCTACGATACCATATAATAATTGATATAAATGATTTTTTAAATGATTCAATGGCGATAAAATATTATTGAGATAAGATGCATTGAATATGATGCCAATTAGAGCATTTAAATTTGCAAACAGTCAATTTAATTAGTCAAAATAGATATTATTGGCTTCAATCTATATAATATATTACAAATCTTATATAAAATATGTATTATATATAATCTGATAGTATCCCGATACTACGATACGATTCTACGATCCGATACTGTCGGACCAAAAACGATACTATCCCGATACTGACAATCTTGCTTAAAGCTTTTCAACAGGATCGGATCGATCGGATTCGTCTCGGACCAAACTGCAATTCCATGGACAATTTCAGCTCGAAAACCATGCGTGTGTTACCTAGCTCCGTTATAACATCGATTCATCCCACAACCCTGAAACACCGCAATTTTTTTCTTACAAAAAACCTGTTACGTGTAGTACTATCTCTATCTTTTTTTTTTGTTTTGATCAAGTACTATCTCTATCTTTTTGGGGGTGTTTGGTTCCCGGACTCAATCTGCCACAGCAACAGTTATGGCGCCGCCGTGAGTTTTGGACACTGCTTGGTTCTTGATTATCGTTTGACGTGCCACACGGTTTCCAGTGCATATGCTGCAGATTTTACGCCACCGATGTGGCGCTGAATATCAACGCCACAAAACTGTGGCGACGCCACATCTTGGCGTGGCGCTTGGTGGCTGGCTACCAAGCAGCCTCTTTAACCAAATGGAAGAGCCTCTAGTCCTTTCGATTTCAAAAGGAAAAACGTCTTCCTTCTAGAAGCTCATAAGGAAACACATGCGCGCGCAGAGACTCCCACAGCCAGAGGAAGGTGGCGCATCCATTTCATGTCTTCATCCAACAACAAGAAGAATCCATTCTGTGCACGCTCGGGAAGCTGGCATTGGCACGTACGGCACGCCTGCTAAGTGCTACCTATCGGATTAATTGGTGCACCTTCTAGCAGCAGCGTAGCATTAGCATGCATGTGACCGAGGCACCGAGCCGAGGTGTACTAGCAGGACCAGCTGGTACAGGGCTTACCACGTAGGAGATGCTAGGACGCGAGGTCCGACGGCGAGGTGGAGCCAAGCGCGTTTCGTTCACCTGCGCATGCGGCGCGCCCACATTAATCGAGGTCGCCCTATCGTTATACTCTTCCATCCAAATTACAGGAAGTAAAGCCCATCATGTATACAAATATACGTCATGCCAATGTATATAGTAACAACTATTTTTCTATGTTAAATTACTATTTATTTTGGCCTTTTAGATTCGTAATACTTTTACCATCTTATCTTACTGTTACTAATTGGAGGCTCTTTTTGAAGCCTCCAGGTGAAGCCACCTAGGATCCTAGGTGGACACTCTAGAAAAAAGAGAAATTCTAGAAATTCTCAAAAAACAAAGCATCTGGCCATCAATTGGAACACTCAAATCATCATAGCCATTAGATCTATTATGTTTTTTTTAAAAACTTACCCACCTATGCCATTATGAAAATAGCTTAAAGTAACCCCTAAATCTATATCTAAATTACCCACCTCTCCCATTATATAAAAATAAACAAAATAACCCCTAATCTTCATCAAAATTACCCACTTATGCCATTATAAACAATATTTTTAAACAACCTCCTAAATTTGCAAGTAAATTACTCATTACGAACACTTCAAAAATACGAGTAACTTAAAGTAACCCCTTAACTTTACATTTATATTACCCACATATGTCATTACTAAAATAACATGAGGAAAACCTACAATTCCAAATCACCTTAATAGAAAATATACACCAATATAAGATTTTAAATCGTGTATTTCATACTTTATTGATTTATGATATAGTGATTAAACCATATACGCATGATGTGCGTTATCATTCATAAAGATATAGGGGAAGCGATGAGAATATAGATTTCTGCGTTGAAATTATAGTTCAAACTTAGGGTTTATTAAACAAATTTGAGCTCATATATGTGATGTAAAGTGAAAATTTAAAAATTATAAATGTGTATTAAAACATTATAGAGTAATTACTCACTAAAATATATCACAATCCAATAAAAATAATAAGTATATATCTATATCTAGGTATTGTGTTTAAATATTTAACAAATGAGAGATAGCTCAAGGTAATAGTCTGGTAGCAATGTAGCCTTAATTTTTTAATTGGAGACTCTGCATTAGTTCTTACAAGACATGCTAGAAAAAAAAAGACAAATCCTAGAAATTCTCACAAAAATCAGAAACATCAATCTTGTAAACTCTAATAACCATCGTCATTGGTCTATTATAATTTTTAAAAAGTTACCCACCACTATCATATAAAATATTATAAAATAAACTCTAAAATTGTATCCAAATTATCGTGCTATGACATTATGAAAAATAATTTAAATTAACCTCATAATATTTATCTAATTTACTCTGCATGTCATTATAAAGGATAACTTAAAATGATATTCAAAATTTGTATCTAGGTTACCCATGTATGTCTTTATTAAGGATAACTCGTTTCGTAAGGGGACTGGAGCAGGCTACCATGAGACAAAAGATCAACTAAACACCTAAATCTTAATCTAATTATCTTCATATTCATCCTACCGAAAAGTCCAAAAGTAAACTAATATATGATTTTAAATTACCTATTTATTATTGCTAATATAGAAATAATAAGTTAAGGTATACACGCATGATAAGTGTCACCATGTAGACCATTTATACATGTAAATGTGAGGAAGTAATGAAAAATATTTATTTTTATGTTAAATATAATGTATGGAGGTATAAAAAAAGTGTGAATGTGGATGAAAAAGGTTATAGAGTGATTACTAATTAAAAATCAATCACAAATAAAAAAAAGATAAGTACAGATCCATATGATTATTATATTGAAGTATTGAAAAAAATGAAAGAGTAATATGTAAACAATTTTATTTGTTAAGTATAAATGTATTTTAAACATAATTACTTTTTAAAATATTAGCCGTGTGGAAGCACGGGTCGATGGACTATTGTATCTAACTACATGTATAATGGCCGTGTTCGGCAGTTGGGGACAATTTTTTGTCCCCAAATACGGTCGCATGCATGGAGCCCTAAACGAAGTTTATTTACAAAACCTTTTCACAGATGAGTGCAACTTTGCGCGACGAATCTAATGAGCCTAATTAATCCATGATTTGCTACAGTAATGCTACAGTAACCATTCTCTAATCGTGCGGTCAAAGGCCTCATTAGATTCGTCTCGCGAATTTGCCAGGGGTTGTGGAGGTAGTTTTGTAAACTGACTTTATTTAATACCCCTAATTAGTGGTCAAAGTAGCATTTAATGGAGAGACAAAAAAATTTGTCCCTCCAACCGAACACGGCTAGCAAAATGTTTCAATCGATCGATAAAGAGTAAATCTCTAGGTAAAACCTATAAATATAGAAAAATCAAAACAAAATGTATTTTGAAAGAAAGGGAGTACTAATGGGCGAGGTTGGCACTTGAGAGCACCGGTAGCATTTGACTTGAGTAGCGAGCCACCTGTACCACAGCAGCCGCAACATCGCGTGGTTCTGTGCACACCGGAGCAGTTGGCACGGCTACTACTCATAGATAGATAGATGATATACATGATGACAGGGCGTGTACCTTGTAGCATGTGACCGAGGCATGCTACCGCCACATATATCTTTTTTTTTTTGTGAACAGATCGCCACATATATGGCAAGATATCATGCATACTTCACAGCTCGGTGGTCGTGGCGCCAAACTTTTTTGTGCTCGCTCGCTCGTATGCCGGGCGCAGTGACATCACCCACCGTTCAACCATGGTCAGTTCGTCATCAAATGACGATGAAGATGGATCACGCTGTGAGCCTGTGACCCTGGCACGCATGCTGCTGCTAGTGGCTAGGCTGCTACCTGGCTACGGGCGAGGAACGGAACGGATAGGCGGCGGAAGTCAATGCGGTTGGTTCGCGCGAGGGGCGGTACGTGGCGGGCCAAGGGCGGCGCACCTGAACAGAAAGCGGGGGGCACCGGCACGCGGCTCCGTCCAACAGTTGGGTCGCGCCGTGCGTGCCCCCATGTGCGCTTGTGCGGCGGCGCCGGCGGGCGGCCGATCCTTGGGACGAGGGTGAGGGAGGAGAAGTGCGGCCCTGTTTAATTCAGTAAGATAAATTTAGAAAATTTATTGTAGCAAAATTAATTTAAAGATTAAGAGGGCTAAATATGATTTAATTATAAAACTAATTACATGGATGGACGGAAAATCACGAGACGAATCTATTAAACCTAATTAATCTATTATTAATTTATATTTAATATTCTTAATTAGTGTCCTAATATTTGATGTGACGGGATGAACAGAGAAAACTTATGGAATTAAACCTGGCCTAAGAAGCGGCCGACACTTGCGACGTACACGTGACGGAGCCTGGCTTGTCTTCTTTTCCACCGAAAGAAAATTAGAGATCAGACCGAAAAATCGTGTAGCAAGGACGAGACGATGGTGCACGCACAGCTAGAGCCCGAGTTTTTTTTTCCCCTTGCTTTCTAGGGGGATATTTAATTATTTGCCATCGTAAGAAAGGCCACACCTTCAGATGCCACATTTAGAATGGAATCAACACATTTGCCATTATAATCTCGTTTTTCTTACAAAATTGCCACTTTGTCCGACGTGGCGTGCCAAATCACGCGTCCATGCTGGATCCGCCACGCGAAATGACCACGCTGCCCCTTATCCCTTTTGTCTCCTCCGAGCCGTTCCTGACCGGACCAACAACGGTCATCCCTTTCCCCTCTCTTTTTGCTCTCTCCTGTTCTCGCGGCAGCAGTGGCCGACGGCGACGGCGACCTCCGAGCTCGAGGAATGGCTTGGCAGGAGGTGGAGTCCTCTGGATCCAGTCGGCAACGGACTCACAGTGACATGTATCAGGTGCGCGCTGGTGACGAGACTGGGCTCCCGCTCATTCGTTGCCCCATCTGCAAGCTGACTCTGGTGATTGAGCTGCGCTCCAAGAAGGAGAATCAGCATAAGGGTTGCGTGTTCTTCAAGTGCCCCAGGAACATTGAAAACGTGAGTTGCATCTTGCCATTTCTTTGGTGATTTTCGGCTCATTAGACCTAGGGTTTGGTTTGGTTTTTTTTGTGACATATACTGATTGGGAGCATAGATGCCCGGGAGGTGCCCTTACTACAGATGGCAAAGATTCTATCTCCAGGAGTTGTGTGCAAAGGGGTTTGTTGATATCAAGCTGGAAGCAATAGAGGGCGATCTAAGGGTGGGAGCAGAGCTTGCTCAGCATGAGGGAGAAGCATCCATGCATGTGCACTCTGCAGTGAGAAGCTCAGTTGAAGTTGGTGTGCCCCAGAGCAACAGCCTAGATGCAAATGTGGATAAACTGGTCACTGCAGTGAAGATGTTGATGTTTAGTGTGTTAGTTTGTGTTGTGGCCATGTTCTGTAAAGCAAGGTAGGGTGTTGTGGCCATGTTCTATTGGAACAGAATGATGGGGATGGTGGCTTTTGGGTCTGAATGGCAAAGGTTGTATCCTTTGAAGTGAACAATGTATCTGTGATGTATCTGTGTTTGGTGAATGAACAATGTTTGTGTTTGGTGAATGAACAATCTGTGTTTGGTGAATGAACAATGTTTGTGTTTGGTGAATGAACAATCTGTGTTTGGTGAATGAATGAACAATCTGTGCAATTTGTTGAATACATGATAAATTGAGCAGAATAACACATAAAAAGCAGCATATTCATTCTGGATCAAATGAGTCTGACAAGCTCCAGATCACAGACCATATATATGTCTTACACACCAGTGACCTCGATCAGCACTCTTAGAATGACCCTTACTGTGCCGACGAATCTTAGATTTGAACTGACACGGGCCACCGACTGTTGCGGTGGTGTTCCTCACCGCAACAGTCCGTCAATCCAGAGAGCAATTTCTACTGTTTCTCCTACCCACCGACTATTGCGGTCATGCTTGGAATAACACCGCAACTTTTGGTGGCTCAGACACTGGCTATAGATAAAACGGCCATGGAATGTTGCGGTGGTGCACAATTGGTTGACCACCGCAACAGTCTGTCATTCCAGAGAGCATTTTTTTAATTTCTCTCTGGCGACCGACTGTTGCGGTCAGGGCACCGCAACTTCCTGAGGTGGCTGTGTAAACATGTGTATAGAAACCTAGGTCACCGACTATTGCGGTGGTGGCAAATACAGGCCACCGCAACTTGCTGTGACCTCGACATTTACACTTTCCAAGTTGGTTTTGAAGAGAATTTGGCTAAGCTAAGTCGTGTTCATGTCCACGGGTCTAATAGGAACTAAATCAACCCATTCTTGGGCAATGCCAAGAGGTTCTCTCTCTTTCCAACTCGTCTTCGAATATTTCTAGTAGTCTTCTTTGATAGTTGACTTAGGTCAAACATATATATATATATTTGAATGAATGAATGAATGAATGAGTGGCTGAATGAATTAGAGCATCACTGAATGAATGAGTGAATGACAGAATGAGCATTTCCAAACAGATGAAAATGGCATAACAGTGATGTTCTTCACTTGACATAAATAAGTGCTAAATAAGTGACATTACATAAGTTCAAGCAACTTGTCACAACCAAAAGAAGGGCAACAAGTTCAATGTTTTTGTGCCCAAATCATTACAGAACAAACATTACATCCATAACAAGCATCCAAAAGTATCATGTAATGTTTTTAAAGACCAGAACAACACATGGTCAGTTGGCATCCAAAAGTATCATGACACTAAGCAGTTTCATTTCTTGGCAGCTCCTTTTTTCCTTGGTGTCATCTTTTTGGGTGGAGTAGCCTTCTTGACCTTGGTGGCTAACTGCTTCCTCCTTGGAGTCATCATTTTGGCTGGAGGCTTGTACAGCACTGTCTCCAAAGGGATAGGCTCCAAGGGCAACACTTGCTCTAAATCAAGTCTCCTGGAACAAGCAAGAGTAAACAATATGGATGTCACAACTGTAAAACAATCTGTCACAACTGTAAAAAGAAATTACCTCTTAGCTGTTGATGTGCCTCCTTGTTCTGTCTGAACATGTTGCTCTGGTGGTGCTTCAGCCTGTGCCTTGTCTCTTGCAGCAGCTGCAGCTGTAGCTTCAGCTTCTGCTTTCTCTTTTGCAGCTGCTGCAGCTTCTGCTTCTGCTTTCTCTTTCTCTTTTGCAGCTGCTGCAGCTTCTGCTTCTGCTTTCTCTTTCTCTTTTGCAGCTGCTGCAGCTTCAGCTTCTGCCTGCTCTCTTGCAGCTGCTGCCCTTGTCCTAGGTGTTCTCACCTCCACAGGTGTAGATGTGTCTTTCTTGGACTTCTTTCTGCCAACCTTTACTTTGCTCTTCTTGGACCTCTTCCTTTTCCTAGTCCCAGTAAGGGAACATCTCCAGCTTCCCTTTCTATGACCTAGCTCACCACAACCATCACACTGTGTTTGCCTTGTAGCTTTTCCTGACCTCTCCAAGCAAGATGGTATCCTGTTCTTTCTCTGCCTACCAACCCCTCTTTTGGTACCTTCTGGTGGATATAGTTTGAAGCCCTTGTCAACTTCTGGCCACTGATTCCTATCAGTTATATTAGGCCATCCTGCATCATATGCTTGTTTGAACTTCTGCACAGAATAAGCCATGTCCACATATTTTGAATATTGTGGCCGTCCCCTATCAGTAGTGATGACAGCCAAAGCATGTGGGCAAGGTTTGCCTGTGACCTGCCACTCCCTACAAGTGCATCTAAGTTCTGTCAAGTATACAACATGTCTTCTCACTTCCTCATCCTTGTATATCTCAGTGACTTCAGCTCTCTCATCAGTGCCCTTAGTGACTTTCAAGTGTCCTAATCCTCTTGAGGCATTTAACTGTTGAACAATGGCTGGAAGTATGATCCCATCCAAAGCTCTAGAGACTTTTCTCCTTTTCTCAAACATGATTACTCCCTTCTCCCTTATAGCATCAACCATACAATGTAGAGGCAGATCTTTGAAGTCTTTGATCCATGCATTCCAAGACTCAGCTAAATTGTTGTTGATGTAGTCACATTTGATATCTGTTGAAAACTTTGATCTAGCCCACAGAAAGCTGTGGTGTTCATTGAGCCAAGGTTCTACCTTAGGGCTAGCTGCTAAAACTTTGTCCAGAAAATATTTGTGCTTGCCAACTGAGTATGCTCTTGCAGCTGGCCACATGTTTTTTCCATACACCTCACCAGTGAAAAGCTTCTTCATATTCTCCATGAGGTGTCTGAAACATTCTCTATGTTCTGCCCATGGGAAAACCTTCTTCACTGCAGCTTCTAGGCCCTTGCATGCATCAGTGCATATGGCCAATCTTGGAAGCACACCAACTGCCTTGTGAAGTTGCTCCATGAACCAAATCCAATTATCTTTGGTTTCTGAATCAAAAAAACCAAAGGCTAAAGGGAACATCCAATTGTGCCCATCTAGTGCTAAGGCAGCTGGCATGTGACCATTCCATAACCCATTGAGAGCAGTGGAGTCTACACTTATGTAAGGTCTACAGCCACCAAGAAAGCCATCTATGCTGCCCTTAAATGCACAAAAAAATCTACTGAAATGCTTCTTCTCTTCATTTTGCACAATGTCTATCTCTACAATACTTCCCGGGGATCTCAACTCAACTTCTGCTTTGAACCTGTACAGCCAATCAAACGAATCATCCCATTTACCAAATAGCTTATCTGCTGCTCTCTGTCTACCATACCAGACCGTCTGATAGGCAATCTGTATCTTATATTTGTCCTCCAATGCTTCCTTGATCTCTTTTGCACCTAGATCAGGTTTTCTCTTCAGTAAAGGGATAGCTCTCTCAGCAACCCAAGCCTGAGATGCCATTGTCCCAATAACTCTGCTTGTTGAAGCACACTGGTGAGTATTGCTGTTTATTTGAACCTGCACAAACATCAAAGCAAGTTAGTACACAAACATCAAAATGAACAAATATACCTAAACAAAAAAATGCCCAGAAAGTAGTTAGTATGTACCCTGACACAACCATCTTTCTGTGTCCTAGCCCTAATTACCCAGGGGCAGCCATCAGCTCTGCAATAACCCCTGAACCTGGTTTTGTCAGACTTCTCAGTGCCTAACTCAAATTCCTCAACTATAGCATACTGCCTAACTGCTAGCCTGAACTCATACATAGAAGGATATGTAGAGCCAACTGACATGTCTGGATTATCCCTATCCCAATCCATAACTGGCTCAGTAGGGTCTTTGTCATCAACAGGAACACCTGCATCTCTCATCTCTTCTTGAACTTGTTCAGACATAACAGGATTGGCAGATTCAGGCATAGCTGGTGCTTCAACTGGTTCATCAGCATCATTAAAACCCATTGACTCATACAATCTTTCCTCATCAACAACTGCAGCTGCCTCACCATCCATATCATCCTGAGGCATAATAACCAAAGTCTCCCAGTCAATTGTCACAGGTGCTGGTTCACTAGACTGATTTGCCTGTTCATTAAAGCTAAATGTCTCATCTAAACCTTCAGCAAAGATATTAGGACCTTGACTAGTCACACCAGAGCTACCAATTGAACCAGTACCACTGCTAAAAGGATGTTCACTCTGCTCATAGCCTTTGTCAACAACTTCAACTACAACATAGGCAACCTTGAACCTTGAGGAAATCATCTTCTCAAAGTGCTCATTCCTTCTAATCTTCCACTTTGCATCACTATCAGTATCCACTGACCACACTGCAAGTGTCTGACTACGACCCCAGATAATCTTACTTCCCATATCATTGACAAATGTATCTAGATTGTAAGCTTTGCTCCTATCAAACCAGACATCATGCCACTGCTCATCCATATCTAGCATACCATAGTCCAAATTCGCCTTAAATTTTTCACATTTAACAATTATTCTAAAGGCATTGTCAGGATCAATCCTGACACAAACATCAAAATAGAAAAGGTTTGCAGTTAGAGATATCCAACCCCAACCACATTCATATGCAGTGCAATGAAGCAGTCAGGGCAACTACTTGGCTTACCACGGAGGGCACTCGCTAGGCTCCATGACAATCAAATGGATCACCCGCGCATCTACTGCCTACGATTCACATGGACGAGCAGAGAAAATGGAGTATCAGACCCCAACCAAAGCGAAGGGAATCCAGTTCTCCAAAATCCAACACCCGCAAAAGCAACAAACATGGAGGTCTTACCTTCGATCCAGCGCGTCCCAACACCCGTCGCCGCCTCCACCCGTCGCCGCCGCTCCTCGAGCTCGGAGGTCGCCGTCGCCGTCGGCCACTGCTGCCGCGAGAACAGGAGAGAGCAAAAAGAGAGGGGAAAGGGATGACCGTTGTTGGTCCGGTCAGGAACGGCTCGGGGGAGACAAAAGGGATAAGGGGCAGCGTGGTCATTTCGCGTGGCGGATCCAGCGTGGACGCGTGATTTGGCACGCCACGTCGGACAAAGTGGCAATTTTGTAAGAAAAACGAGATTATAATGGCAAATGTGTTGATTCCATTCTAAATGTGGCATCTGAAAGTGTGGCCTTTCTTACGATGGCAAATAATTAAATATCCCGCAAACAGGGGAGCAGCCAGTCCCGGCGAGGCGGGTAGGGTTCCGCCGCCGGGGCTTGCTTCCTCCACCGGATCCCGCCTTCCTCCATCAGATCCTGCTCTCCACCGCCAAATCCCTCTCTCCTTCGCACGGGAAGATGCAAGGCCAAGCGGCCACCAACAGATCCCGTGCTCCTCGAGTGGCGATACTGCTGCTGCATACAAGTCCGGCCTATTCCACTCCTTTATTCAAGCAGAAATCAGCTGTGGCAGTATCCCCTCCTCCTCTCCCCTGTACATCTGGTGCCCAGTATTTGGTTGATGTCCTATACTCTGACATGGTACGAATGATTTTGTGTTTACTGAATTCTAGATTGGACCTTCCTTTACATGAATGTATTGCCTTTTTTGCCTGAGGGTTCAGTTTGTATTAACTGCAACTAATTACTCTTACAAAGGAGTGGTGATAGTTATGCACTGTTACGACAGATTGGCTTAATGATTTGCTGCTTCGGCATGACTGTATCTGTCATCATTTTTCTGAATCTTCAGTCATTTTAGAAAAGGATAGCCGGGAAGAATGGAATCTGAGCTCAAAAAGTTATGGTAACTATTTTTTTATACTTAAATAATTGTCGATGCTGCCTTCTGCTCTCAGAAAACAAATGAGCTATCACTAACTTTAGGGGTATATAGGTCAATTTACATTCATGTTAAATAATCTACTAGAAAAATCAGAATTGCCAAACGCTCAACTTCTCTAGGCATCAGATTCTGCGGACAGCTGTTTCTCAGAGAAGCAAGCTTCCCAAAAAAGCGAGTCTCTAGACAGCTGTTCCAAACATGGCCTAGTCTACTGGCTTTTCACGTGTCCAAAAGCCAGTTGCCCTTGAAAGCCATAAGCCTTTTTTCATGGGTTTTTCAGCTTCTGGCTTTTGGGGTCATCCGGTTTTTTGATGTCTAAAAAGTTAGCAGTCTAAATGTGTCTAAAAGCTCAAACAAATAGGGCCTAGTGAACCAGCTCCAATTAATCCAGCACAGATTATTTGATTTCTTTCCTTTTCTAATTTCATCTCCAAAACAGCTGTTTTTTTAACTCCATTTTGCTAAAAGAGAAAATGGAGATGCTTCACTTAGGGTCGTTTGTAAAACCCCATTGAATCATGTGCTGTGTGGCATGATTGTATTTCACATATCAATAAATGCCATAAATTCTGATAACCACAAATGCATTCTGAATACTGGTGGTTTCTGTATCAGGGCATGACTCTTCTATCCCAAAATTATTGTCACAGAGCAGTTTACATCAGTACTCTTCATACGGAGGATATCAGGTATACAAGCAAAAAAGATTGAAATACAAAATGGAAGGGTACCCTGTGTTCAATTTGTTTATCTAGCTTTCCAATTTTTTTACTCCTATGTTATTTGGGTTTGTTTTCAGAAAATAAGGTCATTACTGCTATTGTCATGTAAGTGATACTGCTTTCTTTCCATTGTTTTTTTTTGTCCATGGCATTGAGGATATCCTGGTATTGAACAAGTGCACTATACTTTTCCTGCAATCAATCAGTTCCAAGCAATTGTCTGCCCACCTGCGATCCCAAGATGGTGTGCCCACATTCATGTCAACATTGGTGCTGGATGATATGGTATTGCCCTCATATGCTTATTGTTTCTTGAATTGTATTTCTAATCAGACTGGCCAGGCAATATACGATCTAATTCTCTTGAACAAATGCAGGCCAATAAGTTTATGCAGCCTCCACAAGGTTATGGCCACCATATTAGGTTCTCCTTGGTATTCAGTTCAAGCAAACAGAAATGGGGTTACTGTCAGGAGCTTATGAGGTGCTTGGTTGGCATTCAGTTCAAGCAAACAAAAAGGAGGGCATGGTCAGCAGCTTATTAGGTTGTCAGTAACTCCATATATTGAATTGTGTAGGAATCAAGGACAGTGCTTTAATGGTTTATACCTCCATCCATCTCCACCCCCACCCTCGGCGCCGGCCCCAGCCCCAAGGTGAGCCGCTCCTCCTCCTCCGCCCGCCCCGCGTTTCGCCCTTCACTGCATTGCTCATCGGATCGGTCGGCTCAGGTCTCCTTCTCATCTGCTAGTATTTCCTCAGCCCATGACGCCTTGATCGGTTTGTCTGGCTGAATCAGGGATCACCTCGGACGTATCTAGTTACCGTGTCTGTGTCCCCGCGCGGGTTGCTCGGCAGCGTCTGCTTCTGTTTGCGACGATGATGACAAGGTTTCCGGCCGGCAATTTGCCGCGCCGTATCGTATCGTGCGATCGATTCCGTCGCGGAGCGAGTGGTTGGGCGCTGGGCAACGAGCTCAGCAGGACTGGATAGTTGGATCTCGACTCCACAACTTTTGCCATTTGTGTTCAAGCACGGGGCTTGGATTGTCCTGATCCTTGATGGCCTCATGTCTCTGAGGATTCTGATGGCTCACCGGCACATTTCACCTTCTTCAGGAAGGGTTCTGTGCCCCTCTTCTGTAAAAAAGGAAATGGCAATCATGCCACTGTGTAATCCTCTTTGATTGACGACTTGCCACACTGACCTTTGATCTACACCGTAAATTTCTGAACTTTGATCCATCAGACCTGTTCCTCTTCTGTTTTCGTTTTGTTTCCTTTGAAATCCAACTTGACCTGTTTTGTAAAAGGTCAGTGTAAATTTCCTGGGTAGGTTGATTGTTATTTTGCCTCTCTCAGCTTCGCCTGCCTTGATGCAAAATTCTTCCATGGATATTTACTTGCATTGACCAAAATAAATAGTTTTTCTCACAGTTCCTGGCAAATTGAATTAAATTGAACTGATTTTTGTTGCATTTAGGAAATGGGGGACGTCGCGAAGGACTTGACAGCCGGGACCGTGGGAGGGTCTGCCAACCTGATCATCGGGCACCACTTTGACACCATCAAGGTGAAGCTACAGAGCCAGCCCACCTTCTCCTGGACAGGTACCCAAGTATGCTGGCACCATCGATGCGGTCAAGGAGACGGTTGCGGATGAAGGGCTGAGGGGCTTGTACAAGGGGATGGGGGCGCCTCTAGCCACCGTGGCGGCCTTCAATGCTCTCTTGTTCAGTGTGAGGGGGGCAGATGGAGGCTTTCCTGAGGTCAGAACCTGGTGTGCCGCTGACTGTGAAGCAGCAGGTTATTGTGGGCGGTGGTGCTGGAATTGCAGTCTCGTGTTTGGCTTGTCCTACAGAACTGATCAAGTGCAGGTCAGTGAGCCAGGCCGATTTTTACATCACTTTGTTGTTTGCTTGAATGGTGAATGTTCGGTAGGTCTGGTTTTGCATGTTAACTTGGACTCCTTATGGTAAAGATAGTTGCCCTTCTATGTAGTGCACTTCCCTGCAGATGTTAGACACCATTCATGTCAGATACTGAATATCCATGCATCCCAGTTCATCTCACTCGCATCACACTTTCCTGCAGATGTTAGACACCATAGATCTCTTGTTAATGCTACAGCATCCTTCATTTAAGCAAGTCTGTCAAGAATTTCCTATGCATTTTGAGATTGAACAACTGAAGAATATGTGTTTGTGTGAGCATGAACAAATAAGCTAAGTCCTCAGGTCGAATACATGATAATATGATATTTGTCCTTCTGTGTAATGCACTTTCCTGAAGCTGTGCTATGACCTGTAGTGCATCTTACATTCTTTGAGGCTGTGCTATGATCTCTAATGCACTTTCCTGAGGCTGTGCTATAACCTGTAATGCACTTTCCAAATTACATGCAGGGGCTGTGCTATGACCTGCAGTGCATCTTACATTCTTTGTGGAATCTTTCCAAAAGTGGCAGTGTTTCTCTGTTCATCCTGCCTGCATCATATCATGTTAATCATCATTTTCATTTCTGTTCTTCACCTGAATATTCATTTGGAATTGATGTGGTAAAGTACTAATATTCATTTTTTTTGGAATGTGCATTTCTGCAGATGTTAGAAATCATACATGTCATACTATTTGTAATGCCTTCCAGTGATTCTCAGCCCATCTTACTTGCATTGTATCATGCCTAATTCCATTAGGTTAATGCCATAGTGTCCTCCATGTAAGTCTGTTAGTATTAATTTTGTTCATGACTTGCAGTGCTCTTTACCAAAGGCCATAAAACTGGATTACGAAAACTTATTTCGTGTCAATACAGATAGCTTTTCTGTTTGCAAATGAGTTCCTACAAGCCTTACTCATGTAGAACAGATATTGTTCAGATAACTTTCAAAGGCCGTGCGCAGTCATAATTGTGCATTTTGTGTTTCCTGAAAAAATTATTAAAGAGAATGTTATGGAAGAATTTAACACTTTTGGACATGCCATTTTAGTATTTTACTGCTGTCCGTGTACCCAACTGACGAGGTGAAGAGCGTGATCCAGGTGGATGACTACAAGAACCCCAGGTATTCCGGGTCCCTCGACGCCCTGAGGAAGATCGTCGCAGCTGATGGTGTGAAGGGCTTGTGCAAGGGGTTTGGACCAGATGGCACGCAGCGTCCCAGCCAATGCCGCCACTTCCGTGGCCTGCGAGATAACAAGGTCGGCTCTAGGTTGATAGGTGATTTGGTGATGGTTCGAGCCGCCCGAAGACATTGCCATTTCTTCTCCTGGGACGTCTGGAGCTGAGCATGGAACAATGGTGAGCATTTTTTAGGAAAAGGGAAGAAAAAGAATTTTACAATGCAATGGTGAGATGGTTTAATAAGCAAGCTTAATTGGAACCCAGTTCATGTGTGGAGTGAGTGGTGGCTGATGGAGTAGCGAAAAAGGCCTTGTCGTAATGGTTGGCCTTGAGTGGTTTGCCCATTGGATCCTACGGTGATCCGATGGCGTGGGAGTGGTGGTGCTTGTGACGGTAAGATGGTTGTGGTGGTCTTTGTTGGGTTGTGGTGGCTGGTGCTTTTTTTTTTTTGAGAGAGAGGTGGTGGCTGGTCCCTCTTTTCCCATTGCCCTGTGGTCTTGTCTCGGTTTCTTGGCCTGAATTTTATTACGTCCTTTGTTTTAATGGGTTATTCCCTGTTTATTAGTATGTTGTTTTCTTTTTGCCAGTGGCATATGCGGCGTATATTTTAGCAGTCCAAGCTGCCGCTCTGGTTGCTATGGAGGAGGCCGCCATCTGAGTCATACGTGGGTGGAGCCTGAGTCATCTTGTTGGGTGAGGAGGAGCCTCCATTGCAGCCGCAGAGCTCCGCCGCCGCTCTTCACCTTGCCCAAGTATGGATTGTTCTCTTGCAGATCACCTTGCTCGTTACTAGACCAGTGTGTATTTTTTTTTGCTCGTGTAAGGGCATTGCTTTGCTGGTGCTCTGTCTCCTTGATTTGGGATTCATCCACCTGGTTGGACCAAAGTTGTGCAGATTCGCCGGATGGTAGAAATTTTCTTTGCCTTATGGCGTAGAACAATTTGTCCTCGTTCACCTGACCTCAGGCCTGCGAGAACCTCGTGTCATCGTGCGCCCTTTGTTGAGGCTAGGCACAGCTCTTTGTCGGAAGGGCTCGCCGGGCAGTTACAATGCCTGAACATCTACATGCTCCCCTTTTGTGTCTTCTCTTATCGGAACAGATTTGTCTCCCCACACGCATAGATGCACCCCGTACATGAATTCTCACTACGTCAGTCCAGCAGCAAAGTATGTATGTCTGCTCTGTGCTCTCCATTGACGTCCACATAAAGTTCAGCGCTTAAGCTTGTTGTTAAGGCAAGGCAAGATCTTAGATGAGTTCGTCTTGTCCACAAAATGTTTATGTGCTTGTTGACGCATTTCTGAATGCGACCTCTCCACTTCAACTTTTTGAAAAACCTCCATTGCTTAAACAGAGAAGACTCGTGCACCGGAAGTGATTGCTGAGTAGAAACTGATATTCCCACTGAAACTTGCATACCGTGTGCGCGGCAGATGGGTGACGTGGCCAAGGACCTGGCGGCCGGCACGGTGGGCGGCGCGGCGCAGCTGGTGGTGGGCCACCCGTTCGACACCATCAAGGTGAAGCTCCAGAGCCAACCCACGCCGCCGCCCGGCCAGCCGCCGCGCTACGCCGGCGCGGGCGACGCCGTCAGACAGACGCTGGCCGCCGAGGGGCCCCGGGGCCTCTACAAGGGCATGGGCGCGCCGCTCGCCACCGTCGCCGCCTTCAACGCCCTCCTCTTCACCGTCAGGGGCCAGATGGAGACCGTGCTACGCTCCGAGCCTGGCGTGCCGCTCACCTCGGCCAGCAGGTCGTTGCCGGCGCTGGAGCCGGGGTCGCCGTCTCGTTCCTGACTTCTGGCGTGCCCCACCGAGCTCATCAAGTGCAGGTCAGTTTTGACTTCTGACATCGTGTTGCTTATACTGTTCGTACTTCTGGAGATGAATTTTGGATCATGTATTTTCTGGCGGGCCCATAGGGTATTCAAGGGTATTCTTTGAATACCCATTATTTTTACTGATCAATGAACGTTCAAGGTAAAATTTGCTATACATATAAGAAAAAGAGGTATATTAGTAGGGTATATTCAAGTTTGAATACCCAATGTTCAAGTGCTGGGCCCGCCTAATCTGTAACCTGAATGCGGCCAACATATATGCCATGTCACTCCGTAAACATTAGCAAGAAGCTGCACAATTTCATATGGGAATCAGCCAAACATTTTCCATCTAAGCAATGCATGACTTCACTGTACTATGCTGTCTTCAATTGCATGTTTCTTTCGGATTTTTGTTTTTTGGATCACAATTCTTTCGGATTTTTTTTTCAGCATGGCTAGAACCGAATTAAATTTGTTACAACATGCCAAACGATTGAAGTCATATATGAACTATAGGATACCATTGCTCATAGATCATGCCATTAACCCCCATGCTAATTATTTACTCTGCTGTTGCGCCATCAGTACAAATTCAGAAGCCACAGTTATTCAGAACATGCAGCCTCTGTCGAGCACAACACTGATGCTTTCATGTTTCATGTCGTGTCAGGCTGCAAGCCCAGAGCGCCTTGGCGACCGCTGCCCCAGCACCTGCCGCCGCCGCCGCAGCCGGCGCCGGAGGCGCCATTGCTGCCACCGTCGCCGCTCCCGCCGCTGCCGTTAAATACGGCGGGCCCATGGACGTCGCGAGGCACGTGCTCAGATCGGAGGGCGGCACGCGCGGGCTCTTCAAAGGGCTGTTCCCGACGCTGGCGCGCGAGGTGCCCGGCAACGCCATCATGTTCGGCATGTACGAGGCGATCAAGCAGCTCATCACCGGTGGGCAGGACACGTCGCAGCTCGGCCGCGGCTCGCTGATCGTGGCGGGCGGGCTCGCCGGCGCCTCCTTCTGGGGCTCCGTGTACGCGACGGACGTGGTCAAGAGCGTGCTCCAGGTGGACGACTACAAGAACCCCAAGTACTCCGGCTCCATGGACGCCTTCAGGAAGATCCTCCCTGCCGACGGCGTCAAGGGCCTGTACAAGGGGTTCGGCCCCGCCATGGCGCGCAGCGTGCCGGCCAACGCCGCCTGCTTCCTGGCGTACGAGGTGACCAGGTCCTCGCTGGGGTGACCGTCTGATCGATCCCGTGCTGGGCCTCCTTGCAACGCTTCAGTTCCTTCTGATTTTTCTTTCCCATAATTCCATCTCTACTGATCCATGTTATGACGAACGACGATGGTAACGATGTCAAAAGTGTAACTCTTCTGTAAAAGAAGGCACGTTTATGAAATCGGCATTCGATTCACTTTGGAGCTACTAGGGGGTGTTTAGATGTTGTTATGTATAGTATTTTTATCCATTGAGTCGTGTGCTACAGAGAAGAAAAAATGCATTGGAAAACATGCGTTATGCAAAATTTTGCAAAACGAGCTGAACTAAACACCCTCTGAACGGTGAATGCTGATGCCTCACTTTGGCGCTATTAGATGCCTTTTGCAAAAATTTGCAAAAGGGAATCTTTTTTGCATGGAGTACTAAATGAAGTCTATTTGCAAAACCCAGCCACGGATGAGCGTAACTTTCCGAGACGAATCTAATGAGCCTAATTAATCCATGATTTGCTACAGTGATGCTACAGTACCATCTTCTAATCATCCTCTAATCATGCGGTCAAAGGCCTCATTAGATTCTTCTCGGAAATTTACTAGAGGTTGTGGAGGTAGTTTTGTAAACTGACATTATTTAATACCCCTAATTAGTGGTCAAAGATGCATTTAATACCCTGAAAAATTTCAGCCTCAATCTAAACACGGCCAGATTTCTGA
>CM014272.1:68807826-68829380 GCA_004135705.1 Alloteropsis semialata | reverse complement strand
GGCGCAGTCCTGGTTTGTAATAGCAAGGCAAATCCCCTGCCTCCCATTATTGATCACTAAAGGTTTTAGTTACAAGTGCAATTCTATCCCACTAATACTCTGATCGAACTAAAAAATGTTTGGCAATCTTTTTGTTGCTTGTACAAGCAGTTGGTATACTCTCGGTTCCATTGCCATCATTAACCATGTACTCCCTCCGTTCTTAAATATATGACACTATTGACTTTTTATTTCAACTTTGGCCAACAATATTTCATTAGTTAGTTTGTTAAATAAAGTAAAATGGGTACCGATACATCTAATATCAATAATATTTTGGATTTAACTCATAGATCTATCTTTTTGCATAAATATTTGTAGAAAAGACGAATAGTCAAACGAAAAAAAAATCAATGGTGTCATATATTTAAGAACGGAGGGAGTATATTCTTGTTTCTTTGATGCACTGTTGTGGGTGGCAGTCCCGGTTTGTAATAGCAAGGCAAACCTCCTGCCTCCCATTAGAAGAACAGAATTCTTGTTATTCAAACTCAGATGCCACCCCCTCCAAAAGTACATTGCAGAGCTCTGACATAATTCTAAACACAGAAAACAAAACTAAGGGGGTGTTCAATTCACCAAAATTTTTCACCAAAGGGAATCTTACGTGCATAGAGTAGTAAACGTGTGTTAATGACAAAACCCATTCCATAACCTTAGGTAACTTTGCGAGACGAATCTAATGAGCCTAATTAGGCCATGATTTGCAACAGTGATGCTACAGTAACCATCCTACACTAATCATGGATTAATTACCATCATTAGATTCGTCTCGCGATTTTCAGGCGAGATCTATAATTAGTTTTATTATTAGTCTACATTTAGTACTCCTAAATGGTAAGATTCTCTTTGTAAAATTTTTCACCAAAATTTTTCACCAGAATTAAACACCCACTAAGAGTTGCATTAGTTTTTTCTTCTGCCAGACAAAGCTAAATTGCCGTGCTCTCCATGACAGGATCGATGAGGACATGGATGAAACGTTGACTAATTTAGAGGGTGTACAAGGGCAACTCCTCAAGCATCTTAATAACATATCATCAAACAGGTGGCTGATGAGCAAGATCCTCGTTGTGCTCATTATTTTCCTCCTGATATTTGTAGTCTTCATCACGTGATACCTGTGCAGATCCTAATACATCTCGTGGTGATGAGGTGCACCTTTTAACCATGTATATGTTTTAGCTACAGGACATATTAAGTACATCATCTTATAATTGTATATGTGCTACAGGACACATTAAGTACATCATCTTATAATTGTATATGTGCTACAGGACATATTAAGTACATCATCTTATAATTGTATATGTTTTAGCTAGAGGACATATTAAGTGCATCATCTTATAATTGTTATTTCCACATTGAAACATTGCAAGTCATAATGTTTTGTCTATGAGAAGTGCTACCGTGGTCTTCTTTTTCAAAGTTGCATTAACCTCAAGGTAGATTAGTAGAACATTATTCTCAGTCATTGATCTCTGTTTGTTTCCACTTATAATCATCTACTCGGTGAAAATAAGCGAGAATCCCACCAAACACCTTGCTTATTTTCTTTTATTCTCGCTATGTGATAATCCGTTTCATAGATTTGAACTACAATAATAAAAAAATTGAGAATCGAGAAAATTTTCGCTTACCTAAGAATCTAAGCATGGCTATGAGAAGCGGAAACAAACACTAATTTGATATGCAGATTCTCATGTGGATTATTCCTAGTAAAGTACGTTAGAGCATTGGCATGATGCATTAATTTAATATTCGCACACATAGAATTATTATTGTAACTAGCAGTGACTACACCGAACGAGTGCCACAGCATACTCAGGAAAAAAAAATGCTTGATGAACTAATATCTCCAACAGCAAATGTGGTTATAGAGTCTTAAACAAAAATACAAAAAAAATCACGAACCCAAGGAACCCTAAATATAGTATTCTTTTTTGGTGCTCCGCTGATGAAACAACCTCTTGAAGGTTTCGTATATGGATTTGGCCACTGTAGGCTATAGCTAGTCTATAATTTATGAGTTTTTGAGAGAATATATATATCTCTGGGGTATGGTAAATTGGTAATAGGGTAGCACATGATCTTGGATTGTACGGTTGAGAATGTCTGTTGATGCCGATTCATAGATGCAAAATGCACTTGAATTCAGGGTTTAGTGAAATTTGATTTATTAATAAATCCATTTTCCCTTTTAGCAAAAACTGATGGACATGACAGAACGCGTTAAGTTAATTCAAATATAAAAATGGCTCTGTCCAAACATATGATTTTTAGGTTCTCAATCTTGCTCGGCAAGACGTCTCTGTGGTGATAACAATGGTGCAAGTCTTAGTCATTGCTTGGTCGGTGAAGGTTTCTTGCACCTTTGGATATCCATTCCTTTTGTTTACCATCCACGTTGAGTGGACGTATGATGTTGCTTGAAGATAAACACAGGTGCAATTCGTGGTGGGTGTCTGAATGGAATCCAGCGCTGTCATCTTTTTTTTTCCCGAAGCTAATATATACACGGATACTCATCGCTATAGATACACGTATACTAATTCTATCTTTATAGACAACTCCGAGTGATTCGGCCGGTTGTTCCGATCAATACATGCACGTACACTCATTTATATGAATACATACACATAAATCGTATTCGTATGGACGCCTCCGAGTGACTGGGCCAGCTGTTCCGATTTTGGAATTGATGAAGTCATTGCGGACGCTCACACAGTCACACTTATCATGAATACACACACAAATTCTAAGTCTATAGGCACCTCTGAGTGTTTATTGGACCGGCTTTCCTGACCACCTATACGGACACAAACGCCCCCACATGTACGCACACTCGTATCTATGAATACACACACTGATCTACCCTGTAGGCACCTCAGAGTGACTAGCCGGCTATTCTGGTCTTGAGATTGACGAAATCACCACATATGCGTTAATATCGACATGTATGATGCTTCATCCTGCCCTGGTGAATACGCTTGATTTGGTCATCTCCACTCATGTAGGCTCGGTGGATGCATCGCATATGCCTCGGACCCATTCGTCAGTCTTATATCCAAAGCAATTTGCATCTACTCATACAACCAACAAACATATTCATAGAGATTATTGCATCCGCTCAACCAACCAACCAAACATATCCATTCTAGAGTCGTTATATCTACCCAACATGTTTCGACTCATGCAAAATATACCATACACGCTTACGAGGTCAACCAAACACAAGAGTGCGCATCCAGCGTCCGTGCCCTCTGTTTCGAACACGTGTCCACCGCGAGATCTATCCGATCTGGGGCCAAGCAGACAAGACGGACACACAGGCGGCGGCAGGCCACCGGGTGGCGGGTGGGCTGCAGCACGGCTGCGCACGACACCGCCACCACCACGGCCCACGGAGACGCGGCCTGTTTAATTCAGCAAGATAAATTTTAAAAATTTACTGTAGCAAAATTAAATCGAAGATTAGGAAGATTAAACATGATCTAATTATAAAACTAATTACACGGATGGACGAAAAATCGTGAGATAAATCTATTAAATCTAATTAATTCATTATTAATCTATATTTAATACTTTTAATTAATGTCCTAATATTTGATGTGACGGGACGAAGGGATGAATATAGAAAACTTATCAAATTAAACGTGGCCGCACACAGCCTAGCCCGTCGCCGTCGTCCTCGTGCTCTGCTCTCAGCTCCGTCCGATTCGCAGGCCACCACGAGACCTACGACCCGCAGCCCCTACCGCCCTAGCCTCCTCCCCTCTCTCGTGCTCGCGGATAATTTTGCTCGCCTCGCCTCTCCTCTCCTCTCCTCTCCGTCTCCCTCCCTCGTCTCCTCCCTTCCCTCTGAACGGCACACAAACCCAGGAGCAGGAACGAGCAAGTAACCGAGCCGAGCAGGGCGAGCACCGCGAAATCCGATCCATTCCACCCCAATCCCGCAAAACCCTAGCCCGCCGTCGCAACCCTCTCGATCTCCCCCTTCCCTTCCCGTCCCGTCCTCCCCATCCCCGCTCCGCTCGCTCCCCACACCGCGCGCGCCGTCGCCCGCAGATCGGAATTTTCTCCCACCCCCTTTTCTCTCCCCCTGTTCGGCCGGGCGCGACGATGGCGGGCGGAGGGAGCAGGCGCGGCGGCGCGGCGGAGGAGCCGCGGATCGGCAGCGGCAACGTCTTCGCGGCGCTCGAGACGCTCAAGAAGAAGAAGAAGCAGAGGCCGGCGGACAAGCCCGCCGCCAGGGAGGAGGTTGAGCCCAAGCCGGAGGTCATCTGGGCGCCCGCGCCCCTCACCGCCAAGTCCTGGGCCGACGTCGAGGACGACGACGACGACTACTTCGCCACCACCGCGCCGCCGCCCAGGCCCGTCTGGGGTGCCGACAGCCGCGGCGCCGCCAAGGACCGGCCCGCCGCGCCCGTCGCCCTGGAAGAGGTTCATCTCCCGCTCCTCGTATCTGCTCGCGTGCGCCCCTCTTTAAAATGTCTATGCTGTATGAATGAACAGCTGAATTGCCATTCGTCCTGTCGAAATTTCCTCTCTGTTGTTTTTGTTATACATATAAGTTCGTGGTTATGCTGTATCATGCTTCCTGAGAATTCAATTCGACATGGTGGTGTGTAGAGTGGTCTTTAACCCACAACTTTAGTATGATGTTTGCCGCCAATTTTAGTATAATGTTTGGCGCCAGTTTTAGATGATGCTTTGCTTGGGTGGTGTCATGGACAAAAGGTTCACCTATTGTGTCATAGGTATCTTGTACCGAATTGGATGGTTGCATGATAAGATTATCAGTTGTCGTTATCCGTTACTGGAATGCTTGCTTGTGTGGCACCGTTGTGCCCTGTACATGCTTAACTTGACAGTTTACACTGTAGGCAAGTAACGGATTGCGGTTTTAGGTTCCTATAGTAATGTGCCATGATTTGAAGCAGTTCACAGCTTATCACTTCATTGTAAGCGTGGATGATATATGCTCTGACTTGTTATTTGAGGAATTCTTGCCGTTACAAGCCCAAGCATGGCAACGGCAGTTGAGAAGTATACACGTTCAGGAAGTGGAACAAGTAGTAACGCAGAAAAAAATCTATGGAAAATCTTGGCTAGGTTTAGAGAATTGGATAGGGAACCAGTAACGCCTAGTGGGCTCCATGGAAACAAAAGAAACATCAGTGTCCTTGGGCAGTCAAGTTGTTGCAGATAGATAATGCTGGCATTAGTGGCACCTGCCTATTCTCGTCTTCTCGATGTGTACCTGAAAAACGTCTTTACAAGGATATGCACTTTTGGTTAAGCATGTGGCCTTATTGATTCTTTGATTCTACCTTTTTCTTTTCCAGATTTGGCGTGCCTTTTGTAGTTCAATTACTCCAGAAATCTAGCTGGAATACTGTTTTCTATTAATCAAAATAAAACAGAGCTCGGAAAGAACTTTGCATATTTATATTGTTATATAAGGTAGTGTCTTGCCTACATTTTTGCATTTTGTGCATATTGCTGACTTACGGTGGATAGTGCTTGCATCTGCATCAGAATTTAAGTCGTGTTGAGTTGTATACAAGAGTGGATCAGGGGTTCTTGTGTAAGGTGTTACTAGATGTTACTATGCTGCTGCTATATTAGGTTTAGAGACACCGTACTGGGTTGTTCCTTTTTAAAAATCTAGAGTGGGCACCATATTATTGTGGATTTGTGAAATACTCTTGCCTCCGAAGTCCTGCATTGGCTGAGCGTATTTTATTTACCTTTACATATGTCTTTCCTTTTAGCCTTTTATGCTGTCAGTTCATTCTAAGCATAATATGCAATATTCATACCTGAATTTACCATAGTGATAGCACTCTAAAATCTAAACGCCTTCTACAATGCAGGAGATTGAGAGTGAAGATGATGGGCTTGATGATGAGGTCGATGAAGATGCTGATGAGGAACATGAGCATGAAGTAGAGGATGCTGTCCCTGCTGAACCAACTGTGAAGAATGCTGCAGCTCCACCTGCACCACCCAAAGATACTGAAAGGCAACTTTCCAAGAAGGAATTGAAGAAAAAAGAACTTGCAGAGCTTGATGCTGTTTTGGCTGAATTGGGACTTGGGACATCAACCAATACCACTCAAGATGAATCAAATGGTGAGTTCTAACATGTCCGGTCTCTTTCCCACTAAATTATCCTTCAGGAAGAATTTCATGCAGACTGAACAAACTCAATCTTGGTGTGTTGATGCATCAATGGTTTGCCATGTTTGCTCAAGATTCACCACTTCTTTTGTGGGGTGAAGTTGTGATGCCAAATCTTCTGTTGCAGGTAAGAAAGATACAGATCAAGTCGATGATGGAGAGAAAAAGGAAGATGCACCTGCTCCTCCAGAGAGTAAGAACTCAAAGAAGAAGAAATCTAAAAAGGACAAGTCCTCAAAGGAGTCAAAGGAAGCACATGATCAGGTCAATGGGTTGGAAGAAGCAGCTGCTGTAGAACCTGATGAAGATACAGCTTCAGTGGACGTCAAGGAACGCATAAAGAAGGTAGCTTCTATGAAGAAAAAGAAGTCGAGCAAAGAGATGGACGCAGCAGCAAAGATCGCCGCATCTGAAGCTGCAGCAAGGAGCGCCAGGCTTGCTGCAGCAAAGAAGAAAGAGAAGAGCCACTACAACCAGCAGCCCTTGCGGTGAACTGCACTGATTTTGGATCTCTAGAAAACTTTTGAGCCCCCATGTTCGTTTTGGACTTCACAATAAGTTTTTTGAGATGCTTTGGTTATTACCTGGTGGAGGTGTCGCCTGATGCTCTCGTTTTGGGAATTATATTAGGTATAGGCCTAATCGTCACTGGATTCGGATGATCGTGTAAATGGGCTCTGAAATGGTCGTCGTAGGAACCTTGCTGACTATATGGAAAATGTGGGATATTGGATACCTGTCTGGATTGGATGTCTGCAAGTTGTTCGTGGTTCATGGTTCGTGTGGCTTGGTGTTGATCTTTTTTTTTTGTTGAGCTCAATGGTGTTGATCTTCGTGGCACAGGGGTTTATAAGTGGGAGATAAGTATTGTAGCATTGTAGGTGCGCTAGCATTGCGCGATCGAACAAGTCAAGCCCACTGACTCCTCAACGCCATACAAATGAATGCCGGCCTCTGCGGGTATAGGCTGGCCTACAAGTTGGGCTCAGCCTGGGCTACTATATAGACGGAAGGTTTGGGCTAGATGGTGGGCTGGTTTATAGTCCAACTTCTTATTTTCCAGGGCCCTCCTTTTTACTGTTATTCAGTTGTCAGTGTCGTAGTCATTTATAAGATGAAACCACCTCCATTTTATTTTACAGGTGCCCTATCAACTGCCGTTGCCGACAGCAGGGCAAATGCATTTGATGCCACCAGTGACCTCAAACCTCAAATGCAAGCGCACTTGCAATCGCTGGCTATTTACGTGGAGCTCCAATAGTATAGTCGCAGGACATATCATCCTTCTAAAAAAAACAGCTACAGTAAAGAAGGTTTAATTTTCCGAATATTTATAAAATCTATAATTTATAGATCAACCAACTTGGAATAATTCCTAGAAATTCACAAATACTCCTTTCATTCAAGTGTATATTACAACAATGCTGACATTACATTTCTCACAGCGCGAGCTCCATTCACATCTTACACAAATATAGCCCAAACCAACTCGATCAGTGTGATTACAAAAACAAAGCAAGCAAGCAGAAGCTAACAAAGCATCATACATGAATTAACTAGATAGTAACTTTAACTGCACCGAAATCCCATGGCTGGTAATTTAATTATATAGCTAGCTCGATCATCGATCAGATCAGTGGTCGAGCAGGATGGCCTCCAAAACCCTGACGAACTCCTTGGGCGCGGTGAGCTGCGGGAAGTGGCCGGAGGACTCGATCACCACCGTGTCCGCCCGGGCGATCGCGCGCTGCATGTAGCGCGCGACGGCGAGCGGCGCCACGGCGTCGCGGGCGCAGTGCACGATGGTGCAGCGCGCTGCGACGTCCGGGAGCAGGGGCCGGACGTCGCTGGTGAGCACGGCGCGCAGGACGCGGAGAGCGGCGTCCGGGCGCATCGCCCCGAGCTGCTTCGCGAACGCGGCGGCGGCGGTCGGGTGGCCCTCCCCGACGACGGCCTCGGCGAAGCTCGGCGCCCACGCCGCGAAGTCCGCGTCGACGGCGGCGAGCATCGCGTCCACGTCCTCGCGCTCGAAGCCGCCCTCGTAGCCGTCCTCGTTGATATACCTGTGTGTATATATCAACGTGCAACGCTGCAGTCTGTAAGTATTTCTATTTCTATACCTGGCCGGCTGTCTTTTAATTTGTTTGATGACATATGCTTGAAAGTTTGTTCCCGTTTCAAATGGTGATCGATCGAGGGCTCGAAGATAGCTCGTGATGTACACATATGTATCTCGTAAAGACAGAAAAGTTTGATGCATGATCCAGACCTCGGCGACGCTCCGACGAGCACGAGGTGGCTGAACAGGTCCGGCCGCGAGACGGACGCAATGCAGCCGATCATGCCGGCCATGGAGTGCCCCACGAACGCCGCGCGCCGCACCCCCAGCTGGTCCATCAGCGCCACCAGCTCGTCGGCCAGGCCGTAGTACGAGCAGCAGTACCTCTCGCCACCGTCGGCGACGGCGCCGGAGAAGCTCCAGTCGAAGACGACGACCCGGAACCTCTGCACCAGCGCCGGGACGACGTCCTCCCAGATGAGCCGGGTGCCGCCGTACCCGTGCGCCAGCACCACCGTCTCCCCGTCGCCGTTGCCCAACACCCTCGCGTTCATGATGTTCCCCAATGTCAAGAGAATCCTAAGCTACCTTAGCTACACCGGTTGCCGCTGATGCTAGCTTCGCCTATGGCGATCGATGAGAAGGCACGGCGAGCTACGCTCTTCTCCTCCATTTATAGCGAGAGCTCAAACACTCATCAGCTATGGCCGCGCTTAGATAAGATCGAGCGGAGAGCTGGAGAGATCGACAGCGAGAGGAGGAAGAGGAGAGACGACCTGGATTGTATAAGCGGCGGAGGTGGACAGCTGCATGAGCCACCGGGGTGGCAACAAAGGGTGTCACAAGAGAGCCCGCATGTCTCAGCAACTGCTGATGTTGCCACCTCGCGTCCGCATCGGCGATGACGCCCAGCGGAAAAAGGTGTTGCTTGGCGCCTTGCGCGCGTGACTGCGACACGCCAGATTCCCATGAGCTCCTGGGCTAGGGCTTGGGATGGTCCGCTTTTGTCGTAGGCGAACGAACTGTGTGTGTTTAGTTTACAAGGAGCATCATGTTGCTGATCTGCATTAGTTTGGGCACAAAGTGGCCTTAAAATAGCGCACGGATTTTATTAGTGCCAACCGTCGTCGAAACTATTAATCAAAACTGGCTTAATTTGTAAAGGGAGCTGCCGTCCATATATGGTCGAACAGATCAAGAAGTTCCTCGATGTTCCTCGAAAAACAGATAAAGTTTATAATCTTAGATGCATGATCTAAGCACTCAAACACAATTGTTATAACTTCAGAAAAGAAGAAGAAGACTACACCTTGTTCTGACGTTATTCGAAATATGTTGTTTCAATAGACGAGATAAATAAAAGGTCCACTTAGGTTAGGTTTTCTTGTGATGGAACCTGCCCACTCGGGTTTGAGTCTCCGACCCGACACGGGTGTCACATTTTCTGGATTTATTCAGGATTTAATCGGCGCTTTTCTTTCAGTGGCAGGCGACGTGCCCGTCAATAGCGAGGCGCCTATGGTGACTGGTGACTTCGTCAATCTCAAGATCAGAACAACCGACCCAGTCTCTCGGAGGTGCTCGTAGGGGTAGGGTTTGCGTGCGTGTATTCATAGGGGTGAGTATGCGTGCGTGTGAGTGTCTGCATTTGTACTAGTCTTTCGCAAAAAAGAGGCCTAATATATACTAGCACATAATTAAGAAATGATGAAAGTGATCGAAATTCTATGGTTTCAATTCGCTCATCGTTGTCAGGAGCCAAATATACAAAGAGCCACGCAAAGATCGGCAAGGATTCCTTTGTTGAAAGAAAAACACCTCCTCGTATATAATTTAGTGCTACGAGCATCTCTGATCAATTGGGCGGCCGAAATCTAAGTGCAAACTCTTGGAAACGACGCTATTGTCGCATCCGATGATATGATATCTCCTTCTGCTACTTGTCTGGAAACAACGGATTCTCATAATCAGATGTCGTTGCCGTGCCGTCGTTTACTCAAACATAAGGGGTTCTATGCTGATTTAATTAGCTCGCATAATATTGAATCATCACCAGATTGAAAGACTGCTTCAACATGTGTATGCTGGCTAGTGAAATAAGGGAAATTAGGCCGGACTGTATGAACTTGATGGTTGCATTGCCAGGTTTTGTGTCAGTAGGGCGTGGCAACAGTACCAGAAATGGTCAGCCATGCATGTTCTAGAATCTATCTAGTTCAATAGGCCAAATGGAATGTTCCTTGTCAATGCATCGATCTAACTAAAAATCAGCTAGTCCATGGGTAGTGTATTATATTACAATCTGTTTCTGATTCAACTTACAATAGAAAACAAGCTGACATGATTTAATCCGAATGACTTTGGTGGTGTTTGAAATGATCTATTTTTAATAGGAGAGATTACTTTGTGCCGATTTCAACATAATTTTCCTGTAAAAATCTATTCCCTTCTACATATGATGGGAATAATATTGGTGAACAGAAAGATGTGATGTGACAACTAATAATCACATATCTTGTATCTTGGAAATTGAAATACTATGCCAACCCATGGAAGAGCATATTGAAGTCAGGACGACTGCAGGTAGTATAACTTTGGATCTTTGATAGTTTCACTAGCTTGTTAGCTTGTGAAGAAGGCGAATTGGATTTACCTGAGGAAACTTTCCAGCAAAAGCCGATGTTCTGACATCGTTTCTGTTTAAGAGTCCTGTGCAGACAGTCAAACAGAGTGGCAGGTTATAATTGATTGCCACTCCATTGAGCAGTGAGTACTGAAGCTTTCGCTTAATAGAAAAAATGTTACCGAGGCTTTAAGAAGAATATCTCTGATGATTGGGCGGCTAAAATTAAATACTACTGCTGCAACATTTTCCTGACTAAGTCATCACCGCATTCCATGATATGATACTATAGATATCACGGTTCTTTGCTACATGTTTGGGAACAACGTATTTTTATAAGCTGATGTCGCTTTCGTGCTGTACTTGAGCATTTGTGTATATGCTGATTAAATTATTTTATGACTTGATTGGGCAAAGAATGTTTCAACATGTATTTGCACTGATTCTTAGATAAATCAAGCCGGACATAGTAGTGAACTGCAAGCCAGCGTTTGTATTAATGCCAGGGGTGTCCAGTCTACATGTTCTATACAACCTAAGTTCTGTAAGCCAAATGGAATGTTTGTTGTTAACGAAAAAAAATATATACTAGGAGATGTATTTACACATTCATTATTTTGCTGTGTAGTTCAGACGATAGAAAAATGAATCTCAGCCTCCTTTGTAGGTGGTGGTGGAAACTAGTTTGCAGGGTGTCTGTTTTAGCAGTCCTGAACTCCTGATCAGGTGACTGATGCTCGGTGTCTAGTTTACCTGACCAGTACTGTACTTTTTTGCTAGTTGCGTGGGTGTGGCTACTGAGCTGGACATATCAAATCTTTGTGTAGATTAGTTGCTGATTACTTGATGAAATTCGGGCATGGCCCATTGTGGAAATAAAGAGAGTCCAGAAGATAGGTGAAGGCCTCTTTACAGAGAAAGTTGCGGCCCAGCACAGTGTCTCCTCTTCCATTGAGAGCTGACGAAACCCCGGGGCAAAGCCAGCGCCTAGCTAAACAAAGTCCCAACTCGGAACCTTAGGCTACTGATAGCCAGGTTATAAACTAAAGCTTTGGCGCCCACAGCACGACCTTCCTTGAACAGGATCTGTTCTATAGGCTCGTACCGCTGCATCCTTGACTAATAAGGATGCAAGCACTTAAGCTTGGTTGATGAGGCATGACCTGTGGGCCAGAGCGTGATTGACGGCTAGGATTAGAGCTCTGATGCTCAATCTGTGGCTGTAGAGGATCGTTCTTGGTCAACCTGGCCAAGGGTTGCTTACAGGTTGTCTGACAAGCTTCTTTTTTAGCTTCTTTGCAATCTTCAGCCTGTTCGCTTGGCTTATCAGCCACCAGTCAGCAGTACTTTTCTCTCATAATAAATCAGCACCAGCCATCAGTCAGCCAGCAGTACTTTTCTCTCACAACAAATCAGCACCAGCCAACCGAACATGCTGTCTTTCAAATTCTTCAATTCCAAGTTCGGAGCTATGGTTAAATGAGTACAGCTATGGTTCTGCAAAGCTATAATAAAGGCTATCTGTTTTTGTCTGTGCATGACTAAAAAAATGTTCTTTCCTTTTTTACATTAACAACCAAGAAAGCTATCTCACACCCATAATGGCTCTGAAAAATACTGCCATTGGGAGCCCACAATGTAAGATTTCTTTTGGTTTATTCTCAAGGGGATATAGTGATGCTGTACACAATCAATCCTAGATAGTGTTCACATAGTTGCTAAACACTCAACAGCTATCTACTTTTTTTTAAAAAAAGGAAGTAATTAACAGCTACCTTGCCTCGGTCTTCAAAGAAACTCTGACCTTTGGAAAAAGAAAAAAACTCACTAAAAATAAAATAGACAGCGATAGTATTTGATACTAAACAACCATGAAAGGGTTTCATTTAATTATGCACTGGGATTTTTTATTTGACATAATAAAGGATCATCTGATGCTTAGTTTATCTTGTCGGGATGGTCAGCATTTGAATCTGATTCAGTAACAATAACGTGGTTTTTATGATATATAGAAGATAACTATAAGATCCCGCTGTCTATATTCTCACAATCTCACTACAATTGATATACATGAGGTTTGATTGATATATACATGAGGTTTATGATTGTTTTGTTTGTCCAGCATATCATGTATTCATAAATAATAATGACTGGAGGTGGTATAACACATTTCAGTTGTTATCTTGTGAAGAAGAAGGCGAATTGGATTTTGCCACGGCTATTGAGCAAAGGGGATGCTCTGACATCGTTTCCGTTCAATAGTCCTGTAGAGACAGTCAAGCAGAACGGCAGATGCTCTTGCGGTCTTGCCAGGCTATTGAGCAGTGATTTCTGAACTTTCACTTAAAGAGAGAAGAAGGTTACTGGCTTAAAATGCAATTGTACCCCCTAGAAAGCATACCTGATAATTAGGCGGCTAAAACGAAATATCATGGCAACATTTCTTTTTACTACCTCATCATCCCATTCCATGATATGATAAATGGATATCACTTTTTTTTGGCGAAAATTATAAATAGATATCACGGTTGCTACATGTTTGGGAACATTGTACTGTTATAAGCTGATATCGCTTTTGTTCTGTACTTGAGCATATATTTATATGCTGATTAAATTATTTGTGACTCGATTCTGCAAAGACTGTTTCAACATGTGTGTGCAGTGACTTTTAGATAAATCAAGCCGGACATAATGAACTGCATATATAGTCTGCATGCCAGTGTGTGTATTAATGGCTTAATGAGTTCAGGGGTGTTCTGTGTTCAGCCTACATGTTCTAGAACCTAATTTCTGCAAGCCAAATAGAATGTTTGTCGTTGACTGTACTAACTGAGAAGAAATATTTAGATGTTAATCTGTTGTGTAGTTCAGCCTTCTCTACAAACAAATGGTTAAATCGGCAAGAATTTTATTTACTGATTTTTTTAGAGATTTATTTCCATTTTTTATGAAATAATTTCTTCCCATTTTATATGTACTTCCGTCTTCCTTTAATAAACATTTTCTCAATTTTCAGCTAGTTGGCACATACTGGAAGGCCACGCTGGTGACATGGCTACTTCTCACACACTAACTCAATACTGTTCATGGTAATAGTATGAGTGTACGGCCATACCCCCCAAGGAGAGCACATTGCATTGGGAGTGGAGGACAGATTGTTCGAGGCTGTACATTTATGTCTGTCTTTCCTTGTTTGATACCTGAGCTACCAGTAGATAGCATGCAAATGTGTTCTTTTAGTATGATGTTTTTGACTCGAAGTTCTTTATGTTGAGATATTGAACAGCAACAAATTCAGACAAGTCAAGAGCGAGATAAATACTCCATCTATTCCTAAGGATTTCCATGCAGTTGGAAAGAACAATATGTTATACTTTGATTACAGATGCTAAGCAAATAGGAATGCGAGTGAAGAACAAAGAAATGCAGAGGTCATCTCTATGGATAACAATAAACAAAGGATAATACCATTGCAATCACACTTTATTACATAGTAGCTCGATCAAATAAGCCAGTCAGGATGTGGGGGGAATAGCAAGAGGCCTCTTTTGGAAAGGAGCTAACTTGACGATACCATTGTATTTCAAATGACAGACTCTATATTTTTTTTTGTCTCCATGATGTTTTTTTTTTAAAACTATATGAAAGTACCATTTTCACCCTTCATTTTACAATGACTATTTTGCTCTCCATTGGGCCAGACAGATTTAACCCCTCATAGCACAGGTAATTCAAAATGTGAAACATCTATGAAACACCAATACAATAAACATGTCTCCGTTTAATTACTGAGGTGTCGGGCAGTTATTACAGCCAAGTCAAAAGTCATGTAAAAGAAATGACAGATGATCATACAATAGGATATGGGAATGGAAATAGTGTGCCCATCGCTATAAGAGGAATGCTACACAAGCAGTGGCAAAGAACTGAGATCTATAGAATAGTGCTACCCTTCTGTGCGTTGTTTCATAGGTTACATTCTAGCTTTTATATATATCCGTTCTTCTTTTTTTTTTTGCATTGACAGTAGTCATCGATCATGAGATACTGGAGTTCGACAGATTCAGAGAAGACAGAACCAAGAGGTATGCAAATTACATATTCTAGTTGTTCATGTTCGAAATATTCTTCGGCAAAAAGCAGAGTAGCTCAAGACAGAAAATCTGTGTACGGAGCACAGACATAGTAGGCATAAGTATCAAGTTAATACTACAGCATCACGTTGATACATCCTAGTTCAGTTCTTGTCTTTAACAATATAGCTACACCTTTATATCGTTTAATCACCTTCTTGCAGAAATGGGAGATATTGAACATGGAGGACAGGCTCTGCCAACTGCAGCAAGGAATGCAAAAGCTAAAACAACAACCGGTGCTTCTTGGAGGGGTAACTGGTGTATATCGTTTAATGTTCTTCATGCAAAAAATGGAAGATATTGATCAAGGAGAAGTGGCGTTGGCAAGTGCCAACTGGAGCTGGGAGTGCAAAAGCTTAAGCACCAACCGAACTAAAGAACTAAACCTCATTAAGCATGTAATGAATGCTGGAAATTTTCCATTTAATATTTCTCTTTTCAATTAAATTAAGTTACAACAGTCTAAATTATCTTGAGACTAGACAACTGCAGTTATTGTATTTAATTGCGCCTACTAGAATTTGAACTATACCGTATAGAGTTGTATGCATGCATGAGACTTCAAACGTGAAAATATGTCGGTTGTAATTATTTTATAAAACGTTCACCTTGATTCAAACTCGGACTACGTTGCTGCAATTTTATAAAGTTGTAGAACTTTGCAATACATACAAAATACTTATTACAACAGAAAACCTCCATTTTGGGATAAAAACGACAAACTTCCAAAAAAACTCAAAAAAATTGCCAGTGTAATAAATAAAACACTGCAACAGTTTAGCAACCTTTTTGAGTAGAAAATAAGAAACATATGGCAACGCCACTCAAAACGATAGCCATATATATTATTACTAATCATGGAAAATGGCCAGTGGATGTACCTGTGCTACGGTTTTTTTAATGTTTGGTGGTACAAATATTTTTTTTAGAAATAAATGCAATCTGCCGCGAATGGCCAGTGAATGTACCTGTGCTGCGGTTTTTTTAACGTTTGGTGGTACAAATATTTTTTTAGAAATAAATGCTAGAGTGTGTTGAACCCGTAAAAGCGCTCTGTGGAAATGCTGTAAATTTTGGAATATTGGGTATTTTTTGTTTTGAAATGTATCTTATGTTCAAATGTGAAAATTTGTGCAAGAGAATTGGAAAGGAGCATTGAATTCTATTTGATATGTATGAATTTTGTAGGTTTTGGTATTTGGAGCAATTTTTATGTTGAAAAATTATTAATGTAAAAGCATTTTTGTGGTCGGATGTTAGATATAATGGGAAAACTGAAAAAGTGAGTTCGATTTTTGTGAGTGTGCCCTATAGTATATTTGTTGGTTTTTAAATTCGTTTTGGTGGTTGGATGCTAGCTATAATGGGGGAATTGGAAAAGTGAGTTCGATTTTTTAAGTTTGCTCTACAGTATGTTTGTTGTTTTTTAAATTTTAAGTCGCGTCCATGTTCAATATTTTTTAATTTGAAGATGTTTTGGTGTTTTTTGAAAATATTATTGGGCCGGTTGGGGGTGGACTGCGGGTTGATTTCGACAAAATCCGAGGGTTTCTTCGCAAAAAACATGAGAGAGGGAAGTGGACGGTGGGTTATATTTCCATAAAACCTAAGGGTTTTTTTGCAAAGTCACCGGAAAAAACACGATCTGGACCGTCCGTATGGCCGATCCGACGGCCGGGAGCTGCCAGCGACGTGGCCACGCTCCCTGGCCTCGGTATTGGCCAGGATTCGTAGGTTAAAGATATAGCCGGCCTATGGCAACAAGCAGTGCGTGCAGTCAACCGCGGTCGCGGTCATTTGCTGACAGAGCTTAGGATCAGAAACCGCTGTTGGTGACGTTGCAGAAGTTCCTGATCTCGCCAGCAGTGCCAGTGAGAACCCTGATGCTTCCCATCTTCACCAGCGACACCGCGAACTGCGCCATCCAAACCATGGGATTGGCGGCGTAGTACGCCACCTTGGCCGCCGTGGTGTTGAGGTCCATGAGGTGCTGGTCCGACGCGAAGAGCACCTCACCGGAGGCGACGTTCCTGTAATACTGGTTGCTCAGCTTGTTGGGGTCCGTCACCTGGTTCATGTTCACCTCCAGTCTAGGGTTGCCGCCCGAGCCGCACGCCTTCTTCAGCGCGGCGTTGAGCGTCGCGTTCATGGTCGGGTCCCTGTCCAGCCGGTCCGCGACGTCCTCGCAGTGCGCGACGCCGAAGGAGTGCGCGCCGGAGAGCGCCACCAGGTCGTCGGCGCCGAGGCCCTTGCCGGCGAAGTTGCGGAGGAGGTCCTCGACATGATCGGAGTGGGACGGCAACTCCCTAGAGGCGTCGTCTTCGTGGGAGACCGGCCCGTCGCGGCGGCCTCCGGGCATGGCGAAGCCGAACCCACCGGAGATGAGGACGGAGTCGCGCGCCGCGAAGGCGAGGATGTCGGCGCAGGAGACGACGCCGGGGCAGGTGGCCTCCACGGCCGCCTTGACCTTGTTGACGGCGTCGAACCCACGCAACAGTAGCGTTCTCTTCTCCACGTACTCGTTGCTCTTCGTTGGGCCAAGGAGAATGGAGGCATCGCAACCCTGCAAAGACCCATTATTATTGGTTAATTAGATTCTAAATAAATCATGCCGAATAGAAAAGACCATATGAAACAGTGTCTGGTGATTTACCCTAATGAAGCAGTCATTGTAGAAAAGGTAGAGAAAGGCAGCCCCCATGGTACGGTCCGCGGAGATAATCTGGCGAACGGCGGTGGTCACCACTTTCTCGGCGTTGGGGCACGACTCGCCGTAGAACTCGTACCACAGCGGGCCCGCCGGCGACTTCTTGCCCAGCGTGGGAGCCAGGAACATCAAGAGCAGCACGGCCGTGCCTGTCGGTAACGTCAATGCCGTCGCCATGTACTTCGGCCAGCTAAATCAACTACGTACACGGCTCTCGTTGATCTAACAATATTCTGCTTAGACACAGAGGCACACAGCTAGCTATGCCTAGGTTATGTGTTAAGTGTTATGTGTTGATGAGTCGATGGCGACAGTTTGTTGTGGTTTCCGAGGGTATTTGTAGAGCAAGATGAGGTGTGTGCAAGGATTAATGAAATATGTGCATTTTGCACGCTAGCTCTATAAAAATTAAAGAAGGCTATACAGCCATACAGGCACCCTGAGCACAGCACGTGATCCTCACCGCCCCACGTGACGTATCCGCTACAGACTATCACAACACGTGGAGGTTCATGTAGGGCCCTGTTTAGTTCCAGCAAATTCGACCAATTCGACCAAAAGTAACGCATTAAAAAACGTGCCTCTCTCTCACAGGACACGTTTCCCATTGTACTTTTTCTACAAAAAATTCGATCAATTCGACTGAACTAAACAAGCCCTATGTATGTGTCGGCTCCGTGCATATGAACGTAATTAATCCTACTGATATCAGTGTCAGGACTCACGATAGATGCTTACACTTGGTAGTTGCTAGCTTGCATGGAACCAACCCTTACACACGGCACAGATTCTCAAACTTGCAGAAGCAAAGTCACAGGTGACTTTGCCTTACTGGATGGCATCTGTTATCAATCCAACGGTTGCTGTAACAATTAGTTTTTTCAATGCTAAAAAAGTTGGTTTGTAGTTTTTTTGCAAAAATAACACCAACGAATAGAATGAGATAAAAGAATAAAAGACATTTGCCGGTATAAAAGATATTTCGCTTGAGTATTATAAAAAGTTCTATGCTCCAAATAATAAAACAATCATAAAAAACAGTACTACAAGCCTACAACAGACGGATTTGACTATTAGCTAGTCACAGAATTTTCACCGCTTCATAATAAAAAACCCCATCAATTAGCAGTTTAGCACACAAGTGACTTTCCCGGTTTAATTCTTTTGCCTTTTGTATGGTTACATGCTAATTAATGGCTTTTAATGGTGATTTTATGACAAATTTATCTGATGTAGTACTGGCTATGGGTGGAAATTATTTTGGCTATTAGAAAATACTCACTCCGTTTCAAATTAGAATTCGTTTGACTTTTTTGCCCCAAATTTGACCGCTCGTCTTATTCAAAAATTGTGCAAAATATCACATCTTTTGTTGTGGCTTGCTTCATTAATAAAAGTTCTTCAAAAATGATTAAGTTTGATTATATTTGCACAAATTTTTTGAATAATACAAGCGGTCAAACTTGGGTGAAAAAGTCAAACAAATTCTAATTTGAAATGAAGGGAGTAGAAAATTTAAAATACTTGAGTGAAATGCACCTTAAACCAAGAAATGTTTTGTCTCACTTCTGAAATATGAGCTGATCCTAGTATTGGGAAAAAAAAACTTTTGCAACCATTGGATGGCTGATGGATGGCATCCAGGAGTGGCAAAGTCACCGATGACTTTGCTTCCTCACGTCCGACAATCCGTGCCGCCCTTACACACCACCTCGAATAAGCATCTTCAGTGTTACTGTGTTAGAAGACATTTTACTAGCTACTCCGACGTCCCTGTGGATGACATTTCCGATGGTCTAACTGTAACACAGTTTCAAAACTAATATACTCTCTCCATTCCATAATAAGTGTCAATATAGGATTCAAAATTTGTCCCAAAACAAGTGTTTATCTTGCTTTCCAATACAACTTTCACTCTGTCTCTCTCCTACTCCATCCCTTCTCGTTTCCTGTGCGCTCTTTAATTTTTTCATTCTTTCTCTACTTTTTCATTCTTTCTTAATCCACGTGCTCAACTCCCAAATGGACACTCTTTGCGGGAAGGAGTGTGTTAAATATATATAAAAGTTGCATCAATGGGTTTGTATTAAAAAAATGGCTTCAAAATGGCGTGTATCTCCCTCTATCCTCAAATTACTGACACCTCTGTACGTTTAAGCCACACCATCAAGACAAAAAAAAACACACAATTTTTATCTACGAAACACATTAACGGCTCACCATTTGATCTATCTATAACAAAATATCAATTGCTTCCAAACCAAAGGACGCCTAAAGACATATCTGGCTTTTAGAATGTAGAGTGAGACTAAGGGGGTGTTTAGTTCATCCCCATTCTTTAAAATTTTGCATAACGCATGTTTTTCAATGCACTTTTTCTCTCTATGCACGCGACCCAACGCGTGCCCATTTTGCAAAATGGGGTGAAGTAAACACCCCCTAAGATTTGCAATTCCCTGATCTGTCCTTTATCTGGTATAAGCCATCTTGCTCTCTAAGTACGGATGCAAGTACAACTGTACTATCTTAGGGTGTTTCGTTAGACTGGCTAATAGTTATGTTGCCTTGCTAATTTTGATCATTTTTCTCTCTGTTTAAGAGTATCTCCAGCGATCTCCATTCCCAGTAAACTACCACTATTAAAAATGCTCCAGCAGTTATTCAATATCTTTTATTTTTTTATATTTTATGGTTTGCCCTAATATTTTACCCCGACACTCCCAAGAGGGACCTTTCTATTGTGTATGAGAGGGATGTAATTGATGGATTGTTATTTCCTTTTTAAGAGGTGGATTGTTATCGAAAATTTCAAAATTAGTTTAAGTTTTTTTTTCAAAACACACGGGACATACGCAAATGGACACTTAGAGTTTAACTTCATTCTAACTGTTAATCCTCTCGGGCTAGACAACTATACTTTTCACTACTTGCTGTGTCACTAACGGCGTGTTTGCTTGGTGCCCTGGTCAAGCTGCTTGGCCCAGGCAGCACCCCCAGGCATCCGATTTTGGATGCTTGGGGTCAGGACTAGGCCTGTTGCTGGGTATCCATAATTTATATCTAAATCTATATCCACCTCAAATGGGGAGAGTATGGACAAAAAATTACTTATCCATTAGAAATGGAGAGGGGAGGGTATGGGGAGAAAACTATTTATCCATTAAATATGTATAGTATCTAGTACAAAAAAATTATCCATTAGATATGGATGAGAATGGAGAGGGTGAGAATTGGATAATATATATTTGGACTTGGGTATGAACAAGAGTGGATTTGTTCATACCCTCCCCAGTGGCAGGTCTAGTCAGGATGGCTACCTGGCCAGCAAGCTGCCAGGACACCATCAAAACATGCCCTAAATGCCTATTACTGTACCACATATTTTAAGAAAAAATGCACGTGAGCATCCAGAGAAACCATTTGGGATGATTTGCGGTGCTTTGTGGGAATATGCCCAAATGTACCATACAAGTTGGGTGCTATATAACAAATGATATAGTTCGATTATCAAGTGATTCTTCTTATGGCGCTGCGATTCTCGGAGATTATTAGATAAGATTCGGAAGATTGAAGCCCTGACAAGCTCAATTGACGTTAATTCTCTATACGGCAATACTACGTGAATAGAGCTAGTGTTAATTTTCAGACAGGCGCGCAACGTCGGTGGGCACCTGCCTCGTGTCTCCTCGTTGCAGGTTCGAGCTGAGGATGTGCGCCTGTTCGGTTGGCTGGTGGCTGGTGGCTGGTGCTGATTTATTGTGAGAGAAAAGTACTGCTGACTGGCTGGTGACTGGTGGCTGGTGC
>CM014272.1:68778502-68807356 GCA_004135705.1 Alloteropsis semialata | reverse complement strand
AGCAATCAGAGTACTTTGGCATATTTTGCCATGCATTCAATGTTAAACACCAAGGTAGAGAACATTAGCGAAGCAGGGGATGGGCAAATCATGCTGAACAGCATAGCAATGTATTCATAAGGGCAAATGTGCGTGTGTAAGTATGTACTGACCTTTTGAAAAAACGGAGAGTAAAGAGAGGACGACACCGAACAGCAAAGTGCAGAACGAACGCATGGATATGTTGCATACTTGCATTGCATCCGTCTCGGTGCCATACGTAGGCGCTACCGCGTGTATCTGTTAAGTTCCCTGTCGCCCATGGACGTCCCTCTCAACCTCTTCCCATGGCGAGTGAAAATAATTGGAACAGTTCACTGGAATAGCTTGATCTCGAGTCGTCTGGACTGTGGGGCATCATGCAAAACTGGAACGCACCGACGAGCACTTTTGTGCCATTTTTGGAGCCATCCGATCGAACTGAAGGGAATTTGTCAGGTGTATGTTACGTTGTGCGACTTCTTTTGTTTGAAAGAAGATTGTGCGCAGCATGTCCATCTTCTTCTCGTCTCCCCTAGTCTCTTCGCGTCACGGGCTCACGTGCCATGGCGATGCAGCGGTACCGGCCTCCACCGCGAAAACACTAATTTCATGATCAAACGACTCATGTGAATCAAATGACAACCAATACAGCTCGAATATATGTACATGCATGTAAAACCCTTTCGTGCCTACACATTAGTTCTTTGGCGAATCGCAATGGTCTTCTGCGGCGTTTTGAGATATTGGAGCTGAACAAATATAGAGAAGTTGATAACAATCCTAAGTAAATTCTTCCCTGCATGCTGTTCTCAACCATTGATAAGACATTTTTCACATGAACGCCGAGCGAGTGCCATAACTATATATTTTCCACAAAAATGTGTCCCAAGTGAGAGGCGAATGTATAGGAATCATGTTGCCACCTCTAATATATTGTGTAAGTAAGAGATGCCGGTGGGATGTGTTAGGAGTAACGGAATTTCACCAAATGTAGAGATAGCTAGTCATGGTAGTTTATGGTAATTGCAACGAATTCAAGGCTAGTTTCCATACATAGCTATCTTGAGTTCTATTGATGTTTCAATTTTCACACATTTCTTTAGACTTTTATTTTTGTTGCTTTTTATTTGGCCACAATAGCTGTAAATTTTGTCTACGGCAGAGCAAAGCAGAGCTGAAGGAACCAGGCCCAGTGAAGCGAACAAAGGACGCACGGATAGATACATACATTCCGCCCGTTGGAGGGCTACGCTAGATGGTGCTGCGTGTGCATCTGTTCCCCGTCTCGCCGTCGCGTCGCCGTCCCCGGGCCTTTCCTCTCCGCCTCTGTTTTTATATAAAACTAGAGAGGTGACCCACGCATTTGCGCGGCTAGTACATAGTTTTTTTTGGAAAAGCTAGTATATAATTTTCAAATATCTATCTATATCTATTTTTGCATCCTTATTGTTTTTTCTAAATTTTTTTTACCGGTGTCCTCTTGTTACACATTAAGTCAAATTATTGACAAAATAATTTTGGCATTGTCATAATATTTTTCTTTGTTAAGACTACAATTATCTTTGTTGATCAATCTCTTATAGGTATACTTAATATTTACATCTTTGTTTATTTTTATTTTGACTAAATAACTTTGATTGGAGTTATTTTTAGTTAATGGTAGAAATTGGCAGTTTTATCAGCTAAAAATAATTTTATATTTATGTTTTTATAGTGACAATGACGCGATAATTAATGATTGGACTAATTTTATAGTAAAGAAAAAGGTATATACTTTTTAGATAAAGAATGAGTGTTTTGGTTTTTTTTACATAAGAAAATATTTTATTTATTTTAGAAATAGTATTGAGGTATTTTAGGTTAATTTTTTTTGTAATGATATTGGTTGATGATTTTCAAAAAGATAAATATATGGATGTTTTTGGCTAATTTTATGTAATGACAATTGTGGATAATTTTTAAATAGTTACATGGGTATTCTAGGCTAATTTTTATGTAAAAACAGCTGTAATTTTTCTCCAACTAACGTGGGAACTTCTATGTATTAAGAGTGAACGTAACTTTTCTAACAACATTGATGGATAATTTTTTAAAAATATATATGAGCGTTTTAGGCTATTTTTTATGTAATGGCAGTGGTGGTAATTTTAAAATAGTTAAGGGGGTATTTTTGGCTAAATTTTACGTAATGGCAGTGGTGGGTAATTTTAATTTTTCTTATTTTCTCCGATGAACATGAGAATTTCTAGGCCTTAAGAGCGAACGTGGAGGCTCCATTTGTTGGCCAAATACTAAGATAACTAGCAAGGTGGCCCGCGCAAATAGCGCGGGAAGCTAGTGTTTGTTTTCTTAACAAACAGATTTTTGAGTTCAAATTAATAGATGAAAATAGTTTTATTTAGTCGTGTCGTTGTAATTATTTTGTCCTACAAACGTAGAGTAATATGTCATAGTTTTTTTTGGAACGTGAGTTCAAGTGAGAAGAAAATAACTTATATAGAATTTTTTGGTTGAAACTTGAAAGTTGCATTGATGTTGATAAATTATATTTTCTTGTTTACAGGGAGATGAGATATATGTTATTGGCTTAATGCATACCATTTTCGGTAATAGTTAGAATTTAACAATAAGTTTGAATTTGAAACTTTAATGGGCAATAGATGCATCATTTTTGGTTTTTGTCTCATGCATACCATTACCATTTATTTTTGTTTAATTTATTTTTGAGTTTGAGTTTGAGATCTAGGTTATTGGCTCAATGCGTACCATTACCATTTCTTTTTGTTTTGCTCCCCTATTATCCAATTGCTATAGCCCCATGCATGCTTGTTGAGTCATCGACCCTCACTATGTGTGGTCTCTTCATTTGGTTGTCCCTGTTTCCATCATGTCTTTTTTCTCATATTCCTTCTACTATATTTGTTACTCAAAGCACTTATATTTGAAGGATATAAGTCCTCGTCTCTCACGTTTGTCTTCCATCAGATGTTAAACATTTGTTCAAATTTTAAAAATAAATGCATATAGTTTTGTTTCTAATGGTGCCATTTATTTATTTTTGAATCAAACTAAGGTACCATCTATGTTTTTTCACCATTTTTATTATATGCATGGTTCCATAATAATTTTTTTATACATTCATAATTGCAGCTCGCAGGGTATAGCCTTCTTTTTTGAACTCTTCTCTCTCCCGCTTCTGCTCCCAAGGGGTTTTACCCGCTATGTCACGATCATTGAAGATGTAGTCGTGACGCTTAACACTTTACCTTGCATGTGTCTTTCCTCTTTTTGAACACAACCTTCAGCTTGCTATGGATGGATGTGTATGTTAAGTCTCGATTTCCATATTGCTTTGTTCTGGATCTTGTTAGAACTCTGCATGTAATTGCATCATTTATCATTCATTTTGTCCTAAATTTTTCAGATCTCATTGGATACATCAGCATGCATGTGTGCGTGTGTAAAAACACATCAATTTTATGAATTTTTCCTTTGCAGCACTCTCTGGATAAGGGTAGCATCTTCTGATTTCATCTATTTGTCCATATGACAGAGCACCTAACCTGCTGAATCACACAGTTCCAAAACAATGCAACTCATACGTGCACGTAGCTTCTTTGGCCTCCTTGATCTGGTTCACAATTGATCTACATGTTGTCATCGTCATCGATCATTTCTGTATTTTAGCTACTTGTATCCTTTGTTTCTCTGAGATGCTCCCGCAAAAAAAGTATTGCATGAGTCATGGAAAGTCGCCAACTTCTAGCAATGTTTTGGCTCCGTCGACAGCTATATATGCTGCTCCTTCGCACGGGCGGCACGACCTTTACATGGGACATAGGAACCCTTCAGTGGTCACATTGTCCGTGCCACCTGTGATACTTTTGCGTTGATCTTGCAGGACTGCTAATTAGATCCACCGAAAGTTAAATAAATAAAAATCATATCGATGTTTTATTTGCATTTTCATTTAGAGTTATAATTGTATTCGACGTGGACACTTGTTGCTAATTTGCTTTTTTATTCCAAAATTAGTTGTTACTAATATTATTTTAATGAGAACCTTTAGGGGTAAGTTAGACCGTTAGATATACATTAAATCCAATGGTGTATATTTTTTTATTTTTTGGATTAACCTTGAAATTTCTAGGACCCTAACCGTATTCGACGTGGACACTTGTTGCTAATTTGCTATTTTATTCCAAAATTAGCTATTACTAATTTTTTTATGAGAACTTTTAGGGGTAAGTTAGACCGTTAGATATACATAAAATCCAATGATGTATATTCTTTTCTTTTTTTATTAACGTTGGAATTTCTAGGACCCTTAGATATACCTTAAATCCAGCGATGTATATTATTTTCTTTTTTGGATTAATGTTGGAATTTCTAGGACCCTTAGATATATATTAAATCCAACGGTGCATATTCTCTTTTTTTTTTCTTTTTGGATTAACGTGGGAATTTATAGGACTGTTAGATATGCATATTCTTTTCTTTTTTGGATTAACGTAGGAATTTCTAGACCCTCTCGGTTTACGTGGTGGCTTCTTTTAACACTATTGTATTAAGATAATTTTTTGGATTAACCTTGGAATTTCTAGGACCCTAACCATATTCGACGTGGACACTTGTTGCTAATTTGCTTTTTTATTCTAAAATTAGCTATTACTAATTTTTTATGTGAACTTTTAGGGGTAAGTTAGACCGTTAGATATACATAAAATCCAAAGGTGTATATTCTTATCTTTTTTTATCAACGTTGGGATTTCTAGGACCCTTAGATATACATTAAATTCAGCGGTGTATATTATTTTCTTTTTTGGATTAACGTTGGAATTTCTAGGACCCTTAGATATACATTAAATCTAACGGTGTATATTTTTTCTTTTTTTCTTTTTGATTAACGTGGGAATTTCTAGGACCGTTAGATATGCATATTCTTTTCTTTTTTGGATTAACGTGGGAATTTCTAGACCCTCTTGGTGAACATGGTGGCTTCTTTCAACACTATTGTATTAAGATAATTTTTTTGATTAACCTTGGAATTTCTAGGACCCTAACCATATTCGATGTGGACACTTGTTGCTAATTTACTTTTTTATTCCAAAATTAGCTATTACTAATTTTTTATGTGAACTTTTAGGGTAAGTTAGACCGTTAGATATACATAAAATCCAATGGTGTGTATTCTTTTCTTTTTTGGGTTAACGTTGGGATTTCCAGGACCCTTAGATATACATTAAATCCAACGGTGTATATTCTTTTCTTTTTTGAATTAACGTTGGAATTTCTAGACCCTTAGATATACATTAAATCCAACGGTGCATATTTTTTTCTTTTTTTCTTTTTAATTAACATGGGAATTTCTAGGACCGTTAGATATACATTAAATCCAACGGTGCATATTCTTTTCTTTTTTGGATTAACGTGGGAATTTCTAGACCCTCTCGGCGAACGTGGTGGCTTCTTTTAACACTATTGTATTAAGATAATAGATAGATGATTTCTTCTCTTTAAAAAAAAGAGTGTATAGTATTTAGTATGTCTCCGTTGCTACATATTATAAATATTTTCATATGATAAAAACTATTGCTTATGGAGAGAATTTATTTTGCAAGAAACAATGCACGGACACAAACTAGTCTAAAAATATAAATCATATGACGAGGGCCTCGTTGTGATTCTATCGTAGTAGAACGAAAGGATGACTGCCAAATTAAACTAGGAATCTCTCGTGTTAATTAGGTTGTTCTCTCAGGCGACTTCTCGATTCACAATCTATTCTTCTTTTCCTAACTATGGGCAGCTACCAGCTAGTGATCTGCCGTTCTGCCTCGGTGGAATCCCCAGCTCTCGGCATCCATTGCCACAGTGTGAGCCTCCCAACGGGAATACATGGGAATTGCATGTGCTAACATGTACTACTCGAAACTCATGTAAATGAAATGTTAACCAGTCTTCCATGGTGAATGGCATGCCATTGCCATGGCAGCACAGCTAGAGGAGGCAGTATATAAGCATCGATACAAATATTTAGAATGCTTGCTCTCTTTTCTGCCTCTTTGCCTCATAGCTACACAGTATAGTACCTTCAAAATTGAGTCTTCCGTGTGCTACTACTCCTAATTTAGTTGTCAATTTTGCACATGATAGATATTGGAGGTCAACAAAAGTGGAAAAGACAAGATGCAGTGAGTTGAAGTTATTTTTTTATTATAATGGGGAATGATATACTCTTCTAATATAGACTATAGAGTGAGAAATATACATTATAGAGTGATAAATATGAAGCGCCACAAGAATGCTGAGAATTTGATACAAGATAATTATCTTGATGAAAATTAGCTGTATGGACAAACAAATGTACTGTGAATAAGTTGTAAAAATACGAATCGCAATATAAAATCTCTCAGAGTTCTGACCAATTTTTGTTAGGGTAAACAGCAAAATTTAGATCTTCTCAGTTATCACGATGGACACAATCATCGGAATTATGTGCTGAATTTTGAACATCCAGCGAAGCAGAGGATGGCGAATCACGCACAGCATAGCAATCAGAGTACTTTGGCATATTTTTATCATGCTTCCAATGTCGAACGAACAGTAGAGAACATCAACGAAGTGAGGGACGGGCAAATCACGCTGAGCAGCACAGCAAAGCAGAAAGTAAGACGACACCGAACAGCGAAGCGCAGGAGGGACGCATGGATACGTTGCATACTTGCATCTATCCGTCTCAGTGCCATGCGTACGTGGCGCGCGGGCCGTCCCTATCGGCCTCTTCCCGTGGCGAGGATGGCCGGCGGATGGTCGTGGTCGGACCCGGCACCCGAGCCTTTAACCTTAACCCGCACTACGGCCGCCGTCGTCTTCTTCTTTCTCGCGGCGACTCGACTGCTTGGGTTTCTGCGGTTGCAGATTCATGCACGTCTGGACTGGAGCATGCAAAACTGATGCGCACGGACGATCACTTTTGCGGCGCCATTTTCGGAGCCACCCGCGATCGAGCGTTGCGCGACAGACTTGTCTTGGCCCCAGTCACGGCCTCCGTCGCCGCGGAAACACAAACTTCATGAAAGGACTCATGTGGATCAAATGACAACTAGTGCGACTCGCATGTGCTAGCATGCAGCGAGAACAGATTGGTAGCAGTATATAAAGCATTGGCCACAGAATTAGGTATGTGTATATATAGACTGTAATACACTACTACCACCTTTCATGGCTGATGATTAAGTTGCACAATGCGTCTTTCGCAAATCGCGATGGCTCTTACTTGTCTCTGCTGGTTTTGGTCCCTGTTGGTCTTGAGATAGTGGAGCTTAACAAATCTAGAGAAGTTAATAACAACGGAAAGTAATTTTTTTCGCCATAGCGTTGTTAGCCATTGATCGCACACTTCCCACATCAACACACACTCAGCATGCGGGCATAATTAGAACTAGAGAGATGACCCCGCGCAATTGCGTGGCTAGTATATAGAATTCAAATATCTATATATCTATTTTTGCATCCTTATTATTTTTTCTAAACTTATTTTTCCTCTTGTTATACATTAAGCCAAATTGTTGACAAAATAATTGGTATTGTTATAATATTTTTCTTTGTTAAGACTACTAATTATCTTTATTGCTCAATCTCTTATAGGTATACTCTATATGTATATCTTTGTTTATTTTTATTTTGACTAAATAACTTTGATTGGAGTAATTTTTAGCTAAGGGTAGAAATTAGTTTAATTAGCTAAAAAGAATTTATATTTATGTTTGTAATAATGATGGGATAATTAATGACTGGAATAATTTTATAGTAAAAAAAAGGTATATACTGTTAGATAAATCATGAGTATTTTGGTTAATTCTTTCTTTACGTAAGCAAATATTTTATTTTATTTTTTATTTTAAATAGTATTGATGTATTTTAGGTTAATTTTTATGTAATGACATTGGCGGATGATTTTCAAAAGATAAAGATATAGGGATGTTTTAGGCTAATTCTTATGTAATGACAATTGTGGATAATTTTTAAATAGTTGCATGGGTGTTTTTAAGCTAATTTTTATGTAACGACAGTTATAGTTTTAATTTTTTTTCCTCAATTAATGTGGGAATTTTCATGTCTTAAGAGTGAACGTAACTTTTCTAATGACATTGATGGATGATTTTCAATGTTCCAAATAGCGGGCTATAGCGCCGCTATAGCATTTTCAAGGACTTGTCGTTACGATATTGCATATCAGACCGCTATCGCCGCTAAGGCTGCAATAGCACGATTTAGCGGTGCTAAATGCCTTAGTGTGGCATAGCATTTAGCCCACTAAACACATCTTGGCCCGATCTTGAAGCACCGATTATTTTGATCACTTGTTTTCGCCCAAATCCATGCCATAGTGCACAATATATAAATCCATTGGCTTGTAATTTTTGAACCCTAGCACCCCAATTCTATTGACAAAACAAACAGTGGTCTTATGGACATGGTTTGTCATTTTTGTTGCGCCTTGAAACTTCAGATGAAATGTGCATTCGTTATCTATTAAAATACCTGCTTGAATCCTACGTTTATTGGTTATATATGGCATGTTTTTTGTGCACCGTTATTTGCTTAGCGGCCGCTATAGTGGCGCTATAGCTGCCTTAGCGGTTTCGGAGGGTGTCCACTAAACTCCATAGCTCGCTATTTAGAACATTGATGATTTTTTAAAATATATATGGACATTTTAGGCTATTTTTTTATGTAGTGGCAGTTATGGTAATTTTAAATGGTTAAGGGGGTATTTTTTACTAAATTTTACGTAATGGCAGTGGTGGGTAATTTTAATTTTTCTTATTTTTTCCGATTAACGTGAGAATTTCTAGGCCTTGAGAGCGAACGTGAAGGCTCCGTTTGTTGGCCAAATTTAAATAGTTAAGACGGTATTTTCGACTAAGTTTTACGTAATGGCAGTGATGGGTAATTTTAATTTTTCTTATTTTCTCCGATTAACGTAGAAATTTCTAGACCTTGAGAGCGAACGTGGAGGCTCCGTTTGTTGGCCAAATACTAAGATAATAGACTTTCCATATAAACACACCCAAATGAGTGACAACTGGATAATAATCTTTTTCGATCTCTAATAGCAGACATTGATCGGACACTTTCCATGTGACCACTCTCAGCCAAAGGATCCAAATTTGTTGAGGCCAAAATACTAGAGTACTCAACTACAAGGATTACCGACTACCGACTCCGGACAAGAGACTCCGATCAGCACACGGTGACCTATCTAAGAAAGAAAAGCCCGAAGACGACAGTAAGATAGAGCCATGATAGAAAAGCCCGAAGATAATAAGATAGAGCCATGATAGGTTTAGTTTTGTTTTGTATGGTAATACTGTCCACAGCGTACGTGAGGCCATTGTTGTGCACTCGTCGTCTTTGTATAACAAACAAGTATCCTCTCCCTTTGGTAATCGTTTTTCATTGAAGCGTACATGACCCGGAAGCTTGATGTCTCATCTCAGGATTGTGCCTTGCAACGACATGCAACTATGCTTAGGACAGGGAATGTTCAGGCATCGGTTTGTGCCAACCCTGAGGACAGTCTAAAACAAGTCATTCCAGACATAAATAGTGTGCGTCCTGTATGTAGAGTATATTCTAATACCCAATTCAACACCGGTACTCGATACACCAGATTGTATTCTGCACTCGCCGAAAATAATACAAGTAGCAATTGGATGGAGTTTTTAATTGATCTTATCATGTTTTGCCGACTATGATCATCCTTCACAAAAAGCAGAGTGGCATAGAAATCAAATATCGGTCTAAAACACCGACAAAAATCAATAGACTTGGAATCATTCGTTCAAGAGTAGCCAGGCTATAGCGCTAGCAGAGCACGCTATCCAAATCTCAAGGGCAGAGCACAGCAGACACAGAGGATCGGAGGAAGGACTCGGCCCCAACCCCAAAAGCAAAGCAGACAGAGGACGCACGGATGGGATGCTTCGGCGCCATGCTATCTGCATCTCACTGCTCGTCTCTATCCTCTAGTAAGGTGCACGTGCGGCACGCACGTGTTTAAAATCAAAAGATTACTAAAATTATTTCTTGAAAATTGAAATATATTATAATTATCATCATATGTACATAATACTATAATAGTATGAATGAAAATGCCTCATTGCCATGCCTCTATAAATCCACCCTAGAACTAATACAAGGAACCTACAAATGATATATTTCTCATTCCCGAGCAATGCAAATCAAACAACAACCTCCTTTGAATCCCTAAGGTGATTACCTGGTGCTTCAAAACATAATCAGAGTGTTCTTACATCGGAACAAAATCTACGCCTTGTGTAATCAGGAATGTTGTATAATCTCTCAACTCAAAAACCCAACTTAAATAAACCAGAAGGAATGAGCGCATTGACCTGAAAAAATACATATAAAGCATTCTTTAGAGAGATAATAAGGGAACCACAACAACAAAAGCAAGATGAGCATAGGGTTGATCCTTAGTGAGGCATAATTTGAAGCCTAATACATCAGATAGCCATGCTTTCATGGCAGAAGGAAGCACTGGTGGTAACAATGTACAAATGAGCAAATCAATTGATTGGTGTATAATCTGCTCAATAGAGAAAGGAATGTAAATACTCAAAAGCAAATACCAGTCCAAAAATGAAGAGTTAAGAATTGAATTGGAAAAATAATGGCATAGGAAATACACACCTCAACGCAAACATAAACAATATATGTACCTCAATCTCCACATCTGTATGTCATAGGTTGACAATATGATAAAACTAAAAGGTACAATAGTGGAATGTAAAGTGTGTCAAAATTTGTGTTAGTACCTGGTCGCAGTGAGATGAGCCTTCGAATACAGGTCTAGCCAGTCACGTCCTGCCAAACTTAGAACAATAGTTTTTGAACATGCATTCTAGATAGAACCTTGGATACATACAACAACACATTTTAGAGTATCTTAGGAGGTAATTTACTAAACAAGGTCAACACATTAGGCCTAATTATCAAAGGTATGGTTATCATGAGAACCCAAAGCCTGCAAAATAGTTATCGCGGGCAACACAACTTAAAGTGAAATTTAGACAAGAAAATATGATAATAAAAGAAATATATATATACTGCCCATCAGTCAAGCATGGCTCTATGTACATCAGTCAAGCGTGCTAATGTGTCTATGTACATCATCTCAAATGGCAGCACCTCAACATAAAAAAAATAGAGGGCAAGCATAAAGAAGAAAAAAGGATTACAATTATGTACGTACCTGCCATTCAATACAAGGAGCCTTTCAGCGTTTCAGTTTTTACACTCATGAGTTTTGTTTCTCACTCATCATGAACACGGAACATCAATGCATTGCCTGATTAATCAATAGAAAAAGGGAACAAGCGAGCATAGAAAATAATTAGCTTGCCACCATGACATCGACGTTTGATTCAGATGGACAAATTGATAGTTCTAAATCTGAGAGATGAACAAATTGACTGACACATAAGCAATGTAAATAAATCTATTCAGACCAGTTCAATATCATTTTCAAAAGAAGCATGATTGCTCTGGCTATTGACAAGCCATACTAATCTGATAGTAAGCAAACATGTATGTTCTTAAGCCTTGCGTATAAAGCTTCAGGGCATAGCTCTAAAACATGCTAAAATATTATGCCTTTGAGGCTACAGGGACCTAGTGCTAAACCACACTTAAATCTAAATCATATGAAAAGAATCTATGCAGATGAATTATAAGTACTAATAGCAATATTGGAAGCGAGCCAATAAATGTTCATCGAAATATTTCAGGAAAAATGGTTAAATTGTTTGCACCTGATCGGCTTCAAGCCACTTGCAACACGTTAATGATAAGCAAGCACCTAAAAAAACTATAGGAAAGCACCTACAAAAAATGCATAAGATCATATATACATATATATTAAGTACACATGAATGGCAAAAGAAATACACACACAACATATTACAGAGAGCACTGAAAGGGCAAGGAAGAGTAACCTTGCTAACAAATTGCTAATAAGAACTTGATTAAATAGAAGTGGTATCAACCGTGCTTTGCAACACCTACTAATTTGTAACTACAAATCGCCTGCAAGGGGGTTAGTATACTGCAATAAGTAGAACAAACAAACTTCAATTCTGCAAGTAAAATCTGAAAGAAGTGCCCCTTCTTCTTTCTTTGAAGCAACACTTTGGTGTTCATCTAAATTTTTAATCATTGTTTCCTACTCCTTTGAAGAATAAAAGCAGTACAAAAGGCAAAAATGTAACTCACAAGTTACAGAATTAAGCCCCAGACTATACGTACGACAAGAAAATTGTAACATAGAAGCATCTGCAAGAGGAAAGAAAAAACACTCACCATCAAAAATCAAAAGTACAGATGAGACTCCAGGATGACGACCGAGGAAGGGCATGAGCAACAGGAAGCAGATGTTGGATTGGATGAGCATGCAGCGGCACCCGCTGAAAAGCTAGTCCTGCTCCACCAGATCTGAAGCAGAAGACAAGTGGGGAGAAAAAATGAATCCAACGTTGATCCCAAATTATTTTACTGCTACAAATAACTCCACAATAAACCTGACACAGGTTCGTGCATGAGTAAAGTTTAATTATTTTAGACTACGGCCTTGTTTAGTTCGCAAAACTTTTCAAACTTTGGTGCATTGGGAAGCGTGTGCCAAAGTTTGAAAAGTAAGTTGAAGGGGGTGTTTAGTTGAAAGTTGCATTGGAAAGCGTAAAAGTAGAGAGGGGGCATGTTTTCCAATACGTTACTTTTGTAACTTTTCAAATTAGTTGAAGGAGATGTTTAGTTGAAAAGTTGTAACTTTTCAAAAAAGTTGGAGAAGTTTGGGGAACTAAACAAGGCCTACAACTACACAGGTTCTCTGTAGCCAACTTCTGCTTTGACTTTGCAGTATCTTCTCTTCAACTGAACACTTTGTAATGAGTTGGTAAACAACGACTGGTCGGGTCTGTCCAATCCGATGCGCTCTGGACTGTGCTTGCAAGTCCATAAATGGGTTGAAGTCAGGATGTGAAAACAGAGAACCAATAATTAGTGCACAAACCTATACTCTTGCAGAACACATGATAAAAGTTACTCACCATATATGATCACTCTATCAGCACCAGGCTGCCAAAACTGAGTAAACATTGTTACACTATGGAGCATAATAGTTTGGCTAATCGATGGTATAAAAATTACCAAACAGGACTATATTCAAGTTAAAGAAGGAAATAGTATGGACAGAGTATTAGAATACATACAAGGTCAACACCAAGGCCACCAGCACGAGTTGACATCAAGAAAATAAATGTTTCACTTTCAGCTCTGTAGTATTCTTTTATGCTTTCCTGTCTTGCTGACAGTGACGTCTACCCATCAATTCTGCCAAATGCCAACAAAAATGGAGTGGACCAAATGAAATTAGTACAGGTATCCAGGTTATAACATACCCAAATGCTGTGAACATTGAAATTACAGGAACAGCTTGTTGGTACAATCAAAGTTGTCATCCAAGAACAGATGAGATGTAAAGTTTTTTTCCCACGGCGAGGCGAAAGATGATGTAAAGCTGATCAAATAACATACGTGCATATTTGTACCCCAGATAATAAAGAAAATCCTCAAGAATATCAAGCATCATGGTCATTTGCGAGAAGATCAGCACACGACTGCCTCGTTCTTTCAGTCTTGGAAGCAACTGCACATCAGCAAATTTTTAGAACTATAATTTCCATTAAGTTGAAAATTTAGTGTGTGATCAGATAGGGTGCAACAGAAGGGAACCTTATGAAGCAATTGAAGCTTCCCTGATGCAGCAACAAGTGAATGGAAAACATCTTCTGCTTGTTGTTTAGTTTTCAGTCCTTGAAATAGAAACTGAAAACAAACAAGGTTCAAAAATTAGTTTATTAATCATCATGGCAATTTACAAAGCAAACAGCACATCTATTCCAAAGGAGTCCTCTGTAATGCATAAATCATAACAGTAATAAGTGATTTATACTATACTCCTCCAAAAGGATATACTAAAGTAGCACCTTGCAACACATATATCCTGTTAATATCACCTCACAAATCATTATCAAAATAGATGCCACCACTGAGAAACTTCCCAAAAACCAAATAAAATAAAAAAATGAGAAGGTACTATATCAAGTGAAAAAATATACACAAATGGTTAGTGTTTCAACTAAGATGAAAGGAACACCTACTGGGTGATTGCAGCATTTTCTTAGTTGCAAAAGTATGTTGTTCAGAGCAAGCTTCTTGCCTGCACAAGAATATGCAATTAGCTTAGATGTAAAACGTGAGTTAGCAAGAACATTGTGCACAAGCTTAATAATAAATGTTGCAGCTCTCCTTACACACTGCTCGCACAGAATACTCAGAAGCGAACAAGTGGCTGCCTGAGTTGGAGGCATTGAATGAAAAGAAAGAACAGGGCTGGGCAGTTGTTTGAGAGCCACAGCCGATCTTGAATAGTGTTGGATGTAGAAGTGTCAAAGCGTGTGCCTATTTAATTTAGGCGCAACATAGAAAGCAACCGGGAGAGCTAGCGATCCGTACCTGCTGCCGGTCTCGGCTCGCGTCGCGGTGGCGGCCATGCCGGTTGCCATCCGTCCGTCGGCGTCGCTCACATCTCCCGGGCATTCGCTCGCTCGCGCATGGCGCATGTGGTGGGACGAGCGCACGACCCCAACCCAGCGGCGACGGCCGACCGCTAGTGGTTGGCTGTCTGCCTGGCGGTCGCGTCACGGATGCTGCACAACCGTGATGAGAAGACGTAAGAAGACCGGGGCATTTTCATTATCAAGTGTTGCATTTCTATATTCTTAGCACTATAGACTATGACATGTGGGCCCGCCGTGTTGGTGGAAGCCGAGCCAGGATAAGAGCCTGTGCCGTGTAAGCGAAGAACGATTCCAGAACTGAAACACTTGAGTAAATCGTTCGGGAGCCAGGGTACTCTGCCCTCTCTCGTGTGTGCCAAATTCGATCTGTTTGGTGTTACTCACGTCGACGGCGATCGCCGGCGGCAACGGGTGTATCAAGTGGTATCAGATTCAGCGATTCCTTGGCGGGGTGCTGGGCTTGAGTTCGTCGGTTATCTTCGCACAATCCGTCGGTCGAATCAGGCTAAACGGGGTTGGTTGGGCTCGATTTGTTTCTCTGCCGCGCAGAACCGGCGAGAAACGAATTCCCTTAATTCCAATCCACAGCTGGTTCGATTTGCGGCGCGAGATACCGGTGGAGTTCAGCCAGAGTTCGGATCCCCAATTTCTGGCGGCGCGGCGTCGAGTTCTTCCGGAGGCGAGTCGACGGGTTCTCTTCTTCTTCTTCTTCTTCTCTGGTTGGAGGTGATCTTCCGCTACCGACATTGGGTGCGGGAATATCAGATCGGGCGCGGCGATGAACACTTCTTCGCCTGCTCGAGGACCGGGTGAGTGACTGCTGTATTCCTTCGGCTTTGGCGACTAGGTCGGGCCTCGTTTCGTGGAATCGAGGTAGTATCAAATCGACTCTTAGTTTGCTTAGCTTGAGGTGTGGTCACCACGGCTCCTCCTAAGCCGTCGGTTCAGACGCAGTTTGTGTTGGGAAGGATGGATGAACAGGCTAGGCGTGATGATAGTAGATGGGAGGAGATTATGGAGAATTTAGACATCTTATTTGCTCAGGTTGGTCAGATTGAAAACCATCAGCACAGGATGGAGGCAAGATATGATTTATCCACCACACTCATGGAGCAGATGCTCAAGGATCAGCAAGTCATGGCGAAGCAGCTTGAGGTCACAGGGCAAGCAGTGGCTAAGTTGACCAGTGAGAAGAGGGCTACAGGCATGGAAGATCCACCCAGTCCAACTTCTTCTGAGAGCACTTTGGCTGAACCTTTCAATCCACCCAGACAAAGGCCTGTAGGAACATCTCGACAGCATAGACAAGCACATCAGAGAACTGGTGCACCACAGTTTGACAAGGAGAGGGGTCATTCTTATATGCCCAAGCTAAACTTTCCAATGTTTGATGGGAAGAACCCTTGTGTTTGGAGAGATCAATGTGAACACTTCTTCAAGATATTCGATGTGCCAGAGAGTATGTGGGCATCTACTGCAGCAATTCACATGGATGGCAGAGCAGGAACCTGGATGCATGTTTACAAAGTTAAGCAGGGTCTCAGTGCTTGGGAACCATTCATTAAAGCAGTGGAGGCCAAATTTGGGGACAATGACTATAGAGAAGCCATGACACAGTTGTTGGAACTGCATCAAAATGACACTTTACAGCAGTATATTACTACATTTGAAGATCTGCAGTATACACTCTTCATGCATAATAGTAGCCTGGATGACATGTTCTTTATCACTCAATTCATTAAAGGCCTGAAAGCAGAGGTGGGCAATGTGGTTCAAGCTCAGATGCCAGACAAGATGGAAACTGCAATTCTCTTGGCCAAGACACAGCAACAAGTTCTGGACAGGAACAAGAGCAAATGGAATAGGGCTTTCAGCAACACAAGTCCATCCAATCTACAAGTAAAGGTAACAACAAACCTCCTCAACATAATAGTAATTTGTGGAAAGAAAGGCAATTGAGGGATTTCAGGAAGGCCAATGGATTATGTTTCTACTGTGCTGCTCCATATGACATAAATCACAAAGAAGTCTGCCCAAAAAGACCCAATGCTCAGATCAATGCCCTAGCAGTGAACACATTGGACACTGAATTGACAGAAGAAGTGTTAAATCAATTGGCAGTAGAAGATGCCTTGGCTGAGAAATTCTATCAGTTATCCTTGAATGCCATTTCAGGTACTGACAATGGTGAAGCTATGAAAGTGAGAGCATTGGTGAGAAATAAGGTGATGCTTATTTTAGTGGATAGTGGGAGCTCACACAGTTTCATAAGTCAAGATTTCCTCAGTAAAGTGGGAGTTACAACCTTGCCAACAACTCCCCACCAGGTTTCTTTAGCTAATGGAGACACCATAGTGACTGACAAGTGGGTTCCTCAGATGGAATGGTGGACTAATGGTCACACAATGAAGACAGACATGAAAGTGTTGGAAATGGAAGCTTATGATGCAATCTTAGGGTATGATTGGCTTAAGACTCATAGCCCTATGAACTGTCACTGGGAAAACAAGACATTGCAATTCCACCATCAAGGCAAGATGGTCACTGTTCAAGGTGTTTGTCCAGTGAAGCAGCAACCTATGGCAATGTCACCTGAAGAAATGCTTAAGTGGTCAAGAGGCAATGATATTTGGGCACTAGCTGTTGTGGAATCAACTGAATCAGTAGAAAAACAACAAGAATAGCTTGATGTTCAGAAGATATTGGAAGAGTTCAAAGATATGTTCCAAGATCCAAAAATATTACCACCACCCAGATTCTATGATCATCAAATTCCCCTGCTACCTGGGGCATGCCCTATCAATTCTAAGCCATACAGATATCCACCACACCACAAAAATAAAATTGAGAGGCAAGTTAAGGAGTTGCTTACTGTAGGCCTAATAACACCAAGCACCAGCCCTTTTGCAAGCCCAGTGTTACTTGTGCTCAAGAAAGATGGAAGCTGGAGATTTTGTGTGGATTATAGAAAACTGAATGACATCACAATCAAGAACAGATTTCCCATGCCCTTGATAGATGAAATACTTGATGAGCTCGCTGACACTCAGTACTTCACCAAGTTGGATATGCGGTTTGGCTACCATCAGGTGCGCATGAAAGAGGAGGATGAATTTAAAACCGCATTCAAGACCCATCAAGGTCACTACCAGTTTAAGGTAATGCCATTTGGCCTCACCAATGCACCTGCTACTTTCCAATACATCATGAGTGACATCTTAGCACCATTCTTGAGGAAATTTGTGATGGTTTTTCTGGATGACATACTGATATATAGCCCTTCTCTGGAGTCTCATTTGCATCACCTCACACTAGTGTTGGAACAGTTAAGAAATCACAGTTTATACATGAAACAGAGCAAGTGTTCCTTTGCACAGCAACAGTTAGACTATCTGGGACATGTGATTTCAGTGCATGGGGTGGCGACAGACCCTACTAAAACAGCAGCAATGTTACAGTGGCCTACACCAAAGACAGTAACTGAGCTAAGGGGTTGCCTAGGCCTCACACGGTATTATAGGAAGTTTGTGAGGAATTATGGGGTAATAGCAAAGCCATTAACTCAGCTGTTAAGAAAAAAGCAATTTGGTTGGAATGACCAAGCATAACAAGCTTTTGAAGTTCTCAAGCGTGCCATGGCTAGTACACCAGTGTTGGCATTACCCAATTTTAGTGAAACATTTATAATTGAGACAGATGCTTGTGATGTGGGAATAGGAGCAGTATTGATGCAAAAAGATCAACCAGTTGCTTATCTTAGTAAGGCGCTGTCAGATCAACATAAGTCCCTGTCAATCTATGAGAAGGAATTTCTAGCATTGATCATGGCAGTAGATAAGTGGAGACAATATTTATATGGGCAAGAATTCATTATTCGGACTGATCATAAGAGTCTGGCTTATCTCACTGAGCAGAATTTGCACTCTGAGATGCAACGGAAGGCAATGACCAGGTTAATGGGACTTCGGTTCAAGATTGTCTATAGAAAAAGGAAAGGAGAATGTAGCCACTGATGCACTGTCAAGGATGAGCCATATGTATGCTATTCAATCAGTATCTACCTGTCAACCTATGTGGATTCAGGAACTTCTCAATGCTTATGCCACTGATGTGAAAGCTCAACAACTGCTTGCCCAGTTAGCTGTTCACAGTCCTAGTGAACAAGGTTATACATTGGACCAAGGTATCATCAGATTCAAAGGAAAAATATGGGTGGCTCACAAATCAGCTCTGCAAACAAAACTTGTTCATGCTTTTCATTCAACTGCTGTGGGCGGACACTCTGGGGTGCAGAACACTTACCACAGGATTAAGAGGCTTTTTTATTGGAAGGGCATGAAATCTGCAGTAGAGGATTATGTGAAGCAGTGCAATATCTGTCAACAGGCAAAACACAGTAACCAATTACCATCTGGGTTACTGCAACCATTACCAATACCTGAAGGGACATGGCAAGATATTTCTATGGATTTTATTGAGGGGATTCCTAAATCTGAAGGCTATAGTGTCATTCTAGTGGTAGTGGACAGATTCACCAAGTACAGCCACTTCATGCCAATCAAACATCCCTTTTCAGCCTAGGATATTGCAAAGATCATCTATGATAATGTGATCAAACTTCACAGCTTCCCAAAGTCCATAGTATCTGATAGAGACAAAGTCTTCACTAGTAATTTTTGGAAGGAATTATTCAAAATGATGGGCACACAATTGGTTTTGAGCTCAGCATACCATCCACAGACTGATGGCCAGACTAAATGTGTGAACCAGTGCCTTGAAATGTATCTACGGTGTGCTGTCTATGACACTCCAAAGCAATGGAAAATGTGGCTTGCTCAGGCTGAATTCTGGTACAATACTGCCTTCCACTCATCTCTTGGCTGTTCTCCCTTCTATGCTCTGTATGGTTATGAACCCAATATGAACTTGACACCATCAGTCTCCAATGATACTTCTGTGACAGTAGCAGATTTTGTTCAAGCATTACATGCTCATTCAGTGGTGTTGAAGGAACACTTAACCAGGGCTCAACACAAGATGAAACAATCAGCTGATAAGAAAAGGAAACATCTGGAATTTCAAGTGGGGGAAATGGTCCTGCTTAAACTCCAACCTTATGCTCAATCCTCACTGGTGAATAGGCCATTCCCAAAATTGGCATTCAAATACTTTGGTCCTTACAAGGTGGTGGAAAGAATTGGTCTAGCTGCATACAAGCTTGAGTTACCAGATGATTCGCTCATTCACCCAGTGTTTCACATCTCCCAACTGAAACCTTACTTGCCTAACTATACTCCTGTATATGCTGAGTTGCCAACAGTTGCAGAGCTCGATAAAGGGGACCTGCTACCTGACAAGGTGCTACAACGGCGGCTGGTGAAGAAGGGAGGTCGAGCAATCCCTCAGGTGTTGATCCAGTGGAAGAATCTGCCTCCACATGCTGCTACCTGGGAAGATTGGCATGTTCTGCAAACCAGATTTCCAGGTGCTCTTACTGGAGGACCAGCAAGCTCTCAAGGGGGGGAAGATGTCACGGATGCTGCACAACTGTGACGAGAAGACGTAAGAAGACCGGGCGTTTTCATTATCAAGTGTTGCATTTCTATATTCTTAGCACTATAGACTATGACATGTGGGCCCGCCGTGTTGGTGGAAGCCGAGCCAGGATAAGAGCCTGTGCCGTGTAAGCGAAGAATGATTCCAGAACTGAAACACTTGAGTAAATCGTTCGGGAGCCAGGGTACTCTGCCCTCTCTCGTGTGTGCCAAATTCGATCTGTTTGGTGTTACTCACGTCGACGGCGATCGCCGGCGGCAACGGGTGTATCATCGCGTTGCGTGTCCCCGGTCGCGCCGTCGCCGCCGGTTTCCCCGGAGATTGGGGGCAGGGCGTCGTCCGGATGCGGCGGTGCGCGGCTCTATGGGCGCTGGGCGGGGCGGCCTTCGCGGCTACTGGGCTGCGGCCGCGGACAGCTTAGCGCCGAAGGAGGAGGGCCTGACGGCGACCGCTGTAGCGGCGGAGGCGGGGGTGGCGTCCATCGCGGGCACGGGACCTCGGAAGGTTTGGCACACGCGGGCATACTTCTGCTCGGTTCTGGTGAGATGCGATGAGGGGGCGCCCGTGCGAGGAAGGGAAGGCGAGGAGGAAGGGGATCCACGAGCGAAATTGACGTGGGCGGGTCGAGGGTGGGTACAGGAGGGGCCTCCGCAGTGCCCCCGCCACCATCTCCACCACGGACAACCCTCCCCTCGCCCCCGTCGCCGGCAGCATCAGCGGCGACGAGACCGTCACGTTATCCATCTCCTCCCCCCTCCCCTCGAACTCCTCTTCTTCTTCTTCCTCCTCCTCCTCCTCTTCCTCTTCCTCCTCTCCTCCACGGGCGTGATCCGCGGATCCAACCTTTCCATCACGACGGGTAGGTGGGGTGCGGTGGCGGAGGAGACGCGGAGAAAGAGATGAGAGGTGCGGCGAGAGGAAGGGCAGAAGGGGTGCGGGATTGACGGGTACGGCGGGCGGGTGGGGTTGGGGGGAGGGGGATTCACAGCGAAAAAAGATGGAAGCGAAGGAGCTGGCGATTTTTGCGGGCAGGATTGGCAGTGGGTACGCGAAAATCTCCGGTGAGAAAATTTTTGCCAAAACGTGAAGAGGTATTTTACAAACACCTTTTTTGATAACATGACATCAAGTTTTTGAAATCTCAAGCTACACGGTGGGCCCTCTGTGAGGGGTACTGGTTATTATAAGTTGGGTAAAAGTTACCAATTCTTTTGGATCCTTATTGTATAGATATCAAAAAATATAGGGAAAAGTCCATATTTTAACCTTCAACAACTACGTCTGTCCGATTTTAGTCCTTAATTTGCAAAACCAGATAAGCAACGTCATACAACTATCGAAACCAGACATTTTACACCCTCCTGCCAGTTCCAGCCTGGTTTTAGACCACGTCACCTGTCTGATGTGGCAAACCTTGTCCAGTCAGCATAATGGGCCTCTCGATCATCTTTGTCTGATGCCTAGGGACACGGCAGCGACGGCGCATCGGGTGCCAGGCGCCGCGGTGGCGGCCGGCGACGAGCCCTGCCATGCCAATCTGTTGACGTGGATGTCGTGCTCTTGATGTTCCAATTAACACTTAAGTCAGCAATTGATTGGAAAATTTAGTTCATGAGTGAGAGATACAACCGTTGAGCATCTACTTGCAGACCAACAAGCTGCAGCTTCACGGCCACGACGGTGCCGTTGTCGAGTACGGCCTTGTATACCCTTCCCTCACCCGCTCTTGAGTATTTCCATGGACGTGTGCAGTAGCTCCTCAAGCTCGACCTACCTGTGTCGGATGTTTGGACCCGGCAGTCCACACAGGGTAGCCCTACGTGGTTGATTTGATGAGGGACAGATCGAGGATCAGAAGTCGATGGTAACACAAGACGCAAGGATTGAACAGGTTCGGGCCGTCGAGATGACGTAATACCCTACGTCCTGTGTTGGGGCGATTGTATTGCTGTGTATGAAGTTCCTGAAGGATCTCCGTAGTTGGGTTCTGTCCTAGGTTGGATGATTGCGTGGGTTGTAGATGTTGTGTATGTTGTGTATGATCGTGTTCTGGAGGGGGGTCTCAAGGCGCCTTATATGGTCCGGCTGCCTTGAGTTACAAGTCGGCTAGAGATCGTAACCTACCCGAAATACAAGGATTCGATCCTATAACGATTACAGATATCTTTCCCTATAATTCCGGCTAGCTTATCTTGATCTCCGAGCTTCTTGCGGGATACGCCGTCTTCTTTCCTTGCCGCGCGCGCCGTCGCGCCCATCCGGTTCACCCGACTGGTGGGCCTCCCGACTGGTGGGCCACCCAGTCTGACAAACCAGCCCAGTTGCACTCGGATTGGGCCGCCCCTTGCTGGTTGGGCCAATCCGCCTGCTGGGTACCCCTGGGGGTCTACCCCCGACAAGCCCCCGAGTAGTACGTGGTTGAGGGACAAGTCGGCGAGGTCGTGCTGTCTGATGAGCGTCGAGCCCGCTGCAGTTGGAAGCGAAACCGCGTGATACTGGAGAGAAAAGAGCCATTTCCCAACGGATGCGCCGCGAGGTGCGTCCGTTGGCCGTAGCCCCCGAGCCTTGAAGCGATTCCGAAGGAATCGGTCCAAGGGTTAGTAGCCTTCTTTTGAGGTCGTCAGACAATCAACGGATGCGCCGCGAGGTGCGTCCGTTGGCCGTAGCCCCCGAGCCTTGAAGCGATTCCGTAGGAATCGGTCCAAGGGTTAGTCAAGGAGCATCTGGCTAAATCATCCGACGTTAATTTCGGCGCCCAGCCCCCGAGCGTGAGGGCCAGCGGAGTCCTGCGAGACACGCCGAGTGGTCGTCCCGGCGCCAAGCGTGAGGGCTGAGCACGCCGATTGAGTCAAGTACTCAACAAAATACTGGCCTTAATTAGTAGCTTCATGCACTTCAACGAATGGTAAAGAAGAGCTCCCAACAGTGGAGTGCAGGCGCCACTAAAGTCGGTGTTCGGCTGAAAGAAGAAATGAGCACTTCCCCTCAGTAACTTGACAAATAGAAATCCAAACTTTTACCATCTTGGAAACACACTGTAAGAGGAACTAATGAGATAATATAGTCCTACTGTTCTACCTTCTAATGCAGGTAACAGTTAACATCGTATAGTAGGTATGTAATCCTGAAGGACTCAGTTGCCATCAAATACTAAATATAAAATGACGAAGGGTTGCCATAAAACAGTCGAAGTTGACCTTCACACTGTCTTTCATAGTTTGATAAACAAACAGTCCATGGGACATGCTAAAAATAGTATGTTTAAAATCTTTAAAAATATATATACTGAATAAAAGAAAAAGAGCATAATTTAGAACATTTGCTTACAGTTCAAATTTGGCACCCAGATTCTTTTAAGAGGAAAATTCATTCTGATTTAATTAATCATAGTGCTGATTGAGTCATATAATATAATATTTAGTTATTTATTCTTGGGGTGTCCTAAAGGTTTGCCTGGACCAGGAGAGACCATCTCACCATCCTACACAGTATTGGAATACTATTGTTGTTTAGTAACATGATGGCATCGTATACAATAATATCATCTATCTAAGGCACCAAAAAAGGGAAGAACAGATCATGAGGCATATATGACCATGTCTTCTAACTAGTTGGCCAAGCAAAACAAAATATCTAACCATCCATATTAACTCCGGAAAAGAAAAGAAAAAAAATGAAATATGAAGCATCAGGGCAATATACATTTGCGTGGTGATCCAATAAAATCTTCACAGTCTTATCCTGCTCATTGTTAGCAGCCTGAAAGAGTGCTGTCCCATGGCCAAAGTCTATATCCACAGGTATTCCTTTTGAAAGCAGAAACTTCGTTACCTTAGTACTTCCTGTGAGTGAGATGAGTTCACAAATCATAAGTTATGAGCAAACGAATAAACAGCATACATAATAAAGACAAGAAATAATGACCAAGTTGCAGCAATATAAGAAGCATTGTAAGGAGCCGAATCGTCACTTTTGGCCAAGGATGTATCAAAAGCAAACAAGTAATTATATTTGCCACATGAAGAATGACACAGGTAGACTTCTAGTTGAAAGTACTACTATCACAACATAATGACAACATATTTGGTAACTAATACAAAAGATACGTTGTTTGTGCATTTGTGGCAGAAGAGTAACCAGTGCACGCAGCATGGTGTAGAACTGTGCGTCCTTTATCATCTGCTTTCATTAGATCACCACCGCGATCAAGAAGATACTTCACAGTAGAAACATCACCAGACTGAGCAGCGGTCATAAATGGTGTCACACCTGCCATGAAAAGAAACAGTTCAAAGATCTCATACACCAAGCACCAACGGTAGTCATAGATGGCAACTGCCAATTTGGAGAGTGGGGATTGGGGAAGACTTAGGGAAGGACCTTCAGCTGCAGTCATATTTGCATTGCCCCCAAGTTCCTCCACCAAGTACTTGCAGACCTCCAGATGGCCCGCGCACGCTGCACAGTGCAGCACCCCCACGCCACCCTTTTGTAGAGAAAAGACTGCAGCTCGGTCGCCCTTTCCTTTGCCAAGGCTCTCTACAATGCCTTCCTCCCAAAGCAAACATCAAAACATCATCACACTGAGGAAGCGAACAACCAACATGTGCAACACAAAATATATAGCAAACAAGGACCTTATTAAGTGATGAAGGGAGCAGCAGAAGCGAAATGCAACAAACAGAGGACTTTCCGTGACACACCTTGAAATCACTATGTAACAGAATAAGTTGGACATGACTTTCCGTGGCACACCTTGCAATCACTATGTAACAGAATAAGTTGGACATCTACACCGCTAATCCTAAGTGCCTATGAGGCCGAGCAGGCCCCGAACACATGATCGAATCAGTTGAGACATACACAGCATCACCAAAAAACTGATAAATTCCAAAGCTATGATGACAAAGATGCATGCTGTGTGGCATCCCTCCCAACATCAAAGATTTATGACCCAAAAAAAATTCCTATGAGGTGATATTATCAGGAGTACATTTACATGGACCCCAAACACAGCATAAAGCGTCACTTGCTTCTCGGACCAAGGGCCTGTTTAGTTTGGGGTGGAAAGTTTGCGAAATTTACTGTAGCAATTTTAAACCGAAGATTAGGAGGACTAAATATGATCTAATTATAAAACTAATTACACGGATGGACGCGAAATCGCGAGACAAATCTATTAAGCCTAATTAATCCATCGTTAGAGATTGTTTACGGTAGCACGACGTTGTCTAATTATGGCCTAATTAGACTCATTAGATTCGTCTCGCGAAGAATCCACGTTTAATACCCTTAATTAGTGTCCTAACATTTGATGTGACGGATGAATAGTGAAAAGTTTGTGCAACTAAACACGGCCCAAATCAAATTAGGGGGTTAATTATTAATCTAAGCACAGGAGCATGCAAAAAGGTAAGTGCTAAACATCAATATTATTATTCTAGAACCAAATTAAATTTGGGGGGTGCTAATTAATGCAAGGCCTAAACGTATTAAGGAGGGGATCACTTCATCGATTGATACGGATTGCGGAGAAGAGAAATGGAATTCAGTTCACCTTTGAGCCGGCCGAGGTCGCCCTCCAAGGCAGCCAAGATGGCCTCATCCTCCCCTGCACACACATACACACCAGAGGCAGGGAAATCCCCATCAGAAACGCAAATGCATCCTGGTTTTCTCTACACGCGCGCGCGGGGGGGCGCAGGGGCGCCCGCAGGAGCAGAGCAAGAGAGGGGCTGGGCGTTAGGGCGTACTGGAGCCGTTGCCGGAGGTGCGGCGGTAGATGAAGGGCGCCGCCATGTCCCGCCTCGCCTCGTCCCGACGCGACGATTTCTCACTCCCCCGCCCCCCTCTCTCTGCCCCGTCCCGTGAAGAGGAAGAAGGAAGCTTCCAGAGGAAGGAGAACTGGAGAAGGCCAGAGAAGGGAGCGCACGCCGCGCCGCGGTGGGGGAATTTCTGGGGTTTTGCCTGCTTTGCTTCGCGCTGGCTCAGCCGGGTGGAGGTGGACGCGGTGTTGGTGCACCGGCCGCGGCGGCAGTCACTTCGCGTGGGAGCAGCTGGGTTCACCAACACCCGGTGCACCGAAGCCTCTGAGCGCCGTCGGCCTCGGTAGATTTTGCTCGACGACGCCGCTGCATCTGCCCAACACCCGATGACACAGTGGCCCACTCCCGATGACACGTAGTATTGGGCTGCTTTTTTCTTGTACGGTCTAGCCCATTGCAGCCCACTACTGTGAAGCAGATAAACCTTGCCCGTCGCCACCGCACACCACACCGGCAGGACCGGACAACCGGCGGCCGCTGGAGACGGACAGTTTCTCCCCTGATTTCTCCCTGCCCCGGATCCTACCCAGGGTACACAGATTCTTCTTCTCGTGATTGCAAATCGTTTTCTTTATCGAATCCGATCCGACTCGACTGCTAATTCCGATTCTAAGTCTAACGCCTGATGAGATGCGGCAGCAGGATAAAGTCAAAGACCCTCTGTGCGAGATTGGTCCGCCAACACACGGGAGGGTTGGATTAGATCCTCCGTCGCGGCAGTCGAGATGTCTCATAAGCGCCGGGGAGACGACGGTCTAGACCAACGCGCCGCCGGTGGTGACAAGAGGCGGCGGCGGCGTCGCAAGCACTTGTACCTCATGCTGGATGACTGGGACAAGGGCTTCAGCATCCACAAGATCGACGCCGACGCCTTCGACTCCGACTCCAACGATCAACGGAGTGGGCACCTCCCTGAGCCTCCCGCTCTGAGGCTAGAGCCACCAGTTGGCCTCATGCCCCACCCCGACACCGACATGTCCGTCGCCGCCCGCATACCCCACCCCCAGATCGACATGTCCTTCGCCGCCCTTGGCACCAAGATCTTCGCCTTGGCGAGCCAGAGCTGCGGCCTCGTCTACGACGCCGAGACGGCCGTGCTGTCCGTCGGCGCGCACGCCCCACCTCAGATGGCCTGCGGCTCCGGCATCTTCCTCGCCGTCGGCGAGGTGCTCTGCGCCCTGACGTACCGCCACTTCGACGGGGAGAACCCTTACTCGTTCCAAGCCATGTCGTGGGCGCCCACCGCCCCGGACGCCAGGCAGCAACCGACCGAGGGCTGGTCCTGGAAGACGCTGCCACCGCCGACGTTCAAACGCCACGTTCACTCCTACGCGCTGCACCCGGACGGACGCACCATCTTCATGACCTCCTCAGATGACAGGGCTCACATGGTCACCTACTCGTTCGACACCATGGATTCTGCCTGGAGGTTTCATGGCAAATGGGCCCTGCCGTTCAAGGGCCAGGGTCACTACGACAACGAGCTCGAGGCATGGGTTGGTCTTCACCAAGATGGTTACATCTGTTGCTGCCAACCTGTGTCCCCTAGCTTTCAGAGCACAGCTCCATGCTTCTATGTAGATTACAAGACGACCAAGGAGAAGATGTTCTCCAAGAGGCGCATGAGAGCCTCTCTCACCTATATGGGCCCAAGCAGATTCTGCCTCGTCGAGTGCGTGGCATCGAAGAAGGTGGACAAGCGGCTAACTTATGGAGATCATGATGGCTGTGTGATCCACCTCACCATACTTGGCCTCAAGTACAATCACACGGGAGAGCTGCAAACCACAGGAAACCGGTCATCGTCCGCGCTCGTAGTGTCTAGGCATAGACCTCACTTCAACCCTGCCGCATTCTGGATGTAGATCATCGAAGCTTTTTGCTTTGTTGCTGCAATATGAATCAATGAGAAATTTATTTGCTTGGGAATTGTGTGCTAGTTACTTGATCCATGAGTTCTTTTTTGTCGTATGAAACTTATTCATATGTTTTACTAATTGATCCTATTGCTGAAATGTATATTACCTAGGAAGATGCCTATGGTCCTGTGTTTTAACATTTTTTTTTGCGGGTATGTGTTTTAACATTTGAGATGGCCATACTCTTGCTTCTCTATTTTTTTAAGCACAATACTCTTGCTTCTGGAAAGCATGCGAATAAGATTTACACTAAAGTTAGTTCTGATATACATAAAAGAGCAGTATTAGGAGGTAACTCAACATGAGCTAGAGATGGCACCAGTAGCTTTGTGCAATGCCCTTATCTCTCTATTATTGTAGTTGATCTGGGAGCTCCCAACTGCTAACTCAATATTTCATAACTAACAGCGACGAGGGGGCTTTGCCGTAGCCTCCTTTGTCGAGTGCCCCACGGCAAAGGCTTTGCCGTGGGCCAAAGGCCCTTTGCCGACTGTCCCTGACACTCGGCAAAGGGAGGATCTCCCGTAGTGAAAGGAAAAGGAAAATAATTTCTTCACAAGCTTTCCAAAGGAAAACCAACGAACATCATATATAGGCAGCTGGTCGGAGAAGAAATGATAACACCCTAGAAAATTAAGATTATGCATGGGGGCTAACTGTTGTACCAAATTCCTGCAATCTTAATTCATCCCTATTCCTCTTTATTTTTAAAAAAAGTTGGTACCATTTTTAATCACAAAATTTCTGTCTAAGCAAATGTATGGGGGTTGTGAACCGCTTGCTGAAGAAATCGTGCATTATTTTTTGAGATAAGATATACTCTCTGGATAACCAAAGTTGTCTAGAGGATTTTCAGGTTGGGTA
>CM014272.1:68748818-68777502 GCA_004135705.1 Alloteropsis semialata | reverse complement strand
GGCGCCGGAGGAGGAGGGCCTGACGGCGACCGCTGTAGCGGCGGAGGCGGGGGTGGCGTCCATCGCGGGCACGGGACCTCGGAAGGTTTGGCACACGCGGGCATACTTCTGCTCGGTTCTGGTGAGATGCGATGAGGGGGCGCCCGTGCGAGGAAGGGAAGGCGAGGAGGAAGGGGATCCACGAGCGAAATTGACGTGGGCGGGTCGAGGGTGGGTACAGGAGGGGCCTCCGCAGTGCCCCCGCCACCATCTCCACCACGGACAACCCTCCCCTCGCCCCCGTCGCCGGCAGCATCAGCGGCGACGAGACCGTCACGTTATCCATCTCCTCCCCCCTCCCCTCGAACTCCTCTTCTTCTTCTTCCTCCTCCTCCTCCTCTTCCTCTTCCTCCTCTCCTCCACGGGCGTGATCCGCGGATCCAACCTTTCCATCACGACGGGTAGGTGGGGTGCGGTGGCGGAGGAGACGCGGAGAAAGAGATGAGAGGTGCGGCGAGAGGAAGGGCAGAAGGGGTGCGGGATTGACGGGTACGGCGGGCGGGTGGGGTTGGGGGGAGGGGGATTCACAGCGAAAAAAGATGGAAGCGAAGGAGCTGGCGATTTTTGCGGGCAGGATTGGCAGTGGGTACGCGAAAATCTCCGGTGAGAAAATTTTTGCCAAAACGTGAAGAGGTATTTTACAAACACCTTTTTTGATAACATGACATCAAGTTTTTGAAATCTCAAGCTACACGGTGGGCCCTCTGTGAGGGGTACTGGTTATTATAAGTTGGGTAAAAGTTACCAATTCTTTTGGATCCTTATTGTATAGATATCAAAAAATATAGGGAAAAGTCCATATTTTAACCTTCAACAACTACGTCTGTCCGATTTTAGTCCTTAATTTGCAAAACCAGATAAGCAACGTCATACAACTATCGAAACCAGACATTTTACACCCTCCTGCCAGTTCCAGCCTGGTTTTAGACCACGTCACCTGTCTGATGTGGCAAACCTTGTCCAGTCAGCATAATGGGCCTCTCGATCATCTTTGTCTGATGCCTAGGGACACGGCAGCGACGGCGCATCGGGTGCCAGGCGCCGCGGTGGCGGCCGGCGACGAGCCCTGCCATGCCAATCTGTTGACGTGGATGTCGTGCTCTTGATGTTCCAATTAACACTTAAGTCAGCAATTGATTGGAAAATTTAGTTCATGAGTGAGAGATACAACCGTTGAGCATCTACTTGCAGACCAGCAGGCTACAGCTTCACGGCCACGACGGTGCCGTTGTCGAGTACGGCCTTGTATACCCTTCCCTCACCCGCTCTTGAGTATTTCCATGGACGTGTGCAGTAGCTCCTCAAGCTCGACCTACCTGGGAGATCGAGGCGAGCGACCTGATGTAACATCCCGACCCCCCGGGTCCGGACCCGCTTACGTCTGGCAGCTTTCTAGGACCTCAAGAATTTCCCCACAGACCAACACATGTCTTTTCTGCACACTTTGTCCTCACTCATGCGCACCCGGGAAGAACTTCCCGGTCGGTCACCCATCGCTCCAGGCCAAACACGCTTAACCTCGGAGTTCTTTCGAGATGAGCTTCCGGAAAAGAAGTTGCAACTTATTGGTATGAGTATTCTATTAATCCTATTAAGCCTTGGGCCAGAATGTCACATCCTCCCCCTCTTAGAGGACCGACGTCCTCGTCGGTCAACCCCAAGCCAGGAACGTCCTCTCTTGGCCACGTCCGTGTGCCCAGTGCCAGCGCATATGCCATGCTGTGTGACCACTCCGGGCCCACACCAGCCATGCGCACCATGCGTGCGCAACTGTGACCCCACGCGCCCGTGAAACCGCGAGAGTCGGCTCTGATACCAATTGTAACGTCCCGACCCCCCGGGTCCAGGCCCGCTTACGCCTGGCAGCTTTCTAGGACCTCAAGAATTTCTCCACAGACCAACACATGTCTTTTCTGCGCACTTTATCCTCACTCATGCGCACCCGGAAAGAACTTCCCAGTCGGTCACCCATCGCTCCAGGCCAAGCACGCTTAACCTCGGAGTTCTTTCGAGATGAGCTTCCAAAAAGAAGTTGCAACTTATTGGTATGAGTATTCTATTAATCCTATTAAGCCTTAGGCCAGGATGTCACACCTGAGGCTTGCGGCTGCGAGATTTGGTCGAAGGTGAGGAAGACGACTGTAGCGCCGGTGCTGCGAACCCGAAGCTGTCGGTGCCCATGATGATGGATTGATGGCCAGGACCAGGATCACACCCTCCCTCGCCTTGTCAGAGACTCTGTCCAGCCACATCTGGTGCACGGCACCGGTGCGTGCACCATGGCGTCGTTCTTGAGGCCGGCGTTGAGCTGCAGCCTCACCAGCCCGTCGGAGCAACAGCGACGAGAGTAGCGGCAATGACGCCGATGATGGCTCCGGCTTGGCGCCTCGCCCCGTGTCCCCTCTGGCCCGCTGGTTCCGATAAGATGCGCCGAATTCCTTCTCGATGGCCGAGCTGGCCGACATCATCGGCAACAGAAATGGCGTGGGAAGGAAGGTGGGCCGGTTTCCCGTGCAAGTTCATCGCCGAGGAAGTGGAGCGGAGTTGACAAGAAGGCTAGGGGCGGCCCTGTCTAATTCAGCAAGATAAGTTTAGGAAATTTACTGTAGCAAAACTAAATCGAAGATTACGAGGGCTAAACATGATCTAATTATAAAACTAATTACACGGATGGACGAAAAATCGCGAGACGAATCTATTAAGTCTAATTAATCCATCATTAATCCACGTTTAATACCCTTAATTAGTGTCCTAATATTTGATGAATAGTGATGAATAGGGAAAACTTATGGAATTAAACATGACCTAGTAATTTGCAGTGGTAAGAGGGTACAAATGAAGATGACATGTGGGTCCTATTATTATTTTTCTATTGGGTTCACGAGATGGCTGCCAACTCAGCAAAAGACCACCGCCATGTCAACTGAAACCGGAGTGGTTTTGGCTAAGGGGGTAAAATATCTGGTTTTGATAGTTATATGGCGTGAGATGTCGGGTTTTATAGTTAGATGGTGAAAATCAGACAAACCTGATAGTTGAAGGTTGAAGTATGGACTTTTCCAAAAAAATATAACTTTTGGTGATAGACATGCTCATCAGATTACCAATCAAATTTTCATAATCAAAATATTTTTAGTGATTATCAACACTCTCTTACTCAAAAAGAGAGATTATTCTATTCATTAAAATAGTTTTGATAATTCGATGGAGCACTTGTACAGATGCTCTTGACTCGCGCATCTGTTTCCCGACCCCACGTCCCCGGGCCCGGGCCCGGGCACCGCGCATGGGACGACCGGACGAGTCACGTTCTGGTCATCGGGTCCAGCACTTCAGCTTTCGCTCCGCAGCGGCCCGTCGCTCTCTGCTTCTTGCGAGCGACACGTTTGCTTGGGTTTCTGATTCTGCAGAGTGCAGACGCATGCACATCTGGACTCTGGAGCATGCAAAGACTAGCACGCGCAGACGAGCACTTCTTTTTTCCAGCATTTTGGAGCCATCCGATCGAGCTGAAGCGACTTCCGTGTCGAGCTCTTTCAATGGTGTTTTATTCTCATCCGAAATCACCCATCGATTTCACGGCCAAATGGCACTCAACATCGTTCGTTTTCGCTGGAATGGACCACGCTACGCGTTGTCCTAGTTGCCACTGTCGGCGATCCTTGTCAGGAATTCCATCAGGCTCCGGTCCGAGCACCCGCCGTCGGCCACGGCCGCCCTCGCCTCCTCCCTCCACGCCGCGGCGCGCGACGCCACCGCCCCCGACGTTGCGGCCTCCACGCACCGCGCCAGCTCCGCGGCCTCCACAACGCCGTCCGCCGCCCGCGCCGCCGCGCGCACGCCGGCGCCCATCCTTCCCACGAGCCAGGCGCTCGTGCCCTGGTCCGAGTACCGCGGCGCCACGACCAGCGGCACGCCGCAGGCCGCGGCCTCCAGGGTCGAGTTCCACCCGCCGTGCGTCACGAAGCACGCGACGGACGGGTGCGACAGCACGCGCGCCTGGTCGCACCACTCCACCACCACCGCCCCGTCGTTGCGCGACGCCGCGGCCGCCGCCAGCCTCTTGATCGCCGCGTCGTCTTCCTGGTCCTTGCAGTTGTCCTTCCTTAGCACCCAGAGGAACGGCCTCCTGATCTGCGCCATGGCGTCGGTTATCTCGGCGACCTGATTCTTGCTCATCACCGACGAGCTCCCGAAGGAGATGTACACCACCGACTTGGCCGGCTTTGAGTCCAGCCAGTTGAGGTAGCAGTTGTTGTCATGGTCAAAGACGTCACGAGGAGGAGGCATCGTGCGCTTGGGGTCATCCGCCTCGTGCAAGAACGAGAGCACGGGCCCGATGGCAAAGACGTCGACGTGTGGCCTCAGCGACGCGAGCGCGTCGGGCTCCATGGCGTCAAACGTGTTGGCGAGGACGTACGTCGGCGGCTTCGACGAGTCGCCGCCGCGTTCCAGCGCGTCGATGAGCTCGCGGAACTCCGGGAGCACGAACGCGAAGGGGTTGTCCTCGGAGGTGATGGCGAGGAACGACGGCAGGTCGCGGACGCTGAGCGGCGGGAGGCCAGGGAGCCGCGCCTCCGCGGCCGGGTCCCCGGACGCCGCGGCGGCCACGACGGCGTCCCGGTGGCCGCGGAAGTAGTGGTAGTACGCGGCGAGCGCGGTGGCCGGCTGGATCCAGAACACGGCCGTCACCGCCACGCCGTGCGCCCGCGCGACGCCCGCCACCCACGGCAGGAGCAGCGTGTACACCGCGCACGTCACGGGGCGCCCGCCGTCGCGGAGGCGGCGGAGCACCGCGGCCAGCGAGCGCTCCCCGGCCGCCCTGGCCTGCTCCATGTACCGCGCGTAGCTGTCCGCGGCGCTGTCGAAGCCGCAGTCGTAGCCGTCCGAGTAGGCCACGTACGCGACCGCGTCGTCTCCGTCGCGCCTCTCCTGCCCCGCCACGGCTTCGTCGTCCGGGAACATCCTCCGGAGCGCCGAGAGCGGGATGCAGATGGTGACGCGCGCGCCGGGGCACGCGCTGGCGAGGCGCCGCGCGAGGTGGCGCGCCGGGGTGATGTGCCCCTGGGCCGGGTACGTGACGATCAGGAAGTGCTGGCGGTGCTTCATGGCCATGGCGGTTGGCTCTTGCATATCCACTGGCGTGAGCTCAAGCTCCCCTCTTTATGCGAGAATGGGAGTGGCTATGGCTGGCAGAGCTGCAGAGTGAAAGTGAGGCGAGGCGACTCGAGCACGTTTGCGCGATAACCGATAGGATTTCCACATTCCACTTGTGTTGTGCTCTTGCTTTTGCTCTGCTTTTCCGCCTCCTTATCCATTGGACTTTTCTGCAACAGTGTCATCTTGTCGTGTCATCAAAGGAGACAACGTGGTACAAGCTCCGGTCAAAAATAACTTATGGTTTTTATATGCAACTTTGACTCTATTTTCTGTTACGATATGGTTGTAATGCCCAGTAAATGTATTGGAATATGAAACTACCTCTCGAGACAAATATCTACTCATGTTTTTGCGTTTCCAAACTAAATTCATGATGGTAATCTTTTTAAAAAAGTTTTACCGATGCCAACAGGGTACAAAGTTGGTGCCTCCCTAAAGTGTGTGATGTTTTTTTTAGGTTTCGGTACATCTTGAAAATTTCTTGTTCTTTAAAAACAGGAATTAAGCATTTTATCATTACTCTATCACATAAATATCATTTTCTCGAAAACACATAAATATCATTTAGATATAGTTATAAAAACTATAGTAATACAAATGAAATCTCTTGTAGTTTCTATCAAAAAAATCACTCGCATAGTTTTTATAGTGGTTCGATAGTATTTGCGGCTAACACATCCGCAAATTTGAAAATTTTCGGAGCAACAAGAAAGAGCACAGCTTGTAAGCACAACTTTCGCATCATTCAGCATTCAGTTCTATAGATATCACATCCTTTTCTCACCGGGGAAAATTTGAGAAATGAATTTATTCGAGCTCTTGCCGTGCAGTTAATAATAACCAAAGAAACAAAAAGATCAGACGTGCACGGACGGCGCATCTGAGGAGTATCTGACCAATCGCACCAAAAAAAAAGTATCTGACCAATAGTCACGGCTGCAAGCTCGGCGGCGGCCGTGGCGGCGAGCAGCCGTCGTCGTAGCAGATGCAGCGGTGGCGCGCGCCGCGGCACTCGCCGCTGCCGTGGCCCTCGTTACGGCAGAAGATGGAGCACTCGTCGTCGTGGACGCAGGGTCCCACGCACTTCTGGCACCGGCTCTGGCACACCCCCGGCAGGTCGATCGCCGCTGCAGCGCCCATCTCTGCACGCACGCACACGGTACACATGTCAGTCAGAGATCGCCATCTGCAGCGGCCAAGCAGGGGACGCGAGAGCGGAAGTCATGGTGGTGTAGGGCGCGGGAGCGTACGAGAGGCCACGACGAGCAGCAGAACGGCGGCGGTGGCGGCCGGGAAGGAGGAGGAATGTGCCATGGTAGCCGATCAATCTGGATTCTGGATGTACTCTATTTGGCAGCCGATTTATGCAATAGCTGCCGTAATTGTGAGCCGGCTAGGGATGCGTTTCACCTGTTTTTTTTTTCTCTCTCGCCCTTTGATTATTGACCTTACCTAACAGAACACTAATTTCCTGTTGTAAATGCAGAGAAGCTGCAGGAGAATTACATTGCCTTCCATGCATATTTGTAGCTGGATACAATACCATTCATTCAAAAGAAACGTTGGGAGAATGGTAGCGGGCCTCTTAAGAATTGTCTGGGCTGAACCCATGGCTGTGTTCACTTGTGAGACCCGTATAGAAAACAGGCCCATCAATTTCCCATGGGCTAGCATTGTGGCCCTTGTAGCAAACAAGGTTATTAAATTTTTTACCACTCGAATCTCCAGCTTGTCGCTGCACCGAGGCCTGTCGCCACAAGCTTTTCGGCGGACCTGGAGCCTGAGCTGTCCGGTTGGTCCCGGTCAGCGAGGGAAAGGATTGTGCAACCCTGCTGTTGGCTGTTGCAGCCGCCGGCGCCCCGCACAGCAAAGCCGGACCCCCTTTGGCATGGCCCGCCGCCGCCGCCAGGAAAAGCTCCCCGTTTGTCGGCGGAGCATGTGCATGTCGGTGTAGCGTAGGTAGCTTTTACCGATTTGCCTCGCCCAGATGAGGTCACTCACACCCGGCAATAGTGTCCACTGCAGACGTGCAATGTGATTTTATATTTCTACAATCCGGTTGACATTTTCACTGCCTGTTCTGCTCCCGCCAGCGTCCAGGGCACGGGCACCTTGGACTTAAACTCAGGCAAACAACCGAACTGAGCGACGGAGCGAGGATACTAGGATAGCATAGCATAGCGGTCGAACCGAATAGCAGAGCAGTGGGGCTGGGGCAGCACAGAGGCCCGAGCCTCGATTGATCGATCTACGATCGGCAGCGGCCAGTGGGAGCGCCACTACGAGTCTATCTACGACTACGAACCACCAAAAGTGGCCGTCCCATTGGTTGGATTCCTGTAGCCTACCCAGCTACCCTATACTTCTAGTACGTGGGTGCTCCATTGCTCATGTACCGAGTGGCATCATTCATCGACCCCTTTTGCAGGAGACGAGACGACGGAGCGCTAGCTGTTGCGAAACCGAAAACGATCGTGTCCCAATCCACAAAGGCACAGGAGCCGGGAATATGTCCGTCCAGCTCCAGCGTGCGGTGCGGCCACCACCCCGGCTCCAACTCTGCAACTTCCATTCCATTCCATCTCGGCTTGGCGGTGGTGGTGCCTGGTGCGGTCCAGTGCTCGCTCGGGCTACCGGCAATCTAGCTAGCAGCTAGGCTTCCCACGATGGGCATAGAAGTAGAACCGTGTGCGGGCGACGGTAGATGGACACGGACACACGGTAGTGTAGTAGTGTGTGCGTGCTTCGCTACTACGAGCTTGCTCTCCTACGGCTTATCGGCATCTCGTGGCTTTGCAGCCCATCGCTTTCGTATGCAACGGTAACGATTTGTTCCAGTGATGCCACGCGCGCACCGTGCCAGCGCCAGGCTTTCGTTACGGTTGCTGAATGAATGGAAGTGGCAAGCAGTGCAGCGCAGCAGGGCTTTCGTTTCTGGATCGCCTCTCTCGGTCGGTGGCGCACCGACTGGGCGTTGCGTTGTCACCAGCGTTTACTCCGGCGGAGAGGAGTTACGGTGTCGGTGGCAGCATTTCCGGACAAGCGTGAGGTCAGCATTAACATTCACCCACCAACCAAAGACCACCCGCCATGGATGGAAATGGAAGCCACCGCGGTGGTCAAACGGATCGGAGCAGAACTCGCAGAGCGGTTTCTTCTGACAGGAGGCGGAGCTGGACAAGCGGCGGATGCAAGGCACGAGCTCTCCATCAGCCGCAGAGGTTTATCGCAAAGTTGACCTTTTCTCCCCGGGATCTTTCTCGGTAAACTTTGGTAAACTTTGGTCTGCGCTGCCATCTCGAGTATATTAGCAACAGTGCTGGCCACCTTTGGCTCTCGGCCGCCCGCCGGGGCCCGTTGGGCACTTGGCACTGCTGCCTGTGCTCGCGACGCGCCGAAAGGGATGGTTAGTGCAGTCTTGACATGCCCTGAGAGAGGGATCGCGCGCTTTATGGGAACAAAGTTTCTCCACGAACTCGTCGAGCTTTTCCTCTCTCTCTCTCTCTCTCTCTCTCGTGTCATTTCACGCCTACTACTACGCTGCTAGGCACACCACATGCTCCCCATTTTGGTGCAAGCGCAGCGCGCAAAGTCACAGCAAGCGACTGAACTGCCCTTCCTCAAATTCGCACCAGGCGCCGGAGCCCGGAGGAAGAGGAACCCAACAGAAGCGAAGTGTAGACAGGAATTTCGCGATGGCTTCGGTGGGGTGCACGTGCTTCCACCATCCCATGAGATTTGGGGGTGCATTACAAAATGACCGGACTGCCCATCACCAATAACCAATTCCGTGAAACATCCCCGGCAGGATTAGTAAACTCGTACTGCAAATCTACCACGTGACGAACCTGCACACCTCTGGCATTGGTTGCATTTTCGGTCATTTTGCAACTGCATTCTTTTTTTTTTTCCTCTGACGCATGGACACTGCTAAATACTCTCCCTCTCCCGGAATCAGTAAAGAATTAGCATATCAGATCAAGCAAGGCTAAAAGCCTAAAAGTGGGAAGCGTGCTCTAATCTTAACCGCCGTAAAAGCTGCTGTATAACGGTCATGATGTTTATCTTAGGGCCAAAGCAAAATGGGATCGAACCAAAGCAGTTCATGCGTGATTTCTTCACCCTTTCCTCCCCCACTCGAGCGAACCAAAGGCGGGGCCGATGCAGTCAGCGATGATCATTACACACCTTCTAATCATAGTGGCTCTGCCGAAAAGGGCAGAGATTAAGGGCCTTATCTTGAATTAGTACATGAAATATACTTCACCAATCTTTAGAGAACAAAAGGTTCTTGTGATCGCTGCAAACTTTATACTACCCGGTAGCGGCATCAGCGCTGCCCAGTTGTATCATCAGAAGAAAGCAATGGCAAAGCTAAGAGAAGAAACACCTGGCAGTATCCCTCTTTCTTAAAGACAAAATGAACTTTGAAAATTTTGTGCCAATAGGAGGAATAGGGTGCTGATTTTATGCTGAACAGACCATGTGGATTGTGGAGCACACCATGGAGTGATTTCTGCACCAGAGGGCACAAAGAATGTTCATGCAAAGAATGACCGACCTGAAGACAGTATGCATTCAAGATCACCATCACCTCATCAAAAGCATAAGAACAGAACAGATTACCAACCAAGAGGCCAAAGTTTCTAAGAATCCGAAATTATACAACAATCAAATAGCAGTAAGTAGCTGTGACATTAAAAAAGAATAGTTAAGTAGGATACATTTCTTGGTCTGAAAACTTATCTCTCGACTCTCAACTGAAAGACTGAAGAAAGAACTCGAGCTTAATTCCCTCTATACATCCCACTCCCAGGTGCGCCCCAACCAATCCTCCTCATCCTCGTAACCTGTCTCTCTCAAGCAGTTTATTATTCACAACCCAATTAGCAATCAAACCAAAGCTCAAAGTGTTCCCTCCATCCATCAGACCATCACCAGCCATCTCCAATCCTTTTCGCCATCCATCCCAATGACGCAAACCGATCGACGCCAAAAACAGAGACCGACCAATTGCAAAAGCAAGAGCGATATATGGGACCTTATAATCTTCTATATATGCCAGTAGCTATCAATCAAGAACACTAGAAATCTAAGCACAACAATGACTGATCACGTACACTTGTGACGGTAAACTCTGCTGTCTCCATCCAACACGGCGGCGAAGGAAGGTGAAAGTGATAGCGCCTCTCCGCTGGAAGAATCATCGGTAGTGTGAAGGTGGCGGAGGCGAAGCGTACGGCATGGGGTATACTGGTGGCAAGGGCCCGGGGTACGAAGGTGGCGGTGGCGGGAGAGGGACGAAGGGCTTGCACTGGAACGCGGCGCAGTCGACGGGCGGGCGCGAGTAGAACGCGGCGCACTGCTGCGGCGGGCGCTGCGCGGGGCGGTTGGGGAGGCAGTTCCGCCTGTCGCCGTCGGACGGCACGACGCGCGAGCAGGACGGCGGCTCGCCGGTGAAGAAGTTGTAGGCGATGGTGAGGTTCTTGAGCCGCGGGAGCGCGCAGATGGATTCGGGGACGGCACCGGAGAGGCGGTTGTGCGCGACGTCCAGCTGCTCCACCTTCTGCATCCCGGCCACCTGCTGCGGCAGCGGGCCGACGAGCGCGTTGAAGCTGACGTCGAACACGGTCACTTCTCGGAGCAGCCCGACCTCTGGGGGAACGCAGGAGTCCAGCCCGTTGTTGATGAGGAGGATCTCGTTGAGCGTGTCGGACATGTTCCCGAGGCTCGCAGGGAGGCAGCCGCCGAAGGTGTTGTCGGCGAGCACGATGACGGAGGCCGGCGAGTTGCCGAAGTTATCCGGGAGCGGGGACCTTAGGCGGTTGTGGTTGAGGAAGATGGCGTCGAGCGGGCGGTCGAAGAGCTCCCGCGGGATGGCGCCCTCGAACTCGTTGAACCGGAGGTCGAGGAACTTGAGCGCCGGGAGGTCCAGCACGACGGCGGGGAACTTGCCGACGAGGCGGTTGTTGCTGAGGTCGAGCTCGACGAGGAGGCGGAGCCGGCAGAGAGCGGCGGGGACGAGGCCGCAGAAGCGGTTGGAGTTGAGGTGGAGCAGCGCGAGGTCGGCAAGGAGGCCGAGCTCCGGCGGGAGGTACCCCGCGATGTCGCCGTGGTTGAGGTCGATGCCCGCCACGGTGAGCTCCCCGGCGCCGGGCTGCCCCTGCGGCACCTTCGCGCAGAATACGCCGGTGTAGTTGCAGACCCCCGGGCCCACCCAGTCGACGGTGAAGTTCCTGGGGTCGGAGAAGATGGCCTGCTGCTTCCACGTCTGCAGCGCGACGTAGGCGTCCCGCAGCCGCTGGCTCGGGAACCGCCACGACGGGTCCACCACCACCGCCAGCTCCGCCGACGCCGCCTCCTCCCCCACGACCGCCACCGCCTCGCCGGCGGCGGCGAGGCAGCAGAGGGGAAGCAGCAGCAGCAGCAGCACAAGCGCCTTCCTCATCGTCTCACCAGCCGCACATACCACCAAAGCGAAACAAACAACGGGGAGAGGAGCGAATTCCGGCCGGGGAACGGAGGCCGGAGCCCGGCGCAAGCAATGCGGAGGGGATTGTGGCGGCGGATTCCTGAGGGGAGGTGGGAGGTGGGAGGAGTGAGAGCTCCTGGTGTCTGGAGCAGAGTGGGGAGAGGAGGACAGCTGTGTCACAGCTCAGAGTTGGGTGGTGGGTGGGGTTACCGCGGGGGGACGCGGCGCGGAGGGGTTCTGCGGCGGGAGGAGGATTTATGGCGGGGGAGTAATGCCGGGGTTGCGGCCGGGGCCCTCGCCGCGCGCTGGCCCCAGGAGGAGGTCAGTACGGTAATTATGGCGGGGATGGCGTGTGTTTACTTTTGTTTTTCAACCCGTGTGCGCGTGGGTCTACTAGCCTCTTTTAATATCGTTCATTCACTACAGGTAAAAGTGTAAAAAAAATCACGCCAAAAAAAAAAGAGAGTAAACAAACACGTGTTTTAGCTCGCTGTATTTTAAGGCCGGGCGAGGAGAAAGGATTTGCAAAGTGGAAATTTCCACCGTCCCAAAATTACTGTTATTTTTTAATTATTACTTTGCTAGTAAAAATAAAAAAAATTAAATAACCTCCTCAACTGTAATCAAGTTTGAACAACCCCTAAATTATTTTTTCATATTACTCCCACTGCTATGTCAATTGGCTCAACTTATCTTTTAATAATTCTTTTTCCCATTTCTCTATGCACATATGAATTTTTAAGTATAATTTTTGCAGTGCAATAAGCTAACATCATAGCTTATGTTAGAAAAATATATTATAATTTTTAAATATTATCTTAATAGGCTAGAACATCTAATATTAGACTAATCATAAATTGTATAAAAATTGAGTACAAAAGTATATTATATTTTTAAACATAATTTACAGTGTTCACTACCACCCACAACTTGACATACAACACCACTTGTGTGTGAAGAAAATTTTATTAAGGGGTAAATTTGATCAAGTGACAAAGTTGTGAGGGTTAATCAAACTTTTGACCATATTTCAGGGGTAATTTCAGACTCTTTCCTAAAAATAATGGACCTAGAAAAACTAAAGTGGGTAATATTGGGAAAAAGGGAGTACAAGATAAGTCTGGAAATGTGTTTCTTTTTCTTAAACAGTTGATCTTGGATCAAGATGCTCCTTGTCTCTAGCTACAAGTTCGAGCTTCTCTCCAAAAGATAGAAATCCAGAATGATAGCGGGCACGCAAAGAATTTTTATCATTGTTTGAAAATGATGATCTTCTGTGGAATACACACCTGATTTCCATTCCATTTAAGTTCTAGCTTTGAAGGTCGAGAAGAACTAATCAACTAGCATCTAACAAAACCCCTTTTTCTTAGTTCTAACAATCTTTATTTTTCGACGATATATTAGCGTGTGGCTGGCCACATCTGTTGAATCATATCTAACACAATCATTGTCGACGTTGATTTCAACCGTAGAAAGGCAGTGGGCGTCATCTCACCAACAAGCTTCTGATAATGCCGGTGAGGCAGTCAAAGCATGGATTACGTGAGCTATATGTCAGCTGCTGGTACATGGAGCCATGGAGGGCGGGTGGGAGGCGAAGCAGGGGAAATGATGTTCGTGGAGACCAGGTTGTAGACATGAGATGGCCCTCGACGCTCGTTTATGTTTGTCGTTCGTGAAAGAAAAATACAAGACATCGTTTTTCACTAGAACAAGATTTTTGACTAACTATTGTTCTATTAATATGTCATTTTTAATGCAAGATAATAACCGCAACTAACACTATTGTTCTATTATAATATGTGGAGTAGTCACATATTATAGGTCTGAAATAATTTGTGTGATGGCGTTGCAAATTTCCGAAAAAACACGGAGGGCTGTGGAGGAGGACAAAGTGCGTGATGAAAGAGTCAGTTTGCCCTACTTCCCCTCCATCTGCGCACAGGTGTGCGCAAAAGCTTTTGCAACGCCACTAGTTTATGCGAAAGGCGAGCACACGGAGCCCTAGGGCACGGCCGTGCGTGTCACCAGCTCGTCGGGCTTATGATGGCCACCGGAGCCCATGATTGACCATGGCTTCCTATATCCGGAATGTTCACATGCCACGTTGCATGTGCACGACACCACTACACAACCGCTAGAGAGAGGAGAGGAGAGAGAGATCTTCTACACATTGGATGTCCATGTTCATCTGCTAGCACACTCACTACACTAGACTGAGGATTGAGGGCAAGCAAATTTTCCTGATCCTGATCGTGGACGATGTTGTCCTTTGGAACGATTTTATTGTGAAAAAGATCACGGAGGGCGAGTACACTGCCAGCACGGGGATCGGACTGTAGGGGTAGCCCATGGACATGGACACAGAGGGGGTGTTCAATTGGGTGAAAAAATTTTGGTGAAAAATTTTGTAAGAGAATCTTACCATTTATAAGTACTAGACTAATAATAAAACTAATTATAGATCTCGCCTAAAAATCGCGAGACGAATCTAATGATGGTAATTAATTCATGATTAGTGAATGTTTAGCGGATGGTTACTGTAGCATTACTGTTGCAAATCATGTCCTAATTAGACTCATTAGATTCGTCTTGAAAAGTTATCTGAGGTTATGAAATGGGTTTTGTCATTAACACACATTTACTACTCCATGTATGTAAGATTCCGTTAGGAAAAATTTTGGATGAAAATTTTTGGTTCGAGAACACCCCCCGAGGCCGTTTCTCCGCGGGCGCAGAGGCTGCAGGTGGGCCCTGCCTCTGCCGGCCTAACCTGAAGTCCTGACCCAGTTTATTCGGCCTGGGCCCCCTCTAATTTATCGCCATTGAACACCGCACGTACGCAGTGAGGCGCCCTAATTGACTCCAGCTAATTTATCGAATCAGAGTACGAGAATTCATCAAGATACGAATGTGCATTCACCAACCGTACTTTTGAAAGATGCTCTGGCTTTTTCACCTCTTTCAGTTTCTTAATTAGGCCTTTCCTTTCAAAAATAGTTTTGAAATAATCCAACCCTCTTTTTTGCACGCTACGCGTCAATGTCACAGGCTCTCGCCGCGGAGTATAAGGGGTTTGGAGTTTTTTCTTATAAATTGTTTCCTCGTAGATCCATTAGTAAAAAAATTCTTCTTGGAGGGTCAAAAGTGTAAAAGTTATTCTCTTCTACTCCTTTTTAACCGTGTTTTCCATAGGGACCCTTTACAAAATATAGTAATGTTTTTTTTTCCACCTTGGAAGCGACTTGCGTCCTAGCAGAATTGATGATGCCTCCTTGTGCAGAGACAGACAGCGGCGTGCGAGTCAGAGAGGGGTTGATCAGAGGAATTTAAGGATCAGGTCGCCTCAAATAATTGAGCTATTTAATCAGTGGCATATCCTAGTAGTACGACGCCAGGACTATCCTCTGGTCGTCTGGTCGTTAAGGGGGTGTTTAGACGTATAGTGTTTTTTATGTATTGGGTTACGTGTTACAGAGAGAAAAAAGTGCATTAGGAAATACGTATTATACAAAATAGAGGAGAGAGAGGGTGAACTAAGGCCTTGTTTAGTTCGTGAGTTCAAACTTGCAAACTTGACTGTAGCAATTTTAAACCCAAGATTAGGAGGCCTAAACATGATCTAATTATAAAACTAATTATACGGATGGACGAAAAATCGCGAGACGAATCTATTAAGCCTAATTAATCCGTCATTAGATATTGTTTACTGTAGCACGACGTTGTCTAATCATGGCCTAATTAGGCGCATTAGATTCGTCTCGCAAAGTTACCCAGGGGTTATAGAATGGGTTTTGTCATTAACACACGTTTAATACTTCATGCATGTAAGACTTCTTTTGATGAACAGTGAAGTTTGAAAAGTTGGAGGTAACTAAATAAGGCCTAAACACCCTCTAAATATCCACATGTGATTAGATAAAGCAAAGCTGTGCGCAGTGCCATTGCAAGCCTCACACATGCTCAGATGTTCTCCTCCCTGTTGCCTAAACAATTCTTTCTGCGATCGAATAGCCAAGCCTCTGAGCGAAGCGAAGCATGGAGGCCCACGCTGGCAATCCATGTAAAGACTGTGGAGCTGGAGCAAGAAAAAACATGTGCAAATATACATATTTGTGTCGGTTTAGGACAGTTTGGTAAACAGTTGCATTCAAATCTTGTCGGTGAAGCCTCTTCATCACTTGCAGAGCACTGCTGAGGCCATGCGAGCGTGCCTGTGCTTCCTCGGCCGCTAAAGTCGAAGGACGCGTCGCTCGTTGGTGCCCAAGAGAAGAACAGTGGCACATGGGAAGGCGGCCCCGCGCCGCCTTCTGTTCTGTTGTACCCTCTCCGATCACGCATGTAAGCGTCATCCCGGGTAACAAACGTGTGTTACTAAAGAAAATCTTACATGCATAAAGTAGCAAACGTGTGTTAATGACAAAACATATTCTATAACTTCGGGTAACTTTGCGAGACGAATCTAATGAACCTAATTAGGCCATGATTAGACAACGTTGTGCTACAGTAAACAATCTCTAATGACGGATTAATTAGGCTTAACAGATTCGTCTCGTGATTTCCCGTCCATTCGTGTAATTAGTTTTATAATTAGATCATGTTTAGTTCTTCTAATCTTAGGTTTACAATTGCTACAGTAAAGTTCGCAATCTTACCTACTCCAACTAAACAGGCCCTTAAACATTTTACTGTTTCACAAACACAAGCCATTACATGTTTTCGAGGTACTTTCTCTTTTTATCCTTCTTGCCTGTTTCGAGCATGTGTGATGGTCCACGGCATTGTACGTACTGTAGAAGTTAATTGCAACATTCTACGTATACCAACCAAGCAAACCGTGTTTGAATAGTCCCTGTTTGAATTAGCTACAGATTATGAAAATCAGATAAAAATTCTCTAGCCCATCCAAACAATCTAGATTATAGTGCAGATTATATAATCCAATTGTCCAGGTTCCCAATAATCCTATAATCCGCTGGAACCCAGTAGATAATCGATGGTCCAAACCTAAGTCCTAACCACCAGGGATCCAAACAGTCCTAGATTGTCGCTACCTAGATTTTTACTATCAAGCTTTTTATAATCTCTATCCATAATCCAGATTTCTATAATCTCTATACCATCTAGAAAACCCCACAGATCTTTAGCACAACCAGTTGTAGTTGCAAAGCGGAGTGCCAGTTACCCATTAGCTGGACTCCTCTCTAGCTACCACTAGACGCATTTCCTTTTCACTATCAGTGATCACTTCTGTTATGCACTAGCCTTTTGCTAGTATCATCAGTCTATCGCATCTCTGCATTGAGCAGACAAAAATGTTATTACATCTGTTCTTAAATATATGACACCATTGACTTTTTTATTTGACTATTCGTCTTTTCTACAAATATTTATGCAAAAACATAGGTCTATGAGTTAAATCCAAAGTATTATTGATATTAGATGTATTGGTACCTATTTTACTTTATTTAACAAACTAACTAATGAAATATTGTTGGTCAAAATTGAAATAAAAAGTTAACAATGTCATATATTTAAGAACGGAGGGAGTACTGCCTTTTGATGCAGTGGTTCGACAAATCGATGCCTGATTAGATGCAGCGTTATGCATAGTGTTTAGATGCAGCGTTATGTATAGTGTTTTTGCGTTATGCATAGTGTTTACAGAGAGAAAAAATGCATTGGGGAACGTGCGTTATGCAAAACATTATGCATAGTGCGTGAACTAAACAGGGCCTAAGCACGCTAATCGTGACTCTTGGTGAGGGCTTAATTAGCCGTGTTAATTCCTGACGACAAAGAAGTGCTTGCATTCCAGAACTGGCAGGAACGTAGTGGCTTTCCTCCAGCTAGCTACTAGTTCTCTCGTTGCATGCAGCTGGAGGGCACGGAGACGAAGGCCACGAGATGGAGGGCACTGGAAAAGGAGTGGACCGGAGAGGGAGGCTAGCTATGTGCAATCACAGGATGCGGACGTCGATCGACCAGCGATGCCCGAGATCTGGTGTCGCTGTGCACGAGATTGACAGTGATCTTCGCTCGTTCGATTCCTCTACATCTTGTCCGTTACGGCTGTCGCCATCCTCATCTGCCATCTGCGTGCTAGCTGCATGCTGTGACAGGCCGATAGATAGCCCAGGCAAACTGAAGCCGTTCATTGCGAAGTCCCTGCACGAGAAATCATCTGAAACGAAAGCGAGGCCTGAAAATTGGAGTTTGGTCGGCAATCATCTTACCACTACCGTGCACAGAAATGGCAACGACCAGCAGGCCGTCAGAAGCAGTTGCTGCACGCACACGCACGCTCGCTCTCTGGTGCCCAACTGCCGTCCTCCGTCAGTCACCGATCGGCCACAGATTCACAGGTCAGGGTACGACGATCTTCGGTGCCGCTGCCCATGCCAATCCGACGACGGGCGGGAGTGCCTGTGCCTTTGCCTTGGTCACGACAAGTGCCTGAGTTTTCGGTTGTTCGTTGGCGCACGGCTCTTCACGGGTATCCATCCACCGACGGCTGCTGCCAGTTACTGCAAAGTCGATGATGCCGACGAACCACCATATTGTGCGTGCCATGGCGTCCAAGGAACGAACACGCACATGCTTGTCAGGTGGTCTGAGTCTGACCCAAGCGAGAGGATGGAGGAGGAAGAAGGTGTGGACGTGTGGTCCACGGTTCGTTGCATGCTTTTGTGGGAGTGCATGTCTGCATGCCCTTATATGTGTCTGCAGCACATGTGCAGGGTTAGTCGGGGTGCAGCCCACATCATGCAGCGCGTTAGGCGGCAACCACCAAGCCAACTTTGGGACACAAGTTGCCGTGCGTCGTCGATCAGGATGGCACGTTAGGCATGCGCCAAACTCCGGGGGTGCCACCTGCGCCGTATGTCCTGCCACAGGTCGGTCCATATATGGACAGGAGCAGTGGTACACATAGACACATCCAAAACCATCGCGTTCAGTCTTGGATCATGTGGCGACAACCAGGCCAAACAGTGTACCTACCTTGGTACCGGACCGTGTTTTGGTTATTTATTTACTTTTTAGGTTTTGCTTCGATGTTTTTTTTTAAAAAAGGTTCAGTTTCACTAACCGGAAATATCCCGGTTTTGAACCTTCGATTTTGTTTTGGATTTTTATACAAATAGGTCGTAACACGTAAGTGATGTGACGCTAGCATAAAGTCTAATGAGATAAATTATCATCAGCCATGCTCTAAACTGACCAAAGCACTTTCGGTCCGATGGTGAGGTAGGTTTTGGCCCGCCCACGATCCTTAATGGGATGGGCTTGGTCAGAGCAAATGAAGTCTGATTTTTTTTCCTCAGCGCAAGCCCAGGCAAAACTATTTAAATAAATTATATTCTCATTGAAAAAAGAGCGAAAAGTCCAAGCTCGGCTAAAAAAAGAACCATAGCCGCCCGGGCTTTTTTTTGGCCCAGCGCGCACAATGCTCAAGTCTACTCTAAACCACCAATGTCTTCTGTTCTTTTGTTTTCCGTAGTCTCGTCAATATGTTCAATATTTATATGTACTAGCAATTATGCCCGTGCGTTGCTACGGGAGAAAACTATGTGAATATATTATTACTCTAATGTGTGCATGATGCTAAACATGTTTTCTTATAAAAAAAAGTGTGTGCCGACATATATTTTGATGTCATTCTTGTTCTTAATAGTTAAAAAAGTAATATGTTTCGTTGGTTTTGTATCAGAATAATATAATTTTTTACGCTCACATACAAGCATATGCACTCACCCATATGAATACACGCACCAATCTATCCTTGTGTGCACCTTTAAGAAAATGAAACGACACATCCTGAAATTGATAAAGTCATCATGCACACCTCGTTGTTGCTAGGAGTGTCAATTGCCACTAAAAAGATTAGTGCCTTAATTTTTGTAATTAACCTGAAAAATACAAGCATCCACGTCGAGTCGATGACTCAAATCTAGATGAGCTGGTTTCGACAACAAATAAACTTTCTCTCTATCATAGAATTAGAATAATTAGGGCTAGGAATCGCTGTTAGTTTGTTAAGCCCTTTGTTATATGATTTTGGCCATTATGTAGAATATAGTTTAATAAAAGAAATGATCTCCAAGATCTTAGCTAGTTAATTAATCAAAAGAAAAAATCAATCTTCTTAACTAATATTTACATATTGAATAAAATATTGGCCGTGTTCGGCAGTTGGGGACAATTTTTTGTCCCCAAATACTGTCGCATGCATGGAGCCCTAAACGAAGTTTATTTACAAAACCTTTTCACAGATGAGTGCAACTTTGCGCGACGAATCTAATGAGCCTAATTAATCCATGATTTGCTACAGTAATGCTACAGTACCATCCTCTAATCGTGCGGTCAAAGGCCTCATTAGATTCGTCTCGCGAATTTGCCAGGGGGTTGTGAAGGTAGTTTTGTAAACTGACTTTATTTAATACCCCTAATTAGTGGTCAAAGTAGCATTTAATGGAGGTAAAAAAAAATTGTCCCTCCAACCGAACACGGCCATTGTACATGACTTTTGAGTTATCTTTTTACCGAAATCAATCGGCTTGGTAATTAATTATTTTAGCAATAATGATTGAGTTATATGTTAGACTAAAGATGCTGATGTGGCCAAGCAAGATAAAGATAATGTCAGATATGATAAAACCTCAGTGGCTTGTTGTATGTGCGTCTAACCAAATGGTGAAGCAATGCAGCGACAGGAAACTTGAGAGCTCATCGATGCTTTGTCCTCTGCCTCCGTAAACGTGCGCAGAGGGCAGCAGCTTTGATAACCAGCTCCTAGCTACCTCCTAGCGCCACACGATTCAGTTAATATAAGGTAGAAGAGATAGAGAGGTTTTCGATTAGGACTCTAACTCGATTAGAAAATCAATATCGAGAGTTAGAGTTGTGGTTAGAGTTCGACGGACCAGGTGGGACCCACGTATCAGAACGGACCAAAAATAGGGAAGAAGCAATCCTCTCTTTATGAAGCGCCCCTGCCTAAGCAGAGACTAAATGTGATACAAATATCAGTCCTAGGAGGCTGATATACATTTATTCAACAGATAGTCCAGAACCTTACAGCCCCCGAGGGGGCGGGCACTTGATACAAGCCAGGATAACCAAAAGGTAAACTACGGCGAGGAGCCAGACTAAGAACCAAGCCGGCTCAACAAAGGGATCAGAGCTACGCGACAGCGAAGACATCTTGGGTGGGTCCAAACTCCACAGGCAAAGTTGGGTACGGAAGCAACCACCTATTCAGCGTCCTCAACAACAAAGTCTGGGTCTTCTTCTGAAGCAACAAAAGTAAGGGTGAGTACAAAAATACTCAGCAAGTCCAACCACACCCACGGAGGGTTAACACAGAAGTATGCACAGGATATATCAAGGAATAAGGCTAAGTTTTATTTGCCATAAAGCCAAGTTTTACACATGCAAGGGTTCATCAAGGAAGATTTTAGCAAAGCAAGTTTTAGTAACAAAACAATAAGTGGTGGGTTGATCCACAAAGGATCCAAATATTAATGCTACCGGATTTTCCATCCGCCGTAGCTTCCTAGCACAAAACCAGACACTTTTCCAAAACCAAACACACTCCAACCCATCCCAAAACCTTCGGTATTGTGACCAAACCATAACTCGCCCATGACCGTGGGCACGGCTATTCGAATAGTTTGAAAACTCTGCAGAGGTGTACACTTTCACCACAAGTAGGGTACCACAACACGGTCACCTTAGTGCCAGCGCGGATCCTATCGAAGCCATTACCCACCATAGCCAAACTGCCTAGCCATCACGAGAAAAATAACCAAGGGGGTTTATGACACCAAGTCGGCAACCATGACACTAAGTCGGCACTTGGTTTTCCCGCTGCACACCTGCCTCCAGACAATCAACAGCCTGGCTAGTGGGATTTAGACTAAGCCCTTGCACCATACAAGAGTCGAGTGGTTGTACGAGAAAAGTTGGGTTAGGCAAGATGACACATCACCTCGGTTTAAAACCGGACAAAATGGATATCTCCCAACTTGCTTAACCACAAAGGTACAAGCCTCCAAATGGTATTTCACAAAGAAATACCCATCCATCTTATCCAACACTTTTCTTTATTTTCAAAACCCAAAACCCATTTTCTTACTCACACACAAAGAATAGTATGATTGAGTAAGTAAAGAAAACAAGTTCTAAGTATTCTAGCATTGGTTATCATCCAAACAGAGCATATCATATTTAGAGATAACTAGTTTATCAAGAAATGATCATATCAATCAAGGAATGGCTATCCAACCGGGTTTTCAATATTAAAACACATGCAATTTATCAAAGGCCAATAGGTTGTGTTTATAAAACTGGGATAAACATGCATCAAAGGATGGGATTGGACTTGCCGTCTCCAAAAGCTTCCGGGAGTTCCTGCTCGCGGTACAAGTCGTCGGGCTCGGGCTCGCGGTACTCTCCTTCGTACTCCGGCTCGCGGTACTGTCCCTCCTCGTTTACTCCGTCGTCTAGGGCACGCACAAACGAACAAAAATAAGAAAACAACAATCTTTAACCGATGAGTTGGAATGGGAAAATAACAAAATAAAATAGGAAGGAGGATTATTTTTGAGTGATTTGTGTATAGCTCGGCCGGAATAGATGAAAGAAAGATGTGTTCGAGTTTGGTGGAATTCCGGAGAAATTTGGCGCATAAAATGACGAGGTTTAGGGAGTATTAGGGCTCATTTGGGGGGTTTAGGGCCTAATTGTAAAGATTAAAAGGGCTAAGGATCTTTCGGTAAATATATTTGTATAGTGGAAGGACCTGTTGGTAATTTGGGAAAGATTTTGGGGGTTTGGTAATGGCCAGGGACTTATTTGGAATTTATCTAATAGATCAGGGGCTACTTTGGAAGTGTTTAAAAAGGGGAAGGATATATCTGTGAATTTGGGAAAGGGCAGGGGGTTATTCAGAAAACGGCCGATTCATCCCCTCTTTCTCTTCCTCCTCACGGCCGAACAGAGGGAGGGGGGCCCGGGGCCGGCGGCGCGCGGTGGAGGAGGTGGCCGGCGGCGGCAAGCGGCGGTGGTGGTGCTCGGGCCGAGCCGAGGAGGAAGAAGCGGGGAGGAAGGAGAAAGAAGGAGGGAAAAAGAAAAAGGAGAAAAAGAAAAGGGAGAAAAGAAAGAAAAGAAAAGAAGGAAAAATAGGAAAAAGAAAAGAAAAGAAAGAGGAGGAAATTGGGAAGAGAGAAAAGGAGAGAAGGGAGGCGGGATTCGCGGCGACGGTCGGCTCGAGACGCGACGCGCGGAACGGGACGAAAGAAGGAAAGAACGGTCGACGGGATTTTCGGAAGATTGGAAATTTGGAAACTCCGGTAAGATCGGGAGATTGTATTTTAGAAATGACGGGAAGAGATTTACATGGATTGAAAACTCATCGATAAAAGTTTTTGAAAACTCGTTAAACCATGATTTAAGATTTTGAATTTTCGGGTCGTTACACTTTAGAAATAGATAAAGATTAAGGGGTTATATAATTGTACTAGTGGTAAAGGATTAAGTTAGTAGCAGACTTATTCCCGACCTCTCTCTGTGTGTGTATATATATATATAGAGAGATATAGAGAGAGAGAGCCACTCTTGTAACCAGAAGTACAACCACAAGTGAAACCACAAAGCGAGAGGATCGTTGGGGCGTTTTGGTCAGCGCCCAAGGTGACCAATGTCAATGTGATGTACGCTCCAGAGGTTTAGAATTATGTCGAACTCCTTTATCAAATTTATCGTCTGCGGGGTGGTCTATGATCTCTAGTGAGTATCGCATAGATAATCCAAGCCAAATGATGCTAAAAAAGATAATCCAAGCCAAATCGCTTTCACTTAGCGCTGAGAAAATAACATGTAGTCTTATTAAAGATTAGAAAAAGGTTAAATGTGTTGGCTGATGTTGCATGCTCGCAAAATAGGCGTACAAATTGCTAAGTAATTACGATTTTACGAAAATCATCTGGCCCGACGAGGACAACCGAGTAGGCGGAAACGGAACGGGAACCGCCGAGTGGGGTTTGCACTTTGCGGTCGCGACGCTCATCTGTGGGTGCGCTGCTTGTTGGGCTGAATTGCGAATGGGTCAGATAGTTACCTGGGCTTTTGGAACGTAGGATGAAGGAACATAAGGGCCCATCCGCTCCTGCCGAAAGCACACGTGGGCCATGGGCTTCCTTCTCTGGAATTTTTTTTAACGATTTTTCAAAAACAACCCATGGATGTTAGATTTTGCAAATCTATCAGCCAACCACCGTATCATTTGGTGCCGCCAAATGATACGGCGGCAAGAGGATGTAACCGCCGGTTCAAACGGCGGTGAAACGGCGGTTCAGCAAACCGCTGAACCATCTGGCGGTTTATTGTCCTAACCGCCGAATGGTTTGGCGGTTTGACCAACCGCCAAATGAAATGGCGGTTAGCTGTAAAATAGTATGAAAATTGGTTAATTGTATAAAAATGTTATTTTCATTATTATAATGGTTGAAAATTATGTAAATATAGGTTAATAATTTTTTTATTTTAATTATATTATTTTTTTCTGACTGACTGCAACAAACACATCCCCACGGATTCAATGGCCCACACCATCTCCTTCCTGTGACTGCAACAAACACACCTCACGGATTGAATGGCCCACACCATGTCCTTTCTGAGTGACTGCAAAAATACACCAAACAGATCCATTGGCCCACTGGCTGGGGTACTTGGTGGCGTGGCCTATTAAGGATGCGTTTGGTTGAAGAACGAGGTAGGATGGGATGGTTCCATCCCTAGTTTGAGGGATGGGACGGTTCCATCTCAGAGTTTGATTTGAGGGATGGAATTATTCCGATTTTTTGTTTGGTTGAAGGAATGAGATGCAAGGGCTCCTAACTCTGTTAACACCGTTGATTGTGAGAACATATGTCAGTGAAACTACGAAAGTATGATCAAGTCATCTGTCCCCCCTCCTCTTGCCTGCCATCTTGTGCAGCATCGTTTCCGCCATGGCACCGCGCAACCGCCCCTCGCCGCCAACTCGCACAGCGATGGCCCTGCGGCACAAACGCCCACGCATCCACCGGAAGCTAGCAGCCTCTCGACAACGTCAAAGCTTGCTCCAATCAACAACCCCCACCTGAAACAAAACAAATCTGCTGCTCCAATTTCAATCCTACGGACCTCACTTCAATCATACGAACTCGCAGCTTCCGAATCAAGCAACCTACTCATCCAATCGATTAGAATCAAACCCGCTCTAGCCCATCCAGTCACGGATTGGTCTCGTTCAGGGCTCCGAAGAAGCAGCAGGAGGCGAGGCAGGGATTGGTTGACGGCTGCAGTGGATGTCGACGATCTCCGCGGCGAGGTGCCGTGATGTATTGCAGGGCAAGCGAGCAGGAGGGCAGGGGCGTGGGGCGAACGGAAGGGCGCGGCGAGCAGGAGCGAAGGAGACGGACAGCGACGGCGTTCGAGTGGGACGAACGCATCCGCAAGTTTTTCTCGGACGCAGCCATCCCGGATATTTAGCGAATATTCTCTTTTTAGGGATGAGTCCATCCTACCATCCTACAACCAAACACCCTAGAAATTGGGATGGAATGGTTCCATCCTATGCCATCCTTCCATCCAAACACTACCTAATATCGCGCTCATTCATCCACTTGAACCCACATCACAAAAACCAAAATGGCTGACCAGAGTGGGAGTGGGTCTAGGTATAGGAGGCAAGGTGGGTTCATGCATCTGCGCCGGGAGATGGAAGCCATGGAGGGAGCTCCTCGCAATGATCCAGACAGATCTATCCTTGCTGCCAACCAGAGGCCAAAGGATGAGATCCCTCCTGAGTACTATTGTGGCATGAACAGCGGGATGGCTATCTCATTTGAAGAAGGCACATACGGGAGGAGGTACTGGTGTTGCCAGAGGATCCATGAGATAATAAACAGTTCGCAGATAATGACCTCAAAGAATATGAAATGTTGATTGTTTGTAGTACTAATATTGTTATAATTTTTTTACGAATTGACACAGGGAGGCAGAAGGACCGCTACACCGGACACCAGGGCATGTCACTTCACCGAATGGATCGGCGACTCCATCAGCTGGAAGGACTAGATGCGCTGGGACGAGATGAAGATGAGAGCCGAGGAAGGACGACAGGCGGCACAAAGGGCTGAAGCTAACAGACTTGCCGGAGAGCAATTCAGAAAGGAGATTGAAGAAATTAGGAACGAATTTCGTGAGAAGAGGGATTCATGAGGCCCCTAAAGTTATCTGCCAGGCTATCTAAATTCCCTAAGGCACGTTAGGTTTAGGACGAGTCATGTTAATTATGTCGCGTCACGTGCCAATGCAAAATGTAATAGATTGTGTAAATCAAAGGTTAATGGTGCACCATGACCTTTTCTGTCATGTAATTTAAATTCACTGAAAACCAAGGCAATTGAATGCAGTGATGTGTTGTCTTTTCTGTGCTTTCGTTCTCACAATGTTATGAACTTAAAAATAAGAACAATGAAGAGTACACACAATATTACGAGCTTAAAAATAAGAATATTAAACCCTGAGCTGCATTTAACTTGACGAAGAGTAGCACTAAGATACATAGCTTGACTTTGCAATGGCATGTACGGCACACCTTTCTAACCTAAACATGCGCCGTTGCTAATCCTAACATGCCTTAGGGAAATTAAATTGACGCTTCGACGATGCGTCCAGTTCTACTGCTCGAAAGAGAAGAGAGATCCACCCGAGTGCTGTGAGGGAAAGTAGTACTTAGGGCGAGGCTCGGTCGGTGGCGCTGGCGGTGGTGGTTGGCTACTGTTTAGGTGGCATGAGCACCGACAGTTAGGGTCATAACAAACTGGTGGCGCAAAGCTTGGTGCACTGGCCTCCTCAGAATCATCAGGAACGTCATCTTGAAGGAGCCTAGTGTTGTCCACCTCTTGCTGTAGCTCATCGATGACGAGGTGGAGGTAGGCGATGTACTCTTCATATGACTGAATTGGTGGGGGATCCACCCACCTTGCGAATCCACAGCCGTCGGGAGCCAACGAGCTCTGAACGTTGTAGAAAAACGATTAGGATGACAAATGTGGATGGAAACATACAAATCCAGGGTTATGACTTACATATCCCCTAGGGCATCGCCAGAATCGCCGTCTGCCCTCCGAAGCTGAATGCTGAACCTGCACAACACAGTACTCACCGTGCATACATCTTGGCCACTGCACCGACTTTCTGCGCTCATAAGGTCGGAGGCTACGCTGCGGGCCGAAATCGCTCTTGGATTCGATTGGAAAATGTTCTGCAAACTCTGGAGGAAGTTCAGTATAGATGGTTGGCCCTAAGTCGTCGTCGGTTGCCATTTTGGTTTTTGTGATGTGGGTTGAAGGGGACGAATGAGCGCGATATTAATAGGCCACCGAATACCCAGGCAGTGGGCCAATGGATCTGTGTGGTGTGTTTGTTGCAGTCACTTAGAATGGAGATGTTGTGGGCCATTGAATCCGTGTGGTGTGTTTGTTGCAGTCACTCAGGATGGAGATATTGTGGGCCATTGAATCCGTGAGGTGTGTTTGTTGCAGTCACTCTGGAAGGAGATGGTGTGGGCCATTGAATACGTGAGGTGTGTTTGTTGCAGTCACTCTGGAAGTAGATGGTGTGGGCCATTGAATCCGTGAGGTGTGTTTTTGCAGTCACTCAGGAAGGACATGGTGTGGGCCATTGAATCCGTGAGGTGTGTTTGTTGCAGTCACTCAGGAAGGACATGGTGTGGGCCATTGAATCCGTGAGGTGTGTTTTTGCAGTCACTCAGGAAGGACATGGTGTGGGCCATTGAATCCGTGAGGTGTGTTTGTTGCAGTCACTCAGGAAGGACATGGTGTGGGCCATTGAATCCGTGAGGTGTGTTTTTGCAGTCACTCAGGAAGGACATGGTGTGGGCCATTGAATACGATTTTAGCATATCTCTATGTTTTCTTCTGAAACTAATTTTCTTTTTTTTCACTTCCCTTCATTTTTCGTACATTATTCATGAAAAACAGCCATGCTTTTATGAACCTAGCGGCGAAGTTTCTTCCAAGGAAGAGATGTCATAAAGCGGAAGATCGTTCAAATACAGCTTTGTTAGTAGATGGTGTTGATGAAAACTTGAACTCAAATGGAGCATCTGATACTTTTGATTCAGCCGATTCAGATTTTGAGGAATACATTGATTCTGGGGGAGAAGATGGCGAAGATACAGATATAAAAGGGCATTATGGGGAAGAATACAATAGACTTTTGAGAATTCCACTGCACGCACTTTGGATTCCACTGCACGCACTTTGGATTCCACTGCCACCACTATCTCTTGTGTAAGATTCTATATAGCTCAAAACCACAGAACACAAACACAAGTCCAGTACAGGGTGTGCTTTCTCTGAATGACAGCAACAAACACATTCATACGAGCCACGGATTCAATGGCCCACCACCTCTCCTTCCTCTGAGTGACAGGGGGGTGCGCTCTTTATATTGCACAAGTTTGATACACAACTCATCCATCCCACGACTCATCATCAATATACATCGTACCAATGTCATCGTGGAGAGATGACCCAAAAGGTGTGCCAACATGGGAAGAGCGGCCAAAATGCCACTGCGGGTTCTGATGCTGGTTGCAAGTCTATACTGATTCTTCAAATAAGTTCAAGTGGGGTGCTAGGTTCTTCAGATGTCCTGACATTGATGATGATTTCAAGGTTCGTTGCAATGCTAATTCATGTTTTTGTTGTTAGTGTATGTAAACGACCAAAAGCTGTCCACATGCAGGCTTGTAGTTTCTTCCAGTGGATCGACAAGCATGCTCTACCCAGTCAAGGAGTACCATCACCAATTGAGACCAAAGAGCAGTACTCTGCTAGACTACAACACGCACGTGAGGCCGAACGTCTTTCTCGTCTTGAGAAAGACCTTGTTAAGCGTGAGGCGGCACTTAAGCTCAGGGAGGGAGAATTC
>CM014272.1:68717496-68734780 GCA_004135705.1 Alloteropsis semialata | reverse complement strand
GATCTGGGGGTAAGGGTTGACGAAGCGGGGCGGGGGAGGGCCGCAAGGCCGCAGGCGAGGCCCACCTGCCGGCGCAGGACGATCGCACGGACCGACGAAGGGCGAAGAAAAGGACCTACGACGGACGCAAAACTGAGACATTTGGTTCTTTTTAGGTGTAGAGATAGAGAAATCCAAATGTCAACAAGAACAAGCTTTTGATCTAGGTGGTCCACGCAGAGGCAAATTGAAGTTAATAAAGATGTAATCATGTAAGTCTCTTATGCTCTAAACCGGTGTTAATTTCCTTATTATCTATGTTCTATTTGAATTAATAGTGTGTGTGTATATATATACCATGTCGTATTGTTATCACCTATACGGCCATATATACCACTTGGCGGATTGGCCCCCCCCATGTCGAAATCCTGGCTCCGCCCCTGCCTGTAGCGATGCAAGTACCCGTGAATACAGTGAGATTCCAACTGATTATGAAGATAAACAATGTGGCGGCCACAGTGAGGACCATAATCACTGCAAACACTGTAACTGTTACGATCATGGCCCAGATTGGAACAATCGTCGTAGGTATGGTCATCGAAACAGATTTGGTGCTGGTACAGTTTTAGGTGGCCATAATGTTCTTCACAGCCTATCGAATGCTACAAGTTTGGAGCTTTTAGCCAATGCTGGGGAGGTATAGTGCTGATATCTCTCTCCAACTATATGTGATACTTTCCCAATTTCCCTTAAATAGATTCATGGGTTACTTTCATTATTACAGAGAAAAAGTCTTTTCTGAACTTTACCAACCTGTCTTTCCCCCTTTCATTGAGCCACATATTGTTTGATACATCACATGTGGAATTATATAGCACTTGCACTCGAGTATGAATAGCCTTAGCGTCACAACTTCCTTGAGTGAAAAGGAATTAAAACAGGTGAATATTGTGTGTATGACTTGTGAACGCATGTTATCAGGTGTCCTGTATACTGTAGTGAGGCTTGATTCAGCCCCTCCAAGAATTTCTACAGTCGTGTGGTTTTGTGAAATTAAAACAAAAGGCTGCAATACTTTGGTTTTTCCTTTTACAACAGTTGGAATTTTGTGTAGCTAAGTTCATCTTTTATATCATTGTAATAGACCAATGGTGTAGTGGTGTATTGTCCACGCAAAAAGTGGTGGCAATTTTGTTGTTGCAATGGTCTGGGTATTACCATAATCCATATAATTTTCCTTCTGCATATTCTTTCACCAGATTACTTCAGAAAATGTCACGATTGTTGTACACTGAACATATTCACTTGAATGTTCCATATGAAGGTGATTTTAAACAGGGAGCTGAAAACATGCCCAGATTTTAGCAATCTGAAGACACTATCCCTTGGTGAATGGTGTATGGCTGCTGACTCTGATCCGCTAGTTTCCTTCCTACAGCATTCCCCTAATCTGGAGAGGATCTGTCTTGAACTTAAATTGGTACGTGTGTCTTGATCTCTGGTAACAACTGTTTGATGCGGTTTTGTTACTATGTTTCAATATACAAATTTCAGCGCTTGTTCCATTAACAAGTTTGTTGTTCATCAAAAGGATAGCGACAACAATAAAGCAATCGAAGACAGTACCGGAGCAGAGGGAAGATCATTTGCCTGCACACGCCTTAAAATGGTGAAGATCAAATGTTCGAAGGATGATACCAGAGTCCATTCTTTGGCACGACTGTTCATGAACAATGGTGTACCCATTGAGAATATATATGTCCGTCAGCATAGCACCTGTGAGTTCATATATTTGCTCGTATCTCTTATTTGCTAGGCATTTGCAATGTCAGTCCTGTTTTAACTATTACGGTTTCACTCTCATGTCACTTGGCAAGACTATACTGTTTAGACTTTCGTTGTTCCTTAAGGCAAAATATGCTGTACTATTGCGGTTTCACTTCTGTCAGCGTATCACCTATGCTGAATAATCGACATCCATGAACTCATGTGTTTTCTATCATTTTCATCAGGCCATCCGACCAAACCTCGATAGCATGAAGCTGCAGGGAGGTTACCAGGAACTGAAGTTCTGGCAACATAACTTTCGCTTCCATATAATATATGATGATCGTGTTTATCACTTTGTAGTTAGCCGGGTTCTGTAGGGCAAGGAACTAGGGTTTTTGACTTTTTGTGAATTATAGTACGCTGATCGATGTCATTCCAGCAGAACTGTTATCAGCTTCTTTTGTGTTCTTTGGACTTTGGATGCTATCTGAATACCAGAGCCCCCTTCTCTACTGGAATGATTTAGCTGAGAGAGAAACGGGTGCTAATAGTTTCGAAATTGATCAGTTTGCCTAAGGTTTCGTTTGGCAACAAGAATCATCAGTTCCGATTCTCATGAGAATCGCAAGAAACGTGCCAAATGCCTCGCAGCAAAGTGGTGGAGCGTTTCTCGTTTCTTTCCCTGGCGTTCGAAATGGCACGAACACAGTTTCGCAGTGATTCTGGTTCCTAGCTCGCGTACATCCGTACTTCATTTGCCAATATTTTCAGATATTGCCGCTGGTCATAATTTGGATGTACTTTGATCATGGTTGTATTCTCCAATTTGCATTGGAATTATTTGTATCATGGTTGTACCCTTATGGAATGCCACTGCACAAGCATGTATTATGCTCCGTATTTTATTATTTTTCCCTTGTTAAACTCTAGAAAAAAAAACATCACATGTGGGGACATTGCTCCATTCCACCACATTCTCCTCCTTTTGGAATCTACATCCAGGCAGCTAGCTAAACGGTTTCACCGTTTCTATGGAAAAATGTTTAATAGAGAATCCGGACCTGAATTCTGAAGCGTTTCTTTATTACTCTGGTTTTCATCAGTCTTCAAAGTTAATCTTTTTTTTGAGAGAGAAAGGATCCTCAAAACTAATCAGGTAACCTCAATTGCGAAATGGGCCAGATGGTTACGTTGGCTGTTTGAGTGGGCTTGTCGGGCTGGACGAGGCAGGCTGAAATATACTCATTGAGTGGGCTTTATTATTCTGGACGGCTAGATAAGAACTGTTGAAAGCTCACGGGGACAGGGGACATGGGCTTCCATCTCTGCTGCGCAGTTCGGGGACCTAACTCATTTTCCGAGGAAACCGATCCGTCGATCCGCCGCCGCCTTCTCCCGCGCCGGCTTCCGTCGGGATTGAAGCGGCGACACTCGCCATCGTTATTACGACGAATTACTCTTCAGTCCGTAAGTTTGATCCAATCCTCCTCTCCTGTTCGATCTCACTCCCCTACGATTACGATCCAACTCTCCCTCGAGGCTCTTACTAGAAGCTATCAACGTGCAGCGCAGTCCAGATGCTCGACGAAACGCCCAGGAAGAAACCCGGGCTATGCTCCGCCGGGGACGCATCTGGCGGCCACGCGGCCGCGGACGCTGCTCCGGCCGACCGGCTCAGCGCGCTCCCGGACGCGCTGCTGCACCACGTCATGTCGTTCCTGCGGGCGTGGGAGGTGGTGCGCACCTGCGTGCTCGCGCGCCGGTGGCGCCACCTCTGGGCCTCCGCACCCTGCGTCGACCTCCGCGTCTGGCGCCTCGGCCGCCACCGCGCGCCGCCCGACGGGTTCTTCACGTTCGTCTACCGCTTCTTGCTCGAGCGGGGCCCGTCGGCGCCGGTGGACACGCTCCGGCTGCTCTCCAACCCTGCTCGTCAAGTCGAGGATGGTTACGTTTCCAAAAAAAAAAAAAGTCGAGGATGGTTACTGCAGTGCTGATGTGGATTACGCTAGTCCTTATGTGGGTTACTCAAGTGCTGATGTTGATATGTGGATCCATGCCGCCATCAAGCGTAGAGCCCGTGTCATCCAGCTCACCAGGCATCCAAATGACAAGACTGCCCTGGACTCGAGCGCGTCGATATAGTATCCTGCCACCTGAAACACCTGATGTTGTCGGGATCCTTTTTGAGCGACCGGACGCTAAGACAGCTCCCTTCTCAGTGCCCTTCTTTGGAAGTCTTGGACCTCAAGGACTGCTATCTGAGAGGCCATGAGATACCATCCGCCTCTCTCCGGAGCTTAACCATTGTCGAATGCAAAATTATGGAGGACCTCACCATTGCTGCTCCAAACCTTCTATCGCTGCGCTGTGTCAAGCCATATCACCGAGCTCCCTTGTTCCAGAATATGGGGTCAATTGCCACGGCCACCATCGTGCTTGATGACTCTTTCTTGCATGTTGGTTATGAACCTGAGGATGAACTCATTCACGAGACTGAATATGGTGATGGCAACAACAGTGACTGTTCACCTGATGACGATCCTCGCTACTGTAGTGATTCATGTAGCGATGCAAGTACCTGTGAATACTGTGAGATTCTAACTGATAGTGAGGATGAACAGTGTAGTGACCATGGTCAGGGCCAAGATCACTGCAAACATTGCAAATGCAATGGCGGCCCATTATGGATCCGTCGTGGCTTTGGTCGTCGGAAAGGATTTGATGTTGATAAAATTTTAGGTGGCCATAATATTCTTCACAGCGTCTCAAATGCTACAAGTTTGGAGCTTTTAGCTGATGATGGGGAGGTATAGCATTGAATCTTGTCCTGACATCTCCCCCCAGACCCCCCCTATATATGTTATGTGATACTTTTCCTTAAAACCCTCTAGTAGGGTGGTTATTTTGCACTATAGTATCAATATCGGCACAATTGAGTTGAGTAATAAAAACGAACCATAATCAGCAGAATAGTTATATCTTTTCCTGTTATCAAGTATTTTCAAAGTAAACTGGCTGAATACTTAAAATGTGTAGCCTGCTAACAGCTTTATTTCCCATTCTTTGAGTAAATTTTGCAAAACTTACATCTACTGTCAAAGCTACCAAAGGATTATAACTTGTGTACTAAGTTTCAGATGAACAAACGTTCAAGGGCTAACATTCTTTAGGATCTACAACCCCGTGTCACTTGAGGTGACTTGATGCTCATGAGTCATATACAAATGCTGGAGGCTCGCTCGGTCGAGCCCTCCTGAATTCATGTGACTCATGGGAACATATTGTCAGGTGGCCTGATGTGCGAAGTGGTTTAACTCCTTGATTACATTTCGACACACTCAAAATTCAAACTAAAACTAAAGATGGACTCTTGTGTAGCTTGCTCCATCTTTTATGATTGCATTGAACCATTGCTGTATTTTCCAGACTGATGGGGTGGTAAAGACTTCAGTGGTGAGGTTACTTTTTTTTAATTGCAATAGTTTGGTTATTACCACATATTGTCCATAGGATTTACCTTTTTTGACACATCAATAAACCAGTCTGGAAACAATTCTGCATACTCCTTTACATTTTTACTTCCCCAAAAAGGTTGTCCATTATGTGTTATTGTTCTTCTATGCTCTGAACAAATTCACTTGTATGTTCCGTATGAAGGTGATTCTGAACGGGGACTTGAAAACATGCCCAGTTTTTAGCAATCTGAAGACATTGTCCCTTGGTGAATGGTGTGTGACTGCTGATTTTGATCCATTAGTTTCCTTCCTACAGCATTCCCCTAATCTGGAGAGGCTTTTTCTTGAACTTAAAATGGTATGTATGTGTAGACATCCGGTGAATATTTCTTAATGTGGTTTTTGTTTTTATGTTCCATTAATAATTTATTGTTCTGGGAAAAGTATGATGACTCCGAAGAGGAAATGGAAGACAGTAGCAGCCCAGTAGGAAGATCATTTTCTTGCACACACCTTAAAATGGTGAAGATCAAATGTTGGGAGTATGAAATAAGAGTCCATTTGTTGGCAGAGTTGTTCATGGCCAATGGCGTACCCATTGAGAAAATATATGTCCGTCGGCAGAGCACCTGTGAGTGATATATTCTCTCCATACTCTTATCTGTTAGACATTTCCAATGTCAATCAGTCCTACCATTACTATTTTGGTTACATGGCAATGCTATTCTGTTTACTTGAAGTTCTTTTTTTATGCATAATCGGGGTCGATGAACTCATGCCTTTATATCATTTACAATTACACCAGGCCACTACATCGAACCATGGTAGCATGAAGCTAGAGCGAAGTTGCCATGCCGGAACTGCTGTTATGACATTGTACCTTCCGCGCCATGTAAGATGTGATGATCGTGTTTTTCTTTGTGGGCAGGAAACTGTGGTTTTTGTGACACACTGGCTGACGACATGCCAGCAGATCTGTTATGGATGTCCGTACTTCTGTAACCGAATGATTTATGTAAGAAACAAACAGATATAGTAGTAGTAGTTATAAACGTTTAAGTTGATGGTGGTTTCGATATAACACTACAGTTTAAAGTAGAATTAAATACTGGAAATTTGAACTTCAAAACTTTCTAATTTCGTTGTTTCGCTAATGGAATTCGGGATATCCCATTCTGGCTGCCTCTTCAGATGATGTCATGCAGAGGACTCCTGACTTGGCAGTACACACTAGTTAACGCTAGGCTATAGGGCCTGTTTGGTACCGTTCTCAAGTCTCAACCTTTCTATGCTAACAGTATTCGGCCTGGAAAATCTCTCTTACAAGGAAACACTTGCTCTTCACTCAAGACAAGGCTAGACTACAAAAACCTTAGAGAGGAGTTATCGTAGACGAGGAGGCACTGAGGGAGGACAGGATTGGGCAAGTGCGCAGTGAAGCTCGTCTTAGAGCATCGCCTGCAGATTACAGTAGACGAGCATTGCCGGCATCGGGGAGAAGCTAGTGGCGCGACGGCAACCCATCAGTAGACAGTTGGAAAAAAGAAGAGCCGAGGCGAGCAAGGGATGAGCAAAAATGGTTTGTTTGGGGGATGGAGGGAAGGGAACACTCAGCTGCCCGGTAGGAACATGTAAATTCAAGTGGGCAAGCTGGACCATGGTTGCAGATTTTACCCTGAGATTTTCTTCCTTGTGTGTGAGAAGAGAAAAGCCGGACAAGGAATCCAAACTGATCAACTTTCTTTAGCAATCTCTATCACCAACCAGCTTTACTAACACTACAGTGCTCTGCGGACCTGCGCCCGAGCTCTCTCCACCGGCCAGCCTGGTTCTGGGGGGTCGCCTACATATATGATATATGTTTTGACCATCAGTAATTTGTTTAAACAGGTGATTAAACAAGTCCAGAAACAATCTACAATGATACGCCTTCGCATCAGACGAAAAAGAAACGTCACCGAAATGTACAACGATTGTGAGGAAAATTTAAGGCAGAGAAGAAAGATACAAAGAAGTTGGCAAAAAGAAACAATCAAGGGGCGGAGGCAATGATCAGGTGTAAATGGCAGCAAACTTCTCGGCACACAATTAAAGCTTTACCTGGTGCTCTGGGCCCACCTTGTTTCCTAGTACTGTAACTGAATAAGAACAACAACCAAACACTATTTCTGTACACGCGCACGAGCACACAGAGCGAGCAAGAGAGGCATAGCATAACTTCCGCGTATATACATTTGGTTCTTTGCGAAAGAACCAACATGCTTGGTCCCAGTATCTCAGTAATCACTCCACGGTTACTGAGCTCAGGAGAATGTGGATTTGTTTCAATCAAACATGGTATATGATGCAATGCCAGACATCACAAAAATAAATGCATTGGTTTTCGTAAAAAAATGCTGTAGTAATGCTGAATAAACAGATGTCTGTTACAAGTTGGCCAGTACGGATATCATGAACAATAGATTCATGATTAATGGAGCATCTAGGAACAAAACCACCAATTTGATTTCAGGATAGATCAACATATCTGTACACAGACAGAGTAACATACATTCTCAATTCTAAGCTCACCGTATGGTACTACAGCAACACTCAGTAGGGTTCCAACAAAAGAGCCGTCACCACCTAGGGTAGTAAGTACTGTAGAATAGAAAGATGCAAGTTCAATGGTTTGACTACATAGAGGAAATGAAAGAATGGCAATTCTTGCTTTTGGCATTCAGCTAATGCTCATGCCGCTGGTTTGCTTTTTCTCCTCCTATAGATCCGTTTTGGGGAACGAGCTACAGCACCAGCACTATTGGTATCTTGAACACGATCGTTCACAGGTTGCTCTTTCAGAGGTTGACTAGTACTTGGTGCTGTACCTGTTTCCAGAATGACTTCTGTATCCTCAGACCCACTTGTACTAATCTGCCTCCTCAAACGCAATATCTCACCTTTTGCCGTGGCCAATTCATCTTCAAGCTCTTTAGACCTCGTTTCAAAACTCTCCCTCTCAGTCCCAAGCCTTTTGATGGTGTTCTGAGCATCTTCCATATTTTCCTGAGCTTTAACTGTACTCTTCTTTTGTTCCTCAAGAGCCTTCGATAGCATCTCTTTCTCTTCTTTAATAGCGGAAATCTTAGAATTGGTGGTTTCCAGCTGCTTAGACAGAGACAGTGTACTCTGATTCACCTCATTCAGTGATCTAGTAGCCTCATCCAAGTCAACTTGAAGAGCTTTTCTTGCTTCAGACTCTATCATTGATTGTTTCACCAAAGCCTCAAGCTCCCTGTTTAGAGTAGCATTGATTCTACGTTCTTTAACTAGCTCATTCGTCGTGGACTCTAGTTTCTTATATGCATCCAGCAGCTCCTTATTAAGGTCACTATGTGCTTCTGAAACAGAAACTAATTGGTTGGAGATGACATCAAGTTCTTCTTGTGACCTTTTAAGAACCTCCCTGACAGATGCCAGTTCAGCTGAGAGAGCTGCAGAAACCGACTCCGCCTCTTCTACTTTGTTAACCAGAGCCTGTCTCGCTTCACTGGCCTCGTCTGTTAATTTTGAAACCTGGGTCATCAAATCCCGATTTGAATTCTTTACTTCATCGAGATCTTCATAGAGTTTAAACACTTCATTTCTGGAATCTCTTAATGCCTCTTCAGTGGAATGAACAAGGTCTGACAAACTTTTCCTGGCAACAACTTCATTATCTAGCATTGTTCTGGTGGTATCCAATTCATGGTTCAACTCAGCTATCCTAGTTCTGTCTTTACTAGAGTCACTCAATGCGGCAGAAAGGTTTTCTTCAAGCTGATTGAGCTTATCATCTTTCTCAAATAATAGTTCAGAATCACGAGATGCCCTCTCTTCAGAAGCAGTTTTCAGGTCCATATACTGACTCATAAGTGCACTTATTTTCTCTTCTGCTTCACCCTTTTCAGCGCATAATGTTTGAACTTTCTCATTCAATGAGTCAATCAATGACGCCTTTGATTTAAGATCATTTTTATCTGCAAGAACATCTTTCTCCAGTTGCTTTATTTGAGAATTTGCCTGTTCTAGGTTCTCTTTGTCTTGATTGTAGATCACACTCAGGTTCTGGTAGTCCTTTTCCTTGGCAGAAAGTGATGAGCTGAGCTCCCTGATGTGTTCCTTCTTGCTATTTACCTCTTGGCTAAGAAGATTTACCTTACCATGCAAAACATCAAGCATTTCCATCTTTTCATTCAACTTGCCTTCAGAAACAAGTTTGTCTTCCTCTGCTTCTGCAATACTCCTCTTAAGTCGATCTATCTCAAGGTTAAGCTGCTCCACTAGCTCCTTCTCCATTTGAACTTCCTCAGATAAAGATGTTACAGTTCTTGTAGAAGAAGTCAACTGATCTTGGAGCAAGGCTTCCTCCTCCTGGAACTTTCTAGCTTGTTTCTTCAGTTCTGCTTGCTCATCCAATATTCTTTTCTCATAGCTTTCCCTAAGCATAGACATTGCTGCCTCATTTTCAACCAATCTGGCCTCCATCTGTAGCAGAAAATTAGATTTGTTAAATGGAAATCCTATTTCAGGGAATTCAGTATTTTTTCATATAATAAATTCTAAGATAACTGTTGACAAACAATCTCAACGCGCTGAAGTCTCTTTTAGTAGAACTTTGTACCATTTTGACCATTGAAACAACTGATGTTCCATCCTAAGGAACCTATTGACTTATCCTATAGAATTCTTGCTCATATAATCATGCTACAGAAGAGCGAAGGTGCACACAGAAAGACAGTACGTATCCATAAACATCGATATGACTATATGAGCATGGTACTCAGGTCTAATCAGATTCTCTCATTATCATACAACATGAGCTGCTTGTCTTTTTCATCTAAAGAACTATATATTTTGAGCAAAACACTTACAAAAAGAGTCTCAGCATGATAAGACTATGAAAACATGCATATCACAGGTGCTTAACAAAGTCCAAATATCCATGCCAAGAGAAATCCAGTAATAGTATACTTGCAAGTGAAAAAAAAAGAGTAAATGTGCAACCACTTTTAGACAAGATTTTGAGAAAAGAATTCACACAAGTTGATTGACTAAAAATCTGATGGCATGTCTCATAAATTAGCATCACGATTCTAATAATTCCAAGGAACATGGCAAATTGAATTATCGATTACACAGTGGACCCAGTTTTGTGATTAAAGAATTAATTACTGGCTTGCAGCTCTTAGTTAATTCTTTGATATGATAGTGATGTCACAAGGTAATATCTTTTTTTTCTTGAATAAACACTGATTAGTGACTATAGATGACATACAGATGAGATGGTCGACTGCAAAGCCTTCTTTTCCTGTTGGGAAGTACCAAGAAGTCCAGCTAAAACACCAGAAGCAATAACTGCAATTGCATTCAGGAGACCTGCAAGTGGATTTCTCGCATGCGGTACTTTCAAATCAGGCTGAGGTAGTTTTTCCTGAGGTTCCTCATGCTGCGACACATCAGCCTTCTGAATATCTGTCTTATCTGAAAGAAAAAACAATGTCAGCTACTTTGAAGTTTGTCCCCTCAATATTAGGTGTACTGAGGCACAGTATTTTGGGAGGTGGGGTAAGTGTGAGTGCTTCTTGAATGAATAAATCCATGCTAATTATCTACCATTTAAACGCTCCAGCCTCTGATATAAACGGTATGACAAAATTGTAGCACCATGCATGACATCCCTAAGCCATCATTATGACATGTGCTCTGCTCCAACTAGAGCATACATGCTTCAAAATTCCAAATCTCAACTTCATTAAGTTGCATTTCTCACAATTAGAATTACACAAAGAAACAATAGAAATGCATGTGGCTGAACTAAATAGTGTTGATCTGGACATATCAACCTATCGAATGATTTCAGAAAATTATCATTATTGAAAACGCAAAATCCTATGAGCCCAAACATGGAGATTTGTTCCACACATATTACAATGTCTTTCCTGGAAAGCAATCTTATGCCCTATTGCTCCAGGAAAGCCCAGCACGCAGCCCAGATGGCCTCTGGCGGCGGTATTGTTGAAGCAGGGGCAGCGCCCCCTACCTCCCCGACGATGTGGGCCCAGATTTTTGTTTAGTAAGGCCTTGTTTAGATCGGCAAGTTTCCACTATTCACCTGTCACATCGAATGTTATGACACTAATTAGGGGTATTAAACGTGGATTAATGACAAAACACATTCCATAACCCCAGGGTAAATTCGCGAGACGAATCTATTGAGCCTAATTAGGCCATGATTAGACAACGTTGTGCTACAGTAAACAATCTCTAATACGGATTAATTAGGCTTATTAGATTCGAAATTCAATTTCCAAGCGAGTTGTGTAATTAGTTTTTTTATTAGTATCCGAATACTCCTTCCGACATCCCATTTTTACGATTCGGCAAGTTTCCACTTTCCGAAGTAAACAAGGCCTAAGTTAGTGAGAGATACGAAGGTGGATCGGACGGGACTGCATCAATAAGATCCCATCCTATCTGCCCTTCTAACGTTTGCAACGGTTTTTCTAAAACATCTCTCCTTCTCTCTCCCTGAACTGCCACCTACATGGCCACCGACCACAACCTCCTACATCCCCAAAAGATCAGCCCGTAACAGATAAAGGGTCGATGAAAAGTGTTTTGCACCTACTAACATAAAGAGAAATATTATAGATTCAGTAGACTAACTAGATAGCCATGCCACGGTAAAAGAAAATGTAAATAAATTGCATGGACAGTGTAGAAAATAATTAAGCAAGTGCATATGCAATATAGTGTATACCACCCGAGTTGCCAGGATAATTGTGCTTGCATTCTTTTTAGATCCATTGTATCCATGATCTAAATGAGAGAGCAGTGAGATATAACGGACTCAAAAGTCGCCAAACAATAGATATAAGGCCCCCTACATGAAAAAAAGGACACGCAGAACAGTATTCTTGATGACAATAAGGAACCACGGCAACTGGGGCGGAGCCTAGTGGAGGCCAAACTGGGCTCGGGCTTCTTCTTAACTCAGCGAAATTAATGAAGACTTAAGAATGCATCCATAGCTACAAGCCCTCAGTTCCTTTGAAGCGCTAGCCTAAGACTGCTTGGCTGCTTTCTCACTCCCTAAACTGCGATTGTATGGCCTGATGGTTAGTCAATCTCCAAGCAGCTAGGGAAGGAGGACCACATGACCGTGACGACGTGAGGTGCTGTGCAGTGCGCACAACAGCACACAATGGCAGGAGTCAGGAGACCACTCTTTCCACCTGAATGTGCAGTGCCAAGCTTCATCACAATCAACCATGTCTCATATTCCACAGCGCACACCCGCTGTGGGCCTGCGGCACTTCTCACTCGCAAGCAGTGCCCAAGCATTCTGTCGTCTGTCCTAATTCTATGTGCTAATGCTGTGTGGATTCTCCACAAAATCAATAACTGCTTGCAAATGCTACTTACATAGTACAAATTGGAACCATATAGTGGTATATTATTTAGTATGATACAGTCAGTTGTGATTTTGTATAAGCCACTCATTGCTTGCAAATGCTATTTACATAGTACAAATTGGAACTATACAGCAATGTATGATTTTGTATAAGCCAATAACAGTAGTTTCTACCCTAGCGCTGGTTCATTATCAATGGATAATTTGCCCCCTAGGGCACAAACTTGGCATGAGCGTAGACATGTGCAAATGACATGGGAATTGCAAAAGAAGACAAGGAAAAGAGCATTTTGACTATGTGTAAACTTGAATAAGGTTGGCATGGAGGCCTACCAGATGAGCTACTGGATTTTGAGAACTAGCTGATGTCAAAGGCTTGGCTCAAGGAGGAAGGCGGCTGAGGGTAATGGCCTCCCAGTTCTGAAGTGAGCAGGGATGATCGAGTGGAGCTCCTGGCGAGCTTGGAGCTCAACAATGTCGACAGGATTTTGAACCAGCAATGAAGCAGCATGTAGGTCCAAAGTGATTATGGAGGCTAGTTTTATTCTACCTGATGGGTTTTTTAACAGGGGCGGAGTCAGCGCCCGTGCTGGCGTGCTGCAGCAGGGGTCCAGCACCCTGCATCTTAAGTAAATTTGTATTGTTTTTTTGTCCAAATCACTAGAATTAAGCACAAAATTAACTAGCCTAGCACCTGTCCATGATTCTAGCCCAGGGTGCAAGCCATTTCTGGCTCCGCCCCTGGGTTTTTATACACAAGGTGGTTCAGAATGGCATTTAGTGAAGTAGGAAAAATCGAATAGAGTTTTGTTAAGCAGAAGGTTAACATCGTTATTGCACAGGCAATTTAGCAGGTTTCATATAAAGAAAAAAAATACTAACCACGAAATCTGACAGATTTGAAACTAAAAATCTCACATATCATCCTCGCAAAAAGGGGTTCGAAATGCGGATTAGTGCTTAGTACTAACCAGTGACGAGGTCAGCCGTCGAGCGCTGCGCCCTGACCGCCGCCGCCGCCGCGGCGTCGCGGAGGCGGAGGAGCGGGAGCACGGAGACGCCGACCAGGAGCACGGCCCTCCTCCGCGTGGCGTCATCCGCCGACACCGACGGGGAGCGGGCGGCGTTGGACGCCGAGGCGAGGACGGCGGTGGGCGCCCGCCCCACGCCGCAGCCGCGTCGGCCTCGGGGCGCGGAGAGGAGCGCGGGGCGCGGCGGCTGCGGCATCGGCGGCGAGAGGACGAGGAGGTGGTGGTAGCCCATGGCGGCGTTTGGCCGAGGCCCCAAAACCCTAGCCCCCAGCCGCTCGCCGCTGCTTCGCTAGCAGGAGGCCGCGTGGTTAATCACGTGACGTGAGCATTTGTGGCAACGGAAATGGCGGTGCGTTGGGGTTGGGGTGGGAGTGGGGAGACTTGGAGTGGCGACGCGCAAGCGGAGGCGGAGCCGGAAAAGACGGCTTCGGATACTGTGCGAGCGACTGACGTTTCCGTGAGGTCTGATGGGTTTTTAGAAAGGATTGTGTTTATTAGGACGGCCCATGGAAAGGCACAACACAGCTGTCAAACGGGCCTATGTTTTTAAGATGAGAATTTTTTTTTCTTAATGCAACGAAAATTCCACTGAAAATGTATGAATATTAAACTGTTCTCCGTGAAGTTATTGCGTTCCAAACCGATACCTATATCTTGTGACCGATCTCACTATTAGAAAAGAATTGAATTTGTTTCGTGGAAAATCCTCCTCCCAAGGATATATATATTTCACAGAATGCGATCTGCATGGCCAAATGAAGCACGAACTATGATCTGCATGGCCAAATGAAGCACAATCATCGGTGGAGCAGAACTTTTATGTTACCAAATTCTTGTCGACCACATATCTCCAGGAACATATGAGTCCAAAGTCCAAACCACGTAACCTCAAAAACAGTGCAAGGTGTAGCAAACAGACAACAAATTTGTCAAGAGCATTGAACCATCGATCGTACGGGTGTCTGCCCTGCATCATTGCTTAGCGACAGATCATGCAAAATTGAGCCTACAAAGACGCGGCCATTACTGAAAAATGTGTCGCACGATAAGCAAGTTTCTTTGGTTTCAGAAAAGAAAAAAAGAAGCAGCAGCCTGTCTTCAACCTCTAGGCCAACTTCTCAGCTCTCGTCTGAAGAAAATATAAGCTGGGACAATCAGAGTTTCGTCGCTCTCTTCACAATTCAGCGGCTAGCAAGGCATCATCATGCCACTGCCATGGCAACCACTGCCGCTTCAAAAGCAGAACCACCAAATTACGAGAAGCAGCTCAATGCCATTATCTCAAAATATTGTTGCAACTTACAGCACGCAGACATTGTCATTGCAGCTCAGGAAGAAACCAAAGAAGAGAGAAAATGAAAAGGGAACTTGCAGTGCCAGTAGACTTAGGACCAAAATTACAATGCTAAAGGCAGGCAAGCTCTCCGTTCTAAAAGCCGAGAGATGAGATCTCGGCAAATCTAAATGGAGCTTCCAATCCTCAATAAACGACCAATGCCACCAAACTTCTCAAATGCTGGAACAGAAGTTACAAAACCAGCAAGCCGGCGATGGTGGTGGTGAAAACTGCGACGATTAACATTATTGATCATCTACCCAAGATCGCGGAGCATTGCTCCAGCATCAGGGGAGGTGGGCATCAACAGGTGCAGTCACCACAACCATTTCGGCCATGAATATGTCATCGTTGAAGGAAGAAGATGAGCCAGCTGAGCTGAAGCAGGATAATGCTGTGCTGTTCTCTCCCTCTTCATTAAGGATTTCATTATCCCTGCAGTTCCCACTGCAGAATGACTTCTCACCACTGCAAAGGGCATTCAGCAAATTGTTCAGTGTTCTTGTGGTTGTTGTTTCTATGACTGAAACATGACTGAAGAACATGTTATTTTCAATCAAGCTACTACCCAAGTGTTACCGGTTTCACACTGAACAGCTTTTGTTGAAGTAATGCTATCCAAGATTGGTAATAAAAAAAATCATCAGACTCTTCAGTCAGTCTATCCAATTCAGAGATGCTCGACTACGAGCTACACATTCAGAATTCAGATGCAAAATGTATGAAAATTCCCCAAAGAACAAACACCCTCACAGATCAATCACAATCAATAGCTCTTCAGTCAGACAACAGAAGGTTGTTAGGATCGCATCAACTTACCGATAAATGCAGGAGTAGTTGCCATCCAGCTTCTTCTTGCAAGAGATGCAGGAGCTTAGGAACTCCTTGCTGGCCTCGCCGTCATCGGAACACTTCACCAGCCAGTAGGACTCAGCTTCTTCCTTCACTTCCATGGCATCCATGCTCTCACCGTCAGACACACGAACAGTGCAGGGCTCCAAGATGCAGTCCCCAAAGATGCGAGTGGTCTTCGGGTTAGGCCCGTGCGCAATGATGCAGGTGTAGTCCTCCGACTGCTCCACCTCCATCGCGGACACGGAGCCGATGTACCGGCACGGGCCACCGATCGACGCCGGCAGGGAGCCCGACGCCGGGAACTTACCGAGATCGGCAGGGTGGCTGCTCGCGCCGGGCTGAGCGCCGCAGGGCACGGTGACCTCTGGACCAGACTTCACATCCCCGTAGGACCTGCTGCACGGCACCAGCTTGCCCCTGGCGCTGGCGCCGGCGACGGCGGCGGTCCCCACAATCCCGAGCTCCGGGGACGCGGCCTGGGCGCAGTCCCTCGGCAGGGTGGTGAAGGATTTGGTGAGGCGTTGCGGCAGCTTGAACGGGTGCCGCATCTGGGGCCCCAGCAGGCGGTTCCTGGCGCCGGCGGCGGGCTCGGCGAGGGCGTCGTCGACGAGGCCGCCGAGGCCGACGCGGTGCGAGTCCCAGCTCCTGGGCGAGCGCGGCGAGCGGAGCATCGAGCCGCCGAGCGCGGCGAAGGGCCTGAGGTCGAGCGGCGACGTCGGGCTGCGCGCCGCCGTCGGCGAGTCGTAGTCCGGGCCGGTGGCGCCGCACTTGGCCGCGCCGAGCCCTACCAGCAGCCTGGGCACAGCGAAAAGCCGCGGCCTGCCCACGCCCGCGCCCGCCCCGGCGCCGTCGTCCGCCGCCACCCTCCTGAGCAGCATTCTCTCCTGAACCTCCGAAGAGCACGCGAGTCGAACAGGACCAGCGCAACGAGTCCAACCCTCCCCCAAAAACGACGGAGCACCGAAAGGCGAAGCCGAAAGCAAAAATCCCCCACGAGACGCCAAAATCAGCGGCAGCACGATCCAAGAAGCGCCGGGAACTCCACCCCCTCAAGAACAAGGCGGCGCAAGAGGACAAGCGCCGCGCGGGGGCGAACGGCGACGGGGAGATAAAGCCGGATGAGGAGGAATCTCACCGCCAAGTTGCGAGCAAGAAAACAGTCAAAGAGAAAACACAACCCATGCGTCCCATCCCATCCAATCTTCCCACCTGATCAGCTGCGCCGTTCCCTGCTCCGATCCCTTCCTCCTCGCTCGCTCGTCCCCTCTCTCTATCACTCCCCCTTCCCTCTCCACCGCAATGGGGTGAGGATACTGGTACGTATGGAGCTTGTGACTGTGAGCGCTCAGGCGCAGTAAAACGCGACTGCTGCGTCACTGCACCCGCTGCTCAATGCGTCTGGAGCATCACATTTCTCTCTCAC
>CM014272.1:68679092-68716496 GCA_004135705.1 Alloteropsis semialata | reverse complement strand
TTTTGCATAATACGTGCTTCTCAATGCACTTTTTTCTCTTTATGGCACGCGCCCCAATGCATAAAAATACTATGCATAACAATATCTAAACATCCCCTTAGTTGGAGCAAATTGATTGAATTTTCTGTAGAAAAAATGCATTAGTAAACGTGTCGCAGAGAAAAGAGTATGTTTTTTCAATACTTGACCTTTAGTTGAATTACACCAATTTGCTCCAACGGCCTCAATTGTGGCCGCGGTGAAATCTGGACGGCCACGATGGCAGCGGTGTGATTAGGGATGGCAGCGGGTCAGGTAAGTGCGGGTAAGGCGTTTACCCGCCCGCGAGCATATCCGCGCATCCGCCCTTTACCCGCCCGCGAGCCTGCCCGCGGGTAAAAATTTCTGCCCGTATCCGCGCCCGCGGATATCCGCGGGTATCGGGTATACCCGTCACCCGCCAGAAAATTGGCTCATTTCAACAAAAATGACAACATTTGAACAGCCATAATGCAATATATGGATCAAACAATATAATCACACATTGAACATCAACAATTTGATCCACCAGCTGCAATATAATGTCTCGTACACACATTGAATAGCAACAATAACACAATATAATATCTCATTGTATCAATTATTATAGCATCCAGCAACACCACACGTCCACACTACCACACACACAGTGCAATAGTGCACAACACCACCAGCCGTGCAGAATATAATGTTTTTTTGGTGGGCTTGCTTTGGACCGAATTGTAATATTGGGCTGATATTTGATAGGGATGTATAGTTCAACGGGTAATGGATATTATCCGCGGGTGAAGGATTTTACCCGTTAGCTGACCGCGAGTAAAATTTCCCGCCCATATCTACGCCCGCGGGTGAAATTTCTTACCCTTACCATTACCCGTCGGATCGGGTATCCGCGGATATCCGCGTGCGCGGGCAAAATTGAAAATCCCTAGGGTGTGATCTGACGGCGTGCAGACGGGGCCCCCGCCATGCCGGCGGACGTCCCCTTGCTAGTGTGGTGGGGCCCGCGTGGCAGGCGGAGAGATCTAGCGCTATCCGGGAGTCGTACGACTACGCTTTTATGGGCGCTGCGATGGGCCGACGATGACAAAGGCCGGGCCCGCAGCGGGCCCACCGCGGGGACTGAGGAGGGCCCGCTGGATTCCTTTCAGCGTCGCGTTCCTTTCACCCGCCGCCTCCTTTTCTTCTGCTGGTTTGTTTACTGTGCTGAGTATTTGAGGAGCACGGGGAAAGGGGTAACTGGATGGAAAAGTTGGCACGCACGTGTAAAGCATTGAGGGTTCAGGAATATTAGGGCCTGGGTTGAAAAGTAAGTTTGCGAAAGAATGTTTGCAATTCTAAATCGAAGATTAGGAGGACTAAACATGATCTAATTACAAAACTAAATACACGGATGGACAGAAAATCGCGAGACGAATCTATTAAGCCTAATTAATCTGTCATTAGAGATTGTTTAATGTAGTACGATGTTGTCTAATCATGGTCTAATTAGGCTCGTTAGATTCGTCTCGCAAAGTTACTGGGGGTTATGGAATGAGTTTTGTCATTAACACACGTTTAATACTCTATGCATGTAAGATTCCCTTTGATGAATAGTGAAATTTCAAAAGTTTCAAAAGATCTATAAACAGGGCCTTACACTGCGGAACGGTACAGTGGCAACAGTAAATGCACTGTCTCTGGTAAACATTGCCTGGATTCTCTTTTAAACAGGAGTGATAAATCTAATGCTGCAAGACTCATAAATTTTAGCTGCAGAGAAAGTATGCTAAAGTTTTTTTTGTTTTTTAAAGTATGCTAAAGTTTAGCATATCCAAACAGGTCCTGAGCATGTCCATATTAGTTTTAGCTTTCAAACAAAATTTCCAAAAAAAAATATATATATTACAGTGCTGCAAGCCTTGGGAGCTTCAGGCGTGTTTGGAAGGGTTTCTCTCCGCGCTACAGTGGCTGTCTCAGTAAAACCAGAGTCGGGTAAAGCAATACCAAGGGCCTGTTTGAATGTGCTCCAAAGCAAGTAGAAGCCAGGTAGAGCTGTGTCAAAGTGCAAACTGATACGGGCATCATGGCATGTAATTCAGCACCTAGCTTCTCTATCCTGATTTCTTTTCCAAAATAGCAGTTCCCTCATTTACATCCTCCTTTTAATTAGCTTTAGCTTGAGCCTTACTCTCTTCGTCGTGAAATATAAGACATTCAAGAGTTCAAAATTTGCCCTCAAATACAAGACATTCTAAGACTTTTAGACAAGTATTAAAGGAAATCATTTAATTTTTGCCCTCAAATACAAGACATTCTAAGACTTTTAGACAAGTATTAAAGGAAATCATTTAATTTTTCTTGACTCTCCACTGCATACTTGCCTTTTCTATACCTCCTCCACTGCTTAATTTTAAGAACAACTTTAATTACTACTGCTAAATGAGAAGGTCTCAGAGGGTACATGCGTCTTTTGCTCTTTCTTTTAATCTGTCTTAAAATTGACAGGATGCCTTATATTAGTAAGTGCGATAGTACAGCTGCATTGCCAACGTTGTAGAGGTGCTCTTTTTTAGTGAAGGAAACAAAATCACGCGCGCCGTGCATGGGCTTCGATCTAGTGCGTGTGCCTGTAAGCCTGTTTGCTCCCGTGATCGAGAGGGAGAGGGAGAGTGAGAGAGGTGTACCCACAAGAAACTAAGGGCCTGTTTAGGTGGATAGGAAAAAAAAGGCAAAACGTCCTATCCAACTATTCATTTAAAAGAATCTTTAATGCATGGAGTATTAAACGTGTGTTAATGATAAAACCCATTCCATAACACCCCGGTAATTTTTCGAGACGAATCTAATGAGCCTAATTTGGCCATAATTAGACAACGTCGTGCTACAGTAAACAATCTCTAATGACGGATTAATTAGGCTTAATAGATTCGTCTCGCGATTTCCCGTCCATCCGTGTATTTAGTTTTATAATTAGATCATGTTTAGTCCTTCTAATCTTAAATTTACAATTGTTACAGTAAATAACAACTTTTATTCTACCCAACTAAAGAGGCCCTAAAAGTTCACAAGTCAGGTCGTGGGACATGTCCCATAGTGCACGCACTGCACGGTTTTATGGCGCCGCTGTTTCGATCTTTCAGATCAATGATTCTAGCTGTAAGCGGTGGTGGGAACTGAGACTCATTCCTCAGTTTGTAATTCTTTTTTTTATCTCGTCTAATATATTTTACGGCAAAGCTCTTGCCGCCCTTGAAAAAAAAAAATCTTTCAGAGCAATGAACGCTAGCCCGGCCTGCAGGTTACAGAGTTTACAGTCATGAACGGAAGTAATACACTACAAACAAGGTCACGTACCACGATCCGTTCCATCCGCATCCCCGCAGTAGCTCGGCACATTTTGTTGCTGATGTTTTGGTGGGACGGCATTCTTCTTCTCCAGACGAGGGTACAACCTCGTGATTTTCATGTCTTTCTTTTTTTAAAAAAAATCTTTAGAATAAAGATTGCTTTTGAGTATTGGCCCTACATGAGCAAGGAGCTCGGTTCTTGTATCATCTAGTTTATATTCTAGAACAACATGGTAAAATGTCGCCCTAGACCGACATTAAAATAATTAAAATAAACTAACCCTAAATAATACTATTTTAAGTGGTTCAGGTAGCCTTAAGATCATAAAGTTGGTGATATAATTTGGAGAAGAAACAAACACGACCGTATTCATATAAATACGTTTTGGCGTACACGACTTTGTAACGCGCACACGAATCCGTGAGTCGTGACCCCCTCTTCTTAGTTACTCTCGATGTATCGCAAAATTTGTTCGAATATGCATGCCATGTCATTTTTTTTTTGCTTTTTTACTGGAGCCATTTCCAACACGTACGACATCGCTACAAGACATTGTGAGTGACCCAAGTATTCGCATTCCAGTGGGCACGTATGATTTCACATGGAGAGCATAGGCTCATCAGCCTCGCAAAACAACGAGGGTCGAAAGTAGCCATGGACCAAACCAACCAAAGCACCTTCGGTAGAGAGGCTAGGGCAAAGCACCGGAGGATGGTCCATTGCTGGGTCCTGTTGCGACTTTGCGAGGGGTCTCAAGAAGGCACTGTGGGCAACTGAAAGCCCTATTTGAGGGGTGTTCAATTCCCCAAACTTTTTCACCAAAATTTTTCACCAAAGGGAATCTTACATGCATGGAGTAGTAAACATGTGTTAATGACAAAATCCATTCCATAATCCCCGGGTAAATTTGCGAGACGAATCTAATGAGTCTAATTAGGCCATGATTTGCAACAGTGATGCTACAGTAACCATCCGCTAATCATCCACTAATTATAGATTAATTACCGTCATTAGATCGCGATTTCCGAGCGAGATCTGTAATTAGTTTTATTATTAGTCTACATTTTAGTACTCCTAAATGGTAAGATTCTCTTGCAAAATTTTTCACCAAAATTTTTCACCGGAATTAAACACCCCTTGATTTGTTTGTATTGGGGTTCAATAATCAACGGCATTCGGAGGATGGGCCCATCTCATTTCAGCCTTGGCATGATAGCGCTTGGGGTCAGGGTCACCATAGAGGTTTGGGGCCCACACCCCTACTCTTTATCCTATGGAATTTAGCTAAGAAAACATCAATGCCAGTTTCTAGTGGTTTTTTTTTAGCATCCAGTTTCTAGTGGGTTAGGGAAACCAGGACCTCAAACGAGAGCAAATCTCCATGCAAGATTACACGAGGGAAAAAGTTTCACTTGTAGCAAGCAAAACCCCAATTTTGAACCATGTTTCCTGTTTATCTTTGTATTAATGGGCCAATTTAAGGAGCTTCTCAGTTCCAACTTTAAGAAAGCCCATAACCGTGTGGTGTAGAAACGAAGTGGCCCACGAGTAGTTTGGGCCTACAGTCCAATATATACCGGCGGTTCCGATCGCTTCCATCTGCACATCTCCGCCCTCTCCCACCGTCTCACGCGGCGTCACGCTCACGCCCACACCGCCACACGCACACGGCGTCACGCCCCACACCGCCACACGCACACGGTGCACAGCCAGCCCGCGAACGAGAGAGACATGGCCCACTCGCCGTCGGGATCGCGCGCGGCGGCGCCGTCGACCGGGGACGAGGCCTTCACCGACACGGCGGCGGAGGACGTCGGTGACTCGAAGCTCTCCGCGCTCCTCTTCGGTACGATCACGTCCGCCTAAAACCCTAGGCCTCTCGTCCTCTTCAGTCTTTACTTGCTCCGCTCGCGGCTCGCTTCTCGGCGCGTCCCCCTTCCCGCTTTAGCTTAGTGCTCGCGGTGCTCGGTTCGTTTGCTGCTTGGCTTGACGCGATTTTGGACCCAGATTGGTGGTTGCCGATGCGGATTTTTTTCAGTTCCTTTGAGGAATGGTTTCTGCTTGGGTTGCTGGGATTTGTTCCCCGTGGCGTCGCGTTGCTTGATTCTTCACGAGCCTGTCCTCTTGCGTAGATCGCGAGCAATCTGGTCCTCCGGTAGTTGGATTCATTCGATTCTGCCTGAGTTCGTCCGTTTCCCCCATGGCATTTCTATTTGCTGCATTGTTTGGAGGTTATATGCCCTCTTCAGTATACTCGGTAATTTCTTAATTGGTGCCTCCAAGTTTACTAAAAGCCAAGCAAAATTTCTTGTGGACATAATTCCTAATACTCCCACACTACGATGCTTATGTGCATGCACGGCTAGCCTTAACTGATTATTTGTGAGCAATCCAGTAGTAGAAATGTGTATCTGAAATTCTGAATTGTTAGTTCACTACCGGAGAACCCTCCATCGGTACCGGTTCCAAACCCCTTTTGGTACCGGGTTTTGGAACCGGTACCGCGCATCCGTGACTAATGAGAAAAGCCATCAGTTACAGTTATTTTCACCCGGTACCGATGACTAAAAACAAAAAACAAAAAAAAAAGCTCACGCCAAATCCAAATCCTCACCCCCTGTGCATTTTAATCTCGGTCTTACAAACAATCATCACATCACCAAATCCAAATTCTCATCTAGTTCATCATCTAGAGCGATTTCAGTAAGAGGATCCAAAAGAGTTCATCACATTCAAGCCTAGGATTACAGATCTGAACAACAATAGACACACTCACACACCAATAGACATTCAAGCATATGGTTCTTCAGATATGAATGAAACAAAATCAATCACAAGTTTTGGGAAAACAATGAAAACAAAATCAATCACCCATTCACCCTGCTCGCCGACGCGGGAGGCGGTGGCGGCGGCCTGCTCGAGACGCTGCATCGGCCCGCCCGCGAATCGAGACCCTCCAGACGCTGCTCGCCAGCGCGCCCTCCCGCCAGCGCNGTACCGCCGGTACCAAAAGACGCCCTTTGGTACCGGATCGTGGTACCACCCGGTACCAAAGGGTTCTCGGTTTAGACCCGGTACTAAAGAGTGCATTGGTACCAAAAGACGCCCTTTGGTACTGGATCGTGGTACCACCCGGTACCAAAGGGTTCTCGGTTTAGACCCGGTACTAAAGAGTGCATTGGTACCGGATCTTTAGTAATCGGTACCTATGAGGGTGGATCGATGGAGAGTTTTCTGGTAGTGGTTCGTTTCGGTATTGCTCAGCGTGGACCTAATCCGGCTAGTGTTTTTCGGAATTTTGCGGGGTAGTTCAATTTGGGGGCACAGAATCAAACCCCGGGCTCGTGCCTTTGGGCTGTGGATTTGGACCAGGCCATTGGTTTCGTAGAATTGTGTGCAATTTGTTCATATTTTACAGATAAGCGAAGCAACATTTCCTCTAGAAATCACCCCTGCTGAGTAGATATGTAGCTGAATTCCAAACATATGTGCACACCTGATGGTTCACAGGTGCGCACCTGAATTTGTTTGCAAACAAGTAGCAAACTATTGGCAGTCGGCACCTGTGCATTCCCTGATATTATTTGTGCTGCCAACTAATGTGCATTGCGTTGAACTGTATGGAATCAAGCCCCTGGTTCATGGTTTTGAGCTGTGGATTTAGGCCAGACCATTTGTTACGTAGAATTGCGTGCAATTTGTTCAGACTTTATAGAAAGCCAAGCGAAATTTCATCTAGAAATTGTCTCGGTTGGGCAGATAGCTTGCTGAATTTCATACACCCACGGTACTGAATAACTGAATTTGCTTGCAAACCAATAGAAGTCCTGATATTTCTCTGAATTTGCTTGCAAACCAATAGAAGTCCTGACATTTCATTGCTTGCTTCACACTTCACACGTGGATTCCTGAATTTGCTTGCAAACCAATAGAAGAAGCCACTGTGATGTGCATTCTCTGACATTTCTCTGACTTCACTTCTATTTTTTTTGCGTTTCGCAGACGTGTCGCAGCAGGTGCAGGGTGTTCTCCAGAACATGCTCAAGATGAGCAGGTGAGCATCAGTCGCAGCCGTGCAAATTCATCCTGACTCCGGTTTCTCGTCTGATCCTTTGCAAAACATCAATGTGCTCGATCGGCTTTGGCCCTGACGCCGCTGTTTTCTGTACCCATGTGACCGACGGCAGCGAGATCGATCGGTGCGACGGCGAGATCGAGGCTGAGGTGGAGCGCGCCAGGGACGCCGTGGCGGAGAAGGGCCGGGCGCTGGAGGACGACCGGGAGAGGGTCCAGAAGGCCGCCCTCGCCGCGCTCGACATCCTCAGCGGCGGCCGCGGCGCCGTCTGAACGGATGTGCGGCGCAGACACCGCCGCCGCCACCCCACGTCAGACCACAAACAGTTCGTGAAAGACTCCACCCCGCCATCTGAGAAGTGAGAACGTCACCGCCAGTATGCTGTTAGCCTTTGTAGTAGTAACAGACTGATGGCAGTAGTAGCAGCATGTGGCTTCGTGCAAGTTCTTGCCTGGTAGAACCAGTTTTGCGGTTGCCTCTTGCACTGTTGCACACACTGCAGAAACAGGGTTTGGGAACTTGAGATGCTCATGGTATGATCGATGGAGATATCAGTAGTACGTACACACAGAGATGATTGATCCTGGTTAACGGGCAGTAACTACTCTCTCTAGTTACTTTAGCTTTGTCCTAAAACGGAAAGGATTGTTGTGACACGAACTCTCTCTGACGAGCAACGTGACAGTGACGAACTGTGTCCATCGGCATCATCTCTGCGTTTTTTGCACAGCACAGCCTTTGATGATCCGACGCGGGCCCAAAGGTATCATGGGCCGGATGGGTGCACCGTCTACTCTGCACACCTTCCCGACGTTGGTACACTTTACAATGAGATCCTCCACGAGGAGAAAACTCTGCAGAAACTTTAATTTTGTTGGACCCGGCGTCCGCAGCCGCAGAAAAGTCAAACCTAAACGGAACCTTCCGAGGCAACGCGGCGAAGTAAACGAAAGCCCGCCCCCCTCCTCCTCCTACTCGGAAGTCGGAATCCAGACGTGCGCGTCCGAGAGTCCCCACGTGCCTTATCGCTCCGGGCTCCGGCTCCGGCTCCGGCTCCGTCCTCCTCCTCGGAATCCAGCGGACCGGCACCACCTATATAAAGGAGGAGAGCCACCACCAAGGCACCAACCTGAACTTGGCCCTCGACTGACTCAGATCAGCGCTTCCGATCGGCAGCGAGCTCGACACTGCAGCGGGAGCGCGCGCCGATAAGGAACTTCTGCGTTGCCTCTCTGGTGGTCGCATCGCTCGCTGCCCTGATGGCGTCTGTGGAGGCGGCGCTAGGCGCGGAGGCGGCGGCGGAAGGGTCGGCGCGGGCGGGGCCACGGCGGGCGGCGGTGCTGGACCGGAGGGCGATGGACCAGGCGGTGGCGTACGTGCTCATGGCCGCCGCGCTAGCCGTCACCTACCTCGTCCACTGAAGCAGCGAAATCCGTCGGTGCTCGCGGTGAATTCACCTTGTGGCTCGATCGAGTAGTCTGTACAGTTTTTGGCTACTGCCTGATATTATAAGATGCTTAATAACTAATTCTAAGATGGTATATGCGATTTTGGATCGCCTTTGTCGAGTTTTGTAAGGAACAATCTATGGCCCCTTTAATTTGTGGCATGTTTGTTGTCTCGAGAGCTCCGGCCAGTCCTGAATCAATTTCTACTGTATTTGGTCTCTCGCCTCAATAATTTTCTGGCTCTAATTTCCTATGCGATACTTAATTGTCACATTTTTCCTTCAAAAAAATAATTGTCATATTTGGCACCTGCAAGTTTCATCTGCTGCCGCTAGCATTCGATTTGCTGAAAGGCATACAGCGTGCCAAGTCAACTTTGTTTCTTTGGCCACCAAAAATAAATTTCTCACCAAAACCCTTCCACAAGCATGCCAAGGTTTGTGCACCCCGTACCAGCCGCATTACCCGCGCAGCTCGCTGCTCCGCCACCGCCGGCGGCCGATGCTGGCCGTTCCAGCGTTCCTGGGACTGGTCCAAACGTTCCCTGCATCGCTGCCTCCACCACTAGGACCTTTGGGAAAATGCACCCAAGGCCAGGTTCCAAGTGGCCGGTGGACCAGAGCACACACTGCTAACAGCCAAGCCTTACTGACAACCGGGCCCCACGAACATATGCCCTCGACGGAGCGCGGGCAACGGCAACCAGGCCGGTCTACCTCAGGTCCTCAGACCCGCACGCGGAGTCCAAAGAGACGGCCTGAAGCCCTGAACAAACAAAACTTTAGAAACCTGACAGAAATCGAACGGGAATCCGTCCTCCTCGCTTGCCACGTGAAACAAGCGGGGAAAGGACTCGAGAAACGCCATACGCGGAAGGAAACTTCACCGGCCGGCGACCGGCGTCTGCACCTGACTGAATGTTCAAAGCCGCTGAACAGACAGCGGAGGGAAGAAGCTTCTTTTCTAGGCGCTGGATCGAACGTTCTACCGGCCTGCCGAGAGCCAACACGGGAACGAGAGAATTTCCACACTCTGCCTCGAGGGAATGTAAGCGTAACAGTCAGCAGTCAGCTCTCAGCTTCCTGGCCGTCGGAGAATTAAATTTCAGTGTATTTCAAGTGTGGAACAACTCGACCGCGATTCAGAGGAGGCGACTTCTGCTGACACACGTTAGAGGCGTGCAGCGATATTGCATTGCAATGCTGGTTTTCTTTATAAAAAGAAGGGATGAAACTAAAAAGCATATATTTCACGAGGCTCAAAAAGCATATAACGGAAACTTTGCGAAACATAGCACCGAAGAGCTGTAAAGCAAAATTATGTCCGTACAAAACTCAGCCATCAGTTTTTTACTCCAAACACACCTCCAAATTGTTTGTTCTTTTTTCCTCTGCAAGCATATATGAATATAACTCAAGGAATCCAGGTGATAGTGATACATTGAACATTCTAGGGAAAAAGAAAATCTACTTTTGGCCAAATCAATCGCGACATTCTATCATGAGATCCAACGGTACAATTCGATCAGGCAGACAACTTTATTTGGTTAGTCCAGTCCAGATCGCAACAACACTGGGAGGGACACATGAAATAGTATGGAGAGCATCAGTTTTGTCTGATTTATCACCTACCAAACATAGCAAAGGAGAATAAGACTGACCACACAGAGATGATCCCAACTTATGCTGAGGCCTCGGCAGTATTGTCCGGGCTAAAGTTTAGTCCCGTCACGTTGGATGTTTTTATACTAATTAGAAAAATGAAATATAGACTAATTACAAAACTAATTGCACAGATGGAGGCTAATTCACGTGACGAATTTATTAAGTCTAATTAGCCTATGATTTGACAAAATTAACTATTTGCTAATGATAGATTAATTAGGCTTAATAGGTTCATCTCGCGAATTAGCCCATGACTTCTGCAATTAGTTTTATAATTAGCCCATGTTTAGTCCTTCTAATTACCACACGAATGCTTGATGTGACAAAGACTAAACTTTAGGGCCTGTTTAGTTCGGTGAGAAAGTTTGCGAAATTTACTGTAGCAATTTTAAATCGAAGATTAGGAGGACTAAACATGATCTAATTATAAAACTAAATACACGGATGGACGGGAAATCACGAGACGAATCTATTAAGCCTAATTAATCCATCATTAGAGATTGTTTACTGTAGCACGACGTTGTCTAATTATGGCCTAATTAGGTTCATTAGATTCGTCTCGCAAAGTTACCCGGGGTTATGGAATGGGTTTTATTATTAATCCATGTTTAATACCCTTAATTAATGTCCTAACATTTGATATGACAAGTTTGCAAACTTAGTTTGCGAACTAAACAAGGCCTTAGTCCAAAGATCCAAACAGTCTTATCTGTGTCCATTTGATCCATGGAAGCCTTTCCTGAGCACTACCCTCACCTGAGGTTGCGGGCTCAGCAGCTGCGCTTGCACGGTTTTTGTTGCTGCCCTGGGTTTGAGGCTCCGTGCTTGGGTTCCAGCTGTGGCGATGGAGCGTGTGGTGGAGGTGTCCGTGCCTTTGGTGCGGGCTTAGGTTTCGTCATGAAATCGGTTTGCAGAACATGTAAAACAAGGTTTCAGAACCAGTGTTAAACCCAGATTGACGTCGGAGCTATGTTTGACAGCGAACCTGTCAGGTGTTTTAGCTTTGTTGCTCAGATCCGATGCAAGAAGCATAGGTTAGCATGCTTTGGTGGAGCATCCTGCTGCTTCTGCTCTCTTTCTCACACACACACAGTTTTCTGTCTCAGAGCACTCGTTGATGACCTTTGCAGCACATTAGTTGGTCAACAACAGAACCTCTCTTCATCCATTCTTTGACTGTAACAAGGCATATGTACAGTGTAATAGCGGAATCTAGTATAGTGCTGTTATCATCAAGGAATTTATGAGAAGAATCACAGTCGATCTACCTTTTCTCTCTCTCTAATAGTATGTCGATGTGTCTAAACTTTTAGGCCCTGTTAGTTCCTCACATTTTACATAAAGTTTACACCTCGAGAACCGTATCAGTTCATTTCTTCTCTTTGTACCCGCGATCCAATGCATAAAGTTTATGTATAATATGTGCATCTAAACAACCCCTTAATCACTAGACAAAAGCGGCCTCTCCGAAACTGCTGATGCAGTATGTACCAGTTGAGTAGTAATAAACAAGGAGGCACATACTCCTCGGAGCCCAAGCCAACCAGGCGTGAGGCACGCGCCTCCGCTCGCCGCTGCCGCCAGCGCCCCAGTCCCCGTCCCCAACGGATCGAGCGCCGGTGAAGCGTTCCACGAGACGGAAAGGAGACTAGCCGCCGGCCGCCAGGCCGCGGCACCGAACCTGAGCTCGGAATTGCAGAATCCGCGAAGGGGATGTCACGTCCTCAGCGACCCCGTCCGCCCCCTCCGCCGCCCCATCCCACGCCGCCTCTGCTGCTTCGGGGCCAGCCCCACCTCTTGCGTTGCCCGTCCCCGCCCGCCTCGTCCCGCCCCCTCCTTCCCACCGGAGCTGCTCCGCTTCGGTACGGCCTGCGAAGTGGATCTGAGTGACTTCCTGGCCACGCCGCCGCCACCGCCAAGATCAGGTCGCCCTGCCGGCGATGCGGTGGACTTCGTGCCGGAGACGCCGCCGTGGCGCCAGGGTGGCACCCCCCGCTCCTACGCGGACATCGTCCGCCAACCCGTTGACTCCGCTGGGGATCTTGGTCCACATCGTCGGAGTTACTCCACCGCACCTGCCGCTCCTGCCAGATGTAACTCCGGGCCGCGTCGGCCTGGGCGTTGACCTGACGACCGCGGCATGCGGGACAGGCCCCGGGCGTCCGGGCGCGCAGAGCAGTCACCTTGACCGTCCTTTGGCGCGGCGGCCCGTCGTGTCCAACAGTCGCCAGAGCCAGGCTGGACGCGATACACCAGCAAGCGAGGCCGCCGTGGCGGAGCGCCCCATTCAAGTCCCCACCAACCGGCCAACCAGCGGCGCCAGGCGCATTCAACCCAGCGCTCGGAGACCTCCCCTGCCTTTGCTGCATTCAAGCAGAAAACTGCGGGCCGGTGCTTCATTTGCCTCGCCACTGACCACCGCGCCATCTCCTGCCGAGACCTGTTCCGTTGCTTCCGCTGCAACCGCTTCGGCCACAAGAAGGCTTTCTGCCCAGCCCGCCGTCCACCTCCGGCCAACACTGCCGGACGTGGAAGAGAAGGCCGGGCACCTGCTGGGCGTGCGCCTGCTGCGGAATCGACGGTCCTACCGCCGCCGCTGCCCCGCACCGCGCAATCCAAGTTGTCGCGGATTGGGGACCCCTGCACCAGGCCGGACGAGGGCCGCGTCCTCGTCCCCACCTCTTTCGATCTCGAGCGAGGTGGCGGAGTGGGAGGGGACGGCCCTGGTGGTGAAGGCCCTGATCGCCCCTGCCGCCACGGGGGTGAAGGAGATTGAAGCGGTCATCCTCTACGAGCTTCGCCTGCTACAGGGTGAGGTCATGGTGACTCGCCACCAGCCAGAGCCGTTTCTGATCAAGTTCGCCCACCGTCGTCATGCTGTGGAGGCCCTGAACCTGCCCTGCATCCGCCACCATGGCATCGCCCTCAACATCCGCCCATGGAGGAGCTTGACTGGGGCGCTGGGGGCCTCCCTGTTCTACAGGGTTCGCCTCTGCCTGGAGGGGGTTCCGGTGCACGCCTGGATGCCTGACATCGTCGACAAGCTGATTGGGGAGAACTGCTCCCTGGAGTACATCGACACCAACTTGCTGCATCCGGACGACACGTGCACCATCGACGTCTGGGCCTGGACGGCGGACCCCTGCCGCATCCCGAAGCGGCTGTGGCTCACCTTCACCCATCGCTCGAAGGATGCCAGGTCCTCCCTGTTCGTCTCCAAGACACAGCCAGAGAAGTGGCAGAGGGGCGTCAAGTTTAGCGTCCTGGTTCACCTCGAGTGGATCCATGACTACACCGCCACCTCTGTCATGGTGGGCAACGTATACTCCAGGAGGAACAAGCGTGGCTGATGACATGGTGAAGGCGACGTGGGCGACGACGCGGCCGAGCGCCTAGGCGGAACGCGACGCACGACGCGGGAACGGTTATGGTTCCTGGCGTCCGCAAGTTATCTTTAGATTTGAATCTTGAATGTAAATTTGGTAGTTGCTTTTATGTTGAACTCGGATGTATATAACTGGAAACTCGAAGGAAATGACAAGTTTGGAGATCATTCTAATCTCTGGACGTTCACCGGTTACACGCTCCCCCTCGCATCACTCAACTCTCCCACGCTCTCGCTTCCCACCGCAAGTTCACCTTCACCACCGCAACGTCACCTGAGATCGCCGAACTCCAGGACGGCATCCCCAGGTCCTCGCCGGCCCAGCCACCCCTACAATCTTCGCAGAGACATCCACCACGCGTTCAACCTCCGCAGGGATATCGGTCCTTCCAATTTGGTATCAGAGACCATGTTCGGTTCTGCGTCGGGCGCTCCGGCAGCCAGCAATGCGTCGGCGTCGTCCGTCCCTCCCACCACCCCACCAGCGCCACCGCCAATTTCGCCGTCGTCAGTAGCGCCGGCTTCTGCAATCGACTCGTTGACAACGGCCATCTACGGTCTTCAGCGCCAGATGGGGCAATTCGCGACTCGACTGACGGCGATCGAAGGCACCAATCCGTCGTTCATCGCTGGTCCGTCAGCGTCCGCATCAGGTGCGCTTCCGTCGGCATTTCCGTTTGGTCTTCCTGGCTTTGGGGGCATTCCTCATGCATCCACCATTCCATCTACCATCATCCACTCCGCGCCATCCACGCGATCCGTTCCCATTATGCAGGTCCCATTTCCCCATTCCCCATCCCCAATTCCTCCACTAGATGCCATGCCCGCTGCTGCTCCTGAAGTTCAGGCTCACCAGGATGAAGTCCTGGGCGTGCCACGCTATAACAAGCTTTCCTTTCCGTCGTATGATGGCAAGGAAGATCCCCTGGGTTGGCTCGTCCGTTGTGAGCATTTCTTTCGTGCTCAACGTACTAGAGATCAAGATAAAGTTTGGTTAGCTTCCTTTCATATGTCGGGGTCGGCTCAACACTGGTTTTACTTGTTTGAGCGTGAGGAGGGTGGTCTCGCTGCTATTTCCTGGGAGCGTTTCAAATCGTCATGTCAGTTACGTTTTGGACCTCCTTTAGGCACAAACCACTTAGCTGATCTTGCTCGTCTTCCATTTTGTGGTTCTGTGAATGATTACATTGAGGCTTTTCAGTTAAGAATGGCACACGCTGGCATCCTCACTCCTGTTCAGCAAGTGCAGTTATTCACAGGTGGATTGCTTGATCCACTTCGTACTGATGTTGAACTTCAGAGTCCAACTGATCTTCAGCAAGCCATGTACCTTGCTCGCGCTTATGAACGCCGAGCGTCATCCTTGTCTGCACAGCAGTATGGCCGTAGTACCAGGCCGGCATCACGGCCATTGCCCAGTCCTCCAAATCCGCAACCGCTTGCATCATCAACCACAACAGCTACACAACCTCCCAAACCTTTCCGTCGTCTCTCGCCGGCAGAGATGGCTGAACGCCGCCGTCAGGGTCTCTGTTACAACTGCGATGAGCCATATGTGCGTGGTCACAAGTGCCAGCGCTTGTTCTATCTCGAGGTGTTGGACTTTGATGACCAGGATCAGATTGAACAGACTGCATATGACAAGGATCCGGAGTCCCCACCACTGATTTCTCTTCATGCTATTGCTGGTGTCCGAACTGAAGATACTATGCAGCTAAGAGTGTCAGTGGGAAGTTTGGAACTGACTGCCTTGCTTGACTCGGGATCAACTCACAATTTCATCAATGCTGATGCAGCTCGATGAATTGGCCTACAATTCCATGATAGTCACGGTGCCAGTGTGACGGTGGCCAATGGTGATCGCGTGCCCTGCTGTGGGTTGGCGCGTGACGTGGAGATGTGCATTGCATATACTCATTTTGTTATTGACTGCTACAAAATTCCATTAGATTGCTATGACATGGTATTGGGCATCTCCTGGCTACGCACATTGGGGCCGATCTTGTGGGATTTCGATGATTTGTGCATGGCATTTTGGCACCAGGGCAGGAGAATTCTTTGGAAAGGCATCGGTTCAACTAGGTCTGATATTCCACCTACCGGCCACTTGCACTCGCTTACTGTTCCGGATCCGACAATCCTGGATAGGCTGCTTGCTTCCTTTTCTGAGGTGTTTGAAGCTCCTACAGGGCTGCCCCCTTCACGCCCTTGTGATCACCGAATCCATTTACTACCAAACACTGCTCCTGTTGCTGTTCGTCCATACAGATACCCACAATTGCAAAAAGATGAATTGGAATCTCAGTGTGCGGCTATGCTGGAACAAGGCGTGATCAGACCAAGTACTTCTCCATTTTCAGCTCCGGTACTCTTGGTCAAGAAATAAGACAATTCGTGGCGATTTTGTGTTGATTACAGAGCTCTCAACGACCACACTGTCAAGGATAAATTCCCTATCCCAGTTGTAGAAGAGTTACTAGATGAGCTCCATGGTGCACGTTTTTTCACTAAGCTTGATCTTCGGGCAGGTTACCACCAAGTCAGAGTTCATCCAGCTGATGTCGAGAAAACTGCCTTCCGCACACACCATGGACATTTTGAGTTCTTGGTCATGCCATTCGGCCTAACCAATGCTCCATCAACATTTCAGAGCTTGATGAACTCAGTGTTGCAGCTGTTCCTCAAAAAATTTGTGCTAGTCTTTTTCGATGATATCTTGATTTTCAGTAAGTCGTGGTCAGATCACTTGAAGCACATCCGGGCAGTTCTCTCAGTTCTACATGAAAATCACTTAAGGATCAAACGCTCCAAGTGCGCTTTTGCAACAAATTCTGTACATTACTTGGGGCATGTCATTTCGGCCGAAGGAGTTGCCATGGACAGGGACAAAGTGGATGCAGTTTCAGCATGGCCACAACCAACATCAACTCGTGCTCTCCGTGGATTCCTTGGATTAGCAGGCTACTACCGTCGGTTTATCAAAGATTTTGGGACATTGGCAGCACCCCTCACTCAGTTGCTTCGCAAAGAATCTTTCACATGGACAGATGCAGCATCCACATCGTTCCATGCCCTCAAGACAGCCCTTTCAAGTGCTCCTATCCTCCACCTGCCGGATTTCACTCGCCCTTTCATGGTGGATTGCGACGCTTCCGGATCAGGATTCGGTGCTGTACTCCATCAAGGTGCTGGACCTCTAGCTTTCTTCATTCGCACAACGTCACGTGAAACTGGCCGCCTATGAACGTGAACTTATCGGCTTGGTCCAAGCTGTTCGACATTGGAGACCATATCTTTGGGGTCGTAAGTTCATTGTCCGAACTGATCACTACGCCCTCAAGGTCATGTTGGATCAACGTTTGTCCATGGTTCCACAGCACCAGTGGATCAGCCTATGAACGTTTGACTTTGATTTCTCAGTGGAGTACCGTCCTGGCCATCTGAATACCGTGGCCGATGCCCTATCTCGCCGGGAGCAAGGAAGTCATCAGCCGAACATGCTGTCCGTTCCTACATTCCAACTTTTCACAGATACTTGTGAGGAAATTGAATCTAATGCACAGCTCCGCAGCCTCCGAGATTCTATTGCTACATGGGGTGCACCATGGCGAGTCCACGACGGCCTCATTCTGTGTGGATCCCATGTGTTCCTGCCTCCAAATTCCCCATCGCTGGAACCGGCACTCCAACTTGCTCACACAGCCGGACATGAGGGAATTCAGAAAACTCTACAACGCCTTCGTCGTGATTTTGCTGTTGATCATGACCGCACCATTGTCCGCGACTATGTCCGCGCGTGCTCCATTTGCCAACGCAACAAGATCGAAAACCTGCATCCAGCCGGCCTTCTTCAACCTCTGGATGTCCCCACTCAGGTTTGGTCTGACATTTCTTTGGATTTCATTGAAGGGCTCCCTAAAGTACATGGCAAAAGTGTGATACTCACAGTGGTTGATCGGTTCTCCAAATTTGCTCACTTCATACCCTTGAGTCATCCATATTCGGCGTCTACAATGGCACGTGTTTTCTTCGCTGAAATTGTTCGGTTTCACGGATTTCCATCTTCGATCGTGAGCGACCGAGATCCAGTGTTCACAGGCAACATTTGGCGTGACCTCTTCAAGCTTGCCGGTGTCAAATTGCGGATGAGCACAGCATTCCATCCGCAAACAGATGGCCAGTCCGAGGTAGTGAACAAGACAATTGCTATGTATTTGCGTTGCATCACAGGAGATCGTCCACGCGCTTGGTTGGACTGGTTACCATGGGCCGAATATTGTTACAACACAAGCTACCACACGGCGCTGCAGACAACTCCATTTCAAGTCATCTACGGTCGAGCTCCTCCTACACTCATGCCTTACACACCAGGCACAGCGCGAACTGAAGTTGTCGACACCCTACTGCAAGATCGCGATCAGCTGCTGGCCGACGTCCGTGACAGACTACAGCAAGCTCAGGCCTACACCAAGCGCTACTACGACAACCACTATCGCCAGCTCGAGTTCACCGTCGGCGACTGGGTGTGGTTACGCATTCTACACCGACCTGCACAATCGCTTCTGCCGGGATGCCGCTCCAAACTCAGTCCACACTTCGCTGGACCGCACCAGGTACTCGAGCGCATCGGCCAAGTGGCCTACCGGCTTCAGCTCCCTGCAGGTGCGCGGATCCACGATGTCTTTCACATTGGAGTGCTCAAGCCCTTCCATGGCACACCACCGTCCAACACGCCATCATTGCCCCCTCTTTAGCATGGACGACTTCTCCAAGCACCAGAACGTGTCGTGCGCTCCGAGCTGCGCCGAGGACACCGGTACATTCTTGTCCGCTGGTCCGGCCTAGCACCGGCTGAAGCAACATGGGAGCCAGTCGAAGACTTTCAAGCGTCGTACCCCGACTTCAAGCTCGAGGACGAGCTGTTTCCCAAGGGAGGGAGAGATGTCATGGTGGGAAACGTATACTCCAGGAGGAACAAGCGTGGCTGATGACTTGGTGAAGGCGACGTGGGCGACAACGCGGCCGAGCGCCTGGGCGGAACGCGACGCACGACGCGGGAACGGTTATGGTTCCTGGCGTCCGCAAGTTATCTTTAGATTTGAATCTTGAATGTAAATTTGGTAGTTGCTTTTATGTTGAACTCGGATGTATATAACTGGAAATTCTCGAAGGAAATGACAAGTTTGGAGATCATTCTGATCTCTGGACGTTCACCGGTTACACGCTCCCCCTCGCATCACTCAACTCTCCCACGCTCTCGCTTCCCACTGCAAGTTCACCTTCACCACCGCAACTTCACCTGAGATCGCCGGACTCCAGGACGGCGTCCCCAGGTCCTCGCCGGCCCGGCCACCCCTACAATCTTCGCAGAGACATCCACCACGCGTTCAACCTCCGGAGGGACATCGGTCCTTCCAACCTCGGCCGATCGCTTTGGAGTGGATGCGCCGATCCCTGAACTGGAGAAGAGGAAGCTGCCATGGATCAGGGGCGCCCTGGATGGCGCTGAGGCACCGCCTGTTGCGTTCCCCCCCTTCAATGTTCCGCAGGCATACGTCGATCGCTCGAAGATGAAGGACACCAGCACGGACGCGCTGCTCGTGAAAGGACCTTGATGTCGCCTAGAGGGGGGGTGAATAGGCGAATGGCCGGCAAATAAAACTTTTTCCCCAAATTTCTCTAGCCGCCAGAGGGTGACCGGTCAGACCGGTGCTCCACACCGGTCAGACCGGTGCTGTGCAGTGCACACACCCAACAGCAGCTCGAGCTTCTTCTTGATTTCTAGCACGAACCAAACTTGGTGAGTAGCTTCTGTAGATGATATTTAGCAAGGCAAAACTATCCCTGCACACAATATAAGCACACCCAAGTAGATCGAAGCGGAAGCACAAATAATGTACTAGAAATCAACAAGTGAGGCAAAACCAAACCAAGACACAAGTAGTTGTTTTCCCGAAGTTCGGATTCACCGCTCGCACCAAGCAGCCACCAAGGCACGGTGAATCCTACTCTCCGTTGAGGAAGCTTATACGACCACACAAGGTCAAGCTATCTGCTCCTTCCACTAGTTTGCTTCTTCCCTTTTGGAGGTGAAACACAACCTGCACAAACAATCCCGTGGCTCACCACACACTTTGGTAACTCACCGGGCGACGCCTAGCCGTCTAGGAGGAAGAACCTCCAAGAGTAACAAATGCTTCAAATGGCTTTCTTGACAGCGAATCAAAGTGCTCAAGCTATGGTTGCTCTTGTTTGCTCTCTAATGCTTACACAATCTTACTCTCTCAACCCAACACAAAGATATCTCAAATATCACACAAATCTCACAAAAAGAGGTTGGGGAGAGCTTTTCTGGCTTCTAGGATGTCTGAATGGCGTGTGGAAGCAGCAGCCCACCAAGAGGGGGGCTGAGGGGGTATAAATACCCCAGCACACAAAAACTAGCCATTGGGATTCTATCCTGACCGGTCAGACCGGTCACCCCGATCGGTCAGACCGTTCAGGCAGAGCTGAATTTGAAAACTAGCCGTTAGAGCTGGCACCGGTCAGACCGGTCAGGCTGAGTGTGTCCCAAAACTTCTCTCAAGTTAGCTCAAGGTTTCATCCAGGGATAAAAACCACACAATGTTAGTTGGGCTGGGACTGTTAGCACACTCTGAGACTCTCTTAAGGCTATTCTCACATAGGTCAACTATTGAGCACTTTTGATATTTGTCAATAAGCAAATGTTGCATCCCTCTTGATAGTACGGCGTACCTATACTCAAGGATAAATATAAACACAAAGACATCCTCTTGAGTTTCCAAGTCTTGATCAATGCCATACTTTGATAGTTGTCAACATGAGGGCTTTCAACATTGCTATCTTTCTTGAGCAATTCCATACTTGAGCTAGTGACTTAGGATTTTCCATCATCCATTGACAAAGTGTATTTGAATCCTTAAGTCACTCTATTTTATCAATCACAACTAATTGATGCTTTGCATTGCTTCCCTCAATAAAGCTTGGATATAGTTCTTCGAAACCCCACGGGCCTAGATACTTCACCTTAGCAATTTGCACACATGGAAAGTCGTCGCTTAGCCAAAGCTTGCTTAGTCCCTCGCTCTAGTCATCTCGGTTGATTTCTTCACCACTTACCCTTGCCACATTGAGTTTAGCTTTGCTTCATCATTTTGAAATCCCATTTGAAAGAACTTCTTCAAATGCTTGTTCTTGATTGACAAAGTACATTCAAACCATTGCAAGCTTCCAACAACGAGACCAACATATATCACATAAGCATATGTCCCTTTGGTGTAAATGCATGAAGCCTTGCAATTTCCACTTTGAATGATCCCTTCATATATCAACAAGCTTTCTCATAGATTGGAACCACATAGATATACCTTTGTTGACTTGTCCAAAATATATCAACACTCATGCTTGTCATTCATTATTTATGCACAAAGAGATCACACACTTGCTTGCCTTTCACATTATGAGCCAAAGAACATTCATTTAATATATAATTCAATATCACAACATGAATGTACAAATAATAACCTGCTCATAGTCTTAGACAAACAAGTTAGTCCTTTAATCGTTTTGTCATACAATTCACCAAAACCCACATGGGGCCTAGATGCACTTTCAATCTCCCCCTTTTTGGTGATTGATGACAACTCGATTAAAGCTTACAAATATGACAATTAAGCTCTTTTGGTTTCTTAGATATATTGTGAGCTCCCCCTTAATGTGTGCTTTGAATGGAATTTCAAAATTGGCCTCACATGCCAAGAGCACACATTTCACAATAAAAATATGAGAGCTTACTCTATATCTCAGAAACCGTGGGGTGCAACAAGTGTGTGTACAAAAAAAACCCGTGATGCATATGACAAGAAAGGCACACAAAGAAATGTATGTGTGCTGTCAGGTGCCTGACCGGTCAGACCGGTCAAGGTGACCGGTCAGACCGGTCAACCCCAGTTAGCACACATACAAGGGATAAAAACAACCACCAATCAATCCATGCATCACATACTAACACAAAGTTACTTAGAGTGCATAAATAAAGGTCTTACATACACAATAGCACACATTACAAGTTCTCAAGTCCGCAAAGGAATAGAATTCGAGATTTATTACAAGATTTTAAACTTCCAACATACTTGACCGGTCAGACCGGTCACCCTGACCGGTCAGACCGGTCAAGGCTGCTGCCACTGCTGCAAGACTGAAGAATGAGGCTTTAATCCAACACTTCTCCCCATTTGTCATCAAACATCCATAAAAGGGCCTGGAGAAGTTGTAGCTGCAGTCACTCCTGTCCATTTCCACCTCCGTTTCCTCCTTCACTAGGTGAAGCCCCAGACCAAAGATGAACACCTTCATGCAAATGCGATAGAGGAGGCATAAGATATATGGAATCTGATACGGTGATCTCAGAGGGAGAAGCAAGAGTGGGATCAGTAGTACCATAGGAAGCTGAAGAGTCAGGAGGCACAGGAGGTGTATATCCAAAGATAGAAGTCGAGAGCCTCGCTGCTATGTCAGAGGTCTCCGGTGCATCACTAGACATGCCAGGAAAGCCACTGCTGAAAGGTGGAATAGAAGAACCCGCCACCATGCCCTCACTGTGAAAAGATGGACCCACAGAAGATGATCCCGCTGGATATGTACCTCTCATCATGCCTGGCACAAAGCCCGACGAGAACGTACTCGGCATACTAGCAGAGAGAGTCTGGTACTATGGAGGAACATGTGCATACTGTGGAGGTGCAGGCTGATGCTGTGGCTGAACTGGTGGAGCACCTGATGAAGAACTAACATCTGGAAAGAACATGCTCCCGTACTGATCAAAGTATCCAGCTGAAGAATAACCTCGGAGCCTATCCTCAACAGATGGAATCTCTATCTCTGGAGGTGGTGGAGAGGGAGGAGAACGCGGAGGCTGAAGGTTCATTGCATTGTGCATCAACTTGATTGAATCATTGATTTTCTTGTTGTCCCTCCGCTGACGCTGCTGCTGCTGCTCCACCTCTACATCACTTTGGCTTTTGCACATGCCAACAAACAAATTGAAAAGCTTCTTGATGGGTGAGGTGGGACGCTCCCTTGGCCGCGGGAGAAAGTCACAGGCTCAGGCCTGAACCGGTCAGACCGGTACCGGTCACCGGTCAGACCGGTACCGGTCACCGGTCAGACCGGTGTCATCCTGAGCAGCAGGCTGAGCCGGCTGTGGCTGCTCCTGCTGCACAAACTCATCTCCAACTGGATCAACCTGAATTTCTGGCTCAGGAGAAGGAATCCTAGGATGTTTTTGGGTTTAGGCCTCAAAGGTTTGTGCTTCACATCACTAGGAAAGTCAATCTTGGTCATCTTTCTGATCATGTACATGATATAGGGACAATAGCTGCAGATTTTCTTTGGATTTTCAGATACATGCTTGATCTCTTCCCAAATGAAGTCCCCAACACTAAATTCAGGTGCCTGAGGTCTCATAGCAATCATCAAATTCTTTTGGAAAGAAGTGATCTCAGATGTGTTGCCATCTCTAGGGGTTATAGTCTTTCTAAAGAGCCTATTGAGAACTCCATAGAAGGTGTACAGATGCTTCACTTTCCCCCATTCATTTTCCATATTGCGAGGATACATGAACTTCAACTTGGATACATCAAGTTCCCCCTCATCATGCAACTTTTGAAGGCCTTCTTCATTACCAAGTTTGAACATGTTGCTGAAGGCCTGAAAGGTGATGTGATATCTAACTCCATTTGTCATCCAGAACATGGCTCTAACACCTTTCCTATGACCAAAGTACACTGTGGCATAGAACTGAGCAATAATCTCTCTGTTCCAGCTTTGCTTGAAACCCATGATGTGCATTATCCTTTGTCTTGTACAAGTCTCAATGATCTCATCAAAAATTGGATGATGGTGATCTGTCATGTGTTTCCAATCCACATACTGAGCCTCATGTGTGATTTTGGACTTCTTTAAAATAACTGAGGTGTAGAAATCCTGCTGAAACATAGTCCAAAATCTATTATCACTAGCTGTCCTAGGCCCACTGTAAGGATCTGCATCTCTCATTTTCAACACAGCCTTTGTCATCCCTTCCCATGATAATTTGTCATTCTTGTACCATAGAGATAGATAGGCCTCACAATGACAGGAATGTCATCGTCACCTTCCCCATCATCATTGTGGCAGACCGCCCCAATTAATCCGGTTTAAAAGCATGGGCCCACTATCACAGCAATGTTCCACGCCCTTAAACCGAGCTAATCGTGCAATCCGTCGGATACCTTCCCGATTAAACCACCTTTTCTCTCGACCGAAACGAAATAGCAGCAGTCCCACTCGAAGATGGGCTCAGGCAGTACAACTCATCACAAATTTTACAACACGGGGTTCACATAGATAATTATACAAATACAGTGCATATGTTTTAGTTATTACAAACCAGAGTTATAATACAGCGGAAGTCTAAACGTCGATACACATAACATCACATGGAGCCCACATATGATATTCAGTTCCCGCGGCCTGAGTCGGACTCAGACGGCCCCCACTCTACAGTCCAACCATCAGGGAGCACACCAGGCCAAGTCAGAGCAGCAACAGGATCATAGCCATCCACATAATCTGAAAAAGATAGCCACAAGCAAGGCTGAGTACTAATTACTCAGCAAGACATACCAGACAAGGTTAAATACTAGACATGCAAGGCTTTTTGGCTCTGGGGTTTGTTTTGCCAAAAGCGTCTACAAGTTGATCCCTAATTTTAATATTTTAGTCAAGTTTTAAAGTGAGACTAATCATTTCTATATTTGCCAAATATCCAATAACATTCAGTGTCGAAAAACAATTGATCAGTAAATCATCAACATTTCTCATCTAACAACCATTTTCCCCCATTTGGCCCAAGGACATTGACGTATGAAAAGAGATCAAGCAGCTTCATGTAACCGCGAAGGACGGACAACTCGAGTTGATTTTAACCATGCATGGGACAACCTAATCGTACGACCCGTGAGAGACACCCAGGACCTCACGAGGCAACCGTTCCCATCTCTCCCTGCCATCTGCCATCGGGGACCACTCCACCCGAGTGCACGCCCCAACGAACCCCAGGTGCCCGAGGCAAACCTGTGCCGCGGCCACTGCTACACTCGCCATCATCCCCCTCGCCCAATGGAGTGGATATGTCCGTCAGACGTCAGTTTGAATCAAGTACTAGGTTTACCAGTTTACCACATTTCCCGGCATACGATTAGTACCTTCAAAAGCTTGACCAACATCGCCACACAATCAATGCCTTAGCCAACAATTTCTGTGCAAGCGGGGTGTTCAACCAAGCATAAATACCGCACAAGCCCCGCTTGCCGAATCTTATCAACTGATATAAAATAAAAACCTATATCTCGCGAGTGACAAGGCAACCACTCGACTTCTACCGATCCTAATTAAGCATGGCAGTCTAAACGACCTACACATACTAGTATTAGGACATAGGTACCTAGGGATCATGCAACTAGGGTTTCATCCAACTCCTCAAAACTTAAATGCACAAATAAAGGCATAAAACAAAGAGAGTTAGTTGTAACAGTGGGTTATGCTCCGGGGCTTGCCTTCTTGATCACCGCTGGCCTTGGGCCCCTCCGAACTTTGGTTCGGGTCTTGTGCAGTAGTAGTGTTCAACTCGGCAGCAGCTGGATCGTCCTCGGGCTCGACCTCGATCTCGTATATCCCGTCAACAAGGGTTTGCTCTACATTAAAATGCGGATGCATGAGATGCAGTAGTGCGACAAATCAATTACAGAATTACTGCAACAACTCACTAATACATCACTGGATAATCATTTATGGATTATAAACAAATTTTGAAACTCATAAAGCAACGGTGGCCGGTCTGACCGGTTATGACGCCGGTCTGACCGGTCTGACCGGTTATGACGCCGGTCTGACCGGTCAGGAGACCGATCTGACCGGTTCAGACCTACACTTTGCACAACTTAAATGAATCATCTAGAAAAACCTACTAGTAGTGCAATTGAGTTTTTATGGCTAAAACTGATCATTTAACATTCCATGTTGCTAAGCATGTTTTTAGAATTAATTGTACAGCAAGAAAAACCATTTCTTTACTAAGCATCTCTTAACTAATTTTTACCAAATAAAGCCTAGAAAATATATTTACATAGATAAAAGCTAAGGCAAACATGTTTCTGTGTTCTTGACAGCAAAAACTATTTTTCAGGATTTTTCCAGCATTTTATCTATTTATTTCCTATTTTTCTTAGCAGCCAACATTTATCACCAACTAGAAAATCATAATAAATTCTACAAAAATGTTCTGCAGCTAAAATTTTTACTGCAACTACTATTCTACCAGATACATTTTTTGTGAATTTTCATATTTTTCTGAGTTATACAGAATATCTGGTGATTTATCTACTCTCAATGAGTTAGAAACAAACTTAATTCCAAATCTACCAAAATCATGAATAAACTTTGGCCAACAGATACTCAACTCAACTCTACTAATCACAACAGATCCATCAAAAGTGGTTTTGCATTTTTAGCACATTCATGTGATTTATAAAGCAATAAACCACATCTCAAGCACTACTTTATACATACAGAAATACATTAGGAACCACACAGATTACATATACACATGATACACCATTGGAAAGATAATTTCACAAGGATTCAAATGCAACTGGATTTGTATTTTTATGATTTTTCTGCGATTTATAGTGATTTACTAAATTTTCATCCTATTTACCCAAAAATAATTACGAAACAGAAAACACTCTTGCAGATTCCCCCGATACTTTTCAGATGCTATCACATAAGTCCCTGCATATTTCCCCATAACCCCCTGTACTTCTATTCTCATTACCACCAGGTGCTTCTTCTACCTCACGTTGGTTCTCGTTGATGCAGGTTCGGTTCAGCGGAGAAACAGGCCCGTGGCCGGCCGGCGGCGGCGCTGGACGGAGGGGCGAGGCCGGGAAAGGCTCGGGGGCGTTGCCCAGCCCAGGCGCGCACAACTCGGGGCAGGGGGGGGTCATCCTCGACAAGGACGCAGCAGCACGACGCTGCTCCCGTGCACCCGTCCGACCGGCGCGTCGGCGTTCCCGCGTTCTCGGTGATGGAATTCGATGGCGAAGAGGTCGGGGAGTATCAGTGTGCCATGGCGAACTCATTTTGGCTCTTGGATTGGGATGGAGCAGGGGTGTGAGCGGCTGTCCACGCGCGCGTTGAGTTCGTGAACATAGATGGCAATGGCGGCCGGGAAAAAGAAACTCAAATTCCCGCAAATGCCGACCATGGCGGAGGGGGCTAGGGACTGGAGGGCGGAGGGGACGATGTGTAGAAGCTGTGGCCGGGAGTAATTGTGGTTTGATGGAATGGTGAGCGGTGGATTTGGCCGGCGCTTTTACTGGGCACGGTAATGGAGGGGTGAGTTGGCCAGCGCGTCCCCGAGGCCCTCTCCCGAGACGACAACGCGACCGGCAATTGAATGGCACAGCCACGTGGCGTGTGAGGAGCTGGACGCTTGGCCGGGCCACCTGGATGCTTGACAGCGCAGCAGCTCGGCCGGCGACGGGAGCGAGGCCGAGCTCGGCTCGGTCCTGACCCTGATGATCTGAATCAAAGGATTCAGTTGTCGGGCCGCCGAACAGCCTGCCTTTGCTCTACTTTTTCACCGTATTTTGTTTGCAAACGTAAAGATCGGCCAATGTAAAAGTTATAGATGATTCATAGAGCTACAACTCCTACAAAGGAACTTATACCATTTGCTCAATGGTTTGGAAGTTGCAAGGCCCTAAATCCAGCCAAAAATTCAAATTCCCGAAATTTCAGAGTTTTGGACAGCTCACGGGTCCAACTTCGTCGGCCTTAAACTCCACTTTTTGTACATAAAAAGTTGATTCGACCAATACGAAAGTTAAAGATGGTACATCAGGCTACAACTTCTACAAAGGGAGTTATAGTGTTTGATCAATGGTTTGAGAGATAAATCATGGAGAAGTCCGGCCAAAAATCTGCCACACTGACGAATTGAATATGTCTGTCTGAATCGAGTGTTTTGGCCCGAATTCGACGACCTTTTTCTCTAATATTTACATACAAACATTAAGATCGTCCAATACAAAAGTTGTAGCTGGTACATTAGGCTACAACTCTTACAAAGAGTGTCACTCCTTTTGGGCAGTGGTTTGAAAGTTACGGGGTGAAGAAAACGGGCAAAAATTACGTTTTTCAGACAGTTTAATTCAGCTAAGTGCTGAAATTGCTGGGTTTGACCCGATTTTGACCAAGATTTTGAGTGATCAAACAAATTTTTCCTTGATCCACATCACCACCATTGTAAAGAGGGTACTTTGTACTCCAACTTTTATATTGGTGAAATTTCAAGTGTTTAGGCAAAATCTAAAGATATTAGCCGCTCGAGAAGGGTAAAACGCAAAACTCGCAACACATGAAATGAGGGTCAAATGATTTCAAAATTGAATTTCGAATTTTTGTTTGAACTTCCCATACTCATTTGAGTTCATACACATGTATTTGACATTATTTGTGACATTTTGGTATAATTTTTGTATTTTGACTATTTTAATTATTTTGGTTGACTAAGTCAACACATACACACAAATGCACAAACTTTATGATTATGAAATGATGCATGTCACTATGGGTTTAACCAAGTCCATTAAGGTTCGTAATTACTATAGTAACACCAGGGGTGTCACAATCATCACCATCACCATCATCATCATTGTCACCATCACCATCACCGTTGCCATCACTATCACCACCACCGTCACCATCACCACCATCATTACCATCACCATCACCCTCATCACTGTCACTGCTGCCATTATCAATAGCTGGGCTTTGCCATGACGATGTTCCACTCTATAAGAACTTTGCTCAACATCGTCACTACTAGTTTCCACTTCCTCCTCTTCTTCCTCCTCAACATGCATCTCGACTGAAGGCCTCTTCTGCCCTCTAGGTCTCAATTTGCTGGCATAATCATCTTGCACAGAGTTAGCACCTTGAGAACTAGAATCATCTTGTCTTCTCTTTTTTCTTCTCTTGGCATCATGATCCTTAGTCATAGCTGCTGATCCTGGGTCACAAATATTATGAAGAAATATCCATAAGACACCAGGGCACAAGATTTGATAGATTTGACGATAGAAAGCACACGGATTGGAACAATTGGAGCAGCTCTGGGCTTGACCGGTCAGACCGGTCAAGGCGACCGGTCAGGCCGATCACCCCCAGAACTGAGCCAATAGCTCCATCCAGTAATTTTGAGCAGCTAGATGGTCTAGATATGATCAAAGGAATTTATGAGACATCCTAAGCAGATAAGGGTTGAATATACTGAACAGAATCAAGTTTTGGAGGTGAACTGCCCGGACCGGTCAGACCGGTCGGGGGCACCGGTCAGACCGGTGCTGGCAGTTCATCCCCAAAATTCAATCCACACCAATGCATCCAACGAAATTGAAAGATCTTCTAGGAATAGTCTCTAAGGGTTGCTAGGAGATGTTCTACCCAAGGAATTTCAAATCTACTCATGGAGTTGATAGATCGGGCAAAAACAAGATTTGAATACCTTTGGAGAGAGGAACTCGAGATTAATCCAAGGGGCCGGTTAGGGCACCGGTTAAACCGCCCAAGGAGACTTGAATCCTTGAGAGGAGCGAGCTTTTCCTTGGTTGAATCCTCAAATCGCCAATGGAGAGTGAGTGGGAGACTTGGGCACACGGGCAGGAGGGAGAACAAGTCGTGGAGGAGAGTGGGGGTGAAAGAGGATAAGTTTGCACTGTTTAGTCACGGGTGGGGGTAAAAGGGGTGAATCCCGGGGTACACCAGTCAGACCGGTGGTCGGCACCGGTCAGACCGGTGCCTCCCCAACAGAAATGGTGACAAGGCTGGTTAGAGATAGATTTTGATCCTTTAGCCCTCACAAGATTGGACATAAGATTTGCAGTGAATATATTTGTCCAAAGTTGACATATCTCAGAAGAATATATGATAATCCAAATTATTTCTCATTTCTTGATTCTTCCAAGAAAGAAAGATAGATAGATAAAGATTTTATGGACTTGAGAAAATCTTCCCACTTGTGACTAGGCATCAATCAAACAAAGTGAACAATAGTCACAATTGAGTCAATCGGGCCACAAAGACCAAGAACTAAAATTTTTCAAAGAAAGCACACTTCCTACACATGCTAGTTGAATTTTCGCAAAAACTACCCTATGCCACAAAAGACATGCATCCATCTCAAGTCAATAGTCATCTTAGCATATTTAGCTCATATCTTGCAAGAGATGACACCAAGTCAATTCTCAATGAAGACATCAACTAAATATCTAGATTTGAAGCTCACAATTGACTTAAAACAATTATATGCAAAAACTCACACTAGGAAGGATATGAGGCCTAGATGCTCAATGTAAAAACATAGGTTAAAGGAACATACCTCGGCCTCTAGCTAATCCTTTTCTTCACATTGGTGAAGATTCATTTCTCAAGTCTTGTGCATTATCAATATAATCCAAATGCCTCTTCTCATTTATAATTTTCCCTCATATACATCATAGAGAAGAAATGCATTAAGAAGCACAAGATCTAGTTTCATCATTTAGTGATCTTTGGATTGGAAAGGCACAATGGATCACTAAAAGATGAAACCTCACAATATAGGTTAAATACCTTTTTCTTGATGCACATGTTTATATGGGTGGAAGGCAAGCTCACATGCATCAATCTTGTCACAAAGCCAAGCAAAATGATTTAATCTATATTATGGGAAGCAGCTATTTAATAAGATAATTCATTGTCCAAAGAGGAGATAGATACACTTTTACCAATTTTGAACAAAAGACATAGCTTGCTTCAAAGAGAGACAACTCTCACACATGAGACTACAAGATCACTAGAAGAAAATGTTAGTCTCAAGGACACAAATTGTAGCATAATCTCCCCCTTAATAGGTGCATCATGTATTTGAATATCATGTCACATGCACTTGATCAATTTAATGAATTTGAGGAGTTTATCTCACAATTTGGTCCCGGCACATAAATAAATTGCATTTATTGACAAGGTGCCAAGAATACTTACTATCACAACGATAGTGCATAAATTGTATGCCATGGAAGTGCTGAAAGAATTTCTTGTAATATTCCAAATTAGATGAAGCTTGACAATCAAACCACTGCCGGAACTTCTGGTATGATTTGGCGGAACTTCTGATACGGGACAGAGGCTGCCGGACTTTCGGGTCGGAACTTCTGGAACGAGGCAGAGGCTGCCGGAGTTTTGTATCGGAAGTTCTGGTGTCAGCCGGAAATTAATATTTGCTAACTGGTCCAGAACCGGTCAGACCGGTCTGGGTGACCGGTCAGACCGGTCAGCCCCAGTCAGCTTCATATAAGTGTATTTCTTTTCTTTTACTTGCTCCAAGAAATTTCTTCTTGACTTTTTCTGTAATTTCCTGCACTTCAAAATAGTATGCTCTACTAGAGAGTCATTAAAAGCATCACATGGCATATGGGGAATAAATCAAATAAAAATGTCAAAGTCACTTTCTCATGCTTGACAATCTCACACTTGTGACCCATGAGTGTTCACATAGAACTGAGAGTGACTAAGACATGACATTAAACACTAGTTACCGAGATGACATTGGTTTTGTGATTCCAACACTTTGCAAGTCACTTGGCTAATTTCTTCATTTCTTGTATCTTTTCTATAGGCCAAGTGTCCAATGCCTCTCGACGATCCTGCAAGTTCAGCAAGCACTCTTTGGTACCCAAATCTTGTTGGGTCCTTTGAGGTTAGTCACAAGATGCTTAGGAACCCAAATGACTCTTATGCTAGTTTGAGGTGAACTAATCACTTTTATAGCACAAGTGTCAGTTTTGTCTTTCCCAAGCTTACTAAAATCATAATGGACAAGATTCAAGAATGTTACCATTTGGACAATCCTTGCCCATGTGACCCTTTTGCCGGCAAGTATAGCAAACACGGCTCTTGTCCTTGCTTGACTTTATATTTCTTTGCTTTTCTTGCCTTTGCTTGCTTTTGGGTTCCATGGATGAAGAGGTGACTTCAATCTTGTCACTGTGGTGAAAAGTGGCTGCCCTGGCCGCCACCGGTCTGACCGGTCCGAGTGGCCGGTCTGACCGGTCAGGGTCAGAGCCACCTACATTAGTAGCACCGGGACACATGGCTATCGTGTGTACCTTCTTCTTGCATCTATAGCAAATTCTTTTCTTTGCAAGACTCCTTTTCTTGGATACTCCATGCTTCTTTGTCTTGCTTTTATGCTTGATGGGGCACATAGATGCATAATGCCCCATTGTTGAACAATTGAAGCATTGTATGTGATCAAGCTCCATTTTCATCTTTTCTTGAGTCTTATCTTTGTTGACTTTCTCGTCACGCTGAGGGATTGAGTCAGTGACCATTGATCCCTTCTCAAGCTTATTCACCATGTTTTCACGGTTATCTTGAGAAGGTTGCACTTGACCTTTTCCCTTAAGCTTGACCAAGTCATTCTTGATCTTTTCATCCTCTTGCTTGGTATCTTTCATTTTTTCAGCAAGAAGATCATCACAAGACTCTACAACAACATGCTCAACACAAGATTGGGTTGCTTGGGAGCAACACGGTTTTTCACATAATAAAAAAGAATTTATGTGAGAGCATGTGCATGTGTGTGTATGAGGTTTAAGATATTTTACCAATGTTAATACAACCTTATAAGCAATGTCTAGCATAGCATATGATTCCACAAGCTTCTCATGAGAACACTCAAGTTCTTTGTGAGTTGCTTGCAAAGCCATATGCTCACTAGTGAGCTTATCAAGTTGAGCACTAAGCATTTGTTTGTCTTGTTCTAAGGATGCTACACAAGTAGATAAATCAGTAGCACAAGCATAATCCTTTGACAAGATTTCATACTTACTGACCAAGGAGGCATGTGACAACTTGAGCTTTTCAAGTTCTTGAGTTAGAGCCTTGATGGTTCCAACTCTATGGAATTCATCTCTCTTGGTCTTCTTCTTACTCCTGCAAGCCATCAGACACTTGGGTCCCTCATCATTGGATAATGAAGAACCAGAAGTGGATGGGGTGACGCTTGCGGCTTGGGTGTCTTGAGCGCACTCGGAAGCAGCTCCCTGGGGAGAACCGGTCAGACCGGTCCCTGGAACCGGTCGGACCGGTGCCTCCAGGCAGGCTGCAATTTCTTCTTTTTGCTCTTCTAGCTTTTTGGAAAAAACCACCTAAGGCTCAATGAATATTGCTGATGCAGTTGAGCACTTCTCAGGTGATTCCATAACTTCTTGCTCTTCATCATCACTTTCTAAATCTTCAAATGTATCCGTTGACGAGGGTACGGATTAGGGGTACCCAATTGAACCCTTAATCCGGGGGCTTACGATAATCCACCCCTCAAAAAACAAAAACCAAAGACCAAAAGCAAGGCAAACTCCCCATACCCCGACTACCTAGAACGCCCGAGTGGTTCTCCGATTCGCCCGACAGGTTCTCCGCCTCCGAGTGGTCCTCCGATTCGCCCGACACGTCCTCCGTCCCCGAGTGGCTCCCCGGTTCGCCCGAAGAGTTTTCCGCTCCCGAGTGGTCTCCGACTCCTCGGGTGAAACTACCCGGCCATACCCCGACCCATCCGGCGCCGTACCCACTTGGTACCCGCCGTGTCAGAGCATGATGGGCGTCTGTCCTACGCCACGGCAGCCACAGTGGCGCCCGTCTCGTCCCAACAGGAGCGCTACAGTCTGGAGAGGAATGCATGCGCTACACCAGGCGTCCAAGTACGACCCCAGGCGTCCACGGGCGACACCTGGAACCCGAGCAGGACACCTGGAGCGCCCGAGGACCTCGAGCAAGTCAACCACGACCCGGGAACCACCCGGGAGCTTACCCAGGAAGGCATCGACTCCAACCACTCGGGATGTACGATTCCGGGTCCGGCGGGGCGCCCACTCCGTCAACACCTGCTCCCTGTACGGCTCGGCGAGCGACGCAGCTGGAAGCTCTCGGGAGCAGTAACTCCCCTTGTAATTTTCTCCTTTCTTACCCCCGCTCCCTTCTCTCCTTGAAGCTATAAAAGGGGACAAGGGGACATCAGTGAAGGGGGGAATTCGAACACTAGTCGAACGCTCGGTCACAGCACACACCACACACTCATTCGCATCACTCAGGGACTTGGGACCCTCTCCCTCTCCCGACTAGTTTGTACACCCCTACTACAGACTTGGACTTGAGAACACCGGCTCCCACTGGACGTAGGGTATTACTCTCCGGAGGCCCGAACCAGTCTAAAACCCCCTGTCTCTCGAGTCACCATCCGGATCCTGACACGCGATCGTAGGAAATTTACTTGTTGGCGGTAGAGAACCCCGACAGTTGGCGCGCCAGGTAGGGGCTCTTCGCGTGTCACGACACTTCACCAGGGTCCGGATGGCCCACGGCGGCGCCTCGCTGGCGCCCGGCGATCACCTGCGGTTCGGCTCCCTCGACTTCGTCATCGACAAGTCGGTGGAACCCATCGTCGGGGCGACTTTCGTGCGCCCCAAGCTTGCCCGCGGCGACGGCAAGACGTTCCACAACGAGGGGCCCAAGCCCTCCCACAACACGGCGGGAGCCACCGCCTACGTCCTCGACCTACTCGGCGGGGACCTGGCGGCCGCCTTGGGAAGGACCCCGTCCCAGGAGCACTTTCGCAACGTCTCCTACATGCTTACCAACCTCGCCCTCCAGGTTGGAGGGCAAGAGCAGCTCCCCTGGGATGAGTTCATCGATTGCTACAACGCCATGTACCCGGAGGGGCAGCCAGGCTTGCCGAGCGACCCGGTGGCCACCCCGACACCGGCGGAAATCGATCCCCGCATCTCGCCAACCGCCAGAAGCGTGGTGAACAGCTCGCGCCCGCGGTTGACGTGGGCTCCGCCGAACTTCGACCCATACCGGGAGTGCTTCATGTGTCACACCCCCGACGGAGATGTGCACTCTGCGAGCAGCTCCACGGGGGACGGCGCCCCTGCAGCGCCACCAGCCAACGCCGCTGCGGCTCCACCTGCCCGGGGACCGGCGGCTCCTCCTGGCAATGCTCCTGCGGCGCCACCACCCAACGCTCCGGCGGACGATGCTCGGCGGGTCAGGCTGCAGGAGCTGGACGAGGCGCGGCGTCAGATCGAGGCAGAGCGACAGCAGCTCAACCGTGAGCTTGGGAGAAACGCGGATGGAGGAGCCGCCCGCGCACGGGCCCGGGACGTGCAACAGCGCATCGTCAACGACGGTGGCAACGCCAACGACGCGCAGGTCTTCAACCGGGCGTCCCAGAACCTCGCAGCGGCTGCTGTCCTGCTCCGCGAACATCCCGAACCAGCGGCGCCCGAAGATAGGAGGTTCCATCAGCAGCTCCGTGCGCTCCTGGAAACCGCGGCGGTCCAGCAGGCGGAAAGCTCTGCCTCACGCCAGCGAGCTCCTCGAGAACCCGAGCATGAGCGTTCCGTGCACCATCGTGCGGCCCCGGCTGACGAAGGTGCCAGGCAACGGGACGAGCACCATCAGCGTCGCCCGCGCCGAGCCTACAACAAGCGGCGTGGGGGCCGCTATGACAGCGGTGAGGACCGGAGCAGGAGCGTGTCGCCCGACCCCAGGGGGCCGCGTGCCTTTGGACCCCGCGTCCTCGGCGCTCAGGTCCCTCCACGCTTCCGAGCTCCCACAACGGTGCCCAAGTACGACGGGGACACCAACCCCAGCGTCTGGCTGGAGGACTACCGGCTCGCGTGCCATGCAGGGGGAGCGCAAGACGATTACTTCATCATCAAGAGCCTCCCCCTCTACCTTGCCGACTCGGCTCGAACATGGCTGGAGCATCTCCCTGCGGGCAAGATCGACAGCTGGGCACAGTTGCGCGACGCCTTCATCGGCAACTTCCAGGGCACCTACACTCGTCCCGGGAATCCCTGGGACCTCCGCAACTGCCTCCAAGCAGAGGATGAGACTCTGCGCGACTACATCAAGCGCTTCTCCAAGCGCTGCACCGAGCTGCCGAACACCGCTGACACCGACGTCGTCTCCGCGTTCCGGTTTGGAACCACCTGCGCGACCCTCATCCATGAGTTGGGACGCCGGAAGCCTCGGACCATCCGGGAACTCCTTGACATCGCCACCGACTACGCCGATGGGGAGGACGCCGTCGCTGCAACTCTTGAACGACCTCAGGGCAAGGGCAAGCAGTCGGAGTCGGCTGCCGAGGGCACCTCCGCCCAGCCCGACAAGAAGAAAAGGAAGGACAAGCGGAGGCGCGATGGACGTATGGTAGCAGCAGCCGAGCGCAAGGCCACGAAACCCAAAGGGAACCCGGCGCCAAAAGACCACTTCGAAAAACTCCTCGAGGCGCCCTGCACCAACCACGAGGGCCCTGTCAAGCATGCCCTGAAGGATTGCAAGCTGATGAGAAGCTTCCTCGCCGGCACCCTGAAGAAGAAGCCCTACGAGAACCGGGATGGGGCTGGTGCCTCGAACAACGATGACGGCTACCCCAGGGAGGACGGAGCGATCCTGATGATCGTCGGGGGGTCGGCAGCCTGCCCCTCGAAGCGCGATGAGAAGCTGATCCGGCGGGAGGTCGGCCACACAGAGCCCGCGGTGCCCTCCTACCTCAAATGGTCCGAGGCCCCGATCACCTTTGACCGCTCCGATCATCCCGACTACGTCCCACAGCCCGGAAGGTACCCGCTCGTGGTTGCTCCTCTCTTCGGGACGAAACGCGTCCACAAGGTGTTGATGGACGGCGGGAGCGGCCTCAACATCCTCTACGTTGACACTCTTGACGAAATGGGGATCCCGCGTTCCCAGCTTCGCCCATCCCCGGTGCCATTCCACGGGATCGTCCCCGGGGTGGACGCAATACCACTCGGGCAAATCGACCTGCCCGTCACGTTTGGGACTCCACGCAACTTCCGCAGAGAAACCCTCACTTTCGAAGTGGTGGGATTTCCTGGGGCGTATCACGCCATCCTCGGGAGGCCTGCATACGCAAAGTTCATGGCTGTCCCGAACTACACGTACCTCAAACTGAAGATCCCCGGACCCAAGGGTGTCATCACCGTGGGGACTTCATTTGAGCATGCGTTCGCTTGTGAAACCGAGTGCTTCCAGTTCGCGGAGGCGCTCGTCCAGTCCAAGAGGCTCGCCGCTGAGCCTTCACCCAGGGACTTGGATATCCCCGAGACCTCCAAGCGTGCCGCGTGCTCCTTTGAGCCGGCCAAGGACGTCAAGGAGGTTGCCGTGGCCGACGATGGCCGCACCCTCCGTATCGGGACGGCGCTCGATCCTAAATAGGAAAGCGCGCTCGTCGACTTTCTCCGCGCAAACCTCGACGTGTTTGCATGGAAACCCTCGGACATGCCGGGGATTCCA
>CM014272.1:68632967-68673786 GCA_004135705.1 Alloteropsis semialata | reverse complement strand
CCTCGAGGGAATGTAAGCGTAACAGTCAGCAGTCAGCTCTCAGCTTCCTGGCCGTCGGAGAATTAAATTTCAGTGTATTTCAAGTGTGGAACAACTCGACCGCGATTCAGAGGAGGCGACTTCTGCTGACACACGTTAGAGGCGTGCAGCGATATTGCATTGCAATGCTGGTTTTCTTTATAAAAAGAAGGGATGAAACTAAAAAGCATATATTTCACGAGGCTCAAAAAGCATATAACGGAAACTTTGCGAAACATAGCACCGAAGAGCTGTAAAGCAAAATTATGTCCGTACAAAACTCAGCCATCAGTTTTTTACTCCAAACTGTTTGTTCTTTTTCCCCCTGCAAGCATATGCATATAACCGAAGGAATCCAGGTGATAGTGATACATTGAACATTCTAGGGAAAAAGGAAATCTACTTTTGGCCAAATCAATCGCGACATTCTATCATGAGATCCAACGGTACAATTCGATCAGGCAGACATCTTTATTTGGTTAGCCCAGTCCAGATCGCAACAACACTGGGAGGGACACATGAAATAGTATGGAGAGCATCAGTTTTGCCTGATTTATCACCTACCAAACATAGCAAGGAGAATAAGACTGACCACACAGAGATGATCCCAACTTATGCTGAGGCCTCGGCAGTATTGTCGGGGCTAAAGTTTAGCCCTGTCATATTGGATGTTTTTATCAACGGGTAGCTCCGCTCGGTGGCGTCACCAGGAGGCTACAAGGACAGATCCAGGTGAAAACCTAAGAATCGATTCGCTGGTTCGGGTAGCGGCAGCATCTGAATGTTGCTTTCCTCTTGAGGCGTCGTCTTGGAGTCCTTGATGGCGACACCATGATTAGCTTGGAGCAATAGTGGTGGGTGGCAGATCGACACCATCTACGTCCAACAGATTTTTTTCGAAGTCACTTCGATGCTTAGATAACAGCCGATGCATGGTCCATGAGGTGGCGGCCGGTGTTGGCCGGATTTGCTCTTGCTTGGCAAATCAAAGCGGAGGTGACCACATTCTTGGTTGCTGATCCGCTAGAGAAGACCGCCGAGGAGCGACGACAAGATTTATATGTCTCATTCCTTACTCAACGATGACCGAAGATAGGAGATCGACGTTCATGGTGGCTACAAGTGACCTCAATAAATTTTGGACTAGGTGGTCTTTAGTACTGATTTTCATGTACTAAAGTTTACTAAAGTTTTTTAAGATATTTTCTTAGATATTTATAATAAACAAGGCTGTGAGTCACGCAGAGGCCAGAAGGCTGTGTGCGTTACTGCAGAGGCCGGAATGCAATTCCATTTTCTAAAAAAAACATTGGATGTTTTATACTAATTAGAAAAATTAAATGTAGACTAATTACAAAACTAATTGCACATATGGAGGCTAATTCACGTGACGAATCTATTAAGTCTAATTAGTCTATGATTTGACAAAGTTAACTATTTGCTAATGATGGATTAATTAGGCTTAATAGATTCGTCTCGTAAATTAGCCCATGACTTCTGCAATTAATTTTATAATTAGCCCATATTTAGTGCTTCTAATTACCACACGAATGCTTGATGTGACAAAGACTAAATTTTAGCCCAAAGATCCAAACACAGTCTTATCTGTGTCCATTTGATCCATGGAAGCCTTTCCTGAGCACTACCCTCACTTGAGGTTGCGGGCTCAGCAGCTGCGCCTGCACGGTTTTTGTTGCTGCCCTGGGTTTGAGGCTCCGTGCTTGGGTTCCAGCTGTGGCGATGGAGCGTGTGGTGGAGGTGTCCGTGCCTTTGGTGCGGGCTTAGGTTTCGTCATGAAATCGGTTTGCAGAACATGTAAAACAAGGTTTCAGAACCAGTGTTAAACCCAGATTGACGTCGGAGCTATGTTTGACAGCGAACCTGTCAGGTGTTTTAGCTTTGTTGCTCAGATCCGATGCAAGAAGCATAGGTTAGCATGCTTTGGTGGAGCATCCTGCTGCTTCTGCTCTCTTTCTCACACACACAGAGTTTTGTGTCTCAGAGCACTCGTTTATGACCTTTGCAGCACACTAGTTGGTCAACAACAGAACCTATCTTCGTCCATTCTTTGACTGTAACAAGGCATATGTACAGTGTAATAGCGGAATCTAGTATAGTGCTGTTATCATCAAGGAATTTATGAGAAGAATCACAGTCGATCTACCTTTTCTCTCTCTCTAATAGTATGTCGATGTGTCTAAACTTTTAGGCCCTGTTAGTTCCTCATATTTTGCATAAAGTTTACACCTCGAGAACCGTATCAGTTCATTTCTTCTCTTTGTACCCGCGATCCAATGCATAAAGTTTATGTATAATATGTGCATCTAAACAACCCCTTAATCACTAGACAAAAGCGGCCTCTCCGAAACTGCTGATGCAGTATGTACCAGTTGAGTAGTAATAAACAAGGAGGCACATACTCCTCGGAGCCCAAGCCAACCAGGCGTGAGGCACGCGCCTCCGCTCGCCGCTGCCGCCAGCGCCCCAGTCCCCGTCCCCAACGGATCGAGCGCCGGTGAAGCGTTCCACGAGACGGAAAGGAGACTAGCCGCCGGCCGCCAGGCCGCGGCACCGAACCTGAGCTCGGAATTGCAGAATCCGCGAAGGGGATGTCACGTCCTCAGCGACCCCGTCCGCCCCCTCCGCCGCCCCATCCCACGCCGTCTCCGCTGCTTCGGGGGCAGCCCCACCTCCTGCGTCGCCCGTCCCCGCCCGCCTCTCCTTCCCACCGGAGCTGCTCCGCTTCGGTACGGCCTGCGAAGTGGATCTGAGCGACTTCCTGGCCACGCCGTCGCCACCGCCCAGATCAGGTCGCCCTGCCAGCAATGCGGTGGACTTCGTGCCGGAGACGCCACCGTGGCGCCAGGGTGGCATCCCCCGCTCCTACGCGGACGTCGTCCGCCAACCCGCTGATTCCGCTGGGGATCTTGGTCCACATCGTCGGAGTTACTCCACCGCACCTGCCGCTCCTGCCAGATGTAACTCCGGGCCGCGTCGGCCTGGGCGTTGACCTGAGGACCGCGGCATGCGGGACAAGCCCCGGGCGTCCGGCCGCGCAGAGCGGTCACCTCGACCGTCCTTTGGCGCGGCGGCCCGTCGTGTCCATCAGTGGTCCGAGCCAGACTGGACGCGATACACCAGCAAGCGAGGCCGTCGCCCCCCCCCCCCCCCCCCCCCCCCCCCCCCCCCCCCCCCCCCCCCCCCCCCCCCCCCCCCCCCCCCCCCCCCCCCCCCCCCCCCCCCCCCCCCCCCCCCCCCCCCCCCCCCCCCCCCCCCCCCCCCCCCCCCCCCCCATTCAAGTCCCCACCAACCGGCCAACCAGCGGCGCCAGGCGCATTCAACCCAGCGCTCGGAGACCTCCCCTGCCTTTGCTGCATTCAAGCAGAAAACTGCGGGCCGGTGCTTCATTTGCCTCGCCATTGACCACCGCGCCATCTCCTGCCGAGACCTGTTCCGTTGCTTCCGCTGCAACCGCTTCGGCCACAAGAAGGCTTTCTGCCCAGCCCGCCGTCCACCTCCGGCCAACACTGCCGGACGTGGAAGAGAAGGCCGGGCACCTGCTGGGCGTGCGCCTGCTGCGGAATCGACGGTCCTACCGCCGCCGCCGCCGCCCCGCACCGCGCAATCCAAGATGTCGCGGATTGGGGACCCCTGCACCAGGCCAGACGAGGGCCACGTCCTCATCCCCACCTCTTTCGATCTCGAGTGCGAGGTGGCGGAGTGGGAGGGGACGGCCCTGGTGGTGAAGGCCCTGATCGCCCCTGCCACCACGGGGGTGAAGGAGATTGAAGCGGTCATCCTCTACGAGCTTCGCCTGCTACAGGGTGAGGTCATGGTGACTCGCCACCAGCCAGAGCCGTTTCTGATCAAGTTCGCCCACCGTCGTCATGCTCTGGAGGCCCTGAACCTGCCCTGCATCCGCCACCACGGCATCGCCCTCAACGTTCGCCCATGGAGGAGCTTGACTGGGGCGCTGGGGGCCTCCCTGTTCTACAGGGTTCGCCTCTGCCTGGAGGGGGTTCCGGTGCACGCCTGGATGCCTGACATCGTCGACAAGCTGATTGGGGAGAACTGCTCCCTGGAGTACATCGACACCAACTTGCTGCATCCGGACGACACGTGCACCATCGACGTCTGGGCCTGGACGGCGGACCCCTGCCGCATCCCGAAGCGGCTGTGGCTCACCTTCACCCATCGCTCGAAGGATGCCAGGTCCTCCCTGTTCGTCTCCAAGACACAACTAGAGAGGCAGAGGGGCGTCAAGTTTAGCGTCCTGGTTCACCTTGAGTGGATCCATGACTACACCGCCGCCTCGGCCGATCCCTATGGAGTGGATGCGCCGATCCCTAAGCCGGAGAAGAGGAAGCTGCCATGGATCAGGGGCGCCCTGGATGGCGCTGAGGCACCGCCTGCTGCGTTCCCCCCTTCAATGTTCCGCAGGCATACGTCGATCGCTCGAAGATGAAGGACGCCAGCACGGACGTGCTGCTCGACGATTATCGTGCTACCTTGCGCACGTCGGACGCACGGGACGCGCACAGTGATGCACGCCATGGCGACAAGCGGCGTGACCGCCGCGACCCACGCTCGACTCGTCCAACCTACAACAATGACCATCCTCGCTGGAATGTCTGGCAAAGGGAGGACCACGATGAGGACGGCAACGACCATGGTCACGAGGACTACATGCGGCAACTCAACAGTGCTCGGTCCGTGGACCACGAGCCGGTGCGCCGCGAATGTGATCGTTCGCCAGTTCACCACTCCTGGGGAGGAGCCCGCTCTGGAGGGCGCCGCAGGGCGGGGGAAGAGGACAGCGAGCCCGACAACGGCGACCTCCCACTGCCGCCGATACAAGACCTTGAGGGGAGGCTGACAACGGCTGAGCTGCAGTACCTCTTCGCGGCAAAGGCAGCGTCCATACAGCAGGTGGCTCACAACCTGCTGAAGACGCAGTCCATGGTGTGGCTCTTCGATGAGGTCGTCCCGTCCATGGAGGACTACATAGTCAAGGTGAACGCGTTGGCCGGCAAGCTACTGTCCATGACAGAGCAGCTACCTGTGAGGCGGCCAAGGAATGAAGCCTTGTCCGAGGCACTGTGTGGTAGGGAGCAAATGGGCGCCGGCGTGGTCCAGACACGGTTGGTGCCGGTTGCTGCTGTTTTCGGCAGGCTGGGTAAGGAGCTGCAGATGCATCGTGACGAAGAGGTCACTGTGGAGATGGTCCAACACGCTCTGGACAAAATGGAGATGGTGGATGCTGCTGCTGATGCTCATGCCCAGGCCACTACTACTATTGCCCAGGTTTCAAAAGGCCGAGCTGTCCAGGTAGGCAGCCAGGATGGCAACGGCCTCTTTGTCCAGGAAGGAGAGGTCCACGAAGAGCACTAGCAAGGAGTTGCTGCCACACCGGGTGCACTGGCACCAAGCGCTGCTACTGCCCCGGTGGTGGATGACTTCTTTGCCACGGCCGACCCGCCGATCTTGGTGCAGACCCCCGCTGGCCGACAGCCAAGACACCGACGTGTACACGACATGTCCAACATCCGCCGTAGTGCGCGGCTTGCTTCCAGGCCACCGCTGCCGGCAGAAAAGCATGGTCAGCTCAACCTGTGCCGCAAGCTGGGCCTTATCTCTGAAGAGCGTGACTCGATCGAGCAGGTTCTTGAAGATTTTGTGGCGATGTTCAATGGTCCACTGCCACAACAGATTGTTGCTGCTCTCTCTACTTTGCTCGAGGTTAACGACGAGCTGGCCGGCCATGTGGATGCTGCAATGATGCAGCTAATTGGTCAAGGCATTGATGACATTCAGGAAGAGGCGGATGGGCCAGTTGCTTAATCGTCGGCTGCTTGGTGACTCCTGCGATCCACTCTGTTTCAGCATGTATCTTTCTACCTTATGTATGTGTGTTCCATCAGATCATCGGCCTGCTGGCCACCTATTCCCGCCCGCCTGCGAGCGGAAGTTGCTGTTGTTCTGGGGCGCCTACCAAGGTGACCATCTGCTTTCGTTCGCCTGTGTGTGGACCCTGCTGCTTTTGTTGTGCACCTGTCGTGGTGCCTGTGATGTACTAATGCTTGACATTCTGTTGTGGGACATCCGTCGTGAAGTCCAGTTTAATCAGTGTTGTGCGGCTCTGAGCTCGTCACTGTTGATGCTTCGCCTTATGCTGTGGAACGCCCGTCGAGGAGTCCATTTTAATTTGTGCTGCCCTGCTATTTACACATTGCCCCTTGCTTGCTGTGTGTGGGGTGCCCCCCTTCGAGGCATCCCTGACGACTGCCTCAACAACGACAGCACCTTTGATGAACAAGCGTTTCCGGAATGAGTGCACAAACGCTTGAAATTGTCACGTGGAATGTGCGATGCCTTAATAATGCGGCAAGATGCTGCACTGTCAACGAACTTCTCTCGACCACTACCTTCCATCTTGCTTGCCTGCAGGAAACTAAACTTGAGAATATTGATGGCCAGCTTGCGGCTTTTCTGGGGGTTACAGACTACGGAATTTTTCCTACAAGCCCTCAATGGGTACCAGAGGCGGGATCCTCCTGCTTTGGAATGATAACTTCATTGACCTTGAGGACATCTGCATTCGGCGCTTCTCCATCTCTGCAACAGCCACTCTAAGGGACAGCGCCACCTCTTTCAAGATCACAGCAGTTTATGGGCCTTCTAGAGACGTGCAGAAGCCGGCTTTCCTATGTGAATTGCGACGCATCAAGCCTACTGGTGACGACCAATGGCTCCTCTTGGGCGATTTTAACCTCATATATAGAGCGCGGGATAAGAACAATCGGAATCTGAACCTACGACAAATGCGGCAGTTTCGCTCGACCCTCAACCATTGTGATCTCAGAGAGGTTCGTTTGCAGAACAGAAAATACACATGGAGCAATGAACAGCGCAGGCCGACGCTTGTTAAATTGGACCGAGTCTTCTGCAATGAAGGGTGGGACTTGGCCTTTCCGCATCATGGATTGTATGCTCTCTCCACTACTGTTTCAGATCACTGCCCTCTTCTTCTATCCAACCACCTAGAACCTCGACGGCCCAGGCCGTTTCGTTTTGAGAACTTCTGGATGTGGCTGCCGGGCTACAAGGACCAAGTGCAGAAAGCATGGAGCCTGCCTACAACCTATACTCAACCTCTGAGCATACTCCACCATAGGCTGGCCACAACGGCAGCACATCTCAAGAAATGGAGCAAGACTGTTGTCTCAGATGCTAAGCTCAAGTTGCAGATGGCCACTCAGGTCGTCCACAGACTTGACATGGTGCAGGAAAATAAAACACTCAGCGAGGCCGAGTTCGCCTTACGGAAAGGTCTAAAGAGGAGGATTTTGGGTTTAGCAGTTGTCGAGAGGATGAGGAAAAGGCAGGCGTCGTGAATAACCAATTTAAGGAAGGCGATGCCAACACAAAATATTTCTACCGGAGGGTAAATGCGAGGCAAAGGAAAAATCATATTAGGCAGCTAAAAAATGGCAGCAGATGGGCAGTAACACATGCTGAAAAAGAGGACATTATTGCTGACCACTTCGAGTCGATAATGGCCGCTCCCGGACCGCGCGCGTATGACTTTGCCTGGGAGCGGTTGGGCCTCACCCGTTTCGAGCTGCAAGATCTCCAGACCCCTTTCACTGAAAAGGAAGTTTGGGAGGCCATCTCCATGTCGCCAAAAGACAAAGCGCCGGGGCCGGATGGCTAAACGGGAGGGTTTCTTCGTGCTCCTTGGGCAGTCATCAAGTGGGACCTTTTGGCCGCCTTCAACTCAATTTACAACCTGCGCACCATCAACCTCGACCTCCTTAATACGACCAACGTAGTACACTGTCGGGGGTAGACCCCCAGGGGTACCCAGAAGGCGGATTGGCCCAACCAGCAAGGGGCGGCCCGGTCCGAGTGCAACTGGATCGGTTTGTCAGACTGGGAGGCCCACCAGTCGGATGAGCCGGATGGGCGTGACGGCGCGCGCGGCAAGGAAGCAGGCGGCGTATCCCGCAAGAAGCTCGGAGATCAAGATAAACTAGCCGGAATTATAGGGAAAGATATCTATAATCGTTATAGGATCGCATCCTTGTATTTCGGGTAGGTTACGATCTCTAGCCGACTTGTAACTCAAGGCAGCCGGACTATATAAGGCGCCTTGAGACCCCCCTCCAGAACACGACATTACGAGCAATCATTCAACCTAGGACAGAACCCAACTACGGAGATCCTTCAGGAACTTCATACACAGCAATACAATCACCCCCAACACAGGACGTAGGGTATTACGTCATCTCGACGGCCCGAACCTGTTCAATCCTTGCGTCTTGTGTTACCATCAGCTTCTGATCCTCGATCTGTCCCTCAACAAATCAACCACGTAGGCTACCCTGTGTGGACTGCCGGGTCCAAACATCCGACAGTTGGCGCGCCAGGTAGGGGCTGATCGACGAGATCAATCTACAAGCTCGATGGCATATTCGTCTTCGTGAACATGCTTGACGGCGGCGACGGCGGATGCTGTATGAGCCATCTCTGCACCGCACTCCGTACTGGCTGTTGGCGTGTACATCTACGATCCTCGATCCAAGTCGTGGCTTTCTGCATCGAACTCGCCGATCCGGCCACCGCCGCAGATCGATCTCCGAGTTGTCGTGTTCCTCTGGCGCACGACGGCCTCCACGCGCGATCTGTTTCTTATGCAGTTCGCGATCCATGTCCTAGGTTCTGATCGGATCAGAGGGAACCACGCGAAGATCGAGGACATGCCAGGCTATCTCCAATCCAATTCAACACCACGTATTCAGCAATGGCTGGCACGTGCATGAGGTGGTCAATCGCCATGATTCTATGCATGTGTCATCACGAGTTGAGTTTTCATGTACTGCCGTCAGTATACAGGGAAGAATAGATCTATTTTATTTATTTCCCTGACATGACAGATATAATTTCTAGTTCCTACTTTTATCGATAACATGGATTATACTAATCAATCTCCTTGTTTGCGTGTATATGTATGTACGGATACCGCTGGCCGAGTTCTGGTCTGTGAGGCCACCATCGGTGGAGCGGTACATCTATCTGCCGCCGTCAGCAAGTAGCTCCGTCGCCCATCGCATCTTCGCTGGTGCTCTTCCACGGCGCCATAACTCCATCAGATACGACGACCGCGATGACTCGGCAACAGGCGATAGCACTCGGCGCGTATGCGGCTCACCCTCCACGAGGCTGCAGCCCCGAGCCGTGGCAGCATACAGCATCAATGTTGTCCACTCGGCCACGACGACACGCCGATTCTTCCACTCGGACACAAATCAAGCTAAGTTATACTTTAATATTCTCACAATATTTTTCGGTCACCGCGTATCTCCATAAACATGTCTCCATGATCATCGCTGACTACCCTTGGTTTGTTCCCGACTGCTTATACAGCCCGAGCGCTACACGAGCAGTCGGGCTACACTCAACGGACGCATATTGCATTTTTCTCCATCGTTTATTTCTTTTTCCACTCTTGTACAAGTCGCTAAAGTACTTGGGAAGCACACGCCTTAATCCGTGAAGCCTCGACTCTTCCGTACGCCTACGTTACTACGCGTGCATGCGGCCCAGCTCCCTGCGCTATGGACTATGGCTATCGGGGATCAGGTGCATAAACGTAACAGGCTAACTACCCGAGGAAATTAATAGACTTAAAGAGTTGGAAGTAGAAATTCTATTACATACAACGCCGAATGTTTTTCTCCAGAATTAGTATTTGCTACACCATATACTACCTATCCTTCATATCTTCATTGCAGGGCACAGGTTTGGATCCCGAGCTTGCCTGTTACGCTCGGGGGCTGGACCACTCCGACATCGCCGCTAGCCGAGTGCTTTGCAGCACTCGGGCTGGTACTACACTCCACGACGGTCGCTAGTCGAGTGCTTTGCAGCACTCGGGCTGGCGCTACACTCCATAAGGATCGCTAGCTGAGTGCTTTTGAGTACTGGGCTGGCGCTACCGTATGACGAGGAAGACGAAGACTTGACGGACCCTCGACTCGGCCCTCGCGCTCGGGGGCTGGGCGCCGGGGCGACTACTCGGCGTGCTCGGCCCTCACGCTCGGGGGCTGGGCGCCGGGGCGACTACTCGGCGTGCCTCGGACGGCTCGACTCGGCCCTCGCGCTCGGGGGCTGGGCGCCGGGGCGACTACTCGGCGTGCTCGGCCCTCACGCTCGGGGGCTGGGCGCCGGGGCGACTACTCGGCGTGCCTCGGACGGCTCGACTCGGCCCTCACGCTCGGGGGCTGGCGCCGGGACGACCACTCGGCGTGCTCGGCCCTCACGCTCGGGGGCTGGCGCCGGGACGACTACTCGGCGTGCTCAGCCCTCACGCTCGGGGGCTGGCGCCGGGACGACCACTCGGCGTGTCTCTCAGGATTCCGCCGGCCCTCACACTCGGGGGCTGGACGCCGAAATTAACGCCGGATGGTTTAGCCAGATGCTCCTTGACTAACCCTTGGACCGATTCCTTCGGAATCGCTTCAAGGCTCGGGGGCTACGGCCAACGGACGCACCTCGCGGCGCATCCGTTGATCATTCGGTGACCTCAGAAGAAGGCTACTAACCCTTGGACCGATTCCTTCGGAATCGCTTCAAGGCTCGGGGGCTACGGCCAACGGACGCACCTCGCGGCGCATCCGTTGCAGACGACTTTTTTCTCTCCAGTATCACGCGGTTTCGCTTCCAACTGCAGTAGGCTCGACGCTCATCAGACAGCACGACCTCGCCGACTTGTCTCTCAACCACGTACTACTCGGGGGCTTGTCGGGGGTAGACCCCCAGGGGTACCCAGAAGGCGGATTGGCCCAACCAGCAAGGGGCGGCCCGGTCCGAGTGCAACTGGATCGGTTTGTCAGACTGGGAGGCCCACCAGTCGGGAGGCCCACCAGTCGGACGAGCCGGATGGGCGCCAATCCGAGTGCAACTGGATCGGTTTGTCAGACTGGGAGGCCCACCAGTCGGACGAGCCGGATGGGCGTGACGGCGCGCGCGGCAAGGAAGCAGGCGGCGTATCCCGCAAGAAGCTCGGAGATCAAGATAAACTAGCCGGAATTATAGGGAAAGATATCTGTAATCGTTATAGGATCGCATCCTTGTATTTCGGGTAGGTTACGATCTCTAGCCGACTTGTAACTCAAGGCAGCCGGACTATATAAGGCGCCTTGAGACCCCCCTCCAGAACACGACATTACGAGCAATCATTCAACCTTAGGACAGAACCCAACTACGGAGATCCTTCAGGAACTTCATACACAGCAATACAATCACCCCCAACACAGGACGTAGGGTATTACGTCATCTCGACGGCCCGAACCTATTCAATCCTTGCGTCTTGTGTTACCATCGGCTTCTGATCCTCGATCTGTCCCTCAACAAATCAACCACGTAGGCTACCCTGTGTGGACTGCCGGGTCCAAACATCCGACATACTCATTCCAAAAGGGGAGGGAGCAAAAAAGATTTCGGACTTCAGGCCGATCAACCTGATTCATACGGTCGCTAAGCTTCTATCCAGGGTCCTGGCACTCCGCCTTGCGCCGGCTATGAACAACATCATCTCGAAGAGCCAGAGCGCCTTCATTTGGGGACGCAACATACATGATAATTTCATGTATGTCAGAGGCATGGCTAGACGTTTTTAGGCCAATCGAACGCCGATGCTTCTCCTGAAACTCGACATTTCCAAAGCTTTTGACTCTGTCCGATGGGACTATCTCTTGTCACTGCTCTCCCAGATGGGGTTCCCGACCTGGTGGAGGAATTGGATTGCGCAGATGCTGGCCACATCTTCTTCCCAGATTCTGCTCAATGGCGTCCCTGGGAGGCCGATTGCGCATGGGAGAGGACTACGCCAAGGGGACCCGCTATCGCCATTGCCTTTCATCCTGGCAATTGACCCTTTGCATCACCTGCTACACCTTGCCACTGAAAGAAACATTCTAAGCAAAATCGGGCGAAACAGGCACCGTCTGCGAATTTTGATGTATGCAGATATTGCGGTGATCTTTGTCAGGCCAATAAAAGAGGAGGTCGATGCCCTCACCAGGTTGCTTCAGTTCTTCGGAGAGGTCACTGGCCTGCGTACAAACATCCAAAAGTCGTAGATCGTCCCTATTTGATGCGAGGGTCTAGACCTCAACCATGTCCTCATGAGCTTCCCGGCGACTAGGGCGGGGTTCCCGATCAAATACCTCGGCCTACCGCTATCCGTGAAAAGGCTTAAAAAAGTGGACTTTCAGCCTTTAGCAGATAAGGCGATGAGAAGCATCACTGGTTGGCGTGCTAGAAATATCACCCAGGCGGGTCGCTTAGCCCTTGTGAAATCCGTCCTTTCCTCACAACCGGTGTACTTGCTCACAGCCCTCCGTGCGTCCAATGAAGTACTTCAAGGCTTAGACAAGTGCCACAAAAGATTCCTTTGGGCGGTGGGTGAACCGCTCACTGGGGGCAAGTGTAAAGTAAACTGGCCAACGGTGGGACGACCAGTGGACCTTGGCGGACTGGGGATTTTGGATTTGCAGTTCTTTGCGTGAGCACTTCGCACCCGCTGGCTATGGCAGGAGTGGAATGAGCCGACCAAGCAGTGGATCGGGTTGGAGAACCCGTGCAATGACTCTGACAGACTCCTATTTGCAGCTTGCACAACAATACGCCTGGGGGGTGGCAAGCGAACGTCATTCTGGAACTCGGCTTGGGCACAAGGCTTGAGGCCGCGGGACGTAGCACCACATTTATACGTGGCATCCAAGAAGAAGAAAATAAGTGTACACGACGCACTGCAGAACCACCAGTGGATCAGGGACCTAAACCTGAGAGACCACATCTCCGCTCGTCTACTGAAACAGTACACCGATATTTGGAGCCTAGTGCAAAGGATACAACTAACAGGCACGGAGGATACCTGCACCTGGAAGTTCATTCAAAGCGGTATGTACTCGGCATCCTTGGCTTATCGCAGTCAGTATATTGGCCACACGCGAGCCAGCTACAAGGAGCTGTTCTGGAAACCATGGGCGCCGACCAAGTGCAGCTCTTCGCCTGGCTTATTGCCAGAAACCGTGTCTGGACCTCGGATAGGCTCGCGGTCAGGGGTTGGCCGCATAGTGCTAGGTGCGCCCTCTGTCGGCAACTCCCGGAAACGGCATTACACATCATGGCAGAATGTCGTTACACAAAGCGTATCTAGAAACTCGTCGCGGAGTGGGCTTCGCTTGCAGACCTTGACCCTGCATCTTGGGAAACAGCGTCGTCTACAATGGGATGGTGGACCGCACGAGCCATGAAGCCGGGCTTGCCAAAAAAGACAGTTAGAACCCTGATGTTACTCATTGCTTGGGAGCTATGGAAAGAAAGAAACTGTAGAACCTTTCAGCGCAAAGAGCGCTCGGCAACTGATCTGTTTCAAAAGATCAAAGAAGAAGCCAGAGCGTGGTGGCTGGCTGGGGCAAAATGCCTCTCGGAAGTAATTGGTGATGGGTGATCCTCGTTTTTTGGCCTTTCTCTCTTTTCCTTTCTTTCCTGTATTAAACCCGCTGGGTTTCTTACTTGTAAATCTCTTCTATATTAATAGAAATAAGCACAATCTGTGCTCGTTCATTCAAAAAAAAAAGTATGTACCGTTGGTCAACAGCGGAACCTCTCTCCGTCCACTCTTTGTACCGTGCCTCAATTGGGCCACCACCTGCAATCGAAGAAGCGTTGAGTCGATAAGATCCACAAGCAGTAGGCAGGCCACCTTTAGGGGATGTTTGGGTCCTTGGGTTTAAGTTTAGTTTATGTTACATCGAATATTGTGATGGTAATTAAGATAAACTAAATATGACCTAATTATAAAATTAATCACAGAATCTTGGGCTTTATCATGAGACGAATCTATTAAGCCTAATTAATCTATCATTAGCAAATAGTTACTGTAGCACCATATTGTCAAATCATGGACTAATTAGACTTAATAGATCCGTCTCGCCAATTAGCCTCCATCTGTGCAATTAGTTTTGTAATTAGTCTACATTTAATACTCTTAATTAGTAACAAGACATCCGATATGACAGGACTAAACTTTAGTCCGTAGGATCCGAACAGGCCCTGAATTTACCGAGCATTTCCGTTTGCGCCAGGAACCCCTTTTTTTTTGACATGTCCTCCTTATTTTCTTCTATCTATTTTTTTTTTGCGGGTATTTTCTTCTATCTGTTGCGATTGAGATCTTCGTCAGAGATCTGCCAACAAAACGTGCACACCAAAAGGAAATCATGAAGCATGCCACATCCCCAGCATTCCATACCATGCTAGAGCAATATTTGGTAGCCATGATTTTCGACGAGGTACCTTTGCCGCGCTCATTGCTGGTGCTGGATGCCTAGATGGTCCGGGATTCCAGCTCGGTCACGGCCCTGTTTAATTAAAAATTACGAGGGCTAAAGATGATTTAATTATAAAACTAATTACACGGATGGACGAAAAATCGCGAGACAAATCTATTAATTTTAATTAATTCAGCAAGATAAGTTTAGAAAATTTACTGTAGCAAAACTAAATTAAAAATTACGAGGGCTAAACATGATCTAATTATAAAACTAATTACACGGATGGACGAAAAATCGCGAGACGAATCTATTAATCCTAATTAATCCGTTATTAATCCACGTTTAATACCTTTAATTATTGTCTTAATATTTGATGAATAGTGATGAATAGGAAAAACTTATGGAATTAAACATGGCCTAAGTATTTTTGTTACCAATTGTTCTGCTTTGTTTTGTANCAAATTGATTTAGGATTTAGGAAATAATAGGAATTGATTTAGGATTCAGAAAACTGTAGGAATAGATTTAGGATTTACAAATTCATTTTGGATTTAGGAAATAATAGGAATTGATTTAGGATTCAGAAAAGTGTAGAAATTGATTTAGGAAATAATAGAATTTGATTTAGATTATATAAATTGAATTAGGTTTAGAAATTGATTTAGGTATTAGTAATTGAAATAGGGTATTTTCTGGTAAGTTAGTAAATGTATTATTTGGCGACTAGCTGACGTTAAGGAGCATGATATTTGCATCAGGTATGGATTCAGAAGTAGTGAATATCAGAGTTCATCATGGGAATGGTTACACCACATGGTGTGATTCTGGGGTAGACTTGAGCAACTATGTATTTGTTGACACAACCTTGACAAACCCAATACAAATGCGACGGGAGGAAGTGGTAGGGTGGTTGCATAGTATGCTGCAGGTCAACCCGTCGTATTTTAGGCTGAAAGTGAGTGGGGTGGTTCCTAGGTAGCGTGAACATGGTTGGAAGTGGGAACTATATGTGCTTAGGAACTCAAAATGTTGGAGGGCATTTGTGGACATGGCGTTGAATGGTCGCTTCAAATTTCCCCTGGTGGTTCTTGTTGAAGCGGAGATGGTAAATAACGAGCATGGTGATAGCAGTAGGGCAGAGGCGGTTGATGAGAGTTATGTGGGTCAGGCGGTGGAGGAGAATATTGTCATGCAGCCTGTTTTTGACCAGACACAACTAAATGATGAGGACGATGAAATAGGGGTGCCAGTGGATGCTGATCAGGGCGAGGTGAATGAGGAAATTATTGATGAGATGGAGTGTGATGATGATGAGTATCGGACCTTTGTAGATGGAAGAGATGGGAGAAATTTTGAGGATGAAACAAGTGTCCCTGATGAGTGGAACAACTTTGACTTGGATGGACTGACGGTTAATGATGGACACAATTCGAACTGGGAGTATGGTAAGCTTGAGATCATGAAAGGCCAAATGTTTCATGACAAGTCTCATCTTCAGCATGCAGTCAAGAAGTGGGCTTTCTCAGAGAAGAGACCATTCAAAGTGGTCATTTCAAACCCTACTACATATGATGTGAAGTGTATGTGCGAAGGATGCCCTTGGCGGGTGCACGGTTATTTACCGAAGGCAGAGAGCAACTTTGTAGTGTCCATCGTTGTCCCGCACTGTTGCAAGTTGCAAGGTACTGTACCGAAGCACAAAAACATGACTGCCGAGTTTGTGGCAAATGAGATGTATCCAGAGATCGTGAAGAAGTCATCTATATCTCCGTTCCAAATCATGCTTGCTATAGAGAATAGATATGCTTATGAGATATCATATGACATGGCATGGAGAGCCAAGCAGAAGGCGTTGGAGTGGAGATTCGGCACGTATAAGGACGCTTACCACCATTTGCCATCTCTATTAGCATTGTTGCAAAGTAGAAACCCTGGAACTATTATTGATATCGATGACTACATAAACACGAATGGTGATCGCATTCTTCGCCGCGCCTTTTGGTCATTCGGGTGCATGATTGAAGCTTTCAAGCATTGTCGTCCCGTGCTTTGCGTTGATGGCACTTTCTTGACCGGACAGTACAAAGGGCAGCTTCTCACATGCATAGGGACTGACGCGGACGGCAAGGTTGTTCCCATTGCCTTTGCATTTGTGGAATCGGAGAGCACGGACAGCTGGTTGTGGTTTCTTAGCTTGGTGAAGCGGGCAGTTGTTCTTGAAAGGCAAAATGTTTGCGTCCTCCACGACCGTCACGCGGGTATACTGGCAGCCGTGAAAAGGTTGCAGGACAACGATAGGGTGGATGTCCATTGGCCGGACCTGCATAGCCGATGGTGCATGAGGCATTTAGGGGCGAATTTCTACAGTCAATTCAGAAGCAAGCGTCTGATGAACCTTTTCAAGACTTTGTGCAAACAGAATCAGAAAAAGAAGTTCGATGAGATATGGGAGGAGCTAGACAAACTCACTACTACCCACATGAAGGAGGTACGCAAGCAACCGGTTGTGGCACGTGACGAGGAGCCGTGTGGACTTGAACCCCTTCCTTTCGAGCATAGATCAGTGACGAGGAGAAGGAAGGGTGGAAGGTCGGTGAAATCCTTTACAGATTGGATAAAAAATGAGCCACTTGAAAAGTGGTCATTGTTTTATGACACGGATGGCTCTCGATATGGCATCATGACAACAAATCTGGCCGAGGTTTATAACTGGGTGCTAAAGTGTAGCCGGGCTCTACCGTTGACAGCAATAGTGGAGTGTATACTTCGAGGGACTATAAAATATATGCGTCAACGGTTTCGCGATGCATCTAGGATTGTCCAGGATCCTCAAATGGTTTTTGTCAGAAGATGACTGAAATTATTGAGAAAGTAAGTGCAAAGGGTAATCTTCACCGTGTGCATTACATTGGTAACCAAGATTTTGTGTATGAGATCACGGTACGTGACAAGGAGGGCCATGGCCTTGGTAGTAATGAAGTTGTACATGAATGCCAGCTATGGCCAGAGGTGAACTTTTGCCAGTGCACATGCAACAAGCCAAAACTTCTTCACATGCCATGTTCACATGTTTATGCTGCTCGAGCAAAGGCTGGTGTTACAACGTCTTTTATGTCCCCTTACTATCTAAAGGAGGTGGTACAAGCTACTTGGAGTGGTGAGCTTTTGGGCTGGAGGGCGATTGCTGATTTTAGTAAGCGCCCACCTGATGGCCCTGACTGGGTTCCTGATCCAGCTACAATTGTTGACAAACGTGGAAGAAGACAGAGCCGCCGTATTAGAAATGACATGGATGCAGCTGAGGCCAGAGGTGGACAGAAATCATGCTTGGCATGCGGCGGGGACCATTATCGTAAGGATTGTGATGGTTATCCCACACACAAAAAACCAGACGGCAGCAGCGAAATACGTATCCCCAAGCGCAACCCGAAGAAGAAGTAGGCAGTTCGCAGGTTTTATTTTTAATGATTTTTAGTTTGTGAGGAGTAGTCGTACTCTTTTCCTCAATGTTGAGGTTTTTAATGAGGCGACGGACCTTTGTAATAATTTCTATAATGTTATTAGAACCTTTGTAATAATTTCTATAATTATGTATCTTCTTTTGATTTGTATTAATGTATCTTCTTTTGATTTATAATTACCGTTTCTGTAATTTGCTAATTTATGCAGGAATGGCGAATCTTGAGTTGATAGATCCGATTGTCGACGCGAAGCACCGATCAAGGTTGGTGGACAATAATCTTCCACACGCGCTTCGTCTGAGGACGCACGACGAGTGTTGGCGACTTGATGCACGGTGGCTTCCTAGGTACTTAACGTCGCACAAATTTGTTGCATTTAAAATTTAATTTATTTAATCATCCAAACATACTCCTTTACCGGCAGGTTGCATGCAGCTGGTTTGCTACCGCTGTGTCGTTTGGTTGAGCCGACACGGGAGGGCAGCCTTCGGTTCCCAGTGGACCGCGCCCTTCTCTCAGCCTTGGTGGATCGATGGCGACCAGAGACACACTCTTTCCACCTCCCGGTTGGTGAGATGACAGTGACACTACAGGACGTGTCGATGCTACTTGGTCTCCCATTGGACGGCGAGGCCATTGTTGCTAGAGCGGTCGATGCAGATTGGAGAGTTCAGATCTTGCAGCGCTTTGAGGGTGTGCTCCCCCCGCTTGACGAGCAGCCGCAGTTTGGCTTTACGGACAAGCACGGGCCTACGAAGGCCTGGCTTCTTCAGTTTCAGGCAGAGCGCTTGGCCGACGACGCAGAGGACTGGAGAGTCAGCAGGCACCTGGAGGCTTACCTGTTATGGTTATTTGGCTGGGTGCTCTTCACTAGCTCACACCACGACAGCGTGGACAAGCACCTCATCTCCTATGCTCAGCAGATAGCGGACGCTCCTCTAGACGACGTTCCTCAGTTCAGTTGGGGTTCCGCTGTGCTTTCCGCTACGTACCGGGCGATGTGTGACGCGTGTACACGTCGCACCAAGAGTGGTACGTTGGCCGGGTGTCCGTTGCTGGTCATGCTATGGTCTTTCGAGCGGTTCGACATTGGACGACCACAGCTTAGTTCTTACGCGGAGTATGGGGTTGACTTGTACCAGTGGGATGAGGACGGACACGTGGATCCCGTGGATGCTCCTACCATGGGATTTATTTGGACGAAGCGGCAGGTACGTAATCTTCTAAATATTTTTCATTACGTCTATAATTTACTTACGCAATATTTATTACTATGTGCATGTACTAATACATGGCCCTGTCCTTTTTTTGCAGCCTCACTGGGCGGTAGATACAGCCCGCTTGACGTACCCGCAGTTTGTTGCCGGGTTCGACCAGCTCACGCCAGACCGGGTTCGTTGGCTCCCGTACACCCCTGCTGCTGTACACACACGGGCGTCTCGAGGTTTGTCCACGCTTTGCTACCGCGACCAAGCTTTTTGGTACACGAAGAGGTACCTAGTCTACGATATCTGTGTTGAGCCGTACTGGCCTCAGCGAGTGTGGCGTCAGTTTGGGATGAGACAGGACTTCCCGGTACCTCGTCAGCAGTTACACACGGATCACATGTTAGTCGCTAATTAATTTTTTATGTTGTTTTACATCTTTTATGCAATGTTGATGTTTATATGTTTGTACGTTGGCAGGATGACGAGAAAGGGCCAAGGAGTAGCGTACGAGGGCATTTGGGCTACAAAGATGGAGCCCTGGGCCGCGCAGTGGGATGATGCGGGGCATGACCTTCACGACCCTTTGCCGCCTTACGACCAGGAGACCTACGCGGCCTACCTGCGTTGGTTCCATGGGGCCACACGTTGGAGGGTGTTCCCGGTGCCGGACACCCCTGCGGCACGTCAGCCGACGATCGAGGACACCTTCGCCCCCGAGCCAGTCGCCGCGTTCCATGCCCTGGTAAGTTCAGGTACATGTCCCATTGCATTCTTCTTACTCGTCATTACTGTAAGTAACTTGAACTAATTTTTCAGACGGATATTTGCCACGACGTTGGCGAGGAGTTGTACGACTTCGCGGACCGTATTCAGGCGGATCCACCTCGTGTGGCTAGGAGTGACTTGGTGGGTGCTCTCCGTCGCCTAGCGAAGAAATGCATGGATGGCGTACGACGTGCTTCATGTAGGTCGACCAGAGACGCACCCATTCCTCCACTCCGGGTCACGCCTCCTTCGACCAGTACGGCGGCAGACACGACACCTGGGCCCTCTGGAGTACGGACCCCGTCTTCCTGGCCCGAGTCGGCACCCATGACACACGGTACATTCCACTATCCCTGCTACTACTACCATTTTCTTCTCTACGTAACGACTACAATTTTAACTTTAAAATATTTTGCAGGTGTTTTGCCACCAGTGCCTGACTTTGTTGCAGGAGCCTCTGGGAGTACCGGCAGCTTTTACCAGGACGACTGGTGGTGGTCTGCAGGGCCGGACGAAGTAGGACCATCGCAGATGGCTGGTGCCCCTTTTCCGACACAGCCCACACAGGTCGACCCTACGCCGGCCACACAGGAGGACCCTACACCGGCTACACCTGCAGATCTTGGGCCTCGCGACAGGCATGGCCATCGTGATCCGTTCACGTTTCCTTCTGACCAGCTGCAGCGTGGCAAGCGTGGCCGTCGTTGAGTTTGTACCGTGTTTCGACTTTGTTTGTTACCACCGTATCTCTCGTACTACGTTTCAACTTTGTATGTTACCACCGTTTTCACTCGTACTACGTTTCGTCTTTGTTTGTTACCACCGTTATCACTCGTACTAAGTTACCACCGTTATCACTCGTACTACTCAATAATACGACATTACAAAATATTGGCACAGTACTAATAGGATACATAGTTCAAACTTGCAATGGCATGTGAGGCACATGTACTTCATATAAACATGCGCCGTGGCTAATCCTAACATGCCTTAGGGAATAGAAAATGTCGCTTGCGTTAAGTGCTTAGTTCTACTGCTCGAACGAGAAGAGAGATCCACCTGAGTGCTGCGATGGAAAGTAGTACCTAGGCCTCGGCTCGGAAGGAGGGGGAGGAGGTGGTGGTTGGCTAGTGTTTATGTGGCATGAGCACCGACAGTTAGGGTCGTAACAAACATTCTGCGCAGAGCGTGCTGCATTGCCGTCTTCAGAGTCTTCATCTGTTTCTTCTGCAGGGAGTTTTGCTTCCTCGAGCTCACGACGTAAGTCGTCGATGACGAGGTGCAGGTATTCGATGTAGTGTTCGTACGGTTGAATGGGTGGAGGATCCACCCATTGCGTGAATCCACAGCCTTCGGTAGCATCCGAGTTCTGCGCGTTGAGGACAACGATTAGGATAAACAATCAGATTGCATGCTAAGGAAGAATGTAGGGTAAGAACTTTACATATCCCCTAGGGCATCGCCAGAAGCGTCGTCCGCCGTCTTCAGGCGAATCTTCAACCTGCACAACGCACCACTCACCATGCCTACATCTAGGCCAATGCACCGTCTTCCTTCGATCATAAGGCCGGAGCAAGTTATGTGCCCCGAAATGGCTCTTCGGTCGGATTGGAAAATGGTCAGCAAACTCTGGGGAAAGTTCAGTGTAGAAAGTTGGGCCTAGGTCGTCGTCGGCGGCCATTGTGGAAATTTTGTGTGGGTTCGATTATGCAATGTGCGGGATATAAATAGACATGTATGTAGGGCGTTGTGTGGGCCAGTCGATCCGCGAGATGTGTTTTTGCAGTGACTCAGAGAAGCAGATATAGGGCAGTGAATCCGTGGGTTTGTGTTTCTTGCAGTGACTCAAAGGAAACACACCCTACAGGCTCTGAAGGTAGGCCGGTGCAGGCTCTGAAGGTAGGCCGGTGCAGTATATGACTGTAGCCCGGTTCGCTCTTTATATTCACAAGTTGGAGACACAACTCATCCATCCCACGACACAGCATCACTATCAATCGTACCAATGTCATCGTGGAGAGATGACCCAAAAGGTGTGCCGAGATGGAAAGACCGGCCAAAATGCCACTGCGGGTTCCGCTGCTGGTTGCAAGTCTGTACTGATTCTTCAAATAAGTCGAAGAGGGGTGCTAGGTTCTTCAGATGTCCTGACATTGATGAAGATTTCAAGGTTCGTTTCAATGCTAATTCAAGTTTTTTTTTGTTAGTGTATGTAAACGACCAAGCTGTCCATATGCAGGCTTGTAGTTTCATCCAGTGGATCGACAAGAAAGCTCTACCCAGTCAAGGAGTGCCATCACAAATTGAGACCAAAGAGCAGTACTCTGCTAGAGTAGAACACGCACGTGAGACCGAACGTCTATCTCGCCTTGAGAAAGACCTTGTCAAGCGTGAGGGGGCACTTAAGCTCAGGGAGGAAGAATTCCAAGCTCGGGAGTCTCGTCTGCGTCATGAAGAAGCGCAACATTTGGCTTCGGCAAGAGAGTTGTGACAACGAAATAACAGGATGAAGGAGGTAGAGCGTCAGGAGGCCCAAGCACGACGTGCAAATGAAGCTGCTCCCGAATCCAGCAGGAAGGGGAAATATCCCCGTTTTACTCAGTAGAGCGTTACTTCCACACCCGGCTGGGTGCTTTCCCCTAAGGCATGTTGGGTTTAGTAACCGCCTATCAACTTTCCCTAAGGCATGTTAAGATTAGCAACGGCGCATGTTTAGGTTAGCAAAGTGTGCCGCACATGCCATTGTATCGTAGTCGTATCTTTCGCAAAAAATGCATTTGACACCATAATCTCTTCATCCTGTTATCATGTTCATCTGTAAGAACCATATATTGTTGTTGTTGTCGAACCATATATTGTGTAAGAACCATATTATCGATGCAAATCAAAGCCAGTTCATCAATTATTTCAAAACATGTGTATGCAATGAAAATGACCGAAACATTTGTGTGGAATGGAAATAACCAAAACATGTGTCTGGAATAAAAATATACAAAATCAATGTGTATGCAATTGAAATAAACATTTTTTATAATAGCTAGAATTGAAATATGGAAATAAATATATTATTAGGAAAGAAGGAAAAAAAAATACATATTAGGGGACCTGTCGGCTAACCAGAAGCCAAAAAGACCTATTGGCTTCTGGATGGCCGACAGGCCCATGGGCCATTGATAGCCCGACTGGCCTGTCGGCAGCCAGTCGGCTGTTGGATGGCCGACAGGCCCCAGTCGGCTTCTGGCCGGCCGACTGGCCCCGCTCCGCGCAATGGAGGGTCTCCAGCTCGGAGACACGTCGCCTGTCGGCGATTCACTGGCCGATAGGTCCCCAGTCGGCCCTTCAGGAGCCGACTGGCTACTAAACTTGCAATTCCCCCATTTTGACCCCTAGGGCTGCTATTTTCTTTTCACAAAATACCAAATTAAAAAAAATTCGGATTCCAGCTCGGTCACGTCTCACGTCGGCGTAAGCACCCTTTTTCACACATCAAAATGATTAATCAATCACCTAATCCCTCACCAAATATTTTAATAACACAAAAATTCACCGACAAATTCGACTCGCACGGAGGCGCCCGGAAGACGGGAAGGGCCCAGAACGTTCTGCCGCGCAACTGTAAGCCTGGGGCCCACGCGTCAGAGCGAACAGGATCTCCTGTACCCCCTAGAACATTCACGGCCACACCACCGCCGCCCGCCCCGTCCCGACCTCCGAATAACAGGGCCAATATATCGCCGCCTCCCGTCTGCTCGCGAAAGCGCTTCGTGGAGACGGCGACGAGTCGACGACGAAATCCGAGAAGCCGAGGCGCCGCCGCTAGATCCGAGCTTCGGGAGCCTCCGACGGCCTCGGCGCCCCGCCCCGCCGCTGGTACGATCTGATCCCATCCGTCTCCCCCAGCCAGCGGTTGGATGCCGATCTCTGGGTCTACTCGATCTCTGCGTTCTGGGCGTCGAACTGTTTAGGGCTGTTGAATCACGTGATAGGGTTTTTGTTTTCGCGTGTGGTTTTTGGGAGGCTAGCTTGTGATTTCGGGATTTTGCGGAGGGTCGGGGCTTTTGGTTCTCTGGGGTTTTAGATCGGGTTTTGTGGCGCTTCCGGATGGAATCGATGATTTTGGGTTCTTCTTCTCCTGTTGTTGAGATTGTGTAACGAGGGGTTTGCATGTTGAGACTATTGTTATTTCGCTGGCGCGCCTAACTCGCAGATCTCGCTTGCTATTTGCAGGGTTTGATTGTGATCTAGATCTAGGCCTGTAGTGGTCGGTTGCTGAGGGCGAATCGAAGATGAGCGTAGTGGGGTTTGACCTTGGGAATGAGAGCTGCATCGTGGCTGTCGCGCGGCAGCGCGGCATCGATGTGGTCCTCAACGAGGAGTCCAAGCGGGAGACCCCGGCCATCGTCTGCTTCGGGGACAAGCAGCGGTTTATCGGCACTGCTGGAGCCGCGTCCTCCACTATGAACCCCAAGAACTCCATCTCGCAGATCAAGCGACTGCTGGGCCGCAAGTTCTCTGACCCTGAGCTCCAGAGTGATCTTGCCTCCTTCCCATTCCGTGTCACCGAGGGCCCCGACGGGTCTCCCCTGGTCCATGTGCGGTACCTGGGTGAGGAACGGACGTTCACCCCCACCCAGCTGCTTGCCATGGTGCTGTCCAACCTGAAGGGCATTGCTGAGGGAAACCTGAAGGCAGCTGTTGTTGATTGCTGCATTGGGATCCCTGTCTACTTTACTGACTTGCAGCGCAGGGCTGTTCTTGATGCCGCCATTATTGCAGGCCTCCGGCCTTTGAGGCTATTCCATGAGACAACTGCTACGGCATTGGCTTATGGTATTTACAAGACTGATCTCCCAGAGCATGACCAACTCAACGTTGCGTTTGTGGATGTCGGTCATGCTAGCATGCAGGTCAGTATTGTTGGCTACAAGAAGGGACAGCTCAAGATGTTATCGCATGCATATGACCGTTCTCTTGGTGGGAGGGACTTTGATGAGGCTCTCTTTAAGCACTTTGCTGCAAAGTTCAAAGAGGAGTATAAGATCGATGTGTACCAGAATGCCCGGGCATGCCTTAGGTTGCGAGTAGCGTGTGAGAAGCTGAAGAAGGTCCTCAGTGCCAACCCAGAGGCTCCATTGAACATAGAGTGCTTAATGGATGAGAAGGATGTGCGGGGGTTTATTAAGAGGGAGGAGTTCGAACAGATCAGTGCCCCTGTACTGGAACGTGTGAAAGGGCCATTGGAAAAGGCACTGGCTGAAGCTGGCTTGACCACAGAAAATGTGCACTTCGTCGAGGTTGTTGGATCTGGTTCTCGTGTTCCAGCCATAATCAAGATAATCACAGAATTCTTTGGGAAGGAGCCAAGGAGGACCATGAATGCCAGTGAGTGTGTTGCGCGAGGATGTGCTCTTCAGTGTGCTATTCTCAGCCCCACTTTCAAAGTGCGGGAGTTCCAGGTATTAACTCATAAGATTCTTTTTGCACATTTGCTGGATATATGTCACAAAAGTGCCATTTATGCTTTATTGATTGTAATGGGTACACTGACTTGCATACTTCAAGTTGGAAGGATTTGTGCCACTGGTATTGCTAGTTCAAACTGGATGTCACACCACTTCCATGCCAAAAAACTGGACAGTCATCACCTTCTTTTTCCTTAGAGTACTCTATATATTCACCTTTTGAGATCTGCTTGTTGTGAGCTGGCTATATTTTTTAAACATTTTATTTCCTACAATTTATGCTCATACATTATGTTGTTGAATCTGAAAAATCCTGCTATGATAGAGTTGGAAGACAGCATTTTGCGTGTCATCCGTTTTTCGGTAGTATCTAGCAAATAAAATTATCTTCATTGAATAGTGATCTGTTTGGTTAAAATGTTACTCAAAATATTCTTACGTTACAGATTCTCTGGAAATAACCTTTAAGCCTTTCATGGACAAATTGCTCTATTAATTGTTGCTGGATAATGTGACTTAGGATCATTTCATTTTCCTTGTGCATGTGTTTTGGTTTATCCTTTTGAAATTCTTACCTTCTTTTGTGAGCCATCTGTCTCATTGTGAGCCATCTGTCTCATGTTTTTAATTAGCTTCTTGTTTAATACTAGTAGTTTGATTTTTCATATAAGGGCATGATATTCGCTTTTATGTACTGTATCGTTATGACACTGGGATTAATATTTTGCAGGTTAACGATGGGTTTCCTTTCTCAATTGCATTGTCATGGAAGCCAGACTCCCAGAACAGTGCACCCCAACAAACGGTTGTGTTTCCGAAGGGGAATGCAATTCCTAGCACTAAAGCTCTAACCTTCTATAGATCAAGTACATTTGAAGTTGATGTATTGTATGTTGACACGGGTGACTCGCAAATTCCACAAAAAATTAGCACATACACAGTAAGCAATGCCTTGCACAGTATTTTTGTTATTCAATGTTTTTATCTGGTGCTATTTGTTTCTGAGTGTGACGTTCTGGCCCTTGCCAGCATTTATTAGTTGCTGACTTGCTGTGGTGTGCTAAACTCTATGCAGATTGGCCCTTTCCAATCCTCCAAAGGTGAGAAGGCAAAGCTGAAAGTTAAAGTGCGTCTCAACATCCATGGGGTTGTTACAGTTGATTCAGCAACGGTAAGTTACATGATCAGGTATTTGTACAGTCTCCTTCAGAATAGTGTCATAGGGGCTGTGTTTTTTCTAACATTTGCTGTATGCTCCTTGTGCATGCAGATGCTGGAGGAGGAGGATGTTGAAGTTCCAGTCTCATCTGTGAATGAAGTTCCGAAAGAGGCTACAAGGATGGACACAGATGATGTGGCGACTGATCCTTCTCCTGGAACAGATGTGAATATGCAGGAGCCCAAAAGTGCTGATACCACTGATGGTGCTTCTGCGGCTGAAAATGGAGCACAAGATCCTGAGGAAAAATCTGTTCCAATGGAAACTGATTCAAAGGTATGATATGCTGTTTACAATCTTTGGCCTTGGGGATTAGTAGTCGTATGAATTTAGTTTGCTGCATACTGGTGAATTTATCTATTTATTAGATTGTTACAAATGAGTTTCCATAATTGGGTCCTTGCTGTTGGTTCAGAATTTTTTTTCTTGTGGGTTAAGATGCCACAGCAAAAGACTAACTGGCTAAGGCTAACATTCTTGTTCTGTTCATGTGTGTTAGAACTGCACGTAAGACTAACAATTTCTTGTGTGTTCTTTATTTTAGGCTGAGCCATTGAAAAAGAAAGTTAAGAAAACTGCTGTTCCTGTCCGTGAGTTGGTCTATGGGGCATTGCCTGCTTCTGAACTGGAAAAGGCTGTAGAGAAAGAGTATGAGATGGCTCTTCAGGACAGAGTCATGGAAGAAACCAAAGAGAAGAAGAATGCTGTGGAGGCATATGTTTATGACATGCGTAACAAGGTATGTAGACTTGCATGGTCCAATATTCTCCTATGAACTTTATGAATGGTGCCTGAATTTCTTCTCTTCCATTTAGCTCTATGACAAGTATGGCGATTTTGTCACGTCTGAGGACAAGGAAGGATTGTTTGCTAAGCTCCAGGAGGTTGAAGATTGGCTGTATGATGATGGTGAGGATGAGACTAAAGGTGTTTATATTGCTAAACTTGAAGAACTGAAAAAGGTATGGTTTCCTTAATACATTATGGTATTACATGTAATTTATTGATACAATGATTTTGGATACTTAAGATGATGGAAGTTTTTTTCTTTTTTAATTGTATAGGTTGGTGATCCTATTGAAGTGCGCTTCAAAGAGTGGGAAATTAGAGGTTCTGCTATTAGCCAACTGGAGTATTGCATCAACAGCTTCAGAGAAGCTGCACTGTCTAATGACCAGAAGTTTGAACACATTGACATATCAGAAAAGCAAAAGGTATTGTACTAACTCTAAATATAGGATATAGTGTTTTCTTCCTTTTCATATTCCCATGATATATCATTTTTATGCTACATTTGAGTGTCATTGGCTTGCATTTTCTGATATAGTTGTTCAGTTCCGGCATACAAGGTTTTGCTTTTTTTTTTTCCTTTTGTTGTTGCTGTTGCAATGCTGATGTGGTACTTTGAGTAGGTGGTATGTTGTCAGCTAATAATCCATTTGTCTTCTAGGTCATCAATGAGTGCTCGGAAGCAGAGACTTGGCTCATAGAGAAGAAACAGCAGCAAGATGCTCTGCCAAAGCATGCTAATCCTGTCCTCCTTGCTGCTGACCTTAAGAAGAAAGCTGAAACACTTGACAGGTTAGTATATGGCTATGCCCTTGGCCCTTTCTGAGATTGACCTGCCCTAATGGTACATGCACATGTATACGGAGAAGACTGATCCTTAAACTCTGCTCTACAGGTTCTGCAAACCGATCATGATGAAACCGAAGCCAGCTCCGAAGCCACAGACTCCGCCCCCGACTGAAACCCCAGCGCCTGAGCCTCAAACACCAGAGCAGCAGCAAGCAAATGGCGAAAACACAGCCGGTGAGCCAACCAGCGAGGAAGCTGCTGAAGAGCCTGCTGCCGAGCAGATGGACACAGACAAACCCGAGGGAGCCACAGATCCCTCGGCCTAAAGCTTTTTATCCTTGGGCGATCAACTTTGGTACCTGCTGTTATGGTCAGGCAGGGGACCAACTAGGCGCGATGGTTGTTTGGCGCATTTCTTTGAGGATGTGTGTTTGGTCGTTTGAGTTATATGTGTTTCTTGTTCCTGGACAAGGAGGTGGTTGCCTGGTTGAATAGCGGATGAAAGATGAGGGAAGTAGGGGGGACCCTTTCTTAGGTTTTGGTGCCCAACGGGCTCCCTGCAATTGTCCCGCAAGACCAAGGGGTTTCCAAATTTTTCGTGTTTTTTATTGTAGAGGGCTACTGAATTGTTGCTAGAATACCATTCTTCATTTTTTGCCACCTTTACTATGGCCGTCTCCTCGTTCGATATGTAAAGTGACCTTTACTTCGTCCGTCTCTGTGAAGGGTCGCATCTGGGTTTACAGGCTGTGTCAGTCTGGGGTCAAATCTGGAAGTTGGCTCTTCTATCCCAGCAGAATTCGATGCCAATCCGGGACAGAACCTGGAAGCTGGCTCTTCCCATCCCAGCATAAGTTTAATGCCAATACGGGACAAAATCTGGAAGTTGGTTCTAACCATCCCAACAAAAGTAATGTCAATCCGGGACAAAGGGCCTGTTTAGTTGGGGCAGGTAAGATTGCGAACTTTACTGTATAGCAATTATAAATCTAAGATTATGAGGACTAAACATGATCTAATTAAAAAACTAATTACACGGATGGATGGGAAATCGCGAGACGAATCTATTAAGCCTAATTAATCCATCATTAGAGATTGTTTACTGTAGCACGACGTTGTCTAATCATGGCCTAATTAGACTCATTAGATTCGTCTCGCAAAGTTACTTGGGGGTTATGGATTGGGTTTTGTCATTAACGCACGTTTGCTACTTCATGCATGTAAGATTCCTTTTGATGAATAGTAAAAAATTTAATGTGACGAGAAACTAAACAGGCCCAAAATCTGGAAGTTGCTCTTCCCTGCAACAAGGTTAAAAATGTTGCTCTGCCGTCATAGTATCTTGTCCCTACGCTCTAGCTTTGCATGGGGCTGTTTGGATCGCAACCTGTCAGGCAGCTCGCCGGCCACGCAACGATTGCAGCCCCAAGCGTCCAAAATAGGACGTCTGGGGGCTCTGTCTGGGCCAGGCAGCTTCGCTAGATCGCCAACCAAGTAAGCCTTTTGAAATGCCCAATGTGTTTTGATAGTCACGAAATACCCAATTCGTGCTAGATTATGTGAGGATGGAAGTCCATCTATGCCTGAAATGCAAATGGGCGAAAGTGATATACGGAGAAAAGAAAACGTGAAGAAACACCTGAAGTTTGCTCAACTGTCCAGCAGCAAATGAGATGTTCAGATGGATTTGGACAATGGAAACAGAACTGTAAATCAACACTTGCTTGTTACTGTGGGTGTAGTGCTGATCCCAGCCACAAACAAGGCTAACCAATAACAAAGCAGCAGCAGGAACAATTGTAAGTCAGTCACCGCATGGCACGCAAGCCTTGTTGGAAGACTCTGAACAGCTCAGAAGATGCAGACCAAGAGGCAGGCACTACTGAAAGATGCAGACCAATAGGCAGGCACTACTGTTTAGTTGAGGTTGAGGTGAGAAACTTTGCGAAATTTATTGTAGCAATTTTAAATCGAAGATTAGAAGGACTAAATATGATCTAATTATAAAACTAATTACACGGATGGACGAAAAATCGCGAGATGAATCTATTAAGCCTAATTAATCTGTCATTAGAGATTGTTTACTGTAACACGACATTGTCAAATCATGGTCTAATTAGACTTAATAGATTCGTCTCACAATTTCACCTAGGGTTATGAAATGGGTTTTGTCAGTTATCCACATTTAATACTCCTAATTAGTATCCAAACATTCGAATTTACTGTAGTAATGAAAAAAGTTGGCGAATTAAACAGGCCTAAGTCCATAAGTCACGCCCTACCAAATACCAATAGAGGTTTCCAAGGTTCAACTCGGACGGCTCCTCCTCTCCGATTAATCGGTCAAATCTTTCGCGTGATCGACCTTGTTCATGGTCTGCCTGTCACCTCATTTCGTTTCGAGTGGATTTCGTTTTTTTTTTTTCTGTGGCCTGGGGTGCGCAGGGCGAAATGAGCTGCCAACGATGTGGTCCGGTACGGATTTGTTATCAGCATGGAGTTGTTCGAGTTGTATCATTGTTTTACTACCGGTACCACCCGCAGACCGGCCGCATTACAGAACACGGAGCAACTACTGGGACGCGGGATATTTTCTCTATTTCTGCGTTTTTTCTGTGAAATTGAACTGTTTCTTATGAAATTACTGCACGATTTCTGCGTTCCAAACAGGGCCTAAATCATAAAAGTGAAAACCTAAAAGATACACTAAATAGTAAGCACGATGCTAATAGGCTAAGAGGCACCAGTGGTCTAGTGGTAGAATAGTACCCTGCCACGGTACAGACCCGGGTTCGATTCCCGGCTGGTGCATTTTTGTATTTTTTTTCTCGATTTGTTTTTTTTTTAAATGCGGCCTCCTCTGCCCGCTGGTCGGAGAGGAAGAAACAGAGCCGTAGCAAGCAACCCGTCCGTCTAGCCATTGCGTCCCCGGCTTCCATCACAGGCATAGCATGAAGCAGCAGCGTACTGACCTGGCCTGCGCTAGCACACTCCCACAGGGAAGCACCACCCCGCGCACATCACGCCATTGCCATGCTCGCCTATCTATCCATCCATGCCAGCGCCAAACCGCATACGATCGAGCCTTGCTCGTAGCGCCCCGCCTCGCCTTGCTTGCATTGCCTGCACGGTCAGCCATGGGCGCGCTCCGGAGCTTCCTCCTCTCCTACCCGGAGCTCCTCCTGGCCGCGCTGAGCTTCCTCTCCCTCGCCGCCCTCCGCGTCGCGGTGCGCGCGCGGCGGCAGCTAGCGGCGCCGGTGAGCTGGCCGGTGGTGGGCATGCTCCCCTTCGTCCTCAGCAACCTGGACCGCCTCCTCGACGCGACCACCGACGCGCTCCGCGAGTGCGGGTGCACGTTCGCGTTCCGCGGGCCGTGGCTGGCGCGCGCCGACTTCCTGGTGACGTGCGACCCCGCCGCGCTCCAGCACTGCCTCGCGTCCAACCACGCGGGCTACGACAAGGGCCGGGACTTCGCCGAGATGTTCGACGTCGTCGGCGACGGGCTGCTGGTCGCCGACGCCGCGTCCTGGGCGCGCCAGCGCCACGTCGCGGCCACCGTCTTCGGCAACCCCGCGTTCCGGTCCTTCGTGCTGTCCACCATGGCGCGGCAGACGGCGCGCCTGCTGGTGCCGTTCCTCGACCACGCCGCCGCCGCCTCGCCGGGCGGCGTCGAGATCGAGGACGTGTTCATGCGGTACTCGCTCGACGTGTCCTACGCCTCCGCGTTCGGCGCCGACCTGGACGCGCTGTCCGTCGCCGCCGCCGAGGAACCGGTCCCGCTGTTCGGCCAGGCCACCCGGGTGGCCAGTGAGGCCGCGCTGCTTCGGCACATCGTGCCGGCCTGGTGGTGGAGGCTGCTGAGGTGGCTCAACGTCGGCGCCGAGAAGAGGCTGGCCGAGGCAAAGGCGGTCCTCGACGAGTTCGTCTACCGCGAGATCGCCGAACGCAAGTCGCAGTCGCTCACCGGCGCCTCCGGAAGCCAAGGAGGAAGCAGCGACCTCCTGTCCTTGTACATGGCGTGGCCAAGGGACCCCGGCGTGACCGACCGGCAGCGGGACCAGTTCCTCCGGGACTCCGCCGTCGGATACATGTTCGCGGCTAAGGACCTTATCGTCGCCGCGCTCACCTGGTTCTTCCACATCCTCTGCACGCATCCGCACGTCGAGGCCAAGATCCTCGACGAGCTCAAGTCCCTGCGCCCCACCGCCACCGTCACGGCCACCGGCGGCGGCGAGCACGCCGTGTTCGACTCCGACGCGCTCCAGCACGCGTCCTACCTCCACGCCGCGGTCCTCGAGACGCTGCGGCTGTTCCCGCCGGCGCCGTTCGAGGAGAAAGAGGCGGTCGGTGACGACGAGCTGCCCAACGGCACGAAGGTGGCCAAGGGCACGAGAGTCATCTTCTGCATCTACGCCATGGGCAGGATAGAGGGGATATGGGGCAGCGACTGCCACGAGTTCCGGCCGGAGCGGTGGCTGTCCGATACGGGGCGAGTCCGTCACGAGCCGAGCCACAAGTTTGCCGTGTTCAACTGCGGCCCCAGGAGCTGCCTCGGCAAGAACCTGGGGCTTAGCAACATCAAGATCGCTGCAGCAGCAATCCTGTACAACTTTCAGGTGGAGCTCGTCGACGGTCATGTCGTGGAGCCACAGAACTCTGTGGTGCTCCACACCAAGAATGGGATGAGGGTTAGGATCAAGAGAAGAAAGACAGCATGATGCATTGTGCTAGCACGTTGCATCTATTAAACTCCAAACAAGAAAAAGAAAAAGCGAGGTGATAGATAGAATAAAAAATTAAAGCACAAATTCCAGATTAATCTGCTGACGTAATCTCAGGATACAAGTTCTGAACTTCTGATTGTTCTCGTTAGGTAAATTATCAGTACAAAATTGCTCATATGTTTCAGGAAGGGAAGGAATTGCTGCATATATCTTCATGCATGTCCACAAGTTCAGTAATCTGTAATGTACACTCACAGATAATACCTCAAACAACTAAACACAATCCCTTGATTTCTCTTTTGCTGTCCAACAATAATGGACCAAAGAATCTAAAGAATATTTGTCAATAGTCTGTCTGCCGAAGCGTTGCAATATGTAATATATATCTTGTATTTCACGATTTCAGGTCAACTCGCACAGCTATTCAAGAAACGTTTGTTTACACAACATATCAGCAGAACAGAGAGGGTTACAATAGTTGCAGCTGTAAAGATGATTGCCTGCACACACCAGACCAGAGGAACTGTAAGAAAAAAAAAACAATGTCCTTCTACAATCTACACACCTAAAATTTGAGGTTCCCATATATAGCATAAGGAAGGTTGTGCAGACAATACAAGGTTGTTCTGACACTAACCAGAACAGCAGAGGCAGCAAGTCCAGGCCGCTCTCGAGGGTCCTTATTGTAGTACTTGCAGCAATAAAGAACAGCTGCAACGTACCAAATGATAGGGCACAAGAAACCTAAAAGAAAGCTGCAATAGCAATATGTTCAATACAGCATGCAAGCCTCAAAAAGATAAACTGGAGGCATAGACTGACTCACCAAGACCAGCCTATTCCACAGCCTAAGCAGGGAAGTCGTCTCTCAAACATTGACAATCGTGGATTTTCTTCATCTCCAAGTAATGTGTACTTCCCAAGGCAAACCTGGCAACGACAAAATTCATCTGACCTTCCTGTGAAATTCAGAAGAGCGAATGAATTTAATGCAAAAGGTTTTAAGATATCTTTGTGTCGGTGTAAGAAATAACCAACAAATAAATTTAGCGGATTGCGCGTCTGGGCTCCGGATGGTTCGCGAGAGGACACAAGGGGTTATACTGGTTCATGCACTAACGCCCTACGTCCAGTGTCGATCTGCTCGTGTTACTCGCATTGCTCGTAGTAGGGGTTACAAGCGGTCGAGAGAGGGAGGGGCTCCCAAGTCTCTGGGTGTGTCTGAGCGTGAGAGAGCGTGTGTGTTTCGTGGGTTGTGTTTTCGTCCTCTCTCCTGAGGCTTGATTTTTCTATTTATACTCAGGGGAGGTGACGATGTACAAGACGTGTTAAAAAAGGTGAAGAATAGGAAACTTGCTGAAGAAGCCCCGCCGCCTGCGGGACACTGTTGACGCTGTTCGGGCTTGTTGGGGTCGTGCTTCTCCTCGCGCGGCGCCGGCGGACGGGCTAAACAGTGGGAGTCACATCCTTTAGCCATACCGGACAGTGCTCGGTAAGGCCAATTAATGCTGATGGGGTGCGGCGTAGTCGTGTGGTGACACGTCCTTATGCCGGGTCTTCCCGACACCCTACTCCGGCCCGGGCCCACGCCGATTCGGGCGAGGCGAAGAAGGGTCGGAGGAGATAGCGTAGGGTTGATTAGGACGGACGAGGGTCGGCCGAGGCGGACGGGGGTCGGCCGAGACGGACGAGGGTTGGCCGAGGCGGACGAGGGTCGGCCGAGGCGGGCGGGGGTCGGAACCAGGTCAGCCGAGTCAGAGGAAGATCGATCCTCCCCTGATCTGATATTCTTCTTGTTTACGGGTTTTCTTATGCCCATCTCCTTCCCGAACCTGCGTGATCCCACACGTCGGTGAGAGGGTCGGATATTGATATCCGACAGTAGCCCCCGAGCCTGCTCGGAGGACAGGTAGTTCTCCGTGTAGGCTCTTTCTTGATGCCTGTTCGGATGTCATTCGGGGGTGCGCGAGCGCACCCACCGGGTGTAGCCCCCGAGCCTGTAGGGGAACGGTGGTTCGCCTATAGGCTGAAGTAAGACTTTGCCATCTCTGTGCGGTCCCTACGGGATGACGCCGTGTTTTGTCCAATGGGCCGGACCATGATCCGCTTTTTTCAGAGGCGCTGTCGCCCTTCCGAGCCGTCATGTCGTCCTTTCTGAGCTCACTGTTCGTTGGTAAGGCTCTGTCGCTTTGCATGGAGGGCCACGCGGCGCGTTCTCGCACCCTGCCTGAGTGCTGACTCAGGTATCTCCGGGCTATAAATAGGGTCCCCCGGGCCTTCTTCCTGGGGCATGCAACTATCCCGCTTCTTCTTTCTCTTGTTAGTATGAGATCCTTGGTCAGTGAACCACCTCGAGGGCGTCCTCTTGGTCCGGGAGGCGGGAGATTAGTCGCTTGATGCCACAAGAATGACTGCGACCTCGGGGAGTCCCGGCGTGGAGGAGCGCTGCTCGGCGTCACAAGTGAAGGACGGCTCTAGCTCCAGCGGCCCCTCCCGTCCGTTCGCCCTGCCTCGGCGGCGGTGGAACGGGTTCGAGGGGGAGTGCATGAGCGGAACTGTCGCCGTTCCCCCGACTTGCCTCGCCAGGGCAGTTGCAGGGGTCGTATACAGTCACCTGCGCGTTTCCTCTCCTTTCCTGGGCGCCGATGTGATGCCGACGCCAGCGACCGTCAGCCCCAGGACGACGGAGAGAGTCTGTGGTGATACTCAGTTGTCACGGCACCACAGCGCAATCCTCCGCCGAGTTCCCTTCGTAGCGTCGGCGGGCGGGGGGATGCTACAAGAAGGACTGCGACGTTCGCAGCTCGGCCCTTCTTGTTGCATCGGATCTCCTGCGCCCTTCGTCGCTTGATTTCGTCACCGAGGGTGGCGAGACCCGTTTGTGTTATTTCACGGCCCTTGGCCACGTGTACTTTTTGCCCTTATTTGAGAAATAAAGGAATCTGGTTGACTCGGGGTGTCTTTCTGCGGCCGCGCAGTCGGCCTCTTTTTGCGATTTCAGCTCCCCCGTGCGCCCCCGAGTCGGTCGGGCGGGAAGCCGTTTCGTCTTTTTATCGTTTTCCCCTCACGCGATCCCTCCGCGGGACGGAGGGTAAGGGCATGCCTCGTGTTTTACCGCGTAGGCCGAAACACGGCTCCCGGTGAGCTACTAATGGGCTAGATCGAGCGAGGCCTCGGTCCTCCTCCGAGAGAGGACCGTCGGATCAACTGGTGATCGACCTCGGATAATCCCCAGAGTTCCCGACCCCCTTAGTCCCCGTGGTCGTTCGACCGACCACAGGGGCTCGTCGCCTCTCTTCGTGGAGATACATGGGGTCAGGAATCTTAGGCTCGAACGCAGGTCTGGGCGTCCTCGACACCCGTGTGCCGAGACTATGGCCTCTAGTGGGCCCGCCCATCTCTGCCCCTTCGCTCGGACGCTTCAGAGCGGCCGTCGGACCCTAGGGCCGGCCTTCGAACTCTTGGGCTGTTTTTCGATTTCGCGTCGTGTCCCTTGGGCCTAAGAACGGCCCGGGCTTGTTTTGTTTTTCCTGAAAGACAAAAAGCGCAAGAGAAGGAAACGGGAATAGACGCGGAATAAATAAAAGAGAAGCGGGATATGGAATGCGAAGGGGTTGAGAGAGAGAGAGAGTGAGTGCCTGGGGGCGAATCCGAGGACGTGGGAGACGTGGGAGACCGAGGGCGCGCGTCGTGGGCCGCGTGGCCCACGCGAGCCGAGGCGCGGGTGGGAGACCCGAGGCGTCGCACCTGCTCCCTCACCTGCCCATTTAAGGCATAGAGGAGGGGGGCCCGGACCTTCTTCTTCTGCCGCCCGCCTGCCCTCAAATCGCCGCCGCCTGCAAAGAAAAGCCCGTACCTTTCTTCCCCTTGTCTTCTTTGCCTCCCGGTCATGGCCTGGTCCCGTTCCTCCGTCACCGAGGGTGAGCTCGAGCGCCTGGTGGGGCGCGGGCTTCTGTGCCCGCGAACCGACCTTGTGGAATGGATGGCGCCGGGGAACGAGGAGGTCCCTGCTCCGGCCGACGGGTACGTGGTGTCCTTTGTCCCCTTCCATGAGCGGGGCTTGGGACTTCCTCCTCACTACTTCCTCCGCGGGCTCCTGCGATATTACGAGATCGAGCTCCATCATCTCAACCCCAACGGACTGCTTCACGTGGCGGTCTTCGTCGCCCTGTGCGAGGGGTTTCTCGGCATCGAGCCCCACTTCGACCTCTGGAGGTCCTACTTCCATGTCGAGGAGGTGAAGGCGGATGGGCGGCCGAGGCCACACGGCTGCGCTGGGGTGAGACTGCGCACCGGTCAGGGCGAGAGTTACCTCTCGCTTCCGTTGATCACCAGCAACAAGGGGTGGCATCCGAGGTGGTTTTACCTGCGGAGCGACCCGGGCGCTCCCTTCCCGGCCTTCACGGGAAGGCTTATCGAGGAGCGGCCAGGCTGCTGGCACTGGGGCCCGCCCCGGGCGGAGCGGCATCACCTGACCGGGCTTCGTAGCGCGGTCGCCCGGCTTCGCGAGCTCGGAGTTACCGGCCCTGGGGTTATCGCGGCGTACCATTCGCGCCGCGTCCTCCCCCTGATGGCCCGCCGTCTGCGACTGGACCAGATGACTCTGGCGGCGGACTGGACAGGGTCGGTAATGGCGGTCGGGGAACTTTCCGACGAGGAGGTGGGCGCCCGCCTTCGTGAAGCGGTCCAGCGTTCGTCCGCGGGGTACCCGCTGCCGGATCACCCCGTCATGCTCCCCACGGGCGAGTCCCTCATCCCGGTTAGTTGTTGGGGTTTTTCCTTTGTCTTCGTCGTTCCTTTTTTCAATCCGGCGATTCATCTGAACCTCTTTTTCTTCAGCACCCCCTGTCGTTCAGGGTTTCCCGGCCCCCGCTTCCCGAGGACGCGGCCATTCGGGCCGCGAACCGTGCGCGCGCGGAGGCCGCCCGTCTGAAGAAGGAGAAGGACGAGGCGAAGAAGAAGAAGAAGCGGCTGGCCCACGAGAAGGCCGAGGCGGAGTACCTCGAGCGACGTCGGCAGGCTCGGCAGGATGGGCTGTGGAGGGAGGATCAGGGCCCCTTCGAGGGGGGCTTTGATTATGCCTCGGACTCCTCCACTGGATCCGAGTGGAGCGATCCGGCCTCCCAGCGCGAGTCCTCGGCCGGTCGGGGCACGCCGGAGGTCACGGGGCCGTCACGCGATGGCGGTCCCGCGCCCACTTCACCCCCGACCCGAGGGCGGACTCCACCGAGGGCCGACCGGGGCAAGCGGCCGCGGGAGGAAGGATCGGGGTCGGAGACGGCTCCGCCGGTCAAGCGGTCGTCCCGCGGCTTTCCCATGTCGAGCCGGTAAGTTTCTTCCCTCTCTCTCGTCGATCCTCTTTCGCCTATGTCGAGACGAGTGTGCGAAGGCTCCTTTGTTTGCAGGAGGGGAAGTCAGGCGACTCCTTTGGGGCTGGCGCCGATCAAGCGGCTCGCACGCCAGACCGCCGAGGTGGCGACGAGCCGAGGGATCAACCTGGGCGACCCCCAGGTGGAGAGGGTGCTCGACCCGCTTCTTCCCGAGCAGCAGCTCGCCGCGGTGTCGAGCGCCGTGTTTGCGCACTCGGCTGAGGCGATTTCGGAGGCCCTCGTCGGGCTGTACTGTCCGCCCGCGGATGATCCGGCCGGAGCGGAGGACGTGGTGCCGCCTGAGTCGGCTGCGCCGGACGGGGATGCGCCTGGGGAGGAGGAGATGGTGCCCTCCGGTCCTGGTCGTGACCAGGAAGATCCCATCCCCCCGGCCCGAGCGGTCGGGCTTTTGCCCGAGGTGGGGGCGGACGAAGAAGAGGAGGTCCAGAGGGACTCGACGCCGGTCGCGTCCCCGAATGCCGCCGGCCGCGAGGAGGGGGAGGTCATCCCCGAGCCTGATGCCACCGCCGCCTTGACCGACCCGTCGCCTGGTTCGGGCGAGGTGATGGCGCCTTTTCCTCCCGCGGCGGGAACGGAGAACGCCGTGGGGTCGGGCTCGGGTCAGGGGACCCACTCTGCCGCTGACGCCCCGGAGGGCCGCGAGATCGTCCGGCAAGGGGATGACCCCTTGGAGTTCGGGGGCCCCCGCGTCACCTGGACCGACCGCGCCTCAGGCGACGTCGTCTTCTCTTTGGACGACGCCGAGGAGAAGAACGAGGCCTCCCGGATTCGTGCCGGGGTCGGGTTGGCGGTTCGGTCGCTCAACTCCGCTCTGGAAGCCATCCGTGACGTCGCCATTCCTTGCGGGGAGGTAAGCTTTCCCTCATCCGCTTTTTCTCTTTCATCTTTTCGCAAGTGGTTTCTGATTCTGATTCGTTTTTGGCAGTCTTTGATGGCCCGCAGCCGGGACAAGTCCCTCTTCCTGCGTCGGGAGAAGGACTCGTGGGGCCGTCTGTCCTCGATCATCGCCGAACGCGACGCCCTGAGAGAGCAGCTGGCGGTCGCCCGCCAAGAAGCCGCTTCCGCCCGTGTCGATGCGCGAGGCGAGTTCGACGGGCAGCTGGCCGCAGCCAACCGGGAGATCGAGTCCCTGCGGCGGCGGGTTACGGAGGCGTGCCAGCATGCCGATGAGGCCGACCAGCGTAAGAGCGACGTCCTGATCTCTTGGGAGAGGGACTCGGCGGCTCGGGAGCAAGTCCGGCTGGGCCTGGTCCGCGAGGCGGAGCGTCTTCGGGCCGACCGGGACCGGGTCATCGCCGTTCTCGAGGGAACCCGCACTCAGCTGGCCCAGGCGGTGGAGGAGCGGGACGAGGCCAGGGGGCTTGTCGAGGTGCAGACCCGCGACCTTGAGGCTGCGGGCCGAGCCCTCGAGGTTGAGTGGGGGGCCCGCGAAGAGGCCGAGGCGCAGTGTGCCTCCTTGGGTGAAGCGGTGGCGACGGATCGCGCTGCGATCGAGCGCCTCACGTCCGAGGCGCGCAATCTCGAAGGACTGCTGCAGAAGGAGGGAGACGAGCACGACGCGCTTCGGACGGCGGTCGGCGCTGTGCTCAGCGACCTTCAGGTGCGGTCGGAGCGGGGTCCAAGCTCGCTGCTCGCCGACGTTGAGCGCATCCCAGCTCGGGCCCGAGCCATGGCGAGCGACGGACTCTTCCTCGGGGTGCGCCGCGCCTTCGCCGTCGCCCGCTCCCACTACTCCGAGATCGGCCTGGAGTACCTCGCCGACGGGTTCGCTCCCGGTACGACGGATGCGGAGGTGATCGCGCTCGAGGAGGAGGTGTCGCCGCTGTCGTCCGTGCTCGCCGCCAAGACTGCAAAAGAGGAGGGGCCATGGGCGCCCTGATTAGTTTTTGTTTTTCTTTTGATTTTCAGACAGTTAAACTCATTTCTTGTAATGAACTTAAGCGTTTGCGTCGTTAACACTCGGCCTTTCGTGTTTCTCTAATTAAGCCGTCGGGTATGTCTGGACTGAAGCGGGTTCACCAGTGAGCCTTTAGAACCGTTGCCTCTGGGGCCTTTGTCCTTTTGGCATTCCGACCGGCGAGCGCACGTCACTTTGTTATCCGGCGCCCCCTTTTTCCTTAATCTCGGGTACACGAATATGCCGAGGGTCAAGGACCCGGGGGACGCAGGTTAGCCCCCGAGTGACGTCCGACCCTTGGCCAATGGGCGAGGGTCGGGCGTCGCTCTTTGAAACGAAAAAGGAGTACGTTCAAGCGATAACAGGAAAGTAGCCTAGAGTAATCAGGGATAGAAACGACGTAGCTGTTCGATGTTCCAGGCGTTGGCGTATTCCTCTCCTTCTTCGTTCTTCAGCTTGTACGAGCCGGGTCGGAGGACTTGGGAGACGATGAATGGGCCTTCCCAGGGCGACGAGAGTTTGTGCCTGCCCTTGTTGCTTTGAACGAGGCGTAGCACCAAATCGCCGACCTGGAAAGCTCGGCCCCTAATGCGCCGAGCGTGGTAGCGCCGTAGGGACTGCTGGTACTTCGCCGAATGGGCCAAAGCCACTTCCCTGGCCTCTTCCAATTGGTCGGCCGCGTCTTCGAGGGAGGTCTGGTTGCCCTCGTCGTCGTAGGCTCGGACGCGCGGGGACCCGTAGTCGAGGTCGGT
>CM014272.1:68575335-68628724 GCA_004135705.1 Alloteropsis semialata | reverse complement strand
TGGATTTGTTTATGCCCTCATGATGGTCATTTGTATCTAAGTGTGCACTCTCGTTTTATTTCAGTTAATGCATTCTTGCGCGTTCATTATGTCTTTTATCTCTACTCATTTGTGTTGTAACTAACCAATGGTACACGAAGATTAGGGACCTTTGTAGAATCGAGTGTCACTTCGAGATGAAGATTTTGTAGAATCGAGTGTCACAGTTAATGGGGTACTTGAGCTAGGACATACTTTGACAAAGCTAAGTGTGTAGACATGAAAGAGAAGCACACTTCACTGAAACTAGGACCTGCTAGCTCAAAAGGCACAAGACATGGCATTAGAAGCAACGAAAACGACCAACGACTCAAAGAAGTGTGAATCAGATTAGTTTGAACCGACACCATTCACAACAATATACGGTGCGCCATATTTTACGCGGGCAGGAAGAACGTACGTTGAAGCGGTGGCTCCAAAAAGCGTTACACGTTCGTCCGCTCCGAGCAGTTTACCGGCAGCGGATGAAACTGTGCTCACGCGTGAAATTGGTGCCGAGCTTCCACCGGATGAAGGTCTGTTCAAGCGGTCCTCTTCATTGTGGCATCACCGGACGAAACCGTTGCTGCAATGAGCTTTCAAGCAATTATGGATCAAGTCCTGGAGGTGTTTGATTATATTTGCGTCGAGGGGAGCCCAGTATGCACCAGATATTCAAAGTACCAAGCTTGTGTCTCTTTCTAGAAGCCACATGATTGGATTGGCCCTTACCTACGTTGTTCGAGGTTTATGGTAGTGCGTATGACCGTCCATGTGAAGCAACGTCGAGCGCACTAAATCATGCTCTACTTTATTTTGATGAAGTTCTAGGTTTCACGATCGGAGACCTAAACTATGTTGGATTACTAAGGACGTGAAGCAGTGTAAGAAATGTGTATCATTGATGTACCTTTATCCTTTTCGTATGGATTTGAACTTGTCTTTAGCATTGATGTAAGAACCTGTGATACTTGTTATATATATTTCATAGCATTTACTTTGTTATCTGAATGTTGGATGTAAATGGTGCCACCCGCCCAGACTGCGATAGAAATAGGAATGCACTAGTACACAGGGTCATGCCGTGATCGTTGGGTCTGTATTACGCTTCTAGCACCGAATAAATGTGTCGGCTGTGTAGCGCTGCAGCCTTCATCCTCAGATCACACAGGATGGACACAGTTCCGAAAGGTGACTTCTGTCGTAGGCCGACCGGATGAATGGGTGGCTGAAGTGGCGTCGGGCAACTCCGAGCGCGGCACCAAATGAAGAGACATTGGTCCGTTGCGTTCTGTTTTACCCAGACCGGATAAACCTGTGCCAAGGGGAAGTCAGACCCAGCTACTGTCGTGACCACCGAATGAATGGGCATTCGTCCGGTGCTCTCTATTGGTGACTCACCGTATAAAACTGTCGTTTAGGCAACATCACGGTCAACTATGTTCGCGCCACCATATGAACAGTGTTTATGTAAACGTTGTGTGATCGTGCCGACGGAATGAAAGGGCATTCAAACGCTCCTGTCTATGTCTATGGTGTGACGAGCGTATAAAATGTTGGTTATATAGTCGATTAATATGCAAGTGCTTACAAATTTCAAATTTGAATATAAGTTAATATAGTAATGTGAAGACGTCCCCGTTCATACCCTCTGAGGCAATCAATCCTTACAATACACATGCATACAAATTGAAATTTGAACAGAAGGTAATATACATGTCATATCTAGCCGGTGACAATTCTTGGTTCTCCATCATTCCGTGCCCATGGCTTTTCGCCCCTTTTTATGCCTGCTTCTACATTCTGTATCTTCTCTAGTAGATCTTGGAAGAGGTTCATTTCTTCGAACTGATTGTATTGTTCGACGTCCTCAACTCCGTCAGCTCCTATAATAGCTTGTTTTCCAGGGATCACAATGTGCTTCTGTTTTTTAGAAGGGTCGATTACATAAAGAACCTGTGCAACATGTGAAGCAAGTATCCAAGGGTCATCTTTATATCCAATATTTTGGAGGTCAACAATTGTTAGTCCATAGTTGTCCACCTCAACACCTCTTGGGTGGTTCACCCATCTACACCGAAAGACGGGGAACCTAATATTACAACCATAGTCTAGTTCCCATATATCATCTATGATGCCATAATATGTGATGTTTTTGCCGGTATTTCCGTCTAAGGCTTGTGTGCGAACACCGCTATTTTGAGACACGCTTTTCTTGTCTTTTTTGGCAGTATAAAATATGTAGCCATTAATATCATAACCTTGCCATGATGTGACCTGAGCGGATGGTCCTGATGCCAATCTTTTGATTGTTTTTTCTTCTATGGTTTCCCCATCTGGTATGTCCTGTTCCTTTAACCAATCGACGAATCGACGCTTGTGCTCCTTCATGATCCAATCTTGTGAGCGGCCATGACTTTCTGCTCTTACAACATCCAGGTGTCTTTGGATGAATGGTCCCATTAGTGTGATGCGTTGCAGGACACTGTAATGTGCTAGTTTTATCTCATTCATGTCATTGTCGATGAATGTTTTCCTCCCCGCTATGCCGATACCATCCAATCTTCCTTGATGAAGTGACGCTGGTAAACCAATCCCCAAATTATCTTTTAGATAAGCTAGGCAGCACTCGATGACTTCTTCAGTACTGTATCCCTCTATCATGCTTCCCTCAGGGTTTGCACGATTCAGTACGTATCGGTTCAAGATTGACAAGAAACGCTCGTATGACCACATTTCGTGTAAGTATAGGGGACCCAGTGCCCTTATCTGATCTACCATGTGAATCATGAGGTGTTCTGTGATGTCAAAAAATTGTGGAGGAAAGCACATCTCAAGCTGCACCATGGTCTCCCTGACAAAAACCTGCAGATCGTCCAATTCGTCTTTGACAATCACCTTCTGAGAAATTCTGTCGAAGAAGTAACACAACCGAGTGATCACCATCTTTACGTATACTGGCTTGATCGCCCTGATTGCAATTGGAAGGAACACAGTCAGCATAACATGGCAATCGTGACAATTGTATCCAGTAAACGAGAGATCTTTCATCGACACTAGTTTCTTGATGTTGGATGAGTAACGACTCGGAACTCTGATACCCCGTAAACACTGACATACTGCCCTCTTCTCAGCCAATGTTAAGTTGTAGCTAGCCGCGGGAAGTTTATATCATCCATTCCCCATATCTATAGGGTGAAGATCATCTCTAATGTTCATAGCTACCAAGTCCTGGCGCGACTTCAGGTTATCCTTTGAATCCAGTAAGAGCCCAATCATGTTACCGAACACATTCTTCTTCATGTGCATACCATCTATGGCATGGCGGACCTCTAGGTCCTCCCAATACGGTAAGTACTTGAAGAAAATTGACTTCTTCTTAAACGGCACGCCATCCTTAGGTGCCTTATCTCTTTTTTTCGGCTTTTCGTCTTTTGTCATCTTCCCATATTCAACCTCGATGTCCTTGACCATCTCAAAAACTGCGTGTCCGTCTTGTTTTGCAGGAGCGGGACCTATCACAGCGTCGCCTCCAAAAAAATTGATGGAACTTCTTACCTCGGTACTTGTGTCCTTCCTCTAAGAAGCGTCTGTACCTCAGGAAAACTCCCTTTCTAGTTCCGTCGAGGAAATACCAAGCGGTTTCGTCGTCCAAGCATACACTGCATGCCGTCTTTCCTTTGACCTGCCCTGAAAGCACAAACAATGCCTGGTAATCGTTGATGGTAACGAAGATCATAGCTCTTAGGGTGAATTCTTGCTGTGTAAAACCATCAATCATCTTGATACCGTTGTTCCATTAATTTGCCATCTCTTCCAACAGAGGCTCAAGAAAAACATCAATATCTATGCCTGGATGCTTTGGGCCTTGTATAAGTATGCATAGGAAAAGATACTTTCGCTTCTAGCACAACCATGTAGGTAGGTTGAACATGCTCAAGACAACTGGCCATGTGCTGTGTGTGCTCATCCTTTGACGAAATGGATTCATTCCATCCGTACTCAAAGCAAACCGAACATTTCTTGGATCTTTTGCAAATTCTTTATGCTTCTCGTCGAATTTCTGCCACTGGCTAGCGTTGGCTGGATGGCGAAGCTTTCCGTCTCCCTTCCTGCGCTTATCAGAATCCCACCAGCGCATCAGTTCAGCGTCGTTTGGGTTTGAGAACAGACGCCTCAGGCGATCGGCCACAGGGAGGTACCACACGACCATGGAGGGAATTTTCCTCTGCTTCCCATCATCATCAACGCCTACACAAGTGTCAGGTTCCTCATTACAAGCAACACTACCCCTCCTCTTTCTTTTATTCCCGTCTGTTTGAACTTTGTCCTCGCCCCCACAATAGCTAGCATTGTTTTTGTACCGTTTTGCACCACATACCGGGCATTTGTCCAAATTTTTGAATGCATCCCCTCGGTACAATATACAATGATTTGGACAAGCATGAATTCTTTCCACACCCATCGTGAAGGGACTAATAAGCTTCTTTGCTCGATAAGTGTTCTCCGGTACTTTATTAGGCTTTGGAAGCAACCATGCTAAGATACGAAGGAGATCATTGAAACTAACGTCGGACCAACCATATTTAGCCTTTAGAATCAACAGCTCGAGTAAGAAGCGAAGCACAGTCCAGTGTCTCGGACAACCCTTTGAACGCTCATACACAGTTTCCTGAGCTGCCTTTTTCAACGACTCAACATTTTGTGCGCCTTTCACACTGCCAACTAATAGTTCCTCTTCGGTATGATGCAACAACTGGCCCAAGAAATCGCTGTCATCAAATTCATCACCACCTTCATCCCCAACAATGTCCTCAGCACCTTCATCCCCAGCAATGTCCTCACCACCACCGACGCCATCACCACCACTTCCATAGTCAACACCATCATCACTTCCGTCATCCTCGAAACCATAATCTTCATCATAACCGTCAAAGTATCTTTTGACGGCTTCAGGGTCTCGCCAGATGTCTTGCAACTGGTCCACAACGTCGGTATCCTTCTTCTCACCATGGTATGTCCATAATGTGTACTCCTTCACGAAACCATGAACCAGCACATGTGATCGGATTGTAACCAAGTCATTGAAAACACAATGGTTTTGGCACATTCGGCAGGGGCAACGCATATCTTTGGTCCTCTCGTCCATTGCATGATTCTCTGCGACTTTAAGAAACTTGTCAAGCTCTCGGCGAAAATATTCACCATGCCTTGATATATTGTACATCCATGACCGATCCATCTTGTAACCTTGAAAAATTCCATTAAAAAAATAAGTCAAGAAAAAATAACACATATCCATGAACAAAAAATATAAGACATTATATGAGGCTAACGTTGAAAATGTAACAAAAAGAAAAGAAATGCACGCTTATTGTAAAAAAGATAAATCTTCTTGTCTCTCCTCCATGGTTTTAGCAATTTCCCCATCCATGAATGAGCCTAAAAAGTCAAATCCGAGGCAAATTAAGGGGAGAATCATCTTCCCCTACTTCACTAACCTAGTTCCATCCAAAAGGTTGAGCTTAATTGGGGTCCAATCGGCCAAGTACTACCATACATGGAGATTTAGATCTAGCTAGAGGTACTACCATGGAGATCTAATTGAGCCATATAATCAATGCAATAAGCTTAAGAATAGTCATAGGATAAGCATCAACTCACCTCCTAATGAGGGGACAAACCATCCACTTGTCCTCCACTTGTCTTGGGAAATTTGGGCAGCACCTCCCTCTCCTTTTTCCGGTTTGGAGTCCACCTGTCGGGTTGTGGAAGAAGACCTCTCGCTTTATGTACAGTGCAACACTTCTAGGGGCGGTTCATGGCGCGAGCCGCCCCTGATAATCAGTTTCAGGGGCAGGTCATAGCATGGGCCGCCTCTGGAATATACAGCATTTACAGGGGCGGTCGACGCCATTGCCCGACCCTGGAAATGCTATTTACAGGGGCGGTTGATGGGGCCAGCCGCCCTGATAATGAGTTTCCAGGGGCGGGTCATGGCATGGGCCGCCCCTGGAAAGGGAAGCATTTGCAGGGGCGGGCCATCCCATCACCCGCCCCTAGAAAGTGCTATTTACAGGGGCGGGTCATGGCGTCACCCGCCCCTGCAAAAATTTGTTGTTTCCAGGGGCGGCTCATGGCATCACCCGCCCCTGTAAATCGTTCTGTAGGGGCGGCCCTTAGCTACAGTGTCATTCATGCATTTGTAGGGGCGCGTCGCCTTTTAGTCCGCCCCTAAAAAAAAACCCTGGCTCTTACAAATGTTTTTTGTAGTAGTGTGTGCTGTGAAGTACAAGAAATGTACTTCTACTAGTATGTGCCAATTGAAGAGCGCGTTCAACATGAGAGCTACTACCTTGGAGCTCATGAGATAACTGTAACCCAAATCTCTCCAATCGCAAGCAAATTAATGCTCTGATCTCGTTGGCACCTTCATTTCTTTTGGTCATGTCTTTGTCAACATTGTCATGATAGAGCGTGCTTCACAAGAAATGTACTTCTACTAGTATGTGCCAATTGAAGAGCGCGTTCAACATCACTATGAGCTACTACCTTGGAGCTCATGAGATAACTGTAACCCAAATCTCTCCAATCGCAAGCAAATTAATGCTCTGACCTCGTTAGCACCTTCATTTCTTTTGGTCATGTCTTTGTCAGCATTGTCATGATAGAGCGTGCAAAGCACGCTGAATGTTCTAGTTATTTACTAATGGCTTACAGTTCAGAAGATGGAAGAATTCTGGTAGAATATACCTCTTCATGTGTTGTTTAGTCATAGATTGATCAACTCAAGAACCGTGAAGGTTGTTGAATCTTGTAAGCCATGCACGGGGCATATACCTAACAAATGTGCGGCCAGCCACAGGAGAGGTTCAACGCTTCCTAAAATCTGAGAGCTTTACATCTCCTGTAAATTACTAACCTCTAATAGAGTATATATCTTTCACTACGGGAATCCCTGTGTATGCCGAGTGTCTCGGGCACTCGGCGAAAACAGAAATACACTCGGCGAAAGCTTTGCCGAGTGTAACACTCGGCAAAGAACACACGGCAAAAAAAGACTCGGCAATCAGCTCTTTGCCGAGTGCACACTCGGCAAACATTTTGCCGAGCGCTAGATGTGACACTCGGCGAACATTTTCGAAAAATATAAAAAAACAACAGAGGCCGCCGGCCGCACCCCGAGCTCGCCGCCGGCCACCGCCGCACCACCCAACTCGCCGCCGGCCACCGCCCGCACCACCCTGCCTCCAGCCGACCGATTCTCACCGCCGGGCCCCCAGCAGGCCGCCGCCACCACCCACCTCACGCCGGAGCCTGCAGAGAGAGAGGGGGGGAGGCATACCTGGCGCCGATGTCGTCGTGCCCAGCAGCCGCCGCGAGGACCTCACCGCCGACGGTGAAGGCGAGGCAACCCACTAATGCCGCGCGCCGGGCTCGTTGGATCCGGCCACATCAGAGAGGAGAGAGAGACTGGGGAAGAGAGCGGGGGCGCCGGCCACTCCACCACCACTGCCGCACCTCCACAGCTCGCTTGCCGCACGCCGCGCCTGCGCGTCCCCCAGTCTCCGCGCCACCGCAAGTCCGCAGCTCGCTCGCAGCGCCGCCGCTGTCGTGGGCTGCCGCCGGAGCTCGCAAAGAGAGGGGGAGAGGGAGGGGGAGAGAGAGAGAGGGAAGGGGAAGTACCTGCCGCCGACCGCCGAGCCTTCACGCCCGCCGCCACCCGCTGCCATCACCACCACCACGCATCTGAGGAGCAGGAGGAGCTTCCCCCACCGCCGCCGGATCTAAGAGGGGCGCACCGGATCTTGGAGAGGAAAGCCCGCCGGAGCTCCTGCCCGCCGTTGCAGGTCTTGCCGGAGCTCCTGCTGCCGCGGCCGCCCGTCCTCGCCCCGCCGCCCCTCCTCACCGGTCGATCTATTCCGGTGAGGGGCGAGCGGAGGGGGGAGGAGAGGAGCCGCGAGTGGGAGGTGGAGGGAGAGGGTCGGGGGAGGGAGGTGGCCGGAGAGGGAGGGAGGTGGCCGGAGAGAGAGGGACGTGGCGGCGCCAGGAGGAGAGGGAGCGGGGGTGCGGCGCCGGGAGAAGAGGGAGGGAGGGAGGGGATGGGGACGGCATCGATCCGATAGAGGACAGAGGGAGGGGATGGCCGGCCGGGTGGTGTTTATTTTGTTGGTTCGCCAAGTGGCCAGATCTGGCACTCGGCAAACACTGCTTTGCCGAGTGTCAGATTAGAAACACTCGGCAAAAATTAATGTAGTGCCATTTTATTTTTTTCTTTTTTTTCTTAGCATGTTTTTCTAAATTTATTTTGTTGCACTTTGAAAGCACTTTGTCAAATTCACTCAACAATATATATTTTATTTTTCTACTTCTATTATTCTATTATTTTATGTAGTTATAGCTCAAATTCAAATTATATTAATTAAAATTCAACCTAGATTTTGTTGACAAGATGATTTCAAATGAAAAAGCTTTCATAACTTATTGTGATCTACAACTCTCAATTTGACTGTTTCTTCATCCGAGGTCGTTTGAAATAACTCAAATTTTAAATTTTGAGAACTACAAACATACTTTTCAGTAGCAAAATAAATTCAAATTAAAAAGAGTTCAACTACAAAGTTGTATAACTTCTGAAGATCTACAACTTTCATATATATCATTTGTTCATCCGACATAGTGAGAGTAACATTGTTCACAAATTTTATAGATCTCTCTTCTAGTTTCAGGAAACTCTATGAGAGATATAGATTTTGTGAACAATGTTTATATGAATTTGTTAAATGAAGAAATGACCAAACTAAAAGTTGTACATCTTGAGAAGTTATACAACTTTGTAGTTTAAAAGTTTTTAATTTGAATTGATTTACTACTTCAAAATGTGGTTTGAATTATGACTTTGCCGAGTGTCAAAAAAAAACACTCGGCAAATATATTGTTTGCCGAGTGTTTTTTTTTGACACTCGGCAAAAAATATCTTTGCCGAGTGTTTTTTAAAAAACACTCGGCAAACCCCATTTTTGCCGAGTGTTTTTTTTTGCCGAGTGTTTTTTGAAAAACACTCGGCAAACAATGTGTTTGCCGAGTGCCGAAAAAACACTCGGCAAACACGGGGACACTCGGCAAACTTGGGATTTCCCGTAGTGTTTGATCAACAAACTACTCAACTTGGTATCACCTGCACATGGATTTGTTAAGGCCGGCATGGCTGGATAAGAATGAAAGGCCTCGTATTAATTTACAGGAATGGAGTCCTTTGTTTTGATATATCCTAATAAAAGTCTAACATATGTTCACGTCCTTGTCAGTTTGATAATTCCTAACCCAATACCAATAGAGTAAGCACAACCCAAAGCATCACGTCTGACTTTAGCTTGTCGTTACCTGCACATACTAATGGCATCTCCTCGCGGAATCCACCCACTCTAAAATCACTAAATCCACCTCACAGACTGAGCACAGAAAAGCAGATTAATTTCTCTCTCAAAGCCCCAGACCCAAGCAGAAACAATGGATGCTGATTCCACTACGATGACGTTGGCCGCTGCACTAGCCATCGTTGCCGCGCTTGTCGTATCGCTCCCGGTGCTGTACCGTCTCTTCTTCGCCGGCGCCGGCGACAAGACGAGCAGGAAGGCCGTTCCTCCCGGCTCCTTCGGCCTGCCCGTCGTCGGGCACACGCTTAGCCTGCTGAGCGCCCTTCGCGCCAACACCGCCGAGGACTGGCTCCGCCGGCGCGCCGCGGCTTACGGCCCGGTGTCACGGCTGTCGCTCTTCGGGTACCGGACGGCCTTCCTCGTCGGCCCCTCCGCCAACAAGTTCGTCTTCACCAGCCCTGCGTTGACCACCATGAACAGCGAGGCCTTCAGCCGCATGGTCGGCCGGCGGACGCTCCGCGACGTGGTCGGCGACGAGCACGCCCGCGTCAGGGCCATGATGGTGCAGTTCCTCAGGCTGGACGCCGTCAAGCGGCACGTCGCCAGCATGGACGCCGAGGTCCGGCGGCACCTCAATGTGCACTGGCGCGGCCGGCGCAGCGTGGCGGTGATGCCGTCGATGAAGTCGCTCACCTTCGACGTCATGAGCACCGTCCTCTTCGGGCTGGGGACGGACGCCGCCGTCCGGCGGGAGCTGTCGGCGGAGTTCCAGCAGTTGGTACAGGGCATCTGGGCCGTCCCGCTCAACCTGCCCTTCTCCAGGTTCGGCCGGTGCCTGGCCGCGAGCCGGCGTGGGCGGCGCGCCGTCGCGGGGGTCATCGAGGAGAGGAGGGCCAAGCTTGAGCGCGGGGAGAGCACGCCGGCCGACGACATCATCACCCACATGCTTTCCAAGGGTCTCCCCGACGAGGAGATCACCGACAACGTCATGTTCCTCATGGTCGCCGCGCACGACACGACCGCCGCCCTCATCACCTTCCTCCTCCGGCATCTCGACACCAACAAAGACGCCTACGCCAAAGTTCTCCAAGGTAATCTACAGTTGTACACTATGGGAATTTCAGTTTAATTTTGACCAATATGGAGCTCGTGCTAATGGAATCATTCCAACCATGGATGACGGGTCGATGTCGATCAGAGCAAGAGGAGATCGCGCGCAGCAAGGCGCCAGGGGAGGCTCTGTCGTGGGACGACCTCGGCAGGATGAGGTACACCTGGGCGGCGGCGATGGAGACGCTGCGGATGGTCCCGCCGGCGTTCAGCATGCTGAGGAAGGCGCTCGCCGACGTCGAGTACGGAGGCTACCTCATCCCCAAAGGGTGGCAGGTGATGTACGCGACCAACATGACGCACTGGAGCCCGGCCATCTTCCCGGACCCCGGCCGCTTCGACCCGGCACGGTTCGAGGACCCGTCGGCCATACCGCCCTACGGCTTCGTTCCGTTCGGCGGCGGCGCGCGCGTCTGCCCCGGCAACGAGTTCGCCAAGGTGGAGACACTGGTGGCCGTGCACCACATCGTGACGCGCTTCAGGTGGAAGCTCGCCGCCGGCTGCGACGGCAGCTTCTCCAGGTCGCCCATGCCGTACCCGTCTCAGGGCCTGCTCATCGACATCGAGCCTATCCATTCAAAGCTCAATTAGCGCCTGAATCATGAGAAATGCTATATCGCATTCAGAACTCAGAGGGGTAATTCTGGTGCATACATTGAAGTACAGGGGAATACACCATCATTTGCAATTTTTCTCGAAGGACACCACCATTTGCGATGTAAAAAATGGAATAAAGGATATTGTGTGTAGACATGTGTGCAAGTTGATGGCAAGCATAGTCTTTTGTATTGCAAGTAGGTTGGTGGCCACTTTCAAGAACATACGCTGACAATAATTTTGACATAAACATGTGAGGAAGCCTTGGGTGGCACTTAAGTTTACTGAAAAATAATTGATTCGGTAAAACGCTATAGAAAATGAGACCCATCCCTTATATCAAGAAAGATTTTTGTTTTCTCATAATACAGTATTTGTAAAGAAAAGGGAACTTCTTTTGGTTAAACAAAAACGGTCTCGATCTGTGATTCTTTATTAAATATAAAAAATACTCCATTTGGTAAGGTTAAGGTATGAACTGTTTGTTGAATAGAATGATTTAAAAATATACCATTTCTATCAAAAATCTCACTCAGGATAGAGTATGATATGAGCATAACCACCAAAATGTACATTACAATTACAAGTAGTTTTTTGTCCTGGATCAGCCACCCTCTCCTCCATTGCCAAATTTTTTGCACTTGTTGCCTTCTTAAGGATTTGAACTCGTGACCTTTAGCTTCGTGCAAGCCTCTCCTAACTAATTCACCATACCATAACTTATGACTGATTCGAGATGCAATCCTTTTTTATATTAAATTTTCTAATTTATATAAATTTTTAGAGGTCACACCTAATTTGCGATTGGGTTGCATTGTTTTGTGGTTGTCTCTTACATTCCCATAGTTCACGAGCAACTCCAGCAGGCCCTCAAAATAAGCCCCTACTCGCTTTGGTCCTTACTTGCACATAATTTGTATGACTGGTACAATTACTTCTTTCCTGAGCAGACGTTTTCCATGAGTTTATATAATTGTTCAATATGGAGCTCTTTCTTCAGAATACTGGGTTTTACTCCAGCCCCCTGATGCAAGTTATCTGTCGAAATGAACAATTGAGTTTGATTTAATTTTGTTCATAATACTGCTTTGGTGGTTGGTTGTCTGAATGAGTCCAGGATAATTATTTCCTTTCTAAAACAAGACTAGCAGCCTGGAAGATTAATTTAAGGTGAGAGTCTATTCTGAAATGAATAGAAGATAACTGCTTACTGTCTCTGCCTTACAATTATGCCAATAGCTGATTTTTCTACTAGTGTTTACCATGTTGAACGTAATGTTTTGAGAGTTAACACCTGTACATGTGGTACAGCAATGCATCGCATCAACTGAGTTTTTTTCCCTCAAAAAAAGTCTTCTGGGAGATAAGAAATTTTTGGCCTTTGTACTGAAATCACTACGCCAGAAACAGATGAAGGTGACACACATAATAGTGACACAGATAAGAAACGTGTCACTAATATTAGATTAGTGACGGACATAATAAAAACGTGTCACTAACTTCTTTCGACAAGGCTCTGTGCACACATAATAGTGACGCGTGTAGAAAAAGCATGTCACTGCTAAATTATCAGTGACGGTTCTTTTTATGGCGTGTCACTATTGATGAACAAATTAGTGACGTGCATTTAGAGGCGTGTCACTGTTAAGACATATAGTAGTGACGTGCGTTTAAAATAGTGACGTGCATATAGAGGCGTGTCACTGTTGAGACACATAATAGTGACACTTGTTTTATTTATTGCAGGTCACTAAATGGATCGGTACATGATCGCGGTATGCACAAATTTGTTCTGATCTATCACAACTTGGGCCTGGGCCGCAACGGCCTTTCACTGGCCGGCCCAATAACTGCCCGCGCGCATAAAACGTAGCCCTTAGGGTTACTCACGCTGCCCGTCCGCCGTCCAGCCACCGATCCGCCACTCATCTGAGCAGCTTCTCTCCTTCCCTTCCTCTCGCCGTCCCACCGAGCGGCGGCGCCCCGCGTTCTGCCTCCTGCCGTCTGAGGTGGCGGAGATGGAGGCGCACCTGCAGCAGCTCAACAACGGCATCTCCACCCGCGCCGTGCTGCAGACCCTCGCCGACAAGTTCTCCGCGCACGCTCTTCGGCTTCAAGGACCCGGCCCCCGACGCCGAGCCCGCCTCCGCGGCCGACGGGCCCGCGGCGGCGCCGTTCCGGAACAAGGAGAAGGTGCTCATCACCTGCTCCCGCTGCATCACGTACAGGTGGGTGCTCCCTGTTTTCCCCCGTCTTACGCTGTCGTGGGTGATTCGATTGACGCGTGCGTGCCTCGCGCAGGTTCCGGCATCTCATGCAGGACATCCTGTCGCTGCTCCCGCACGCGAAGAAGGACAGCAAGGTCGAGTCGAAGCAGAGCAAGGGAAACGCGCTGAATGAGCTGCTCGAGCTCAGGAGCTGCTCCAGCTGCCTCTTCTTTGAGGTATCTCTAATTCTCTGTGTCTGTGTCCCCCCTGCACGCTCTAGTTATACCATTGTGATGATGTTGTAGGCTGCTAACTCAATGGAGTATAAGAGCAGGTTGTTTGAATTGCACCGTCTTATGTTTGATAAGTTGGTGGTGCAAAGCCAAAGCTTGGGGTCCATGTTTAACTTCTGAATGTTTTTTGAGCTCTCAGAATAGGTAGCAACTTTCATTTTGCTCTGGTGCAAAATAGTCTATTGGGCTCCATATTTGACTAGATCTGTGCCATCCAGCAACTGTAATTCTTCAATTTAAGTTAGCACTAGGCTTGTCAATTCTGATAATGTATTGATTTTGTGGCTAAATTTACTCTGACTTGTTCGCTTTTCTCATGAGCATTGTTTAACCATGATGTGATGTTCACTGCAGTTCACACTATGGAGGAGTTGAAGCACAAATTTTATGGTTATATATTTGTCAGGAAAATGACTAATTCATCCATTGAAAAACAAATTTTATCTGACTCACTGCTGTTTTTTTTAAACTACCTAGGCCACAATGCTACCTATTTGAATCTAATAAAGAAGCTTGATGACAGTGTCTCTTTTCATATGGCATTGCAATCATGTGGCCAGACTAAAGATTACAGCCAAGAACCAACTGCATTAAGCTGCTCAGGTGTGTGCTTTTTCTCTTTGCCCTTTTGATTGCATATCAAATGCATACACTCTTGATAGATAAATATTGTGCCTCTAGGATATATACTCTGCTCTGCTTCAGCTGTAAAGAAACACTTGGTGATTTATCAAATTTCATTGTTTCGTGTTCTTATGTTACAAGTGATTTATGAAAAGTTTGGATAAGCTTCAACTACTGTTTTTGCTTCTTACACATCATGGCTGGCTTTCCAGTATGCCCTACATACTTAGCACCGGTCTTTGCTCTGTGTATAGCAGATTCATTTTCAATACAGCCATGGTCTTACGCATCATGGCTGTGCCTGTCGCTCTTTTGGTGGATCCTGTCTCCCACTTGGAGTGCGAGCAGTGGCTGGAAGCGCATGGCACCACGGGAGTTGATGGTCAACCACCACCAGGACCTTGCTGCACGCTAAAATTCGCAATCTCCCTAAGGTGAGTGGTGAACCCCAGCTATTTCTCTTCCTTGCTGCAGTGAAAAGGACATAGATATGTTGTGTTACAAATCTTCATTGGACAAATGTTTTTTTCCTACAAAATCGATGAGTAGTGGTAGCAAAATTGGTCAGCCTTCTTCATACAGTTAGTGCGAGAGAAAATGATGAGACTTAGTTTTGATGACTTAAGTAATTAACTAATATCAGAGCCAACATCTTGATTGTATTTTTTAATTTATTTGTTGGTGGAAGTGAAGTCTTCTCTATGCTGAAGGAATTTTTGTTTTTGGTGGATGGTGACAACTCCTGTTGGGCATTGGTTCCATGGCCTCCAGAATCATTTTGGCACTGATATGAACATAGTGAGAGAATATATGACCAACATGAACATTTGTCATACTGTTTTACCCTGGCATTCTTGGTCCTTTTTCTCGGATGAGTAAGCTATTGTTTCTTTTACCTTGCAGAACATTTCACTTTCATTCAATCAATGACCTACTGGTAGGCTGCAGTTTTATGTAGTCAACCAAAGCTCTGTTCCAAGGTCTGATATGCCATACTGTTCTGGGAGGAGAATCGCAATTTGTATGTTCAACCACTGCTATTGTCATTCCATCTTTTCTGAATACTCATGCCTATGCCAACTATTTTGAAATGGTTGTCTCTAGAACATGTACTCATAACATGGATAGTAACTGTAGTATTGACTCCAATTGGCTGATATGTGTCAGTTATCTTACATGATGGTGATCCTGCAGGTGTCGCTGGGTGAATCAAGTAATGTGGTTGCCTTCTAAGTCTGCTCATTGCATTTGCCTATATATGATGTGATCCACTCAGCATAAATGCTTAGATATATGACTCGATATGTACATGCATGGAGAGAGTTTCATATCAGGAGTAGAAATTAAGTCCAGTATTTAGAACTGCTATTTTTCCTCAAAGTAGGCTATCCTGTGACTTACAAATTCTGATCATGTCATAATAGTGCAGTAGGTTATTTATTCCATGAATCTTAAAATCTGTCTTGTCCTACATATCCTACATATTTCCATTTTGGTTATTTTGTATTACCAAATATTGTTCGCGTTATATGCCTGGTTCTTACAATTTGCTATATGTTTCAGGTGCGAAAAAGTAGGCTTTACGAGAAGAGTGGCGATGTGGAGGACTTTCAGATTCATCTGCTTACCATATACTAGTCTGTTAGATTATATGCTTTTTGATTAGTAGTAGTAATACTGCAGTACTCTGGTTCTTGAACGCCACTTTCGTGAAATAGTGTTGCAACTATTCAAGCAATCTTTGACTAACAATTTTAGGATTAGTTTAGTGTCATACTTTTGTTCAGAGATAAAACTGTCCACATCTTCTCTTATCTGTTCATCTTATTTGATCCATATCTAATGGTGACATTTGGAGTGCATTTAATTTTCTGAAGTATTGAATTACACTTTTCTTTCAGGAAAGAGACTATGGCTCAATTTCATTTTAAATGGACAGAAGGCAGTCAAGAACATCCCATTGCCCATGTACTATGTTATACAATTTCGGGAACCATAGCAAGAGGATCCAGTCCTCAGTTAGTTTTCTTCTTCTTCCATGGAATAACTAATTAATTATGCATGATTTACTGGATGTCAAATGTTCTAACTTACAGTGCCATGGGGTGGATTACTTAGGATTCAGTGTTTGCTGCCCCAGTGCAAATCAGTGGCCTTAAGCTCTAGATCCAGCCTACAGGTCTATGAAACAGTTAGCAATGACTAATTAGTTTGGCATTTCACACAGGTAAGGAATATGATATATGATGTTCATAATTGTTAAACCTGAAACTCTAGCTGACATGCTATTACAAATCATTATTGTGATGCCTAAGTTCATATTGTGCCTGTCTTGGATTTTTCTTAATGGCTTTGATGAATTATGTGATGCTTGCCTCTCATCCTGCATTTTTGAACTAAAGCTGGCATCTCTATCCTGCTTTCAGGAGAGTATGTGACTGAAAAAGCCACATCGGTAGGATACCAATATCGCCAATGGACCTGCCATATGATACGAAGAACAAGGATTATAGTTATGTTTGGTACCACACACCATTTTGTGCCTAGAACAATATTCTGAATATGCAAGTTGTGGATGTAACAATGTGCAGTAGTAGGAAGTTGGAATACACATATTATGTGGAACCATGCATATATATCTGTAACTTGTGGATCTTACCGTGTGAATGTTCTGATTTTGTAATGAATATCAATTGATGCAGCTATATTGTAAAATTCCACTTCAGGAATGCATTTTTTAAATGTCCAAGAGTCATCGGTGACTTCTTTTCATAAAAGACGATACTAATGTTGACCGTACCGGTGACACAGTTGACCTAAGTTACGTCACTATATGTTCTTATTAGTGACGTGGTTCAATGGGATGTGTCACTGATATGTACTAACAGTGACATGGGTTAAAATAACGTGTCACTAATTTGTACTATTAGTGACACGGGTTAAAATAACGGGTCACTAATTTGTACTACCAGTGACATGGGTTAAAATAACGTGTCACTAATTTGTACTACCAGTGATACGGGTTAAAATAACGTGTCACTAGATGTTCTTATTAGTGACACGGATCAACATGACGTGTCACTGATTTTTGCATTTAGTGACACGGAATAGTTAGAACCCGTCGCCACAAACACATATTAGTGACGGACGTTATTTGTAATTAGTGACGGACCCATATTAGTGACGCAAATTTAGTGACACAAGAGTTGTCCGTCACTAAAATACATTTTCGCGTGTCACTAATGTCCATTTCTGGCGTAGTGAATGGTCCTTCAACTAATGCTGCCACCGTACAGACGGAGTATAGCACAAGAATAAAAGAAGCGACAGAGGCCTTTAAGAAAGTTTATGCTTGCCCCTTAGGCCGTGTTCGGCAGCCGGGACAAAAAAATTGTCCCGGATTACTGTCGCATGCATGAGGGTCTAAATGAAGTTTATTTACAAAACCTTTTTACAGATGAGTGCAATTTTGCGCGACGAATCTACTGCACCTAATTAATCCATGATTTGCTACAGTAATGCTACAGTAACCATCTTCTAATCGTGCGGTCAAAGGGCTTATTAGATTCGTCTCGCGAATTTGCCAAGGGGTTGTGGAGATAGTTTTGTAAACTGACTTTATTTAATATCCCTAATTAATGGTTAAAGTAGCATTTAATGGAGAGACAAAAAAAAAATTTTGTCCCTCCAACCGAACACGGCCTTAGCATTGATGTAGTTTCCGCTGTACTACACTGCAGTGAAATGTTAAAAGAAATATGGCCTTGCCGCGTTTGACTCCCAAACTCAAAAGGTAGTCCTTGTCTAAGCTAGTTTTTTTTTAAGATAGGTGAGCCGTGAGCCAGAAAAGAAAACAATGTAGGTTGCTGACATCACCCTTATCCAGTAGCCCCAAATTAAGATGAAGTTATTAGACGGTAATAAAATGGGATGTCTGTGGATAGAAAAGTCCTTGACATTCAAATGACGTCTCTGCAAATCTGAAACAGAAATTCTTTTGCAATTCATACGGGCATAAGCTATTTGGAATGTCTCTTACAATCTCTTTTACATATTTCTTTCTGTAAAACTGTTTCATATGACCACACGAAGCAACTCGTTTTAATTTCCTACATTTTTTCAGGAAATGGATTGGGTATGCCACTCTTCGGACCTGGTTGACCAGTCAACCTAACGAGCGCGTACACTTGTTTTTCCTCAAGCCTTCAAAGGATCGGAACCCAATTTTGTCCTCTTTGCAGCTTGCGCACTTCATCGGAACTTTACCAAAGCTCAGTCATCCACGATATAAACACATGAGCCCATGAACCATGATGCACAGCTACACCATCGCACGCGACACGCACAACAGAATCAGCGCAGCGTTGCTGATCAGTTGTTCTTGTTCCGAGCAATCTTGGGAGCTCTTCAATTCGCACCCTTGTGTCAATGGGCGCTGATAAGAAGACGAAGAACAATGCCTGCTCCATGGCAACAGCCTTCTCCGATTCTTGCAACGCGCAGCAAGCCGAGGTTTCTGATCAGCCGGGCGCTTGCTCCAATGCCAGGCAGGCATGCTCCAATGCCGGCGTGCCCGCGGCCGTGCTGCTTTTCCTCGCCTACAGCTTGGCCGCCGCGACGGTGCACAGGGCCGGCGGCGAAAGGCCCTGGGACCTGGCCTTCCTGGCCTTCGCCTACGCCGACCTCGCCGCGCTCTTCCTGTGCCTCCGGCGGGCGGAGCGGCTGCCGCGGGAGCCTTCCCCGGCCGAAGGACGGGAAAGACGGCGGCTGCAGCTGGCCGTGTGGGCTCTGTCCTCTTCCCTCAGCTGCGCGTTCGCTCTCCGGTTGTCGCTGATCATGCCAGCGGCGCCATTGGTGATCCTTGTCTGGAGCATGACGGCGTTCGTTGTGCTCGTGGGTTTCTATTTCTTGGTTGTTTGCGATGACCAAGGGTACTGTGCCGTGGCTGATGGCGGCGACGGGAAGAGCTTCGCGAAGAAGATTGCTGGCAATGGTGACGGGTCAGCGTAGGACGATGTAGTAGGAGTAGGATTTGATGCTTTATCTCCGAAATGATTTTCTGTTGTTAATATGTAATGGTGAATTCTTTCTCAGCTCGATTGTAATTATTATGTTCAAACTGTTTTTTTTTCACACGAGAGTGTACTGAAATTTTAAACTAGAGTTTTACTGAAGTGCAATTGAAATTTTAATGGAAAATCCAATTTAAAACCATACAAATTAGGCCCTTATGTACTACAAACCGGAAACTATACAACTTTTCACACCTTTCAACTTCACACGAGTCTGATTTTCGAACTTGTACTAAAAACCGGACACTATACACCATCCAGCTATTAAAACCATACAAATTAGGCCCTTATGTGGTTTTAAAGGTGGTTTTCTATTTTCTGGATTTTTTTAAAAAAGTAGCTTAATTTAAAAAAAATCATAGCTAATTCATTTTAAACTAGAAAATATGAAGCTAGTACCAAAAATTTCTAAAAATATAACCTATATATTGGTGCTCTATTTGAAGTTAGCTGAATCTTATTTGTTCATATTTCTAGTGTTTTAGTGCTTGTAGGCATGTTTTTTACTTATTTAAATTGTTGTTTTTGCACTATATGAGACTGTTGACACCAGGTTTTCGCACCAGATATGCTGAGTCAGATATGACGTGGTGAGGCTGGAATTACGCAGTGGGCCCGTTGACTGGTCAAACAAATAGTGCCAGAAAAGGAAACCGAAGATGACAGAGAGGAAAGCCGACGTGAAGAAGAGGTCCGATAAGGCAAGGAAATCCGATCTAGTGACGAACGAAGGAAGATGTGTTGGCTCAGAAGAAAGCGTATCAGATACAGGGGCTATTTCCTTTTTGAAGGCATATTGAGAGTCCCATTCTATATTAGATCTAGTTTACTTTATCCGCAAGTTAGTCTAGTCCGATCAGGACTGTCCATGACCAGGGTATAAATATGAACCCTCGTCCATTGTAAAAACTATTCTCACAATCAATACAACCCGGCTTCACGCCAAAAACCCTAGTAGTAGTTACCGACGAAGCTCATTGGTGAACGGGCTGCATCAGTTCTGATCTCCGGCTTACCAGTAAGTTAGTCAATTTATCGAACTAGTATAGGCTTTGAATTGAGGCGCATCGCCCTTTCTCGTTTATACTGTTCAACCGATTTATCTCTGGATAAGCAAGATTGATATAGATTCCCTACGTCAGAGCTAGATCAATATTGATTATCCAACAGATTATCGTTTATCGGACTGCACTTTAAGTCTAGATTCCCTACGTCGGAGCTATATATCAAGATTAGTCTAGATTCCCTACGTCGAAGCTAGAGTAATCTTGGAAGTCTTGACAGAAGAATCCTTCAAATATTCAACGATTTCTTTCCTCCAATCTCTTTCTGGCATCTCCTGTATCATCACATCGGACATAGGCCGATAACCAGACGCCTTTTGCGCCAGTCGATTTGCTTCCTCGTTACGATGTCTTGGAATATACTTAAGAATTACCAAGGAGAACTGGTCAATCAAATCCCGGCATTTCTCAAAGTAAGGCATCAACGCATCCATCTTGCAATCATACGTGCCGAGTAACTGATTAATGATCAACAAAGAATCTCCAAATACCTCAACAAATTGAATGCCGATCTCTTTAAGAATCCGGAGATCTTTCATCAATGCTTCATATTCCGCCTGATTATTTGTGCACTTTTCAATCGGATAAGCAAACTCGAATCTTGCCCCCCGAGGCGAAATAATAAGAAGGCCGATTCCGCAACCATCATTGCAAGATAAACCATCAAAGAACATGGTCCAGGGAACTGTGTCAACCACATCGGCCTCTGTATTGATCGGACCAATTGCATCAAGCTCCATGGTGCATTGTTCAATAGTATCAACATTAGGTCCACAATGATCAGCGACCAAATCAGTCATTTAAAATAAAGTCTCAGAGCCGACTGCTTGGACCGGCTGTAATCCTTGATCGGACACCTTGAGGAAATCTCCATCCCATGTTTTCCCTGACAGGCATTCAATTCTTTCAAACTCCCAAATCGTTGATTCAGCTGTAGCAATGCTAACCGAATCATCAGCCGAGACAATTTCCACATTATTGCCCTGCCATTGAATCAAACACTGGTGCATCATGGATGAGATGCAACAATTGGCATGAATCCAATCTCGCCCAAGGAGCATGCTGTAAGAACCTTGGCCATCAATCACAAAGAAGGTGGTCGGCAATGTTTTGCTGCCGATGGTCAATTCAACATGAATTGCCCCCCGAGGCTCTGAAACGTTTCCACCAAATCCTTGAGCGTCATATTGGTCTTGATCAGATCATCAATCCCTTTTCCCAATTTGCGGAACGTGGAATAAGGCATGAGATTGACTGCAGCTCCTCCATCAACCAACATCTTGGTCATCGGCTTCCCATCAACGTATCCCTTGATGTACAGAGGCTTCAGATGCCGATATCCGTTTGCATTTGGCTTCTCAAAGATAGCCTTCTCTGAATCAAGAACCAAGCATGCAGCGGCTTCTTCCAGTTCATAATCAACCTCACCATCATCTTGTTCATCAGGAGCAGCAAAATCAAAAGGCAACATTAAAACCATGTTTACCGGGGCCGATGCGCTTGCTTCATCATCATTGGCCATCTTAGCGCGCCAAACTTTCTCTTTGGCTAACTCTTGCTCCTGAATCTGCTCATGATAGCGCAACCTCTGAACACGTCTCTTTTTGGACCTAGAAATCCCTGATGGGCACCACTGTCCAGGCCTCATTTGAGGTTCTTTAATCCGATCCCGAACTGGAGCCTTTTCTTCCATTTTTTCAGGGCCAAGAGCATCAACCTGGCCTTCATCTCCTTGATGATGATCATCAATCCTGACGCCGATCCGTTCATGAACTGATCATCGACCTCTTTTGAAAGCTCTGTATTCTTCATACTGGAGGCTGCATTCAGGACAATCTGCTTTGGATGGCAATCTGAGCTTCTCGTTCCAGCAGAATACGAAGAAAGGACATCTCCAGTGATCATCATCCTGATCGTACCGGTCATAAACTTGACGCCTGTCCATATGCCAATCAGACCTATAACCGTACTGACGACGATCGTCGACTCTATCATCAAACCAGTGCCTGCCATCGGACCTGTCATCATATCGGCGTCGGCCATCGGACCATTCATCATATCGGCGTCGGCCATCGAACCTGTCATCATGTCGGCGCTGATCATCAAACTCTTCATCAAGCCGCCTTGCTTGATACTCGCGCCTCCGACGTCGTCGTTCCTCGCGCTCTTCCCATGCTCGGGCTGCTGCCTGCTGCCTTTTGTACTTGTTAATCAACATCTGGGAAGTTACACACGGCCGATATCCACCAGGAGCATTAGATTCTCGCCCAAACGCCTGATGATTCCTCCGCAGCTCTTCAACAGTAACTTGAACTGCAGGATCAACGGCACCAGAACTCTTGGCATGGTCCGATGTAAGCACCTTAAACTTCCCCTTTTCATCAGCATCAACCATATTAACAGAAAAGGAGAAATCAGCAAAGTTATTAGGAAAGGGATGATCGTCGATCTTCATGGCTTTCTTGTTGTCTTCAAATTTGATTTTACCAGATTCTATAGCCAATTGGATCTCCATGACCAGGACTCTCCATGACCAGGGTATAAATATGAACCCTCGTCCATTGTAAAAACTATTCTCACAATCAATACAACCGGCTTCACGCCAAAAACCCTAGTAGTAGTTACCGACGAAGCTCATTGGTGGACGGGCTGCATCAGTTCTGATCTCCGGCTTACCAGTAAGTTAGTCAATTTATCGAACTAGTATAGGCTTTGAATTGAGGCGCATCGCCCTTTCTCGTTATACTGTTCAACCGATTTATCTCTGGATAAGCAAGATTGATATAGATTCCCTACGTCGGAGCTAGATCAATATTGATTATCCAACAGATTATCGTTTATCGGACTGCACTTTAAGTCTAGATTCCCTACGTCGGAGCTAGATATCAAGATTAGGCTAGATTCCCTACGTCGGAGTTAGAGTAATCTTGGTTACTAAAGGCAGTTTTTGCGGTTTGTTTGGAGTTGCTAGATTGGTTTAGATTTACGCCATGTGAATCAATTCTACTTCTTCAACGGCTTTGAGCATTGGTCTTGGTCCGATTTAAGTAATATTTATCTTACAGTATCGTTCTAAGTCCGATCCTGCTTTGTGGCTTAATCTGGTTGTTCTTTGAGTATTGCACTGGTGTAGATTCCCTACGTCGGAGCTGGATCTTTGCAATACGATTAGATTAGTCTTTGATTGTCATGCTTGGTTTAGATTCCCTACGTCGGAGCTAGATTCATCTTGATTAGTCAAAGGAAGCTTTGGTTATGCCTTATTGCTATTTGAATGTTAAGTGTGGTTTAGATTCCCTACGTCGGAGCTAGGTCTTGCTTGATTATTTGGTAGCATATCTTAGAATCAGAACGATCCTGTTAATGTTTTATCTGCTTATTTGCTTAATCTGGTCAACACCTGTGCGAGCATCTTGTTTAATTGACAGATTGATGAGTCGAGTTTGATTATCTAGCTATTCGATCTGATCATAGTTGGAGAAATCTAGATTCCCTACGTCGGAGCTAGATTTCTCTGAAAAGGCTATAGTCCGATCGGCTGGTTAGATGGTCCGACAAGATAAGTCAAACTGGCAACTAGGCAAGGTGGACAATGTATCGACTTACACTTTGCTTATTTGATATCTTGTTTCAAGACACAGCTGATCCATTACTTTACATATCGGCCTTGTTTTATGCTTTACTTTATTATTCAAAGGCTGATCTGTTATATCAATCAAGGTCCGATCCTGATTGGTCCGATTCTGAGGTCCGATTCGATGTCTGATTGAGGTCCGATTACTCGGTCCGATTGACGTCATCAATGAGGTCCGATTTTGAGGTCCGATTGGTATCGGCCGACACGTGCCTGATTGGGTCTTGGCTAAAATTCGACGTTACTCCATCGTCTGAAATAGAGCCGGCACAATCAAAGAGTAATTTAACTGTTTTATTCTCCTTGTCAATTTCAGGTCAAATTGACTGGCACGCTGCGAACCTAAACTGGAGTGTGGGCTGGCACTGGAGCGAAGCAGATCTCCCTGGTCTTCGTGTGCTGCACGCGGAGGATACGACCGCCGATTTTCCGCGTCAACAGAGACGCATAGATGACCAAGAAGATCCAATGAATCAAGAGAACATATAAGATCATGAAGACAACGTAAGCCTCATAGATTCTATGCTTCGCCACGTATAGTCCTATTTAGGCATTTAAGGGCTAGCCTTTTAATTTTATGTTGATACAATTATTAGGTAATAGCTTTCAGATTTGGCACTGCCTCAAATATCATGCAACCAACTAATCATAAAATGAAAATAAAATAGAGAGCATAACAATAATTTAAATAAATAGTAAGTATAGCTAGAACTAATAGAACACTAGGAACAGGTACATATAAGATCTAAATAACTTTCAATAGAGTACCAATATGTAGGTTATATTTTTAGATTTTTTTGGTGCCGCTTTCATATTTTTCCAATTTAAAATAAATTAGTTTGAATTCTTTAAGCTAAATCATATTTAATTTTTTTTAGAAAATAAAAAACCACCCTCAAACCACCCAAAAGCCAAATTTGCACGGATTCGATAGTTTGATGGCCTATGATGTCTGGTTTTATAGTAGAGGGTTAGAAATCAGACTCTAGTGTTGGTTAGTGTTGGTTGGAGGCTATAAATTGGACTTTTCCTAAATTTTAAACCATAGTTTTACTCATTCTTTATCATGGATGTGAAAGGAAAATGAGTATGATATCTTCTTGTGTTTAGTGCAACCCAACTCAAATAGGCAGTCTCCCCTAACTGAATGCAGAAATGAGTTGAGAATGCAGAAGGTTTACGTAGGTGTCGCTACGTTTTAACTTTCACGTTAATCAATCTGGTAGAATTGCGGAGGCAGGGGCATGGGACTTTCACGAATAGTATTTCCAATACTTCGATTTCTCCCACGAAGGTGCATAAGCGGAAACACGCGGCGTCCACTTTACTACACAGGGATTACCTAGCAATTCCGGAGATTCAGTAATCCATTCCACGGTGGCTTCCTAGCTCTGTCTGCTGCCTAGCTAGACTTCGACCTCGTCTAAGTTGACTACGAAGTCAACAGTTTTTTTGGATGAAACTGAAAAACACACGGAAGGACTGAAACGAAGGAGCTAGCAAAGGATTGACACTATGATAGTCGCTAGGGAAAAGAGTACAATACAAAGACATGACAGGGCCGCAGCCCAGAGAGAGACATGAATGCACCGGTTGTAACGGGAGCTTGGATTCCATCGTACGTGCTAGTTTTTAAGGGGAGTTTCAAATGGCACTGTGAAATGCACCGGTTCATATAGGGGGTGTTTAGATGCAGCGTTATGCATAGTATTTTTGCGTTATGCATAGTGTTTACAGAGAGAAAAAGTGCATTGAAGAATGTGCGTTATGCAAAACGTTATGCATAGTGTGTGAACTAAACAGGGCCATATTGTAACGGGAGCTTTGGATTCCATAGTACTTGTAGTTTGACCTGGCATGTCATAAATACCCTTTGATCATTTATTTATTTTATACTATAATTGTTACGATTATAAACTTATGAATATTGGATATTACATTTGTTTATAAATCTATCCACATGAAGTTCGTAATATAATAGTTAAAAATGTTGGTTATTGGTCCAATATTGCAAAGTTTGAATTTTGATATAGTGTGCGCCTTATAAACAGGAATGGAAGGAGTATTATTATCTTCCCACTCATGATGGTTGTTAGATACTGGCTACAACGGGAGTGTCAAACTACTCAGACCTTCTCATAAATAAATGAGATAAGTTGTTGTTGTAACTATGACGATGTAACGAGAGCTTTGCAGGGGAAGACAACACGATGTCACGATTCTAAAGTAACCAATGTTTGGTTTGGGGAGGAATGTCCGTAGTCATGTCCTGAGGATATAGATTTTGGTTGGACCTCTTCAATAAAGATCGTGTCTTCGGTTTCGTTTGTGATCTTGCATGTTCCTCTCGGTAGACCCAATCGTCGACATAAGGGTTCTTGGTCGGAAATTGCAATCGTTCGATCCCTTCTTGGATTCCAAATTTCCACTGCACGGACGATCCGTTCTTCCCCAAGTTTGATTGGCGCCGCCGTTGACTCTCGCCACGGAATGAACGTCGCGGGAGAACAAATGGCGAGAAGCAGAGACGGATCAGGATAGAGAGGAAACAACTCTGTCAGTGGCCACGGACCAGCCAGGGACTAGGAGCGGACAGCACCGGGCCCATTTTGATAATTAATAAATTAAACCCAAGACGAGAATAACTAAAACGTCGTTAATTCTAATAGCTTATTTGCTTCGTGCAATTTTTCACAGCGAGGAGAGGACCACAGGAGCAAATTAAAACTCCAATTATAAAAGCAGGGATCAAAACAGCCACACTAGAAATGTCTATCACTAATGACAGTTCCATCAGGAATCGATCTGAACTGATTATCGGCAGGGCAGGGATCATGGCACCGCCGGCAGGTTGTCGTCTACCAGACTACCGCACCACTGGGCACTACCACACCCATATGTACAAGAGCAGCACAGTGGCGGGCACGTCGGGCTTGGCAAGCCGGAGCACCGGGATGACGAGGGACGCGAGCAACCGAGCGCCGAGCTTCATCCACCGCTCCCCGGCGCTGAGAGGCGCCCGCCGCCCCCGCGCATCCAGCCGCCTGGCGAACTGCGTGAGCTCCTCGATCCCCGCGAGGGCGACGGCGATGGTGGCCAGCAGCTCCAGCCGCCGGGGGTGCCCCCACACGCCGTACCACGACTGCGCGACTTCGCCGGCGGCGGAGCCCATGGAGATCGAGATGAGCTTGGGTTTTTCTTTCTTGTTCGAGTGTGCGTGTGTGCTTGCGAATTGCGTGTGCCAGGGGCTCGTTGTCTTAGCTTGTGTGCTCCACGGATGACGGGAGGGTTCATCTTCACCCCCATTGATGTCTGGTTACATCCCATTTCTCAAACTTTGAATGGAATTCAGAGCATCAGTACGCGCTAGTGCTAGTCCGCCGGTAGACTGGACCACAATGGAAAAAGGGCCACTATAGTTGGCTACGGCTCCAACCGGAGAGCACGACCCTGCCCATCAAGCTGGTAATGGTTCAGAACCAAACCAAATTCATATCAAATTATTTAGACTATACTACATTTTACTCCCTCCATTCTCTTTTGATCATCCCATTTTCAAAAATAATTTTTTTGATAGTCCCATTTGAGTTGTAGCATCAGATTTGTCATAAATGACCGTTTCGGTCTTTGTGCATAATAACTTCTCTGGAAAATGACTGGTGCATGATATGAAAACATCAATACCGAGAAGTTTTCGCGGAAAAACAAAGAGTGTTTAATGATCTAATTAATTAGATGATAAGCAAGATTTCTTCTCCTTGGTCATTGTGCCAAGGTGAAATGGGACTATCCTAAGAGAATGGAGGGAGTATAAACCAATCCAAACTTATACATTTACTCCTCTCTTTAAACCAATCCAAACCACTTAGACTAGTTTCCTAAAACAAATTAAACCGGTTCGATTCTATAGTTCTAGGTGTGGTTTTGGACGTAGGGCCCACGTATAGATATGGCTGCACCGATTTGCATATAGTAGCGGTGAAACGACCCGGATTTTCAATTACGAGAATCCGAATCCCTGTACCATTGTGATAGTCCCAGAATCAACAGCTATCACGTACAGAACTCATTTCCGCTGGATATCACATCCATACAACGAAAACAATCATCAGAGTTAGCTTTACAACAAGGATATAATGGAAAGCGTACTGGTACATGCCCCTTGGGCTAAACGACAATATGAAAACCTACGCAGCGGTAACTAGGCTTCACGCCAGCTTCATCTTCAGAGCGCCACTTCCACAGGCAACACTTGAGTATAGCACAGCAACCTTCTCACCAACTCTACTAGAGTTAGTCTTGCACTTCGGGTCTTCACATGTTCATTCACAAACTGCCCCTAAGGATTGGGACAGGTCCACGTCACCATCCATAATGCAAGCTTTAAGGTGGCCTAAATCTAGTATAAGAAATATCAAGGATAGGCTTAAGGTTAATCCTATGCAAGCAGCACTTCATCCCAAAACCATTCTCACATCACCTACGAGCAATCCTGGCACACCAGGTACCCGTCACCGATATCTTCCACTCTTCACTCTCTAGGCGATGTGAAAGCTCCCACCCTTCACATCTCAACTGCCCGAGGCAGGCCCTACTCTAGAGGGGAGGTGGAAATCCCTAAAACAATGGCGGATTGTGTGAAATTCATTGGAGCGTCCATTAACCGTGGACGGCGACTATATATAGATTAGACTCTGCAGAGTTTTGTACACCTGGACCCACTCGGGCTGCAAGTCGGTTGCAAGCCGACTGAGACACAACCCACAGCACAGACTCTAGCCAGTAACGGTACCCTCCTGCTTTTCTCGGCTTAGGATACACTGAAGACGCAACTCGGTGTCCGAGAACTGTGATGGCCTGCCCCGCGGTGGCCAAATCCCGGGTCCGAGCCTCTCGGGGGACAAGGTCTTCCAGCCTTTCCCCCACACACTTCCGCTAACTCCTACAGTCCGGGTACCGCACTTAACTAGGCTGGCTGGAACACCCCCCGTAGGTGTAAGTGGTGTGCACGAAGTTCAATGAATCAGGCAATCCAACTCGGTTTTTGGTGCCGGGGTGAGCGTCACCGTCAAATAGCGTATCCATCTCCAGTGGTCCGCTCGCGCACCCATTACAGGTATTGCCGCCAAACTCCTCAAGTAACACAAAGAACATGTACCCGCCACAGGTACCACACAGGATGCGCCTAAGTTCGCACCCCAAGCCCTCGATACGAGATCGAGTTAATCTGCTCACCCCCGCAAAGTTCCCAAAACCCCTTACTCCTTTCCCGGGTTTTTGCCCCACACACGCCAAGAATCCTATCACACCCATCCCATACACATGCAAGCGTAGCAAGTTCATAGCATCACAGTGTAACAGGTTATCAAGGATAACGGTAATAAAACAAGGCTATGCAATAGGTCAAGCATCATCATCATGCGAGAAAGTAAAGCGCTAGCATACTAGTAGCAATGCCTAATAGGATTCAAAATAGGATGGGCGTGGACACCTGTGACTTTACGATCCAAACTCATCTTGATGTAGTCGTACAAGTCTTCATTCGATGTAGTCCAAGTTGACGAAGTCCACGAAGTCTTCTAGATCTTCCTCAGATTCTAGCACACGTTTGCACAAATAAACAACGGCATCTAATACGAATAAACTACAAATAAGAAGCAAAAAGAGCCAAAAGCACTCAACTCCTGTTCTAACGCGTAGACCATGATTTTAGAAAATTATAGAAACTGGTTTCATAATTTTTTGAGCTAGGATCAATTTATTATGAATTTTCTTAGATAAAACCTATTTCTAAAATTTTGAAAAAGAAAATAAAAACAGAGGCAACACGTGGCAGCACCAGAGCGTGCCACGTGGCCTGCTGACGTCATCATGACGTCAGTAGCGGGGTCCACCTCTGATGACGTCACCATGACGTCATTGTTGACCTAGTCAATGGTCAACATTGACCGGGTCAACAAGTCAGAGGTCAGGTGGGGTCCACTGGTCAGCGACACAGAGAAACAGACAGGTGGGGCCGGGCTGTCAGGCGGAGGAAAAAGAAAAGGGCCGGACACGGGCTGTTCTTGGGCCGGATCGGCTTTGGGCCTAAAGAGTTGAAGGGGCTTTTGTGGACTTGTTTGGTTGGGTAAGGGTTCGTGGGCCGCGACTGTTGCGGCCCAAGGCCTGTTTGGCTGTGGAGGGAGGGAGGCGAGGCTGACAGGACGGGCCCGCAGGTCAGCGACACCGACGCCTGGGCCCGCGGGGCAGTGAGACCGAAGAAGGGCGGGATCTGGTGTGGCTCGTGCGGCCAGTTGAGCATGTGGTCCAGCGTGTGTCCACCCGCGGTGAACTCCGGAGCGCGAACGCAGCGCGCTCGTGACGGTGGCGCTCTCCGGTGAAGCGGCGGCGGCGACGCGAACCTCCTGTTCGTGGCCGGGCTTGTGTACCGAGGTCGTGGGAGCGTGGGAGCCAAGGACTCAGGGGATCAGTGGTTCACCGGTGATGTGGTCAAGGAGAAACGACGGCTTGCGGTGGTGTCGCGGCGAGGCAGAGCAGAGCAGAGCGGGACGGGTTCGCGGGGACGACGGCGATCAAGGCGTCGGGGTTTTCGCGGACGCAGCCCGGACCTCCTGTCCGATGCGCCACGCGGGCAAGGCTTGGGTGAACACAGGGAAGATTAGAGAGAGAGAGGAAGCGCACGGGCAAGGGGATGGAAGAGAGGTGAGCTCGGCGGCCATGGCGAGCGCCACGGCGGTGAGCAGAACACGGAGAGAGAGAGAGGGGTTCGATTGGGGAGTTCCTGCACAAGAGGAAGCGGCGCGAAGGCCGGCCTGGCAAGGTTCAAAGGCGGCTCGAAGGCCGGCGACATCTCGGAGAACAGAGGCGGCGCACGACATGGCGAAACAGAGCACACACGGCGGCGCACGGCGAGAAGGTGCTTGGGGACTCACGGGCTTAGGAAGAAGAGCGGGTTCGACTTGGGGATGACGAGGCGTGGCTTGCGGATCAGCTCGTGGTTCTCGGCGGCGGCTCCTCGTCGGTCTTCTCGTCCTTGGCGCGGTGGCGGTGCAGCAGCAGCAGCTCGGCACGACGGCGTCACGGTACGGCTTCGGGCGTCTCCTCCGGGGCGGCTTCTCCTCCGGGGCGGCCCCCTCAACTCTTCCTCCTCCTCAATTCGGTCGCGGAGTGGTGGATCAGGGCTTCGCCCATGGTGGTTCTGGGGAGAGCAGAGAGAGAGGGGATGGGGATTTTGTAGAGGGGGTTGCATGAGCGCTGCGTTTCCTTGGCGGCCAAGGGGGAGCGGGACAGGAGCACATGGTGGGGTCGGGGCGGTTGCGCGAGCAGCGTGATTCGCGGGGCAAGCTGGCGCTGGCGCGCGCGGCGGAAAAGTGGAGCGGGGCGGCGGTGTCGCGGCGTCGGCGTAGGGGAGAAGATGCACAGGGGCGGTGGGGCCGGTGCGTCAGCGAGGGAGAGAGGTGTCCGCGCGGGGTCCTGGAGGCGTGGTTGCTGGGCCGGGATGCTGGGCCTGCGCGGGGAGAGAATTGGACCGGCGGCTGTTGGGTTGGAGTGGGCCGCGCGCAGGGAAAGGGAGGGAAGAGGTGATCGGGCCGTACCGGAAGCAGGCCAGAGCTGGGCCGAGTGCGGGCTTAAGGGAGAGGGAGGTGGAAGTCAGGCCGGGCCGGGTTAGGGATGATTGGGCCCAAGGTGAGTTAGAAGGTTTAGTTAGTTTTGAATTCATATTTGAATTGGTTTGAATTCAAATATGAATTCCACACAAGCAATCACATAAACCAAAAAGAGCCAAATCACTCTAGCACGAATTAACCTATGCAAGAATTAAAGGTTAATTTTAATTTCCTAGGAATTTAGGGAGAACCACAAGAAGACATTCTAGGTGTTTTCACGACAACGCAAGCAAAAATTTTGAAATCCATATTTTTGCATTCAAGGTAGATTCCAGAAAAATCCGGGATGTTACAAGCGGTCCGTGGTTCTGAGAAACCTCCAACAACGGTCAAATCTGCTAAAATTTTGAAGTGTGAACGCAAGCTTTTAATTCTAGGGTCTGGGTTTACATGTGGGGCTCATAAGCAAATTTGGCTACTTTCTTCTCACACTCTCTCTAAGATTGGGATGATAATCGTTAATTTGTTTCCTTAATCCTGAATCATATTTAATCTCCTCTTTCCAGTTGATATCATCTAAATCTAAACATGAATTCTGGATATTGTTCCCACGATCCGGCTCTGGTGCTTTCCTTTTGAAAAAATCGCTCCATCAATTAACCTGCAATAGTACATGATCAAGCATGTAAATATGTACGACTTTTACCATTTGCTAGTAGTTTAGTTTAAGAATTAAGGTCACAACATAATGGACTGAATGACAGATGCAAATGGAATAAAATGACATACATCCAAACTCCACCTTCAAGGCTTCAAACCTTCAACTCTAAGTTCTCCTCTGATTTGCGATCACTAGAATTCTTTAGAGCCTCAAATTGAAACAGAAACGCCTAACCTGTATGTAGTAACCCTACAGTATAAAAAGAAATGAAATTAGGGCTTTCTACTTTTGCACCTTTGTATCTAATCTAAATCAGATTAATTGAGTAAAGAAATAGGATGAGGATAGAGCATCGATTTATTACACTGATGCTTGATGCCTTGATGGGGAAGGGGAATTGCTTGCTGCAGAGGACGGATAGACGGACAGGTGCTGCTGTGGGCTGCAGCCTTGCGATGAACGGATCGGCAAACCGGCGATGGGTGGCCGTGGCGGGCGCCGTTCACTGCCTGCAGCTCCGTCGGCCGATTCACCGAGAGAGGAAACGTCGAGATGAGAGAGCAGAGGCGGAGTCGCCAGCCACGGACAGAACGGTTTGCTAATTTTCTTCGCTGGGCTCCCTTCCTCACGAGGTAACTCAACTGGACCGCTGGGCTGGGAGTGGTGCAGTCCATTGGGCCAAGGCTTGTGCATACAAGGCCAAAATTTGGGGGAAATAACTGAAAAAATATTTGGAAAGAGTCCTTTCCACGTCCCTCATCTGTCGGCGTCGTTCAATTTACAACCTTCAACCGCAAAACCATTTAGTTGACATCCCCGAATTATTGAAACCGTTCGATTTACATCCCTCAGTGGTTTTGAAAGCGGTTTTTTGCTGACGTGGCACCACGTCAGCCGTCCTATGTAGCGCCACGTCAACAACAGGGGGGTGAATTGGACCTCATTGATAGTTTGAGGGTGTCAAATAGACTTTGCAAAAAAATATTTTTAAGAAAATTTGTGTAATTAAAATCCTAAAACCTTGTTTATTCTTAGAAAATTCATAGAAAATTCGTCTTAGCTCAGAAAAATATGAAACTAGTTTCATAGTTTTTTTTTTCTAAAATCATGCTTTAACTTTTAGGGTGTAGTTATAAGTTATTTAAATCTCTTATAATTATACTTTTATTTTTTCACTAAAAGTTGTTCATATTATTTATTCTAAGTAGTTTAATAGGCCCTGAGAATGACTTCAATGACATTGATGGCCCGTACTACGAAGATCGGTAGCTCACTTCGATGAAAAGTAGGTTTCACAAGGGGTTATTATGATCTCATTATTTAAAGATTTTTGAAATTAAGTTACTCTTATTTATTATGATCTCATATATCTTTTGAGACCCAATTTCAAACGAGCTAAGCGAGCTAGGATGAAGTTGAATTTCATTAAAATTCACCAAATTTTAAATCTAAAATAAAAATAAGTGTAATTAGAGCATTTTTGTAACGAGCTAGTTTAGAGACCTTTTTGTCTGGTTAGTGTTTATTTAAATATGCATACCGTGGAAAGTTCTTGCTACTAAATAAAACGCTAACCATACTTGTTATCATAGGCAACAAGACGAGCTACTAGCAAGTAAACACCAAAATAAGACCACAAAATTTCTAAACAACCCCTAACTAGGCATTAAGAGATAGAGCATGATTTTATAAAAAATATGAAACAGGTTTCATATTTTTCTGAGCTAAAATGAATTTTCTATGAATTTTTTAAAAGTAAGCAAAATTTTAGGATTTTAATTGCACATATTTTCTTAAAAATATTTTTATTTTTTTGTAAAGTCTATTTGACACCCTCAAACTATCAATGAAATCCAATTCAACCCCTCGTTGTTGACGTGGTGCCACGTAGGACAGCTGACGTGGTGCCACGTCAGCAAAAACCGCTCTTGAAACCAAGGGGTGTAAATCGGACGGTTTCAGTAGTTCGGGGGTGTTGAATACATGGTTTTGCGGTTGAGGGTTATGCTAATAGATAAAGGTTGTGGAATATACTTATTCCAAAATATTTTGGGTGGAGCGGCTGCACCCACAAGCATATACTGGGCTTCGACCCTGGCTGCTCTGTTTTCAGATTCATTGGATCCTATCATCCTGCAGTTGTTTGGCTGATGCTCTCCCGCTACAAGTATTTGGTCCACTACTAACATTTGCATTTATAATTTTTCTTCACTTTAGTTTTCAACTGCTTCTTGTTGGCTGTTGATTGCATCGTCTGGACACTATGTATGGGCACTAATCACCCTCTGCTTTGTTTCAGAATGCTGGATTTGCAGACCTTTTTGCCTTTGAAGAACCACCGGCCGTTGCATTCCTTGGCGCTTCTCGGTCTTGCAGGTATTTGCATTTACTTTATTTTGCCCTAACGCTTCTAGAACAACTTTGTTGTATTACATGTAAATTGTTTATCAGGACCGATTTCTTATGGCTCGTCATGACATCGCCAATGTTTACAGTTCCATTGCAGCATCCCTGATTTGGTAGTAACTCAGAATTATGTGTTGCCATTTTTCTGTTGTTCGTGTGAACTGTTCTCAGAACTAATTTCTCATGGTTTGTCGCAAGCAACATTCTTTTCATTTCCATTGCAGAATTAATTACCAGGAGAAACATTGCTGCAAGAATTAACTTTGAAGAAAAATGGATTAACAATAAAATCTTTGCACAAGATTGGATTATCCAAAGACTTGCAGGATCGCCCTGCAGGCCATTAAGTATTATAGATACCCACATGGAAGGAACGAAGCTCAGGACATTCATCATTTCAAGCAGCAGCTTAAAACAGCTTGGAACAACAATAATAAGAGAGTACTATGTTGGACTGTTGATCTATGGCAAGTATCTGCTGCTGTCGTGTAGAAAAAAAAGCACTAAATGAAATTTTTAGCTGTGTTTCACTTATGCTGGAGCGCACAAGAATTCAAACCTCACACTGAAAATGAAAAACAAAAGAAGAATAAAAGAATGGCGCATGGAACCGCTAAATTCTTCACTTGCAATCTAGGACTTGTTTTTTGCTCAAAATCAAGGCCTTCGGCTTGACTTCACTGGATGAAATCTTTGGAAAGAGCATGCAATACATTCTACCAAGACTCACAATAATCAATCATTTGAAGTTATGGTAACGATCCTACAAGAAGGTCACACAAGGGGTCGGCATTAGAAGCTAGCATCATCCGAAATCAATTACCAAAGCATATGCACACTAATATTACAAACCTTGGTGATTACTTTCATCAGGTCTTCGATCTACTATTTCAAGCATGCCAGCCTCCTGATTCCACATTTCTGAGTCTTTGGCTCTGGCATATCTGGCCATGATCATAGATAATGTTAGGATCTATGCGTGCAAATGAACACATGATTTTCGAGAGATAGCTTAAAGGAAAAGGAGTCTTTTTTTCAGGAATAAAAGGAAAAGGAGTCGAGGAGTAGTGAACTAGCATATAGTATTAGTTCGAAGGGCCAGGAAAAATAAGTTCATCAAGTCATTTGGTTGGATCAGAACTGATACATTTTGGCCACAATAATTCCATCATGCCACGCTTTAATATGTTACTAAAGGAAGTTGATCCGTTTCACGTTATTTAAATTAGTTATTACAACCAAGGTAACCAGGGAACAACAAAGTTCATCTTAAAACTTTCCTTTGTAGGGACAACAAAAATGGATATACAAGAATGACTACAATAAAGTGCATCATTCATTTGTGCCTAAAGTTGTTGACTAAACCACAGGTGTTTAGATACCTAAGTGTGCCATTCTGAAAGTTAGGTGGCACAACCAAACATAAACATAGGTACCAAAATGGTGCATTGTACTCTGACGTATGTATCATCAATGGCTGGCTAGAGGTTCTAAACACTGCTAAAAAGCTAAATCGCACAGCATCTTGACATAACTAATGGTACGCTCAAGTCAAGAGTTGCTTTCTAGGCAACACCTATTGAACTCCTTGTCACATTATTAAAAGAAATGAAAACAAAAACTGGAGTTTACCTTCGTAACGGGTATCATCAAGATGTTTCTCCTCGAGACGATCCAGACGTTGCTGTAGGCATGGGGGAAGCAACTTTATACCAGGACAAACTTGAATCCAAAGAGTTCTAAGAGATGAGTACGCTTGATGCCCATTCGGTAAGGCTTGCAGGCTGCTGCAATCCCAAAGGTCGAGGGCTTGCAGCGACGGGAGCCTTCCTAAGCAAGATTCCAGCGATTTCAATTCACTGCAAGACCCAATACGTAATGTTTGAAGGGCATCAAGTTGTCCTGATAGGGATCCAAGATTGTGACAGTCCCAAATCTTCAAGGCCTTGATGGACGGAGTGAAACGACCCGGATTCTTATTTCTAAGAATCCGAATCCCTGTACCATAGTGTTAGTCCCAGAATCAACAGCTAACACGTACAGAACTCATTCCAGCCGAATATCACATCCATACTTCGAATTAAGTATAAAACATTACATAAAAGTCTTACAATAGTGGATAACTCTGGAAGTACGTTTATTACAAGCCCCTTGGGCTAAATGCGACAAAATGAAATACTAAGCGAAGCGATAGCTAGTCTTCTGTCTTGGCGGTCATCCCCACAGGCTCTTCAGCTTGAGCATAGCAGCATCCTCAATCGTAACAACCATCAGCATGGTTGTCATACTCACTCTCGTATCCTGCATCATCATAAGCTGTTCCCAAGGAATGGAACAGTTTCACGTCACCATCCGTAATGCAAGCTTTAAGTGGCCTAATTCTAGTATAAGAATATCAAGGATAGGCTTAAGGTTTATCCTATGCAAGCAGCACTTCATCCCAAAAACCATTCTCACAACACCTACGAGCAATCCTGGCACACCAGGTACCCGTCACCAAGCATCTTCCACTCTTCACTCTCTAGGCGATGCGAAAGCTCCCACCCTTCGCATCTCAACTGCCCGAGGCAGGCCCTACTCTAGAGGGGAGGTAGAAATCCCTAAAACAATGGCGGATTGTGTGATATTCATTGGAGCGTCCATTGACCGCGGACGGCGGCTATATATAGATTAGACTCTGCAGAGTTTGTACACCTGGACCCACTCGGGCTGCAAAGCCGGCCGTCGCCAACTTGAAACACAACCCACAGCACAGACCCTAGCCAGTGAACGGTACCCTCCTGCTTTTCCCGGCCTAGGATACACCGAAGACGCAACTCGGTGTCCGAGAACTGTGATGGCCTCCCCCACGGTGGCCAAGTCCCGGGGTATGAGCCTCCTTCGGGGGACAAAAGGCTACCGCCAGTTCCCCCATACACTTCCGCTAACTCCTTACAGTCCGGGTACTGCACTTAACTAGGCTGGCTGGAACACCCCCCGTAGATGTAAGTGGTGTGTACGAAGTTCAATGAACCAGGCAATCCAACTCGGTTTTTGGTGCCGGGGTGAGCGTCACCGTCAAATTGCGTATCCACCTCCAGTGGTCCGCATCGCGCACCCATTACAGGTATTGCCGCCAAACTCCTCAAGTAACACAAAGAACATGTACCCGCCACAGGTACTCCGTAGGATGTGCCCAAGTACACACCCCAGCCCTCGATATGAAGATCGAGTTAGTCTGCTCACCCCCGCAAAGTTCCCAAAACCCCTTACTCCTTTCCCGGGTTTTTGCCCCACACACGCCAAGAATCCTATCACAACCATCCCATAACACATGCAAGCATCGCATCAAAGTAAAGCAGGTTTAACAAGGATTACGGTAATTAAACAAGGCTATGCAATAGGACAGAATCATCATCATGCGATAAAGTAAAGCGCTAGCATACTAGTTGCAATGCCTAAATAGGATTCAAAAGCGGATGGGTGTGAACCTTGCTCTTGGTAGAAGTCCTCGACAACTGGTTCTTCTGAGTAGTGGTAGAAGCCGTCTCCTCCTTGCGTTTCCTCAGCTCCTGTTCTAACGCGTAGAGCATAATTTTAGGAATTTATAGAGACTAGTTTCATAATTTTCTGAGCTAGGATGAATTTATTATGAATTTTCTTAGATAAACCTATTCCTGAAATTCCGAAAAAGAAAAAGAAAAAGACAGTGACACGTGGCAGCACTAGGAAGCGACACGTGTCAGCTCCAGAGCGCGCCACGTGGCATGCTGACGTCAGCATGACGTCATCAGTGGGGTCGGCCACTGCTGACGTCATGATGACGTCAGCGTTGACCGGTCAACGGTCAACGGTCAACGGGGCCCACTGGTCAGCGGTTAGGAGTGGATGACAGGTGGGACCGGCTTGTCAGTGACACAGAGAGGCCGACATGTGGGACCGGGCTGTCAGATTGGAAAAGGAAAAAGGCCGGTGGATTGGGCTGTTCTCGGGCCGGATCTCCCGCGGGCTTCAGAAGTTAGAGGGGCGTTATCAGACTTATGCCCTGGTCCGGAAGAGGGGAAAGGTTTCCTGGGCCGGCTCGTTTACGGCCCAAGCCCACTTCGGCTGGCGGAGGAGGCTTGGCTCGGCGACTGACAAGGCGGACCCACGGTTCAGTGAGTCGAGCGCCCGGGCCCGCCAGACAGTGACTGAGAAGGGTGGCCGGGATCCGGTGCGGGTTTGTGTGGCCAGCTGCGCGTGTGGTCAGGTGTGCGGCCTGCCCGCGGCGAGCGCAGAGCGCGAACGCGGCGGCGTTCACGACGGCGAACACGGTGTTGAGTAGCAGAGATCTCACGAGCGCGGCCTGGACCTCCTGTTCCGGAGCGCAGCGTGAGTAGGTCAGGGTGAGGCGGGGTTTGGAGGTGGTTAGGGGCGACCGCACGAGTGGAACACCGGCGAGCGGCGGTTTCACGGTGAGCTCATGGCGGCGAACGGGAAAAGCACCGAGAGAGAGAGGAAGGGGTTGTGTTCAGCTTGGGCTCCTGCACAAGAAGGGGTGTGGCACGAAGGCCGGGCAGACAGGGCTTCATCAGCGGGCTCAACGTCGATCATCACCACACAGAGCACGGCGACCAGCATGGCGAGCAGAGCACGGTATACGGCGGCGCACGGTGAGAGAGGGATGGGGACTCACGGGCTTAGGATGAAGGGCGTGGTCGTCGTGGGGAAGATGGTGTGCGGCTCGTGGTGCGGCTTGCGGTCCTTCTCGGCGGCTCCTCCTCTTGCTCGACTCCGGCGCGGTGGCGGTGCGGCGGCTCGGCGTGCGGCTCCCGCGGACGGCCTTCTCCACGAGCGGCTTCTCCTCCCGAACGGCCTCCCCTCCACCTTCACCTCCTTCTCTTCCTCGGGTTGGGGTTGGATTGATTTGGGCAGGGCTCCGCCCTGGGAATTTGGGGGAATGGCCGGAGCCGAGGGGGAGAGGGGGTTTTTGTAGGCGGGCTTCGGCCGGGGCTTCTTGGCGGCCAAGGAAACCAAGGGGGGAGCAGGGGCACGTGCGTGGGGCCCGTGCGGTTGCGGCTCGGCGCAAATCGCGGCGGTTCTGGTGCGGGGCTGGCGCGCGCGGGCGGGAAAACAAAGGAGAGCGGCGCGGCGACGTCGCGGTGAAAGGGGGAAGACGACACTGTGGTGCCGTGGGGCCCGCGTGTCAGCGAGGCGAGGGAAAACGGTGCGGCGTCCGCGCGCGGAGTGGGCCGGCGCGCGTGTTGGGCTTGGTGGGCTGCGAGCGATCGGAAGAGGAGGGAAAGGAGATTGGGCCGGCGCGCGAGGTGGGCTGCGCGCGGGGAAAGGAAAGGAAAAACTGATGCGGGTCGGGCCGGGTTGAGGATTAGGCCTGTTAGAGTTAGTATAGGTTTTAGGATTAGTATAGTTAGATTTTGAATTCGAATTTGAACGGTTTGAGTTCAAATTCGATTTCCAATCAATCAATCACATAAAACCAAGAAAGCCAAAACACTCTAGCATAATAATTTCCCTAATGCAATGCACATGAATATTTATTAGAAATTTTTAGAGAGAGAGAAGTATTATTCTTGGAATTAACACACATGTTGCACAAAAAATTTAAAATTCACCAAAATTAAACCTAGGGATGTTACAGACTCCCCCCCTCACAGGAATCTCGTCCTCGAGATTAAGGCTTACCTAGGTTTCAAAGAGATGCGGGTACTTCTCACGCAGATCAGCTTCCTTCTCCCAAGTGGCTTCTCTTTCTGAATGGTTGCTCCACTGAACCTTGCAATATGGAATTGAGGTCCTTCTGGTTTCCTTAACTGCGGTGTCTAGGATCTTTGTCGGGTACTCCATGTATTCTAGTGTATCCTGGAGATCCATTGCTTCCATTGGCACTTGTTCTTCAGGAACCCGTAAACACTTCTTCAATTGCGAAACGTGAAACACGGGGTGTACTCCCGCAAGATCCGGGGGTAGCTTCAACTCATAAGCTAAGTTTCCAACCTTCTGAATAATCTCATATGGGCCCACATACCTTGGTGCTAGTTTCCCTTTTACGTGAAACCTCTTGGTGCCTCGTAGGGGTGATACCTTGAGATAGACAAAATCTCCAACTTCAAAGCTTAAGTCTCTCCTCCTTTTATCTGCATAACTCTTCTGACGGCTTTGAGCAGCCTTAAGGTTCTCTTTGACTTTCTCTACATGTTCTTCTGCTTCTTTGATGTCGTCAGGTCCAAAGAAAGTTCTTTCTCCTACTTCTGACCATAACAGTGGGGTGCGACATTTGCGACCATAGAGTGCCTCAAATGGTGACATTTTCAAACTTGCTTGGTAGCTGTTGTTGTATGAGAACTCAGCATAAGACAAACTCTTCTCCCAATCTTTCTTGTAATTCAGCACACATGCCCTGAGCAAATCTTCCAGAATCTGATTAACCCTTTCTGTTTGTCCGTCAGTCTGTGGATGAAAGGCGGAACTGTACTCTAAGCTTGTTCCCATGGTTTCATGTAAGTGCTTCCAAAACTTTGCTGTGAATTGTGAGCCTCTGTCAGATACAATGCTTCGGGGTGCCCCATGCAGTCTGACTATGTGATCGATATATAGTTCTGCTAGCTTGTCAACCCGGTAGTCTACCTTCACCGGTATAAAGTGTGCCACCTTGGTCAATCTATCGACAATTACCCAAATTGAATCATTCCCTTTCTGAGTTCGGGGTAATCCCACTATGAAGTCCATGCTGATATCATCCCACTTCCAAACTGGTATGTCGAGGGGTTTCAATAGCCCGGCGGGTCTTTGGTGCTCGGCCTTGACTCTTTGACAAGTATCACAGTTGGCTACGTATCCAGCAATATCAACTTTCATGTCTTTCCACCAGAATCGTTGTTTCAAGTCTTGATACATCTTCGTGCATCCTGGATGTATAGAATACCTGGAATCATGAGCTTCACGAAGAATAACCTGTCGTAACCCTTCCTTCTCGGGTACACAAATTCTGTCTTTCTTCCATACTGTCCCCTTATCATCAACTCTGAAGGTCGGGAGATGCCCATCCTGCATTGACTCAATTATTTCCTTTATTTCTTCACTATCTTTTTGAGCTTCACGAATCCGGTCTTCCAGATCATATTGCACTCTCATCTCATTCAGCTGGCTGGTGGTGACAATTTCTAGGCTCAACTTTTCCATTTCCTTGTACAGTTCTGGCTGACTTTCTTTCACCATGAGATTGTTGCAATAATTCTTTCGACTCAATGCATCAGCTACGACATTAGCCTTGCCGGGGTGATAATGTATCTCCAAGTTATAATCCTTGATCAGTTCTAGCCATCTCCGTTGCCTCATATTCAGTTCAGATTGAGTGAAGAAGTATTTTAAGCTCTTGTGATCGGTATAGATGTCACATTTGTTGCCCATAAGGTAATGCCTCCAAATCTTCAGTGCATGCACTACGGCTGCCAATTCCAAGTCATGAGTGAGATAGTTCTCTTCATGCTTTCTAAGCTGTCGGGATGCATATGCCACAACTTTGCCTTCCTGCATAAGCACACATCCAAGGCCTTGCCTTGACGCATCACAATATACCACGAAGTCTTTCCGGTTATCTGGAGTTGTGAGAACTGGGGTAGTGGTGAGACGCTTCTTGAGCTCTTGAAAACTTGCTTCACATTCATCAGACCAAACAAATGGAACGTTGTTCTTCAGCAATTCGGTCATTGGCTTAGCAATCTTTGGAGAAGTTCTCAATGAATCGGCGGTAATACCCTGCAAGTCCGAGAAAACTTCGGATTTCTGAGACATTCTTTGGCTGTTTCCACTTGGATACTGCTGCGATCTTTTCTGGATCCACTGCCACTCCTTCCGGGGTCAATACATGTCCAAGAAAAGCAACTTCTTCTAGCCAGAACTCACACTTACTGAACTTGCCATAGAGTTGATGTTGTCTGAGCCTTTCCAACACTATTCTCAAGTGCTCGGCATGTTCTTCCGCGGTCTCAGAGTAGACTAGGATGTCGTCTATGAATACAACAACAAACTTATCTAACTCTTCCATAAACACCTTATTCATCATGTTCATGAAGTATGCAGGCGCATTAGTGAGTCCAAATGAGACTACCACAAATTCATACTGCCCATACCTGGTCACGAAAGCTGTCTTTGGGATATCTGATTCTCGTATCTTCATCTGGTGATAGCCCGAGCGCAAATCAATCTTGCTAAAGTATCTTGCCTTCTTGAGCCTGTCCAATAAATCATCTATTCTGGGGAGTGGGTACTTGTTCTTGATGGTTACCGCATTAAGAGAGCGGTAATCAATGCACATTCTCAGTGTATCGTCTTTCTTCTTCACAAAGAGTACTGGGGACGCCCATGGTGAAGCACTTGGTCTGATAACTCCTTTGTCCAGCATCTCCTTTAACTGTTTCTTCAGCTCATCTAGCTCATCTGCTGACATTCTGTATGGCCTCTTAGCAATTGGTGCAGTTCCTGGCATCAGATCTATGATGAATTCAACCTCTCTATCTGGGGGTAGACCTGGCAGTTCTTCTGGAAATACATCTGGAAATTCCCGGACAACTGGTACATCTGCCACTGTCTTGTCCTTCATGGAATATACTTGAGATACTATACTTGACTTCAGAGGTTCTACGGTCACAATCTGTCCACTTGGGTGTTCTAGTGTCACTTTTCTTGGTGAGCATGCTATGCTGCCTTTGTGCTTGGTCATCCAATCCATTCCAAGGATTATGTCAATGCCTCGTGACTTTATCACAGTCAAGTCTGCTAGGAACTCAAGTCCTCCTAATATCAACTTTATCTCTTTGCACATATATTCGCATCTAAGCTCCCCTAGTGGGGAGGATATAGTAACAGGGTATGGACGAGGTTCCGGTGTGAGGGAGTTTAGTATAACATATTTAGAAGATATGAATGAACCTGTTGCCCCAGTATCAAACAAGATTAAAGCTTTAGTATCGTTCACGGGATACTCACCCATCATCACGTCAGGTGCATCCTGAGCTTCCTCTGTCGTCATATGGTTCAGCCTTCCCTGTGCACTGTTCTGAGGGGTCTTGCCTTGTGGTCCTCTGTTTCCAGCTGTGCCTTGGTTGTTCCTCTTCTCTGGGCAAAAAGCAGCTCGATGTCCCGGCTTGCCACAAGCGAAACAAGCAAAGGACGTAAGACTGCCAGCATTCCCTTCCTTTGGAGCGGTGTTGTTAGGCTTCCAACTGCTCCCTGTGGGTGCCTGATTCCCATAGCTGCGGTTCCCATTGTTCTGAGAGCTGTTGTTTCCACCTCCAAAGCTGCGTGTCATCTGCCCCTGACCGGGTCGGAACTGATTCCTCTGCTGAAATCCTCCTCTTGATTGGAACGAACCTCCTGGGCGGGGTTGGAAGTTCCTTCCCTGCTGATTCTGGTGCCTGTCACGTGATGGGTGCTCAAACTTTCTCTTCCTGTCCTGCTGATTCTGGTGCCTGTCACGTGATGGGTGCTCAAACTTTCTCTTCCTGTCCTTCATGCGACCTTCATGGCCAAGCCTCTCTTTCTCAATCTCCATGGCACGGTTCACCAAGTGACGATACGACTTCTTGGTCGCTGACACAAGTTGCCTGATTCCGTAATGCAATCCACGGTGAAACCAGAACATCTTGGACTCCTCGGTGCGCACCTCATCTTTGACATACCTCAGCATCTTCGTGAAGTGTCTTTCATACTCCTCCACTCTTATAGTCCCTTGCGTCATGGTGCGGAACTCATGGGCCTTCCTCACCATCAGCTCGCGAGGTACATGATGCTCGCGGAAAGCTGTAGTGAATTCCTCCCAAGTGATGGTATCTGGCGCTGGATGAGTCTCACAGTAGCTGTCCCACCAAGCTTTTGCTGATCCCTCCAACTGGTGTGCTGCTATAGCCACGCACTCTTCATCTGTGCAGTTAGTCAAGTCCAGCTTCGACGCAATGGTCCTCAGCCAATCCAGTGCATCAATCGGATCAGTGGAGAAGTCAAAGGTAGGTGCCTTCAGCCTGATGAACCTCTCGATCTTCCTGGACAGATCTTCTGCTTGGGGGTCTTGGCGTTGATTGTTCCCACGCTGATTCCCAAAGTTCGCCATGGTTTCTGCCATACGCTGTAGGAGCTGTGTCTGGGTAGCCATCACATCAACGAGGTTGTTAATGGGTGGTGGCGGGGGTGCATTCTCCTGACGTTGCGGCTCTGGGACTGCGTTAGGTATCACTTCTGGAGCTGGTGGATTAACTGGCGCAGCTGGTTCAATGGCTGGGCGGCCTCGGCCTCGGCCAAGCTGACGTCCTGAGTTGGCATTGGCTGCCTCTGCCCTGGCGGCCTCAGCTGCGGCATGATTTGCTAACATGCGCTCAACTCGGCGGGTTGTCATGGTTCTGCACGACACAGACATAGGTTACTAAGGTTAGGATAACTCAATCTATCTTTCAAGTGGAGTAAGTACAAACAAGATATATAATATATAAGAAATATACACTCAAGATGAAAAGCCATGAAAAAGCAATTAACACCATAAGAAGCAGCATTCATTCATTTCATTTCATTACATAATACCTTCCTAAGGCATACTCCTAATGCCTTTAGGATAAGGTTAACATCGAGACACATAACGCGGCATGACTTTGTGCGAGTGGACTCCACTTCACACAGTACAAGGTGGACTCATTACTACTACTCATGAATACATCATGGGGGGTACAACTCATAAAAACAACTCATGGGTACATAAGTTACTCCAACCTACTACATTATTCTAATCTTATTACTCTAACTCTAGAAAAACTCCTTGGTCTTGGACTTCTTGTACGAGATCAGGCCTCTTTTCAAGTCTTCATCAGCTTCTAGCAGTGGTTTCAGCAACTTGTGCGCCTCCTTCACAGCACTGGTCTCCGTAGCTTGTGGTAGTTTCTCGTGCTTGCAGAGTGGAAAAGGTAGTAGAGTGGGCGGTAACTTGTAGTCTTCCTCCCTGAGACGGAAAGGTGCGTTCCCTCTGATTTCCTTGAGTTCCTCCACCCTTGCTTCGTCGGACTCCATCCAACCCAGCATTGCTCTTTCAGCCTTGTCCTTGAGGTAAATTCCAGCTCTGGTGAGGTGAGCTATATTTGCAATGTTGTCCTTGTTTTCCTGAAGCAGCTCTTCATACTTCTTTTCTGCAACTCCCTTGAGGTGATCTTTTGCTACCATCAGTCCTTCTAAGCCCTCAATCTTCTCTTTGGCTTTTGCTAGTTCACTCTGGGCCAACTGCTTGCCTCTTTCCAAGTTCTTGACTCGTAGAGTCTGGAAGTTCAACTGGGTCTTTTCAGGTATTCGTTCTCTTTCTTTAGCCTCTCAAGCTCTTCTTCGTTCTTCGCCTTCAGCTTCGTGTCATACTCGTTGTTCTGGGTCAGCCTGTTGACGGTGCCTTGCAGTTCACGATTCCTTTGTTGCTCGAACCTCATCTCCCTTCTGATTCTTTGATACTCTATCTCGAAGGATCGGTTGGCGTTCAGGAAATTGATCATGTCACTGATTGTTACTCTTGCCTCTCGCTCAATCCTGGTGAGGTACTGGTCCAAGTGTAAGAGGTAGCGTCCTGTTTTCTGAGCTTGATCCCCAACCATTGTGAACGGTTCTTGTTCCATGTCTTCAACAATCTGGGCATAGTTCTCGGCGCCATCTAGTGTACGAGGGAAGAGACTGAAGACAGTGTCGTTGAATCCCATTTCCCAGTGGTCAGTCAGAAACCTTTGCAGCATCCTTCTTGCGGCCATTTGAATTGCGGTGCAAAAGGTGACTCCTAGTCCTTCCGTGGTCAACCCTCCAATTCCTATCTCAGGGGAAGGTGTCAAGGTAACTGCAGCTGTGTAGAATTCATGAGGTCCCTGAGTCATCTTTGTGGCGGTGTAATGGAGCTTCTCCTTGGGAATGTCCACTGACCCGATAATCCTTTCCAGCCACTCAATGATTCCCTGGCGGTACCTCCCAAACTCTAGCTCGGTGATCTCAACCGGGGTAGCAATCTCCTTATACGCTGCCATCCTGCATGGTTACGAGAAGAGGTCAGCGAAGGTGAGGTGAAATTTTGCAAAAAGGGAGAAGTTTTTCAACATAACGAGGTAATATAGTAATAGAATCGTTTAGAATCCAATAATCTAGTCGTCCAGTCTTAAGGTTGCGTACTACGGTCAAGCATGGCTCTGATACCAACTGAAACGACCCGGATTCTTATTTCTAAGAATCCGAATCCCTGTACCATAGTGTTAGTCCCAGAATCAACAGCTAACACGTACAGAACTCATTCCAGCCGAATATCACATCCATACTTCGAATAAAAGTATAAAACATTACATAAAAGTCTTACAATAGTGGATAACTCTGGAAGTACGTTTATTACAAGCCCCTTGGGCTAAATGCGACAAAATGAAATACTAAGCGAAGCGATAGCTAGTCTTCTGTCTTGGCGGTCATCCCCACAGGCTTTTCAGCTTGAGCATAGCAGCATCCTCAATCGTACCAACCATCAGCATGGTTGTCATACTCACTCTCGTATCCTGCATCATCATAAGCTGTTCCCAAGGAATGGAACAGTTTCACGTCACCATCCGTAATGCAAGCTTTAAGTGGCCTTATTCTAGTATAAGAAATATCAAGGATAGGCTTAAGGTTTATCCTATGCAAGCAGCACTTCATCCCAAAAACCATTCTCACAACACCTACGAGCAATCCTGGCACACCAGGTACCCGTCACCAAGCATCTTCCACTCTTCACTCTCTAGGCGATGCGAAAGCTCCCACCCTTCGCATCTCAACTGCCCGAGGCAGGCCCTACTCTAGAGGGGAGGTAGAAATCCCTAAAACAATGGCGGATTGTGTGATATTCATTGGAGCGTCCATTGACCGCGGACGGCGGCTATATATAGATTAGACTCTGCAGAGTTTGTACACCTGGACCCACTCGGGCTGCAAAGCCGGCCGTCGCCAACTTGAAACACAACCCACAGCACAGACCCTAGCCAGTGAACGGTACCCTCCTGCTTTTCCCGGCTTAGGATACACTGAAGACGCAACTCGGTGTCCGAGAACTGTGATGGCCTCCCCCACGGTGGCCAAGTCCCGGGGTATGAGCCTCCTTCGGGGGACAAAAGGCTACCGCCAGTTTCCCCCATACACTTCCGCTAACTCCTTACAGTCCGGGTACCGCACTTAACTAGGCTGGCTGGAACACCCCCCGTAGATGTAAGTGGTGTGTACGAAGTTCAATGAACCAGGCAATCCAACTCGGTTTTTGGTGCCGGGGTGAGCGTCACCGTCAAATTGCGTATCCACCTCCAGTGGTCCGCATCGCGCACCCATTACAGGTATTGCCGCCAAACTCCTCAAGTAACACAAAGAATATGTACCCGCCACAGGTACTCCGTAGGATGTGCCCAAGTACACACCCCAGCCCTCGATATGAAGATCGAGTTAGTCTGCTCACCCCCGCAAAGTTCCCAAAACCCCTTACTCCTTTCCCGGGTTTTTGCCCCACACACGCCAAGAATCCTATCACAACCATCCCATAACACATGCAAGCATCGCATCAAAGTAAAGCAGGTTTAACAAGGATTACGGTAATTAAACAAGGCTATGCAATAGGACAGAATCATCATCATGCGATAAAGTAAAGCGCTAGCATACTAGTTGCAATGCCTAAATAGGATTCAAAAGCGGATGGGCGTGAACCTTGCTCTTGGTAGAAGTCCTCGACAACTGGTTCTTCTGAGTAGTGGTAGAAGCCGTCTCCTCCTTGCGTTTCCTCAGCTCCTGTTCTAACGCGTAGAGCATGATTTTAGGAATTTATAGAGACTAGTTTCATAATTTTCTGAGCTAGGATGAATTTATTATGAATTTTCTTAGATAAACCTATTCCTGAAATTCCGAAAAAGAAAAAGAAAAAGACAGTGACACGTGGCAGCACTAGGAAGCGACACGTGTCAGCTCCAGAGCGCGCCACGTGGCATGCTGACGTCAGCATGACGTCATCAGTGGGGTCGGCCACTGCTGACGTCATGATGACGTCAGCGTTGACCGGTCAACGGTCAACGGTCAACGGGGCCCACTGGTCAGCGGTTAGGAGTGGATGACAGGTGGGACCGGCTTGTCAGTGACACAGAGAGGCCGACATGTGGGACCGGGCTGTCAGATTGGAAAAGGAAAAAGGCCGGTGGATTGGGCTGTTCTCGGGCCGGATCTCCCGCGGGCTTCAGAAGTTAGAGGGGCGTTATCAGACTTATGCCCTGGTCCGGAAGAGGGGAAAGGTTTCCTGGGCCGGCTCGTTTACGGCCCAAGCCCACTTCGGCTGGCGGAGGAGGCTTGGCTCGGCGACTGACAAGGCGGACCCACGGTTCAGTGAGTCGAGCGCCCGGGCCCGCCAGACAGTGACTGAGAAGGGTGGCCGGGATCCGGTGCGGGTTTGTGTGGCCAGCTGCGCGTGTGGTCAGGTGTGCGGCCTGCCCGCGGCGAGCGCAGAGCGCGAACGCGGCGGCGTTCACGACGGCGAACACGGTGTTGAGTAGCAGAGATCTCACGAGCGCGGCCTGGACCTCCTGTTCCGGAGCGCAGCGTGAGTAGGTCAGGGTGAGGCGGGGTTTGGAGGTGGTTAGGGGCGACCGCACGAGTGGAACACCGGCGAGCGGCGGTTTCACGGTGAGCTCATGGCGGCGAACGGGAAAAGCACCGAGAGAGAGAGGAAGGGGTTGTGTTCAGCTTGGGCTCCTGCACAAGAAGGGGTGCGGCACGAAGGCCGGGCAGACAGGGCTTCATCAGCGGGCTCAACGTCGATCATCACCACACAGAGCACGGCGACCAGCATGGCGAGCAGAGCACGGTATACGGCGGCGCACGGTGAGAGAGGGATGGGGACTCACGGGCTTAGGATGAAGGGCGTGGTCGTCGTGGGGAAGATGGTGTGCGGCTCGTGGTGCGGCTTGCGGTCCTTCTCGGCGGCTCCTCCTCTTGCTCGACTCCGGCGCGGTGGCGGTGCGGCGGCTCGGCGTGCGGCTCCCGCGGACGGCCTTCTCCACGAGCGGCTTCTCCTCCCGAACGGCCTCCCCTCCACCTTCACCTCCTTCTCTTCCTCGGGTTGGGGTTGGATTGATTTGGGCAGGGCTCCGCCCTGGGAATTTGGGGGAATGGCCGGAGCCGAGGGGGAGAGGGGGTTTTTGTAGGCGGGCTTCGGCCGGGGCTTCTTGGCGGCCAAGGAAACCAAGGGGGGAGCAGGGGCACGTGCGTGGGGCCCGTGCGGTTGCGGCTCGGCGCAAATCACGGCGGTTCTGGTGCGGGGCTGGCGCGCGCGGGCGGGAAAACAAAGGAGAGCGGCGCGGCGACGTCGCGGTGAAAGGGGGAAGACGACACTGTGGTGCCGTGGGGCCCGCGTGTCAGCGAGGCGAGGGAAAACGGTGCGGCGTCCGCGCGCGGAGTGGGCCGGCGCGCGTGTTGGGCTTGGTGGGCTGCGAGCGATCGGAAGAGGAGGGAAAGGAGATTGGGCCGGCGCGCGAGGTGGGCTGCGCGCGGGGAAAGGAAAGGAAAAACTGATGCGGGTCGGGCCGGGTTGAGGATTAGGCCTGTTAGAGTTAGTATAGGTTTTAGGATTAGTATAAGTTCAAATTCGATTTCCACTCAAACAATCACATAAAACCAAGAAAGCCAAATCACTCTAGCATAATAATTTCCCTAATGCAATGCACATGAGTATTTATTAGGATATTTTTAGAGAGAGAAGTATCATTCTTGGAGTTAACACACATGTTGCACAAAAAAATTTTTAATTTCACCAAATTACAAACTAGGGATGTTACAGACTTCCCCCCCTCACAGGAATCTCGTCCTCGAGATTAAGGCTTACATAGGATTCGAAGAGATGCGGGTACTTCTCACGCAGATCAGCTTCCTTCTCCCATGTGGCTTCTCTTTCTGTGTGATTGCTCCATTGAACCTTGCAATATGGAATTGAGGTCCTTCTGGTTTCCTTAACTGCGGTGTCTAGGATCTTTGTCGGGTACTCCATGTATTCTAGCGTATCCTGGAGATCCATTGCTTCCATTGGCACTTGTTCTTCAGGAACCCGTAAGCACTTCTTCAATTGCGAAACGTGAAACACGGGATGTACTCCCGCAAGATCCGGGGGTAGCTTCAACTCATAAGCTAGGTTTCCAACCTTCTTGATAATCTCATAAGGGCCCACATACCTTGGTGCTAGCTTTCCTTTTACGTGAAACCTCTTGGTGCCTCGTAGGGGTGATACCTTGAGATAGACAAAATCTCCAACTTCAAAGCTCAAGTCTCTTCTTCTTTTATCGGCATAACTTTTCTGACGGCTCTGAGCGGCCTTAAGGTTCTCTTTGACTTTTTCTACATGTTCCTCGGCTTCCTTGATGTCGTCAGGTCCAAAGAAAGTTCTTTCTCCTACTTCTGACCATAACAGTGGCGTGCGGCATTTGCGACCATAGAGTGCCTCAAATGGTGACATTTTCAAACTTGCTTGGTAGCTATTGTTGTATGAGAACTCAGCATAAGACAAACTCTTCTCCCAATCTTTCTTGTAATTTAGCACACATGCCCTAAGCAGATCCTCCAAAATCTGATTAACTCTTTCTGTCTGTCCATCAGTTTGTGGATGAAAGGCGGAGCTGTACTTTAAGCTTGTCCCCATGGTCTCATGTAAGTGCTTCCAAAACTTAGCTGTGAATTGTGAGCCTCTGTCAGATACAATGCTTCGGGGTGCCCCATGTAGTCTGACAATGTGATCTATATACAACTCAGAGAGCCTCTTTGTATCGAATTTTGCCTTTACTGGAATAAAGTGTGCGACCTTTGTCAAACGATCCACTATGACCCAAATCGAGTCATTGCCTTTCTGTGTTACGGGCAATCCCACTATAAAGTCCATACTGATATCATCCCATTTCCAAACTGGTATATCAAGCGGTTTCAGCAGTCCTGCAGGTCTTTGGTGTTCGGCCTTGATCCTTTGGCAAGTATCACAGTTGGCTACGTATCCAGCAATATCAACTTTCATGTCCTTCCACCAAAATCGTTGTTTCAAGTCTTGATACATCTTGGTACATCCTGGATGTATAGAATACCTGGAATCATGAGCTTCTCGGAGAATAACCTGTCGTAACCCTTCCTTCTCGGATACACAAATTCTGTCTTTCTTCCATACTGTCCCCTTATCATCAATTCTGAAGGTCGGGAGATGCCCATCCTGAATCAACTCTATTATTTCCTTTATTTCTTCACTATCTTTTTGAGCTTCACGAATCCGGTCCTCCAGATCATATTGCACTCTCATTTCATTCAGTTGGCTGGTGGTGACAATTTCCAGACTCAACTTTTCCATTTCCTTGTACAGTTCTGGCTGACTTTCTTTCACCATGAGATTGTTGCAATAATTCTTTCGACTCAATGCATCGGCTACGACATTAGCCTTGCCGGGGTGATAATGTATCTCCAAATTGTAGTCCTTGATCAGTTCTAACCATCTTCGTTGCCTCATATTCAGTTCAGACTGAGTGAAGAAGTACTTCAAACTCTTGTGATCAGTGTATATGTCACACTTGTTGCCCATAAGATAATGCCTCCAAATCTTCAATGCATGCACTACGGCTGCCAATTCCAAGTCATGAGTGGGGTAGTTCTCTTCATGCTTTCTAAGCTGACGGGATGCATATGCCACAACTTTGCCTTCCTGCATAAGCACACATCCAAGGCCTTGCCTTGACGCATCACAATATACCACGAAGTCTTTCCGGTTATCTGGAGTTGTGAGAACTGGGGTAGTGGTGAGACGCTTCTTGAGCTCTTGAAAACTCGCTTCACATTCATCAGACCAAACAAATGGAACGTTGTTCTTTAGCAATTCAGTCATCGGCTTAGCAATTTTGGAGAAGTTCTCAATGAATCGGCGGTAATACCCTGCAAGTCCAAGAAAACTTCGGATTTCTGAGACATTCTTTGGTTGTTTCCACTTGGATACTGCTGCGATCTTTTCTGGATCTACTGCCACTCCTTCTGGGGTCAACACATATCCAAGAAAAGCAACTTCTTCTAACCAGAACTCGCACTTACTGAACTTGCCATAGACTTGATGTTGTCTGAGCCTTTCCAATACTATTCTCAAGTGCTCGGCATGTTCTTCCGCGGTCTCAGAGTAGACTAGGATGTCGTCAATGAATACAACAACAAACTTATCTAACTCTTCCATAAACACCTTATTCATCATATTCATAAAGTATGCAGGTGCATTAGTGAGTCCAAATGAGACTACCACAAATTCATACTGCCCATACCTGGTCACAAAAGCTGTCTTTGGAATATCTGACTCTCGTATCTTCATCTGGTGATAACCCGATCGCAAATCAATCTTGCTAAAGTATCTTGCCTTCTTGAGTCTGTCCAGTAAATCATCTATTCTGGGGAGTGGGTACTTGTTCTTGATGGTTACTGCGTTAAGAGAGCGGTAATCAATGCACATTCTCAATGTGTCATCTTTCTTCTTCACAAAAAGTACTGGGGATGCCCATGGTGAAGCACTTGGTCTGATAACTCCTTTGTCCAGCATCTCCTTTAACTGTTTCTTCAGCTCATCTAGCTCATCAGCTGACATTCTATATGGCCTCTTAGCAATTGGTGCAGTTCCCGGCATCAGATCTATGATGAATTCAATCTCTCTATCTGGGGGTAGACCTGTAATTCTTCTGGAAATA
>CM014272.1:68536256-68569687 GCA_004135705.1 Alloteropsis semialata | reverse complement strand
GCATCGGCGGGCGGAAGGCGCGCCAGGAGCGCGTCGAAGGCGGCGAGCGCATCGTTGGCGGCGTCGCGCGCGACGGATGCCTCCTCGTCGAAGTAGACCGTCTCCTTGCTCTCCATGGCCGCCTCGATCTCCTCCCGCGCCTCCGCAAACTTGCGGTTCACCTCGTCCACGTCCTTGCCGTAGTCCGCCGCCGAGGAGGAGAAGGCGCGGTGGCTGGCGCTGGCCGAGAGCGCCGCCGCCGGGAGGGGTCGCCACTCCGCAGGCACGGGCGCGGGCGCCGCCCTGGGTAGGGTTTGGCGGGACGCCGAGCCGGGGGCGGTGGCCGCAGCCGGGCAGAGGAGGGAGGCGGCGGCGCGGAGGACGGCGCGAGGGTTTCGGCGCATCTTGCGTAGCGTGGCTTGTCTCTCTCGTGTTCCTTCCCCGTCCTCCAGCAATTTTGGGCTCGGAGGCGTCGTTTCTATGGAACTCGGTCGTCCTAATCACGGCTACTCCTCTTCATCAAGTTAAAATCTTCCTTTACAGCTACATTTAAGACTGAAAATTCGAAGTGACAGTGCATACAACAAAATCTGCCTTTACAGCTACATTTAAAATTACTCTCTCTGGTTTTTAATAGATGTCGTATTAGTTTTGTCCTATGTCAAAGTTATAAAACTTTGATCAAATTTATAAAAAATATAGTGACATTTATAGTATCAATCATATGTACTATTAATGTATACTCTATGGTGAACTCAACGAAAGAAATTTGATATTACAGATGTTTTTATATTTTTATATAAACTTGGTCAAAGTTGAATAACTTTGACTTAAGACAAAGCTAATACGATATGTAAAAAAAACCGAAGAGAGTAGTTTGTAAACATGTCATGTTTAAACTGGATTGCTACTTTAACACTCTCTTGTTCGTCGATTTGTTTTGTCTAACATTACATTATGCTACATGGTCAGGCATCAATGGATCAGATCACAGTCAATCTTCTCCTCATTAACCCATCGTCAAAAGCTTTTGCCGGCCTTTCGAAAAAAAAATAACCCATCGTCAAGTCCTAATCGCGTTCGCGTCGCTGCAACAATTTTCAGGTTTTTCGTGTGTTTCCCCTGAATACTTGGAACATAATGGTTGAAGGTCTGAGGTTGGCTCAAAGTTCTATATGATTTGAAAAAGCAATGTCCTTTTTAGTTGGAATACATTGCCACCCATGGCAGATACAATGTTGGATCCAGAAGTTACAAATTTGTTAACATAAAAGTACCAAAAGGAGTAAAAACTGTTCCCATTGTTCATTGAAGTAAAAAGAGTCTAATGCAATGGTTTTAGAGTTTTGTGTTGGTGGAAGTTTACAAGCAGTAAGCCTGCAACTGCAAGAGTTAAATGGTGAGGAATTTTTCTCTATTTGAAGCACTTTTTTTCTGATGGATTAATAAGACAGCTTCAACTATTCAGCATGACGTGTTGCCAGCGTCCTATGAAAATTGTGCTGAAGAAGAGCACCCAATGAAAAGTTATAGCTGGATCGACAAAGCGCCTGTTGCTCATTTATACATTTGATGTGATTGTCCAAGACCTAGCATTTCTCTACGGCGCATTTCTATGAGACTATATTTCTTATGTGATTGTCCAAGACCTAACAGAGAAGAAATGTAGTTAGCAGTAAAATGGAAAATCCAGCAAATTGTTTTTTTAAAAGTCCGGCAAAACAAGAACAGAAAAAGTCCAGCAACAGAGAAGAAAAAAATAAAAAATTCCGGGAACAGAAATGCAAAAAAGTCCAGCAAAACAAGAAAAAAAAGTCCAGCAATAGAGAAGAAAGTTTTTTTTGCAGGGAACAGTAAAATGAAATTCAAAGAAAAAACGAAAATCCACTGAAATTTATCAGAGCCAGGTTTCGATCCTGGGACCTGTGGGTTATGGGCCCACCACGCTTCCGCTGCGCCACTCTGATACTGATGTCAGAGTACATATCGTTAAAGTTAAGTCCTGGTCATTCGATTTGTCACTGAAGATTCTGCCCATTTTGGCATGCGTTCAAAGTAATCTGAATTGAATATCAGAACGGTAGCTAAAATGCTTTGGCATAGTCAAAGCTCAAATCGTAGTTGAAAACTTTGATTTGGGACTCAAAGATTATGATCGCCCTATACAGATACAAACACGCAAATCCATAAAAGTGATCACACTGGAAAGTTTCCAAAGCGTCAGGGAACAACCAGCACTACAGCGACCTATCTCATGGGAAGATAAGCGTGACAACGAAATGGTGAATCTGGCCATGGCAGATAAATGATCAAATGATTCTTCACAGAACAAACAGACATACTCAGAGATTCCATTATGCGATCAGGAAACTAAATCATGCCAACATCTGGAGTTGCACCAAATTTCTAGTCATACAGGAACTTGAGTTGTGGTGGCAGAGTGCCAGAGTATCGCACTGGAGAGATAAGAACCATCTAGTTCTTCAGCTGAATTCAATGTCAGATCCTATTGCAAATTGAAGTTTGCTTCCTTTGATCTTTCAAAGTAAAAAGTTTGCTTCCCTTGATTCTGTCCTTTGTTTTCTTACTAGAGTTGATTCTTGACATCTCTCTCCAAGCCCTTCTTTCTTGTGCTACATTATCGATAGTAAGCTGGTTAAATGAGGCAGAACAGTGTTGAATGCAGGAGAAACAAAGGAGAATGAGTACAAGTATCATGTGCAGAAGCCTGAAGTCTCTGTTTATGCAGTACAGAAGAAGCAATTTAATTGAAAAGAAGCATGTAGTCCCATCCAAAAAATATGTTCCAAAAAAATGAATAAGCATGCAATTCAATACATGCAGGGACAGTATTAGAAATACAATAGCAGGCGTTGTCTTATGAAATCAGTAGTAAGATAATAGGTATCACTTGTTAAACCAGTATTCATTCTGGAAATGTCAACAAACATTAGCGTGTAGGACTATAAAACGATTTTTTGGTACGTGCTAGTGTGCTACTTCAGTTCAATCTGGAGAATTAATCTAAAAACAGTTCAATCTGGAGAGTTAAAATCTAGAAACAGTTCAATGCAGAGAATTGATCTAAAAACATTTTAGCATTTCATTTCTATGCTATATTCATTTTTTTTTGAGGAAACAGGAGGGGCAAGCCCCTACTGATTATATTAATAAAGAAAGACTAATGTTAAAAGTACATAAAGGGAAAAGCAAAAGGAGAGAGCAGGTAACGGAAATCAAAATTACAGGAACTGAATCCAAGACAAAATAGCATTCGCTAGGGACGGCTTGGCTCTAAGAGTGACTAGTTGTAGTTCTGATAAGAATTTGCGTCTACAAGAGCTGATGGAGGAGTCCACATTGTTGAACAGCCAGTTATTCCTCTCAGTCCAGATACTCCAAGTCATTGTGATGATGATTTCCATGAAGAATGGAACTGCCAGCTTGTTTTTGATGAGATTGAAAATCTGGACAGGAGATCTTGTAGTAGGGACAGACACCCCAATGGAAGCCCAACAGGCTTTGGCAAAGTTGCATCTTAGGAACAAATGTGCTGAAGTTTCGATTCGCTGCAGAATGCATAGCTCACAAGTGTATGAATCCAAATCCATGTTCCTTTTGCGTAGAATATCTCTTGTGTTGAGTCTATCCTTAAGCAGCAGCCAGAAAAAGACTTTATGTTTCATCTGACATTTGGAGCTCCAGATCCATCTGAAAGCCGGATGTGTGGGTCTATGTCCAATAAGAGCCTTGTATGTTTTGGATGCAGAAAAGGTGGCATTGCCCCAAATGTACTATTCTATATTCATTTAGCAGTTCAACCTGAAGTAAAGGACTGAACTAAGCAAAAAAAAAATGATAGGAACTGTAGATTGACATTTCGTTATAACAGGGGTGATTAAAGTTGTTGCAGTATGACATGTTAGTTTCACCTTAACTTTGTATTGCTTACTTTCCCATCTATCTTTAGCACGATATTCTTCAGTATAGAATGAATTCCAGCAGTTTGGCTGATGATAACACAAACACAACCTTTGGAATCATTTATCATTTGCATGTCGATGAGTAATGCACATAATGACGAAATATTTAAAAAGGGGTACACCTTTGGAAGAAGACCTTCCGCAGACATAAGCTCATACAGTTTGTGCATGATTGTTTCTTCTTCTACCTGTATAAAATGACAGACACAAATTAGTTTCTATACATATCATCCTCTAGATGACAATCTTTATATGAAAGTTCATACTATCTAGGGGCAAACCTGAAGTTTATACAGCTCATGGGACATTGCTCGGTATGTTCCCATTAGAGCTTGGCTTTGCTTCTCCAGGTGCCTGCATGTCCCTATGTTATATAATGAGCTAAAGGTACAATCCATCTACTCCAAAAGGGTAGTCAAGAAAGTTTACTTGGACATTTCAGCTGAGTGCTTTGGTTCCATTATCATCAAACAACTGAATACTCCTTCCTGTAAAATATCCATCACCATCAGACAATCATTTCAAATCAGCTAAAAGATGGCACTAAATCATCTATATAAAGACACAAACACCAGGTAGTGCATAATATGCACTATCCAGTAAAAAAATGCGCTAAGTTCAGCTACCAGATTCGTCATGTTATGGCAGTCTAATAAAATCTACAAATGCATGCCACATGCACCATCAAGTTCTTTTTATATGACGACCTCCTTGCAAAGATACTACAGACTGAAAAGTATCACCACACGCAAACTACTCCATGGCACTGTTGTCATCAACCATTACTAATGCTTGAAATTGAGAAAAGGTCAAGAAGTTTGCTGCAACAATCAATAAGTACTATCGAGAAATGACAAAACCAAACCAATTTGCGCAGTTCAATTGAAATTTGCCAGCAAACATAACTGGACAAACGAGGAGTTCTTTGTTAAAGAAACAGGTCATCAAATGGCCAACAAAATTCAGCTAGCTTCAGTTTCGGTTCGGATAAAAAAAAGGTTTGGCAAAATGACTTTCTAATCTTCTAGAGTCATAAGTAACGTTTTTGAAACCTATACTGAATCGACTCAGCAACTGAACAAACCTATACTGAATTGACGTTGCTTGACAGGGCGGAGGGTAATAAAAGCTAAAGGTTTAGCGGAGCTCTGAGTGAACAGGGCATATGGGCTCAATTGAACCCCGATTTTGTTTGGAAACTGAAGTAGGCGGTTTGGAGTAAAGGTTTGGATTTGGCTGCTGACAGAAAAGAAAGAGAAGGACAGGGGGCGAAAACTGATCTAGAACAAAACAACCTGGCGAGCTAGGGTTTCCATACCAGCAAAAGGAAGAAATCAATCCAAGCCCGGATGGATCTGCACGGGGTACAATGGTGGGCGGTGGCAGGAGCCGGGAGAAGCCGAGGAGGTTGTTACTTGTGACAACCAGGCCACCGGCGAGGTGAATTCGGGAGGACGAGAGGTAGGACCGCAGGAGAGCGAGGAGAACAAAGTTCAGAAGGATTTCAGATGGCCCATATCAAGTTTGGAACATATTTGTGCACTGTTTAAAGTTTTAATTAATATTTTAAAAATGAACAGTATGATTTAAATTTTAGAATTGATAAACAAGGGAAAAACATTGCTGGTATGACAACGAGTTTGTCAATTACACAAAAGTATATGTCATGTATCAACGACACGTGAGGGCCTACATGTGTTAGCAACAGTGGCAAGTAAATTTTCATAAATTTGAACTTACTTAGAATTTAGGATGGTATATTTCTTTTATAAATAATGTATGCTCAGAAAAATAAAAATATACCGTCTGGTAATAAAGAATGGTATCTTCGAGCAGTACGATTACAAATCTGTTTTTGCATTAGATCAATTTTTTTGACATAATTGTTGCCGATGTTCTCTTTTCAGGGTAATTGTTGCTACAATCTTGCGACGGCACAAGTCAACCCAGCAGGAACACCAAACCCATGCCTGGCATCAGCATGGTCGTGGTGACGACGCAGGATTCCGGAATCCTGCTACGGTTTTCCACCAACCCCGCGTCTTCCCCGCCGCGCACCAGCGCTACCCGCGCCCCGGCCCTGCCGCCCGCGCACCAGCGCTGGCCCAATAAATCCCCCGCGCTCCGCGCTCGCCGCCGCCCTACAACCCTAACCGTCCTCCCCGCCGCCGCCGCCATGGTGAGCGCCGAGGCCGGCATCGACCGCGTGCTGTGGACGGAGGCCGAGGTGGCCGCCCGCGTGGGCGAGGTCGCCGCCGAGCTCGCGGCCGACCTGCGCGCGCTGCCGGAGCCCGCGGTCGTCGTCGGCGTCGCCACGGGCGCGTTCCTCTTCCTCGCCGACCTCGTCCGCCGCGTCGACGCGCCGCTCGCCGTCGACTTCGTGCGCGTCGAGTCCTACGGCGCGGGGACCGAGTCCAGCGGCAAGCCCCGGATCACGGCCGACCTCAAGGTCGACGTCGCCGGCAAGCACGTCGTCGTGGTGAGCGGCTCGGCCCATCCTTTCTCGTGACCCGGTTTTGTGTGGATGGCGTGGCCCTCGCGTGTGTGCTTTGCTTGCCTTGTCCTGTGTGGCCCCGTACGAAGAATTGGTTAGCTTTGATATTTTGTTACCCGTTGTTTGCTATTGGACGGGCTCTATGCAGGATAATTCACGTGACATCCTCTAGATTGTTTACATGCTTGTTTATTACTATTTCACTCAGTAATTCGGTAGCTTACTGCAAATGTTTTCTCTTCAGCTACATGAATTCAGTCCATTCTAACGAGCAAAGTAAAGCCATACTCATCTCTCTTTGGTTGTTTGCATAAGTGTTACAAAGTTTCGGCAAGATGTTCATATCTTGCATGTAATTTGGAGGACCCTTCATATGTTCTTTAATATGGCACTCGCTACGAGGTACCCATATTTTGAACATTTAAAGTTATTCTGGAATGGTTCTCCAGAAGTTGGTGAACAAAAAATTCTAGATGAGGCAGGGATAGGAATCCATCATCAGATAAAGCACTGATAAAAATGATAATCTGAAATTGATGAATTATATAGTATATTGGGTGAAGGTGACTCTGTAATGAACCGTATAAGATTTTTTGACCACTTAGTGTCTTTAGAGTACGCTATTCTCAGCAAAATGGGCAAGTTTTGTTTTTTCTATGATTCTTAAGCTTGGCAAGTATCAATAGGATGGTCAAACAGTCATTTCAATTCAAATTATTTTATGGGATTACTTTCTGCCAGACTATGATAAAGTGCCTATTTGAAATGGGGAAGGATTTTGAATTGTACACTTCTCATTAGAAGGATGGTTGCTTGTATGCAGTGCTTTTGCGGATGATAGATATGCATTCTCTGTCCCTTATTTGCTTTTATTTTGATTAGGCTATGTGTTCAGCAACTAATTTGACATATTGCATTCCCTGAAATGAACTCCTAGATCTTGTTGAGCTTGTTTTTACTGGTATATAGAATTTGACAATGATATAGAATCTTTGTAGGTTGAAGATATTGTAGACACAGGGAATACTCTGTCATGTCTTATTGCTCATTTACAAAAGAAAGGAGCATCGTCCATATCGGTTTGCACATTCCTTGACAAACCAGCAAGAAGAAAGGTTAATATACAGCTTGTGGGGGACGGAAAATTCTACAGTGGCTTTGAGGTATGAATGCCATCTCCTTTTAATATCATTCTTTATGGCACACACTTCTTTAAAATGTGGCTAAACCGAAATGTTACATTGTTACATAGCATCAAGCAAACTATAAAAGATGCAAACTAGAGACTTATTAGGTAGCCTTTTTTTGGTAGCAAATATAGTACAGAGAAGCTCTCCTACTAATGCCCTTCCATACCTTGCAAGTGCTAATTTGCCTTTGTTCCCTTTCAGTGCCCGGACTATTTTGTTGTTGGTTATGGTTTGGATTATGCAGAGCTCTACCGTAACCTGCCTTATGTCGGAGTTCTCAAGCCTGAGATGTACAAAAAGGATTCAAGCAATTAGACAGGAGCCTGAACTTGCACAGCAAACAAGAGGACAGCGTTACAAATAATACAAACATCGCAGTTTTGCTTAACATCGTACAAGAAGGAAGCAGAAAGCCTGCTAATTTTCCATTTTCTCCTTGTAAGCTCAGGAAAACTGCAGCTTCCAAGTTTTCAGTAGCATACTAGCATCACATTAAGATGTATCACTGTCGTTTTGTTCGCCATTAAACTGCAATCCTGAAGGGAAAGACGTGGTTGTATGACATGTTACATCTTCAGTTTACAGGGCCCAGCAGCTCATCTCGTGTTGAGCTGCGTCTTTGAACCTACATCTGAGAAATTTCTTGTGCTTTGGATCCATTGTCAACGCTGATATTTTGTTGATTCTGGCCCCGCCGCTTTGAATTGGAGGGAAATAAGCCCCTGCCAGTCAAAATGAAGATATCATGTGAGGTTACTATCGAAGTTCCAAGTCCCCATAGAGTTTGTCTGTACATTTTTCATTTGCTTCGCATGTGAGAATACTGTGTTTGAGCATATTTCAGGATTCCTGGGGAAGCTTTCCTGAACAAGCATGGGTTTTAACTGTCCCGGATTTGCTCTGTTTATGTATGCGTATGGTGAGAAATCCCAAGGGAAGCTTTCCCTTGCTCAAAAAAGGGGAAGCTTTCCTGAACAATGGAATGCAGGGGGTGTTTAAATCCGGTGAATTGGTGAAAAGTAGTGAAAAGTTTATGCATTGGGTCGCGTGGTGAAAACTTTATGCAAAATTTGAGAATTTAAACACACCCGCAATGCTGGAATTCCTCTGAATTTTCTTCTGAAAATAAGCATGAGTTTCAACAATCTCGTTGTACACTTCAATTTCTCTACAAACTAAATGCTCCCTCTAAAATTTCTGTGAAATCTGTGCATTTAAAACGAGATATTTACATATTTGCCACTCTTACCAATGTCACCTCTTCAAAAGCCACTCTTATAATGGCTTCTACATTTTTGCCACTGTCTTCTTAATGTTGCTACATATTTGCCACTTTTGTCGATGTGGCACGCCAGCTCCTCTCCGACGTGGCCGCGGGGGGTGAAAAGACCCCGGTGCCCTGCCTTATCCGAAAACCAGTCGAGCCAGCTCCATTCCCTCCCCTTTTTCCCTCTGCTGACTTCTCTACGCGGCGGCGGCGGCGATCGACGGCGGAGCTGCTCGGCCATGTCGAGATGGGCAGAGTCTTCGGCAGCAAGGAGCGGTTCTGCTAGGTGGAAGGATGGGTCGGATCTTGAAGGTGAGGAAACTGGCTTGCCTTTGATGCTTTGCCCCCTTTGCGGCCGGGCTCGGGTGATTGAGCTGAGGTCCAAAAAGGACAACGAGAACAATGGCAAGGTGTTTTTCAAGTGCCCAAGGAATATAATCGGGGTGAGTTGATGTCCCATTGATTTGTGGATGCTTTGATTTGGATCTATGGTCGATTCTGGGGGAGTTTGATTGACATTGCTTCAATTTTAGATGGCAGGAAGGTGCCCTTATTACAAATGGCAGAGGCCATACTTTGATGAACTGGTGGAGAAGAAGATGGTTTTGGTGGTGGCAGAGGCTGTGAATGAAGATCATGAAGAACAGGAAGAAGCAGCAGAAGTGGAGTCCAAGCTTAAGGGCAATGGAGGCAGGGTGCAGAACAAGAACTCGGAAGAAAATGTTGAGAAAATGCTTAAGTCAATGCAACTTCTGATTGCAATGTTACTTGTTTTTGTCATGTTTGTTGCAGTGATGTATGTGTTGAAGTAATGTGATCCTGTGTGAATGTGTAACTGGAACAAGCTATGGAATATATGTCATGTTTGTGTATATGTCATCTGTCATATGTCTGGTTCATATGTACAACAAGCAAGTTAAAAGTGATGAACCATATAGCTGACACTTTGTGATTTGTGTGAAGCTGAAGAAAAAGCTCATCATTCAACTATAAGCAAGCCTGGCACATGTTAGCCTGGCACATTTATCACCAAATTCATCATGCTTCTGTGCAAAATTGATTCATTTGGTAATATGCCAAGATGAATTTGACTTGATCTATCATGTGTGTGATGAGGCCACAAAGGCAGACAAGTCCAGGCAAGCAGACAAGTTCACTGCATACATTGTTTCACTGCATACATTGTTCACTGCAAACATGTTCAGTGCATACACCACACAAGTTCCAAGCAAGCATAAAATGTTAAATGCCTTACAGAAATCCATTACACCACATAAGTTCCAGGCAAGCATCTAATGTTCACTGCCTTACAAAAGCAAATCTGACACAGAAGCTTCACTTCTTGGATGTAGATCCTTTCTTGACCTTTGTAGCTAGCTTTTTCTTTCTTGGGGTAAATTTCTTTGGTGCCTGGTAGTGAACAATCTCTAATGGCATAGGTTCTTCAAATGCTGCTGCTTCTGCTTCTGCCTGACTTGCTGCAGCTGCTGCTTGTGCTTCTGCTTTTTGTATTGCAATATTGATTTGTTCCATAGCCAGCCTCCTACAAAGTGAGTTTGAATGTAACAAACAGCACTGAGGTTCAGAAAGTTAGTGAAAAAGGCAGAAAGTAGTTACCTCCTAGTCCTTGGTCCTGGGCTGACTGTTGCTGGAGGTGGAGGTGGTGCTTCTGCTTCTGCCTGTCTTGCTGCAGCTGCTGCTTGTGCTTGTGCTTCTGCTTCTGCTTCTACCTGTCTTGCTGCAGCTGCTGCTTGTGCTTGTGCTTCTGCTTCTGCTTCTGCCTGTCTTGCTGCAGCTGCTGCTGCTTCAGCTTCCAAAACAGCAGCTCTGGCCTTTTCTCTAGCCGCAGCTGCCCTTGTCCTTGGAGTAGCTTGTGCCTCATTTGATGGTCCTGCTTCTGTTGTCTTGCTTTTTTTGGCCTTCTTCCTTCCAGCCTTGACTGCATTCTTTTTAGTTCTCTTCCTGAAAAACATAGTGAGCAAGTCAGTGAACATAGTTTGTACATAAATAATAATATGAAAAGAAGAATTGTAAATATCTTGCCTTTTTTTGGTGCCTGTCAGTTGACATCTCCAGCTGCCCCTCCTGTGGCCTTTTTCTCCACAACCAACACAAGTCACCTGTCTTGTGGGCTTTCCAGTCCTCTCTAAGCATGATGGGATTCTATTTTTCCTTTGTCTTCCTACACCTCTTTTCTTCCCTGGTGGTGGCAGCAATTTGAAACCCTTATCAACCTCTGGCCATTGAGTTCTATCAGTGATATTTGGCCAACCATAATGGTAGGCAGCCCTTAACTTCTGCACTGAGTAAGCTTCATCCACAAAGAGACTCCAATTTGGATGCCTGCCACTTGTGATAACAGCTAAGGCATATGGGCAAGGCTTGCCTGTAACCTGCCATTCTCTGCAAGTGCAGATCTTATCATTCAAATAGACCACATGCCTTCTGACTTCTTGATCTTTGTAAATTTCTGTGACCTCAGCTCTTTCAGGCAGCCCTTTAGTGATCTTTAGGTGTCCAAGACCCCTAGATCCAGCATTGAGCTGTTGTCTCACAGCAGGCAGGACCTCTCCATCTAAAGCTCTAGAGATTCTTCTCCTTTTTTCAAACATGACAACCCCCTTCTCTCTGATTGCATCAACCATACAATGTACTAGAAGATCTTTGAATTCTTTGATCCATGCATTCCATGACTCAGCCAAATTGTTATTAATGTAGTCACATTTTGAATTAGTGGAAAACTTGGATCTGCACCATAAGAAACTGTGGTTTTTTTGCAGCCATGGTTCTACCTCACTGCTAGAAGCTAGTACTTTATCCATGAAATACTTATGCTTGCCAGCAGAGTAAGCCCTAGCTGCAGGCCACATATTTGTGCCATACACCTCTCCTATAAACTTCTTCTTCATATTCTCCATTAAATGCCTAAAACATTCTTTCTGCTCTGCCAGGGGAAACACCTTCTGCACTGCTATTTCTAACCCTTTAGAAGCATCAGTGCAAATTGCCAAGTGTGGCACCTCCCCTATAGCCTTCTTCAGTTGCTCCATAAACCAGATCCAATTTTCCTTAGTTTCTGAATCAAAGAAACCAAAGGCCAGTGGAAACATCCAATTGTGGCCATCTAAAGCTAGGGCTGCAGGCATGTGACCATTCCACAATCCATTCAGAGCCGTGGAATCTACACTAATGTATGGCCTGCAGCCTTCTAAAAAACCATCAATACTGCCTTTGAAGCAACAGAAAAATCTATTGAAGTGCAAATTCCCATTTATTTCAAGTGTGTCAATCTCCACTACACTACCTGGTGCCATCAACTCTACTTCAGCTTTAAATCTATACAACCAATCAAATGAATCATCCCACTTACCAAATAGCTTGTCAGCTGCCCTCTGTCTGCCATACCACACTGTCTGATTGTTTATTTTAATCTTGTACTTGTCCTCCAAAATTTCCAGAACTTCTCTGGCACCTAGACCTGGCTTTTTCTTTAGTAATGGGATTGTCCTTTCAGCAATCCAGGCCTGAGATGCCATTGTGCCAATCACTCTGCCTGTTGAAGCACAGATGTGCTCATGCTTGTTGATCTGGACCTGAAATCAGACATTGAGCAGAAATTACTTCACTGAAATAAAACATTGAAAACAGCTGTACTACATGAATGCAAATTGTTAAAAAAAATATACCTTGACACTCTTGTCTGCTTGTGTCTTAGCTCTAATAATCCATGGACAATCATTGGCCTTACAATAGCCCCTGAATCTGCTTTTGTCTGACTTCTCAGTACCCAATTCAAACTCATTGACAATAGCATGCTGCCTGACAGCCAACCTAAATTCTCTCATAGAAGGGTAGCAAGTGCCAACTGACATATCTGGGTTGTCCCTATCCCAATCCATCATTGGCTCAGAAGGATCATGGTCATCAACTGGCATAGCAGCATCTCTCATCTCTTCTTCAACATCAGGAGGCATGGAAGCTCTTTCAGCCTCTGCTTCTGCAGCAGCTCTTTCATCTGCTGCTTTGAAACACATTGCCTCAAACACTCTATCCTCATCTACCAACACAGTGGCCTCACCATCATGATCAGCTTCTGGCATTATCACCAGAGACTCCCAATCTACTGGTTCTGGTACATCTTCAGTCTGTTCTGGTGAGCCAGCTGTGTCTCCAACATCTTCTACACTAGGGACTGCACTGCCAGGAGGATAAACTACAGATGGACCAGCATGACTAGTAACACCAGATGCAGCTTTGGACCCTGCAGAGCTCTGTACTGGCTGATCTCCATACTTGTCAACCACTTCTACAATAAGATGTGCAATTTTGTCTTCCATCCTTTATTCAATTAGTTTCTCAAAGTGCTCATTCCTTCTTAGCTTCCATTCAGCATCACTATCAGAGTCAACTGCCCAAACAGCTAGTGCCTGACTACTTCCCCAAATAATTTTGCTAGCCATATCTTCAGTAAATTTATCGAGATTGTACCCACAAGACACATCCACCCAAAGTTCATGCTCTTGCTCAGCCATTTCAATGTTTCCATAATCCAGAATGGCAACATATTTTTCACTTTTCACTAAAATTCTAAATGCATTGCCAGGATCAATCCTGACATTAACACCAGAAATAAAATGAATTGGGAGTTAGATTCACCCAACTCCAATTCTCCAACAGAGCTACCAAACCTAACCAGTACCAAAAATGCTAGAGTAGCAAGAATGTTCTTACCAGGGGGGCAATCGGACGGTGTCATTGTGCTCAAAACCCAGACATCAACCGCCCTACCATTCACAGACAGCACGCATATCAATCACACATCACGTCCAAAATGACCCTAACCCTAATTCATGCCCCTCCCCCAAATCCAACAGGCAGAATAATCGAAGCACGGGTGAGGCAGGGCAGCGCACGTACCTTCTCCTTTCCAGTGGCACGGGAACAAGCTCCTCCGCCGTAGTGAACCTCCGCTCCGGTCACGGTCGCCGCCGCCGCAAACCCAGCAGAGAATGAGGCTGCCTCGACTCGGACCCGCGCCGTGACTGGTTTTCGGATAAGGCAGGGGCACCGGGGTCTTTTCACCCCCCGCGGCCACGTCGGAGAGGAGCTGGCACGCCTGCGTGGCGTGCCACATCGACAAAAGTGGCAAATATATAGCAACGTTAAGAAGACAGTGGCAAAAATGTAGAAGCCATTATAAGAGTGGCTTTTGAAGAGGTGACATTGGTAAGAGTGGCAAATATGTAAATATCCCATTTAAAACAGGTCCTTTTTTCCCCTTATCCGGTGTATCATCTTCACTTCATAGACGTGCAGATTTTCTTCCTCGCGACAAATCCTCGGCCATGGCGATGAGCTTCATGTTGCCCCCCACTGCCACCGCAGCCTCCGCCTCCCTCCTCCCCATCCACCGCCAGCCCGACGCTGGCCCCTCCCTCTCCTTCTCCTTCAAGCCCCACAGCTTCCCTTCCCGCTTCCGAATTCCACCCAAACCCCCGCGCTTCCGCAGAGCTCCCTCCATCTCCTCCTCCTGCAAGACCCTGACCGTCAGCGTCCTCTCATCCGTCGCCTCCGCCTCGAGGACCACCCTATTCCTGCTCGCCGCAGGCCTCCTCTCCCTCTCCGGCGTCCGCCCGCTCCCTGCCCTCGCCTCCGCTCCCCCGCCAACCCAGCAACAACAAGAAATCGAGGGGCAAGACGAGCAGCAAGAATCCGAAGAAAGGAAGCAGCAGGTCGAGGACGAGGTCGAGAAAGCTGATGTGAAAGAGAAAGAGGAGCAGCAAGAGGATGGGGAGGAGGACGACGAGGTGCGGATGTATTCGGCGATTCTGAGCCGCAACCCGGGCGACGTGGACGCGCTCAAGTGCGCACTGTACGCCAAGATGAGGCGTGCGGACTGGGGCGGGGCGCTGCGGTACGCGCGACGGCTGCGTGACGCCGAGCCCGGCGAGGTGGAGTGGCGGCTGATGGTGGCGCAGCTGCACGAGCTCAAGGGGGACCTCGCGGAAGCCGAGCGTCAGTTCAGGGAGGTCCTGGCAGAGAAGCCTCTCCTCATCCGGGCTCTCCATGTGAGTGTAGCACATACATGCTCCTTCTGATATAGGAATATTCACTAGTGCAATTGTTATGGTTCATATGGTTATATTGCTCAAATTAGATATCAGATTATGCTGTGATTACTGGTTTCTGCTACCTTGGTACTGATCAATGATCATACAGTACATGTTTAAGACAGTGAGATTTTGGTACTTCTAGCAATTTGCAATAGAATGTTAGTGGTGATGGGAAGAGAAGTAATGCCATGATTCCATTAACATCTTGGCAGTTTGCTGCACTTATTTTTAATCTTGCAATCTATGCTAGATTTGCCCCTAAGAATGCACATAACGTTGTCATGCCACAGCCCATGAGCCCTTCCCACAATGTTCTCTGCGGTGACATTGTATAGGTTGTGTTCACAGTCGAATTTTCATTTTATGATGGTAAGAAGTACTACCTGAGGAGGCTGTTGTCAACATATTTCTTTCTCCAAAGTGCAAGAGAGCTGTGTGTAATTGCATTAAGAAGATGAAATTGTTAAAGAGCTACAGCAGATCTTCGATCATTACATTCGCGCCCTTGAATACGTGGATACAACCAGACTACCTTATTTTATGCTGTTGTCAACATACATTGTAGATTTAACTGATTAAGTTGTGAAAAACTAATTGTGTGAAGCGTTGCGAATTTCATTCCATGAAATGCAGCTACAATCAACTCAAATCATTTTGTGAGAAATGAAGCAGAGCAAGTTCTATTCTTCTTGACCTGTCTGCTTAGCATTTTGTGCTCAGACATGTGCAGCAGATTCTGAACCCAATTCTAGATTTCTAGTCCTCAAGGCATTCTTAAAACTTGCACTATCTTATAGTCCCATTCATGTGATATTTTTAAATAGTTGTTCTGTCCTCATGATCTGGTAACACCTCGCACTCTTGCAGGGACTTGCACTATGCATGCACAAGAACCTTGAAGGCGCTACTGTTTTTGAAATGCTTGAGAATGCTTTGCAACTTGCAACTTCTGACAAAAGGGTCCCGGAAGAGCGCAACATAAAGCTTTTGATTGCACAAATGCATGTTGTCATGGTAACAAATACTTTAATGATACAGAGTTCTGAATCCATGGCATTTTGTGTTGTCTAAATGAAAGTTTTGATGGCACACAGGGTCAGTTAGACATTGCGTCCGAAAAACTACAAAATCTTATAAATGAGGATCCTCGAGATTTTCGGCCTTTTCTTTGTCAGGTACTCATTGATATTCTGTAGATTGTGATTTGTCATGATTCCTGAAGTACCCTTACTTTGATTCTGACTGTGGAATTTGCTTTGTCCTGCAGGGCATTGTGTATGCACTTTTAGACAGGAAAGAAGATGCAGATAAGCAATTTGACATATATAGAAGCCTTGTGCCAGATGAATTCCCTGATAAGAGTTTTATTAATGATGTTATACTAGCAGCTAAAATGGAGTCAAATGATCGGATACAAAAGGAATTTGGATCAGAATTTCTATCGAAGAAATGATCCGTTAGGATTTTCATAGCTGATCGGGTCGATGCTCCTTGTAGGGTAGATAGGTGCATAGTGATGTGCACCAACGTTGCACACGAAGTATAATAAAGGGAGTGGATGATAGGTGTTTCTACTGGCACCATTTTTCTTCGTTCCTTTTCCGCCCCTGCACTTGGCAGCATAATATAATGAAGAGAGGTGAATCATTTGTGTCCATGCAGAAAAATCTGCTTGAAAGTTCACATCTGTATTGAAAAGATATTGCAGCAAACGACTGGATATATTGTGAATTCACTGAGTTGTGAAATGATATACAAGTGTACATACTGAGGGCCTGTTTGGTAGAGCTACACCTGATTCTGATTCTCTATGGGAGCTGATTCTCCGAGAGAAGTGATTCTCTTTAATTTTCTTGCAAAAACTCTCAAAATCAGGATGGAGAATCACTTCACAGAATCAGGAGAAGCTACTTTTTTTAGCTCCCAGCCTCTTAGTTCATTTTAGAGAATCACTTCACAGAATCAGCTGAGAATCACTTCTCTCTAGAAAACTGTTTGGCAGAGCTTTTGCTGGATTCAGCCGAGAATCAGCTCTGAGAGCTCTGCCAAACAGCCTGAAAGAAGTTGTAAATATTCTCTACAACAATAAAGTATTACCTCCCCTTTTTTTTGGACTAGTATATCCTGGTCTTAACATGTATCATGTTGAGTTCCATTCATGCAACTTCTATAAATGAGTATTGATACTTGTAAAGGAATCTTTTCTGTGCTCCAAACACCTTATAAAATTTTCCTCTTGTTTCCAGTCCTCCTGCACATACAATCCGAGTATCCTATTCCTACAATTCACAACAACAATGGCCACTCGATCTCTCCGACAAATTTAACTCGTTCGGTCGTGAAGGATAAAGAGTCGGTTACCGCAAAGTGGAAACAAAATTATGTAGCGTTTGTTTGCGCGCGAGAAGGCTACTCATCCAAGTCCGCGTATAAGGCGCAACTGGCAGGATCCTTTCGTGCTTTTGATTCTGCTTCGATCTGGAAGGCACATGCCGAGGGAAAGCTGCTGGTCGGATATCAATATCCGACCCACTCACCGACAGGTGGGACCTCGCTATTTTAAGAAGGAGATAGGCGTAAGCAAATCCATAAGCTAGGCTGGCGAGGGAAACGTCGAGCGAGAGGGGGGCCGGCCGACCCCGCAGCGCCTCGGCCGACCCCATAACACCTCGCCCGACCCTTCTTCACCTCGGCCGACCCCACGCCGCCTCGCCCGACCCTTCTCCGCCTCGGCCGACCCCACGTCACCTCGGCCGACCCTTCTCCGCCTCGGCCGACCCCGCGTCACCTTGGCCGACCCTGCGTCGCCACGGCCGACCCTTCTCCGCCTCGCCCGACCCTTCTCCGCCTCGCCCGGGTCGGCGTCGGGCCAGGATGGCGTGGGACACCAGGGGGACCCGGCGCGGAAGGGAACAAGGAGGGCGCATCGCCGCATATCTACTGCATGACCTAGTAACATTAATTGGCCTCACCGCGCGCTGCTCGAAGTGGCAGAAGGATGTGACGCGCACTGTTTCGAGCCGCCCCGCAGGCGCCGCAAGGGGGGAACAGGACCCTAGCGGGCTCAGGACTAGGACCTACTCCGGCCTTACCCACAGTGTACCGCAGGCGGCGGGGCTTCTTCAGCAAGCTTCCGGTTGTTGGTTATTTATTATTTGTTGAACACGCCTTGTAAGAGGGCTCTCCCCGGAGGTATAAAAAAGAAAAGCAAGGCTTCAGGGGGAGAGAACGAGACGAACAGACGAATCACACACTTAGACATTCACAGAGACTTGAGGCTTCTCCTCTCTCTCGACCGCTTGTAACCCCTACTACGAGCAACGCGAGTAACACGAGCTGATCGACACTGGACGTAGGGCGTTCGTGCCTGAACCAGTATAATCCCTTGTGTCCTCTCGCGAACCATCCGAGCCTAAACGCGCAATCCACTAAATCTACTAGTTGGTGATTTCTTGCACCGACAGTTGGCGTGCCAGGTAGGGGCCTTTTGCGCGTTTCGGCGATCATCAGGCTTCGGATGGCCACCGGTGGTTTTAGCTGGACCGCCGGGACGCGGCTGCGTCTCGGAAGTCTGGATTTCGTCGTCACCGTTGACGGGGACCTGGCGAGGGCCGCCCCCACGCCCCCGGTCGACACCCTTGACACCAACATCGTGACCGCCACCGAGGCTCTCGCGAATCTCGACATCGGCACCAGTGAAAACGAGGCTAGCGACCCTCGTCCGAGCGCCGACGAGACCCTGCTGTGGAGGCAGCTGGAGACCTTCCTGGGGCCACGGCCCACTCAAGAGGACTCACGCTGCATCAGGTTCGCCCTGGCGAACGTTGCCACTCAGCTTGTGGGAGGAATCCCGCTCCCCACGGAGACGCTGGATTGCATCCCGCCGTATACGGCCCTTTGCGGTTTACGTAACGCGGCCGAGGTCGTGTCGCGACTAGTGACACGTCTCCTAAGCCGCGCCCCGGCGGACAGCGAGTTCGTCGGAATGATCGATCACGTCTCTGAGTCGGTCTTCGACCTCCTAGACGACTCCGTCTCGGAGACGTCGAACACCGAGCTCATCGGGGACAGCCACCACCCCTCCCGGGAGTGCTTCATGGCGGACACCCCCGAAGGGGCGGTGGGAGATGCGAGCGAGAGCAGCTCGGGGCCGGCGGGCCCGGAAGAAGATCGCCTGGCGCACGACGCGCCCGCGGCTGCTGCGGCCGCAGTCCAGGCCGCGGCGCCAGCAAGGCAGCCAGCCCCAAGAAGAGCAGCCACCTCACCGCGACACTCTCACGCCGGCAACGCTCGACAACGGAAGGAGCTCCAAGAGGCCCGCCTCCTTTTGGAACAGGAGCGCGGGTCGAGCGGGAGCGAGAGCGCATCGAGCGCGAGCTTCTGCAGATTGGAGATGCGGCTCCGGCACGGGGCCGTGCGCGGGACGTACAGCGCCAAATCATCAACGATGACGGCGTCCCGCCCCCGCATTTCGCCCGCGCCGGGCAGAACATAGCCGCCGCGGCCATGCTCGTGCGAGGACTCCCCCCGCCGGCGACACCCGAAGCTCGCAAGGCCCAGCGGGAACTCGGTGAACTTCTGGAGCGAGCTGCGGCTCAGCAGGCCGAGAGTTCGCAATCGCGACGACGAGCGTCGCAGGTGAGCCACCGCGAGGCCTCGAGGCAGTCGACCGGCGGGCGCGGCGGACGCGACCAGCAAGGAGTATCAGTGCACCAGCCCCGCCCCGCCGAACGCGCAGCTCTTCAGGATCCGATCCTGAAACGGGTCGGCCCGATCCAGGATGCCCGGAGCATCCTGAACGTCCGCCACCGACGGCTCCCCAAGGCCGAGCCCGAACGGCAGCGAGGGCGCGCTCCTCGCCGTGGCGGCCGATACGACGACGACGAGGGCGAGAGGACACCGAGCCCGGACGTGCCGGGACCGCGGGCCTTTAGCTCACGGATCCTAGCGGCTCCTCGCCCCGCCAACTTTAGAGCCCCGTCGAACTTCCCAAGGTACGACGGGGAAACCGATCCTGAGCTCTGGCTTGAGGACTACCGACTCGCCTGCAGGGCCGGAGGAGCCGACGATGATGACTTTATCATCCACAACCTGCCACTCCATCTGGCCGACTCGGCACGGGCTTGGCTCCAACATGTCCCCGCGGGACAAATCGGGAGCTGGTCCGACCTGAGGGAAGTCTTCGTGGGAAACTTCCAGGCGACCTACAATCGCCCTGGGAACCCATGGGACCTCAAGAACTGCAGGCAGAAGCAGGGGGAGACGCTCCGAGAGTACATCAGACGTTTCTCCCGGCAGTGTAACGAACTCCCCAACCTCGCTGACGCCGACGTCATCGGGGCGTTCCTCACAGGAACGACGTGCAAGTCCCTCGTCCACAAGCTCGGGCGGAAGAGCCCTCGTACAGCAAAGGAGCTGCTCGACATCGCCACGAGTCACGCGGCCGGTGAGGAGGCAGTGGAGGCCATCTTCCACCAGTCTGCCGAGCCGAAGGGCAAGCAGACGGAGGCAGCCGAGGAGGGCCCGTCGGGGCCCCCCGCCAAGAAGAAGAAGAAGGGCAAGGGCAGGCGCCACGACGGTGAGGCCGCCCTGGAGGCCGCGGCCGACCCCAAGCCGACCTCCAAACCCCCGACAGGAGAGGTCCCCGACCACTTCGAGAGGAAGTGGAACGGGCCGTGCCCGAACCATGAGTATCCTGTCAAGCACCTGTACAAGGACTGCTCCCTCATGAAGAAATTCATGGCTGGGGGACCCCGGAAGCCAGCACCACGACCAAGGAAGTCCGACCTGGCCCCGAAGGAGTTGGGGGCGGGAGAGAACATGGACGCCGACCCCTATCCGGAGCCAGACGGATGCCTGATGATCTTTGGCGGGACAGAGGCGTCGGTGAGCAAAGGGCGAGCCAAGGTGGAGCGCCGAGAGGTGTACGCCGCCGAACCGGCGACCCCGACCTTCCTCAAGTGGTCGGAGGCGTCCATCACCTTCGATCGGGCCGACCATCCGCAATTTGTCCCAAGACCGGGCAAGTACCTCTTAGTGGTCGACCCGGTCATGGGACGCAAGCACCTCACCAAGGTGCTGATGGACGGCGGGAGCGGGCTCAACATCCTCTACGCTGACACGCTAGACGCCATGGGGATTGACCGAGGACGTATCCGTCCGACAGGGGCACCATTCCACGGAGTGGTCCCCGGTAAACAGGCCGTCCCTCTCGGGCAAATCGACCTGCCCATTACGTTTGGAACTCCGACCAATTTCCGGACGGAGACCCTCGCGTTTGAGGTGGTGGGATTCCATGGATCCTACCACGCCATCTTGGGCCGCCCATGCTACGCGAAGTTCATGGCCGTCCCCAACTACACCTACCTCAAGCTCAAGATGCCAGGGCCGAAGGGGGTGATCACGGTGGGAGTGTCATTCCAACGGGCTCACCAATGCGAGGTGGAAAGCTGCGAGTTGGCATCGGCCATCATCGCGTCGACCGAAGAGTTCAGCCCGATAAGGGCGCAACTCGTCGAGAAGGCGCCCGACTTCATTCACGGCTCGGCGTCATTCGAGCCGCTCGAAGGCACCAAGGAGGTCCAACTGGACCCCGACCACCCAAGTGAGAAGGTGGCGCGGATCGGGACCAAGCTGTCCCCCAAATAGGAAAGCGCGCTCGTCGACTTCCTCCGCGCGAACGTCGACGTGTTCGCGTGGAAGCCCTCGGACATGCCGGGCATTCCGAGGGAGGTCGCCGAGCATTCCTTGGACATCCGGTCCGGGTCCCGACCCGTGAAGCAACGCCTCCGGCGCTTCGACGACGAGAAGCGCAGGGCAATCGGCGAGGAGATCGCGAAGCTTCTGGCAGCCGGTTTCATCAAGAAAGTGTATCATCCCGAGTGGTTAGCCAATCCCATCCTTGTACGAAAAAAGAATGGGAAATGGAGAATGTGTGTTGATTATACTGCTCTTAACAAAGCGTGCCCAAAGGACTCTTTTCCTTTGCCACGCATAGACCAGATAGTCGACTCTACCTCGGGGTGCGAAACCTTATGCTTTCTTGATGCGTATTCGGGATACCACCAGATAGCTATGAAGGAGTCCGATCAACTCGTGACTTCCTTCATAACCCCGTTCGGGTCGTATTGTTACGTGACGATGCCGTTCGGGTTTAAAAACGCCGGCGCCACTTACCAACGGTGTATGCTTAGGTGTTTCGACGAACTCATCGGACCGACCGTTGAGGCATATGTGGACGACATCGTTGTCAAGTCCAAACAGGCCGACCAGCTCGTAGCCGACTTGGAAAATGCGTTAAGCTCAACCCCAAAAAATGCGTCTTTGGGGTACCCAGAGGGATGCTCCTGGGCTTCATCGTGTCTCGCCGAGGGATAGAAGCCAACCCAGAGAAGATCGACGCCATCGCCAAGATGGGCCCGATTCGGGACCTGAAAGCGATGCAACGGATCACTGGGTGCCTGGCCGCGTTGAGTCGGTTCATCTCGCGTCTCGGCGAAAAGGTCCTCCCTCTATACCGGCTCTTGAAGAAGTCCGAGCGGTTCGTTTGGACGGAGGAGGCCGAAATGACGCTAAATCACATCAAGGCGGTCTTAACGAAGCCGCCGATCTTGGTCCCGCCGAATACGGGCGAACCCCTTCTCCTCTACATTGCGGCAACCACACAAGTGGCGAGCGCAGCGTTGGTAGTGGAGCGCGAAGAAGAGGGGCACGTTCTCAAGGTGCAGCGCCCGGTTTACTTCGTAAGCGAGGTGCTCGGAGACACCAAAACGAGATACCCGCAGATCCAGAAGCTGCTGTACGCTGTCCTCATCTCCAAAAGGAAGCTCCGCCACTACTTCGACTCGCACCCAGTCATAGTGGTGAGCTCCTTTCCCCTTGGCGAGATTATAAACAGCCCTGACTCGACGGGTCGGATCTCGAAGTGGGCCATGGAACTGATGGGCCAGGGCATTGCTTACGCCCCCCGGACGGCCATTAAGTCCCAGACCCTCGCCGACTTCGTCGCGGAATGGACCGAGGTTTAGCTACCCGCAGCCCCTGTTGTTGGGGATTTGGCCCGCCGACAAACGCCTTCTACTTGTTTTGCTTTGTTTTCACACAAAAACGGCAACTGACAAAGGGGAAGAAGCCAATCGGCTTCTTCTACTTGATGAGTCCCACAATCGGCTTCTTCTACTTGATGAGTCCCATAAATCGGCTTCTTCTACTTGATGAGTCCCATAATCGGCTTCTTCTACTTGATGAGTCCCACAATCGGCTTCTTCTACTTGATGAGTCCCACAATCGGCTTTAGTCAGTGAAATAAGCCAAAGCCAATCGGCTTTGGTCAGTAAAATAAGGCAAAGCCAATCGGCTTTGGTCAGTGAAGTAAGCCAAAGCCAATCGGCTTTGGTCAGTGAACTAAGCCAAAGCCAATCGGGTTTGGTCAGAGAAATAAGCCAAAACCAATCGGCTTTGGTCAGAGAAATAAGCCGAAGCCAAAAGGCTTTGGTCGGTTTACCTGGTCATGCACCAAAGCAACGTTATCCAAACTAAGTTAGAAGCCAATATGGCGAAGGAATGATACTGTTGAATGCCAAAAGCTATGATTGAGTCATTGGCTAGCTTCGGTGCACTCTATATTGCAGGTTCTTGGGGGAGCCATCGGCTTTTGGACGCCGGGAGACGGCTTTGGGTCGTCTCGACTCGGAAGAAGCCGAATCCAGGAGCTACAAAGCTCTTTCCAGCTGGCGAAGCAGGCGTGGACCAAGTCCAACAAGACCAAGTCCGAGCCAAGTCAAACACGGGATCGCAAGTCTACGCATTCACACTGGGAGGAGTAAATGTACCAAAGTGTCCCTGGGCTATTTGTATTGTATAGTCTAGAGGATGATGCTTGATCCCAGGGGTACAATGGGAATGTAAAGCCCCTTGGTCTCCCTATAAAAGGAGACCCCCTCCCACATGTAAAGGTTGTTGATTCCAAGAATACTATTGATAAGTAATATATTGTTGCTTGTCCCAGTCGTTCAGTTTCAACCGTTGTCTGGGTTTATTGGCTTTGGCTACTAACCCAACAACTGGCGCCCACCGTTTGTACAGTGCACGAACAAAACCCACGATAACCACCATGCCACCAAAAAAGCCAACCAAACCAACCACCAGCAACCATGACTGGACAAGAGCGAAGCTGCCAGCAAGGCTCACGTTAGCCAACACCAATGGCAGCAAAACATGGATTTTAGAGCAAAAAATCCTTAACGAAGCCGCAACACCGTTCATCAGCTACAAGCGACAGCCACACATGCCTGCATCACTCAATTGGTGTATACGGCATCGCCGGCCGCCTCCACATGACTCTAGCTTTTCGCAGCTGCCCAGGAAAGGAGCGAGCCACGTTACATTCGTTTGGTAACGAAGACATGAGAGACGTCGTCACCATGTCAGTACAAAGCTGTCAGCAGCCTAGCTACCTGATTCACTCATCCAGCCCACATTGGCTCATCAACCAAACTACCATGCAACATGGCAATGAAGCTATTCAAGGGTCAAGACAGATTCTGTAACATGGATGGGCAGCTTCGTTCATCCAACTATCGCCGCCTACTACCTCCATGTGAGGCTGGCTGCACCTGCACAACATATTTGCTCAAACAAAGCCATCGGCAAGGTCCGGCGCTTGTTGTCATAGCTTGGCACCGAGGCCGCCTGACAACATGCAATCGAAGCTGCCAGGCAAGATCCCACACTAATAATATCATCATGAGGCTACCTTCGCTCAGCTCGTCAACATCCCATGACGTCATTGTTGCTATGATTGCCGAGAACAAATGAACAACAACTCGAAGCTGCCAGCAGAAGGTAAAGCATACAGCACCATACATCACCTAACCAAGCTCCACTCACATGCATGCATCATCGGTCACCGGGCTGCAGCCTGCAGCAAACCATCAGGACCACGCTAAGCATGCTTGCGTCACCTTCGCTGGTACATCATCTCTCTACTCACGGCAAGCAAAGCTGCTGGAAAAAAAGCCATGCCGTGTCCATTCGGGAGCCATTAAAGCTGCCTTCACATTAGCATATCTCTGCATAACCGGAACATGCAAGCGAAGCTGAATACGAGGCCAAGCCGTCACCTCAACGTGCATGTATTAGAGAAAACAAGACGGAAAACCTTTTCCACCACAAAGCAACAATCGAAGACTTAAGCGCGAAGCTGCACCAAGTTCCAGCAACCGGTTATCACCATGAAGCTACTGGCATGGAAATGAGCAGGCGTGACCGCTTCAACGAGGCTGCCTAGACTCGTACCACCAAGCAAAAAGAAGCACTCGCTATCGTTTTGGTATATTGGCATGCACCAAGGCCACCAGCGAAGCCCCTGGCAAGATCAGAAGCTGGCCGTCATATGTAACAACTCGGCGATGAAGCTCGGCCGCAATGGAGGCGAGCATGTAAACGAAGCCGTTAGACAGCAAGCTCCTTTCAGTCAGAGGAGCATAGCATAAACGCAGCCGGCGCAGATGAACTCAGCACTGGCAGCCAAGCGAAGCCGGCGCTAATCTCCACACAGCCACAAACACTAAATAGGCAAAACAGAAACCAAGAAAAATCAAGTGCCTTAACGAAGCCAGCAAGCTTATCGGCAAAAAACCACTTACCGCCTTAGCACCATCTCCAATCATATCGAGTGATACGAAAGGAGTGAGTAGTCTGCTTGGCAAAGCTGCTCTCCCACCAGCGCCATGCTGACGTGAAGTAAAAGCTGTTGGGAAGCCAGGCAGCCAGCCCAAGACAAAAAATAAAAAAAAATAAAAAATAATAGCAGCTTCAGGCCCAAAAAGGTCCCAGATAAGTTTGCTGCTACACTGCCAACCAACGAAACTGCAGTAATATTTCTGCCCTCTTAAGAGGCCAGTCCTCTATCGCCGACCACACGGTCGAAGCTACAAGTTGTTGACCATTATATTCTCCTTAGCATCTGCAATGCTTGCGATGATCAAGGAAGCATTTGGCTTCGGCAGCATTAAAACCGACGTTTGCTCTATAGTAGCTAACCCTAATATTTCTATGCAAAAAAAAAATACATATGTTTAAGTCGAAACAACTTGTCACAAGTTGATGTATTCGACATATTTGTTTATGTTTTTACACTAAATAATCTATTTGAGAATAATCAACCGAAGCTGCCTAGGACAGTAGAACACAAGAAATGATGTGAGCCTATTTTCTCTCATGTTTCATCACTCAAATGCTTACTCTCAAGAAGAGTAAAAGGGGCTTCGTTTTTAAACAAGCTCAAAACATCAAAATGCTTACTCTCAAAAGAGAGTAAAAGGGGCTTCGATTTTAGAGAAGCTCAAAACTTTAAAATGCTTACTCTCAAGAAGAGTAAAAGGAGCTTCTTTTCTAGAGCTCAAAACCTTAAAATGCTTGCTCTCAGAAGAGAGTAAAAGGGGCTTCGTTTTGAGAGACAAGCTCAAAATCTTAAAAGCGTACTCTTGAGAAGAGTAAAAGGGGGGCTTCGTATTCAGCCCTGGACTTGCTAAGCCGTGATAATAATAAAGGAAGGTAATACTGGAAGAAACAGTACGAAAGGAGAATACACTACCTTCCTTGTTTCGGCCAGAGGGGCTCATGTGCAGACACGCCAAACATAAGTTAACTAAGAATGCATAGCTCTTCAGTCCACTATGTTATGCATGCATGCACACCAAATTTCTACGTATACATTTGTGGCCCATGCAGGCCCATGCAAACGAAGCTGACAAAACAGCTCCGGCATCTAGACATACAGCCGACACAAAGATGCTGATGGTCTGGTCAATATGTTCCACTACCAGAGAACTCTCTATCCATCCTCCCTAATCGGTCACGGTTGGATTGGACCCGGTACCAATGGAAGCATTGGTACCGGGTCCAATCCCCAATAATTCTGCGCGCTCATTGGTACCGGGTGGTGGCACCACCCGGTACCAGCCTCGGGGCCTTTGGTACCGGTTGGTGACACCACCGGTACCAAAGGGGCCCTGCGTATAAAGGGGCCTTCTTCCTCCCCAGCCCGAGCCATGGCTCATTTCTTCATCCTCCATTGAGCTCGGGTTGGGGGAGCTCATGCCCGATTTTTCATAACTTTTGGAGATTTTGCAAACCAAGTCCGCTAGAAGGTTAGCAACTTCATCCTCTCTCTTTTGACGTTTAGTATGGTCTATTTCATGCTCTATGTTTTGAGTAATTTGTGTTTTGTGGAATGGATTGAAATAAGAGATTTTAGATTGAATCTTCATTTTTATTATGAATTTGTAATAGAGAATCAATATATAGTTAGTTGTTGCATGTGTGAGATGATGCACAAATTTTTAGACATTGTTTAGATTTTTGGATTATTTGTAGAAACTTTAAATGATTTTCATATTTATGCTTATTATGATTTTTAGATATTAGAAATGATATTCATATTTAGGGTTATTAGGATTTTTAGAGATTATAAATGAAATTCATATTTAGGCTTATTACGAAATTTAGAATTACATCTTTTTAGAGGCTTCAAATGACGTTGATAATGGATAGTTTTTTCGTAATATACTAATATGTTATGTCAAAATTAAAAAAAATCAAGTGTTCTAGAATCAACATGGATACTGCCGCTGGAGGAAGTGGTGATGATGGTAGGGGTAATCATCGTTCCTCTGCTGGCAAGGGGAAAACCACCGTCAACCCTCAACCGAAGCCAAAGAAAAAAGGAGCGTTGCATAGAGCAATGGTTCGATATTTGCAAGGGAAGCATGAAGATGATGTTGCGGCAGGCTTAGAACCTCCGTTTGATGGTCGTTATGCTCCACCGCCAGTTGCGGGTCAAACAACTCCACCTCCAGACCCAAAGAATACGCCCAAAGATGCTTAAATACCACCGCCTGTCATAATGTGATCTATGTCTGTATTTTTTTCAAATTAATAAGTTTTTCCCAAGCAAGAACAAAACCTACGTACGATTTGTAATTTAATTTCTGCGCGTGTCTTTAGAAATACATCTTTTTGGTGGCATCAAATGATGTTGATGTTTACGGTTATTAAGATTTTTAGAGATTATATATGATATTCTTATTTAGGTTTATTACGAACTTTAGAAATTGGGATGAATTTTTCATTGTATTTTGTGAATAGATGAATCGGCAATGGATGTACAACGCGGATAGACGCTCATCTGACTTCATTTATGGCGTTCATCAATTCCTCGACGCGGCAGAGGCTAACTCGACCTCGGGTTTTATATGCTGTCCATGCAAGGTCTGTGAGAATAAGAAGGATTATCACATCTCGAAGAAGGTGGTCCACACACACTTGCTTATGAATGGTTTCATGCCTAACTATATCTGTTGGACCAAACACGGCGAAGCGGGGATATTCTTTGAAGAAGGTGATGAAGAAGGTGACGACAACATCCCGGACTTTGCACAATACGGTGCCTTTGCAGATGATACGGCAATGGGCGAGGGTGAAGCAGTTGCAGAGGATGAGGATGATGACGCCTTAGGTGGCATGATCCGTGATGAAGAGAAAGACTGCGAAAGTGCGAAAGAGCGGGAGAAGATGAATCGTTTGTTGGAGGACCACAAAACATTGTTGTACCCAGATTGCAAAGAGGACCAGAAAAAATTGGGTACCACACTGGAACTGTTGCAATGGAAGGCAACTAATGGCTTGTCTGACAAAGGTTTTGGAGAGATATTGAAAATGATAAAGAAGATGCTTCCAGAGGGCAACACATTGCCCGAAACAACATACGAAGCAAGAAAAATCGTTTGCCCTCTAGGACTGGAAGTACAAAAGATACACGCATGTCCCAATGATTGTATCCTTTATCGGGGCAAGTCGTACGAATCTTTGGACGCCTGTCCGATTTGCAATTGCTCGCGGTATAAAATCAGACGAGACGACCCTGGTGATGTTGAGGGAGAGGCCCCCAAGAAAAGAGTCCCTGCCAAGGTGATGTGGTATTTCCCTATAATACAACGTCTGAAGTGCTTGTTCAGAAACAAAGAGCATGCTAAATTGCTGCGGTGGCACAAAGAGGATCGGAGGGAAGACAATATGTTGAGACACCCCGCTGATGGGTCGCAATGGAGAAAAATCGACAGAGCGTTCCCAGACTTCACAGAAGATGCAAGGAACATAAGATTTGGTTTGAGTACGGATGGCATGAATCCTTTCGGTGATATGAGCAGTAGCCACAGCACTTGGCCCGTGACTCTTTGTATGTACAACCTTCCTCCGTGGATGTGCATGAAGCGGAAGTTCATTATGATGCCAATGCTAATCCAAGGGCCAAAACAGCCTGGCAACGACATTGATGTGTATCTAAGGCCACTGATTGAGGAACTTTTGTTGTTGTGGGGCAAAGATGGTGTAAAGGCGTGGGATGAGCACAAGCAAGAGGAATTTAACCTTAGAGCATTACTGTTTGTGACCATCAATGATTGGCCTGCACTTGGTAACCTGTCGGGACAGTCAAACAAGGGATACAAAGCATGCACACATTGCCTAGAACACACCAACTGCATTTATCTGAAACATTGTAGAAAGTGTGTGTATATGGGCCATCGTCGATTCCTTTCTGAGAAACATCCGCTGAGAAAGAAAGGAAAGCATTTTGAGGCGGAAGGTCGTAGCAAACCAAGGCATCGGGATGGAAAATATGTATTTGCTATGGTAAAAGATGTGAAGGTGGTCTTTGGGAAGGGACCTGGCAGCCAGCCAGCAGCAAGTGATAATGGAAAGGCGCCCATGTGGAAGAAAAAGTCAATATTCTGGGACCTACCATATTGGGAGGTCTTAGATGTACGCCACGCAATTGATGTGATGCACCTGACGAAAAATCTTTGCGTAAACGTGCTAGGGTTCCTTGGTACTTACGGAAAGTCAAAAGATACGCTTGAAGCACGACAGGACCTGAAACGTATGAAACAACGAGATCCCCTGCATCCTGAGAAAAGAGAGAAAGGCGTTGGAACTTGCGTCCTGCTAGCTACACTCTAAGCAAGGAGGAGAAGACCAGCATGTTTGATTGCTTGAACAGTATTAAGGTCCCGTCCGGCTACTCATCGAATGTAAAGAGTCTGATAAATATGAAAGAGAAGAAATTCGTACACCTCAAGTCCCATGACTGCCATGTGCTGCTCACACAATTGCTTCCGGTGGCGCTGAGGGAATTCTACCCGTTAATGTCCGAACAACTATTGTGAAGCTATGCGCCTTTCTCAATGCAATCGACCAGAAGGCAATCGATCCCACTAATCTAGCAAAGCTGCAGGATGATGTGGCCCAAAGCCTTGTCAGCCTTGAGATGATATTTCCTCCGTCTTTCTTTAATATTATGACGCATCTCCTGGTCCATATTGTCAAAGAGATTGGTATTCTTGGTCCTGTATTCCTACACAATATGTATCCTTTTGAGAGGCTCATGGCTATTCTAAAGAAATATGTTCGTAACCGTTCTCTTCCAGAAGGATGCATCGCCAAGGGATACAGAACAGAGGAGGTCATTGAGTTCTGTGTTGACTATATCCCCGAACTGAAACCAATTGGGCTACCTGAGTCACGCCATGAGGGGAGACTACTTGGAAAGGGCACGTTAGGAAGGAAACAAACAAGGTGTAGCGACTACGATTTATTCATGAAAGCCCATTACACTGTATTGCAGTCGTCAACCATGGTGGCTCCTTACATCGAGGAGCACAAGACTATAATATGCTACCAAAATCCAAGAAAGTCTGAGAAGTGGATTACACGCCATCACATAGAAACTTTCGCTGGTTGGTTGCGACAAAAGCTCATGGGTAACGAGACAATACATACACAGCTGGCGTATTTGGCAAGGGGACCATCATCCTCATTCTTGACGTTCCAAGGCTATGACATAAATGGGTATACATTTTACACGAGAGCCCAAGACGACAAAAGCACCAACCAAAATAGTGGTGTCTGTATATATGCCTATGACAACAAAGGGAACAGGGACTCATATTATGGCCAGGTAGAGGAGATCTGGGAACTAGATTATGGACCTTTGAAATACCACTTTTTCGGTGCAAATGGGTGAAACTTACAAGTGGAGGTGTTACTATAGACCGCTACGGCATGACAACTGTGGATCTCAACAAAATTGGGTATGTAGACGAACCATTCGTGCTCGCCAAGGATGTGCATCAAGTGTTTTATGTGAAGGACATGTCTACCAAACCCAAGACGGGGACTCTGCAAACAAACAACTCCGAACTTTATCCAAAACGGCACATAGTTCTCACGGGAAAAAGAAAAATCGTGGGTGTCGAGGACGTCACCGATGAAGATGATTATAATAGGTGTGACGAGTGTCTCCGTTCAGTGTGGAGGATGACACAAGCATCCTGTTGGCCAATGAAGATGCTCCTTACGCTCGCAACGATCATAACGAAAGCACTCTTGTAAAGAAAACATTTATTGCTGTTCAAGCATAATGTTGTACTTATGTTGAAGCATGATCATGCTATGTAATTCTAATTATGTTGAAGCATTATGGTATGTAATGTTTGTCTTATGCTTCTTGATAAGTATTTACTAGTTTTGTTAAATTGACTTGTAATATATTACGGTTTTTTTTGGATAGTATCATGCCGAGACAGCGTCAGGCAGCTAGACGTGGTGGCTATGTTACTAATATGCCACCTATCATCCCGATTCGAGAGGCTCACGAGCCTGGATGGTCGACAACTCAACAAGTTGATCATGTCCCAATTCCCACACCTCATCAACTTCGCTACAATATGGTAGGGTTATGATATTCCTCTGCAAGTTGCATTTGAATGTAATCACTATGTCACTGAGAATAGAAATTATTAATAATGCAGATCATTAATCCAATTACATGGCTAAAAGATGCAAACATCGGTCAATCAAGGCCTTTGGTATTAAGAGAAAATGTGACCGAAAATACTGGTAGGGTTATGATCTCTGTTAGCATTCAACAAAATGCCACCCGTGACCCAAATCCTGGTGACATGGTTATTATCCACGTTCATTCTGGCGCGTGGCAGCAAGACCATGTAGCCTCGTGTGATGCTGTGAGGCAAGCATTAGCCCAAATAGAAAGTCAAACTGGCCATGTTTTCCCGGACTACAGCTACTTCAAGTTGAAAGCTCTCGAGACGGGTGAGCCAGACGTGACACAGATGCCTAAAAGGATTAGTCCTTCATATGAATCGATTTATGTAAGTTAGTTTTATTTTTAGTTGTGTAATTATATTATACTTTATCTATCTTAATCTGTAACAATATGTTTTATTAATCTTATTGTAGGATGACTACTACTGTGGATTCATGCATGCGTGTTCTGGTCTACGTGCAGTCCTTTATCAAGTCCTTGGAAACTTAGGGTATGCACACACGACGCTAGGGGCTTATCGAGTTAATGGTGGTTTCCAAGCTAATATAACCTTGAGTCATGCAATGCTGCTGAGATCACAATTTATGGAGAGGTCTTGGATTCACGTTACAAGGCACAGGATAGTGCATACATATATGCACTTGATTATGTCGACAGGTTCCTAGGCATCGATATTATCGATATAAACTATCCTTTCTATCTCATGAAGAAGCATGACGTGCAGGGACCCTGATTATTGCTGTTCAAGCATAATGTTGTACTTATGTTGAAGCATGATGATGCTATGTAATTCTAATTATGTTGAAGCGTTATGATATGTAATGTAAAGGAGTTAATATATATTACTAAATACCAAATAAAATATATATAGAAATATGAATCTAGATTTACATTATTTCATATATCATTATAGTTGATGTATACTTTGTTATTTCATGTAGATATGTCAAACAATCCACTAACAAGTTAAATTTGAAATACTAAATAAAATATACTAAAAAGATAAATTATAAATACTAAATAGTATTTACTAAAAAGATAAAAAGGAAGAAAGATTTATACTAAAAAGATAGAAAGGAAGAAAGAATTATGCAAATAGTATATATATGAAATAATAAATGCTAAAAAGAAAAAAAAAGAAAGAGTACTTTTTATTTGGCGGGAAACTGAATCGTGGGCCCTTTGGTACCGGGTTGGGACACCACCCGGTACCTTAGGGTTTTCATTTGGCGCTCAAAACACCCTTTGGTACCGGGTGATGTCACCACCCGGTACCAAAGGAAGAGACCTTCGGTACCGGGTGATGTCACCACCCGGTACCAAAGGCCCTTTGGTACCGGGTGGTGACATCACCCGGTACCAAAGAGGGCTGGGCATATATAGCGCCACGCCCGCGCGGCCGCGCCCACACTTAGTCTTTTTCGCTATCTCCACGCCGCCGCCGCGCCCGTGCGCCCCGACGCCCGACGCCCCCAGTGCCGCCGCCCGACGCCGCCCCT